>OX411761.1:8896959-10096959 GCA_948252205.1 Orthosia incerta
TCCATATCTGTTTCGTATTTTTGTTTGCTTTTAGTAGTTGTTCCTTATCATATTTTCTTCTAAGCCTTTTAACTAAACTATTGCAATAGTTGCGATATCTTCTTTAAGTAATTTTTAGTATATCGTTTTCTGGATCAAATCGTAGCTTGCTTTGCATATTATTTCTGTTTTGGATACAGCGCAAAATTCCTGAAGTTATCCATGGTTTGATAATACGATTATTTCTCGGAATTAAAGTAGTAATAGTGTTTTGCTGAAGACAATTTTGGAGTTTTTCTATTAATTTTACAGATAATATGACTGGATCATTGATTAAATTAAGTTCAGAAATATTGCTTAGTTTTAAGGCTGTTATTGTTTTATCAAAGTCCACTATTTTTAGTTTTAGAGCATTTGTAAGAATTTCCTAGATTTGATAATTTAAGGAAAATCATGAAGTGATCTGTGATAGAAGTATTCAATACAGCAATAGAAGCAGCGTTTTTAATCTTTTCCAGTTTCAAAATAAAGTGGTCCAAACAGTTTTCGCCCCTGGTTGGTAAGGAATGTCCCGGTAACAAGCCATGCATTGCAAGCATATTTAGGTAATTTAATCTATTTGTGCGCTCATTCGTTTTTTCAGTAGGTTTATATATTATGTTAATGTTTATATCTCCTGTTATAACAATATTTTTATATGATTTAAGTGAGTCTAGGTGATTATTTAGCGAGTCTATGAAACTGTCAGCATTATTATTTGAGGGGGATCGATAAATAGCAAGGACAACAAGATTAGGCATTATTATTTGTAAGCATGATGCATGAGTTAATATTATTTCCTTAACACCAACTTTGTGATCACACTTGACATATACTGCCACGCCATCGCACTGGTTTATGTGGTTAGTCGTGGTAAAGGAACAATAGTTTTTAATTTCAGGGGTAGGTTTATTTACGTCCAGCCTACACTCATTCAAGATCAATAGGTCAACACTAAACTTAAATTGTGTTAAAGTGGTTAGTAAATCATCTATATTACTATCTATATATACTTCTAATATTTTGTGATATTATTGTAAAATCCGATTTAGGTACATAAAACTGTTTCGAAAAATTATCAATTTGAAACTCTTTAGATTTCGCTATAACTGCTTCATCTATTTCTTGCATTATTGTATGTGTGCTATCCATAATATAGGTAAATTAACATTCCGAGTTTCAATTCCATATTGTTTACGTAAACGTATTTTGCGCGATCCTCAACAACAAGTATTATGATAGTGAAAAATACATAATTATCCGAGTTAGTGAGATTTTTGAAGCTATATCCGATATTTATATTAATATAGCTTAGATAAGCAGATATGAGTGTGTAATGTATGTGATGTTCGTGTATGCATTTGCGTGCTTTTAGTGTACGTAGGTAATCATATATCAAATAAATTATTATATAAACATTTGTTTGAAAAATGTTGCAAAAACGGGAAAAAATATTCGTTTTTGAGAACTTCCGTTGCGTGCGCTGGGTAAGCGGTTAAAGTTACGCAACTTTCATGTATGTAGGGTAGGTAGGGTAGGGTAGGGAGGGTAGATGGGTAGGTAGGTAGCCAGTTGACGGGAGCAAAGCCGCGTGGGACAGCTAGTAAATCAATACTAATGCTAGCTGAAGAGTTTGTTTGAACGCGCTAATCTCAGAAACTACTGGTTGGAATTGAAAAACTATTTTTGTGTTGGAAAGTCCATTTATCGAGGAAGGTTAAAGGCTGTATAACATCACGCTACGACCAATAGGAGCGGGGAATAAATATTGTTTTTTGCAAAAACGGGCAAAATTATTCCTTATTGAGAGCTTTCGTTGCGTGCGCTGCGTAAGCGGTTAAAGTTACGCAACATTCATGTATATAGGGTAGGTAGGTAGCCAGTTGACGGGAGCGAAGCCGCGTAGGACAGCTAGTATAATATATAATCACATTAATATTATAAAGGTGAACATTTGTGAGTGTGTGTGTATGTTTTTTACTTCTTCACACCAGGACAGCTAAACGGATCTGGATGAAATTTAGCACAGAGATAGTTTATAGTCAGGATAGTTGTACAGTACAGTACTAGGAGGGATCAAAAAGTAGTGAGAACGACATACTCCTTGGTAAGAAAAAAAAAACTGGCAGGCATAGCTCAGATACATATTTGTAATATTAATAAAGAAAAAACCTTCGATTCTCTTTTGTTTTTTTCTGAATGTAGTCATTTGTTTGCTTCGTGTCGGAACGTGTTCTCGAAAATGGAGAAAAACGAAGTGCGAGCCGTTTTTTAAACAGAGGTATTTACTCTGTTTTAGAAATTTAACGACGCAAGAGATTCATTGCGATTTGGAGGCAACATTAGGAGAGTCTGCTCCGCCGTATTCCACTGTCGCAAGGTGGGCTTCTCAATTTCGAGAACGGAGAACGAGCGCGGAAGACGAACATCGTTGCGGCCGTCCATCGACGTCAGTCACCCAAGAAAATGTTGCGAAAGTCGAGAAAATTGTATTGAGCGATCGAAGAGTTACCATCCGTTACTTAATTCAAGAAACGGGCATTTCATATTGCCATATGAAATGCCCGTTTCTTGAATTAAGTATTCACTCCATATTGAAACAATCTTTGAATATGAGAAAAGTCTCCGCAAGATGGGTGCCGAGAATGTTAACCGACAGTCAGAAACAAAATCGACTTGACATTTCGAAGATATTGTTGGACAAGTTTCAAGAAGATTCTGAAAACTTTTTTTCTCGTTTCGTAACAATGGACGAAACATGGGTCCATCATTTTGATCCCGAGACAAAACAGCAATCTTCGCAATGGAAACGGCCATCATCACCGACCCCGAAGAAGTTTCGTGTCGTGGCATCGGCTGGCAAGGTTATGGCCTCAATGTTTTGGGACTCAGAAGGGATATTGTTGACTGATTACCTGGAGCGTGGAACCACTATTACAGGCCAATATTATGCAGCTTTAATTCCCAAGTTGAGGAATGCCATCAAAGAGAAAAGGAGAGGGAAACTTCGAAGGGGTGTGCTGTTTCATCACGACAACGCACCCGCGCACAGGTCGGCAGTTGCGATGGCTGCCATTCAGCAAGCTGGCTTCGAATTGGTTGACCACTCCCCTTATTCACCAGATCTGGCGGCTAGCGATTTTTATCTGTTCCCTAAATTGAAAAAATACTTAAGGGGAAACAGGTACGAAGACGATAACGAGGTGATGGATGCCGTGGAGAGCTTTTTGCAGGACCAAGTCAAAACTTTTTTTGTGAAAGGGATTGAAGCCTTGGAAAAGCGCTGGACTCGGTGTGTAGAGAGACTCGGTAACTATGTAGAAAAATAAATTATTAAGTTATCAATAGTCATTATATTCTATCTCATTCTCACTACTTTTTGATCCCTCCTCGTACATAGGATAGTTTTTCCCGAAAATATGTTCTCTCGGAATAATTTTCGACGTTCAACCCGCGTGAAAGAATCCGAAAGCCGGAACCCGCTAGCAGAAGCTAGTAATTATTATAAATGTGATAGTTTGGATGGATGTGTCTGTGGATGTATGTTTGTTACTCAATCACGCCAGAACAGATCTGGATAAAATTTGGCACAGAGATAGATTATAGTCTGTAAATGCACAGATATACTTTTTATCTCGGTATAATTTCCCTCTGGGATGATATAACACTATTCACGCGGGCAAAGCCACTGGCAGAAGCTAGTAAGGCGATATTTTTCAGTGTATTTAGCTATTTAAGTCAAAGCCAAAGTCAAATCATTTATTACAACTTACAAATGACGATATTTGAATGTAAAACCTTTGATGTAGGTGCAATCATTTTATATTCAAAACCACCCTCAGAATCTGCGTAAACTGCATGTTTGTGAATACATTTATGTGTGTTTGTTTGTTTGTTTCATTATTGTGAAAGCTGGTAAAAGTGCTCAGCGTAACATTTTTATTTGCATGTTTCGTGTATTGCCCCATGATAAAAGGTTTTAGCTGTAACGCAGATACAAATGTTTTATTAGAACAACATAATAATTTGAATAAAAGTAAAGCTTTTTTATAAAGGCACTTTTGGTTTTGTATCTTTTGTTAGGGAATTGTCAGTATCGGCAGTATAATTTTGACCTTTAAATTAAGGTCAAAATAACATTTCTGGGATTTACACTGCCATAGACTAACTGTTCTTAGTATTGAAAAGGTATCATTTAAAATGTTTTAAAAAGTAAAAAGTTTTTATCGAAAGTTACGAAACCAAACTTCAAACTTTACAAAATACACGATTTTTATCAGAATACATAACCGCTTCCGATTTTTTTTATTTTTTATTTGTAATGGTTTTGCTCTTGACTCTAGTCTAGGTCATAGGTGACAGAGACAGAGTCTACGATGGAGTGAGCTTACCCAGAAGAAGCAACAGAAACAAGAAACAGTATCCTCGGCTAGTTGACATGGCGGCCCGGGTAAGCAAACACTCACCCACGAGAGGGTAAGGAGCAAATGTCATTATATTACTGCTAGAGGACCAGGGTACTTGAATGTTGAGCTATGTTCTATAGGGTTCTTCAATAAGGGTGGGTAGATGTTGAAATGAAATAAAACAAGCTGTGTGTTAGGTATTACCAAAATTATTTTTTTATTTGAAAGGCACACTTGTACCATGCGTGGAATAATTATGACATCGTTCAAATGGGGTGTGTAATATATGCCATAATAACAGATAATATATTATCACTTGAAATAACGTTCACATGATATAATTTTCATATGCTATAATAGTACATTATGGTACAAGTGTGCAATGTTGGTGATTACCGCTGAGGCGTCATTGAGACCTGAGCCGTAGGTTAGGGTTTTAAGAGAGCAGAGGACGGTAATCATCAATACACACGTGTATCATACGACGTTTTTCAACACACTTGTGAAGAAAATAATACTAGAAAATCATTTTCAACAGTAAAAACGAGTTGTGAAAATATTTTCACAATGGCGGGCAAAATTAATCAGTTTTCCTTGCGCGCGCATTTAACAATGGCGATCGGCCATAGACTAAAAGAATAAGGTTTATTTATTTTTTGGCTTTTCTAGGATAGTGTTTAAGCCACGTACAAAATAGAGAATTTCATTTTTCTTAATTGCAGAGCAAATAAAATTTATATTTGAGTGACAGTTTTATTTATTATGCACGCACAAGTTGAAATATACGAAGTTGCATGAAATGAGCAAGCAATAGGTACATTAATTTATTTGTACTATTGAGCACGAGCTTTTTTGTATCGAAACTTTTTTAAGAACAAAGCAACTCAACCAATAAATTAAAAAAAAAACTCTATAACTCACTTGTGAATAATAGCAATGAAAAAGTCACAGTTTGATAACAGGTATCATTATGTGCCTAATTGCGGTGAAATTAGAGCCACTTTATGAGCAAGTGTGTTGAAAAAAAATAACCTAATTTCATGTGATCTAATATTACATTTCATATAAACTTCTTTTGCTCTAATAACATTTAGTATAACGTTCATCTCATATAATTTTCAATGAGTATATTGCTCTTTTTATAAAACGTTCAGTTGACATAATTTTCATTTGATCTAATTTTTATATTTACTCATTTTCTGCCCAAATTCTGTAGTGAATATAATATCAGAAAACATCATAATGTTATAGCCTCAGCTAACCCACATGATTCACCAACCATAGAGGGGATCTGACACAGGTATATATGAGTTGAATATGAAAGAACAAAAAAACAGTTTATAAGTTAAGCACCTACATATTCACGTTATGACATTATTTTAAATATCTATTTTATTTACCCACGTCCGTGTGTCACTAGCGGGGTGCCTGAAAATCAGCGCTGGGTGCCTAGTGCCCAGCAAATGCTGAGTTGGTAACCCTTTCGGTGTGGGCACGCTCGGCGCAATCATTCTTAAACCTTGTTTGTACGTTTTTTACTGTTCTTCTCTGTTACTTTGTGATTGTTGTTGTTGTGTTGTGTCTATGTCGAATAAATGTTTTCTATTCTATTCTAATGTTTTCTATATTAATTCGTAGTTATTTATTCATACAACAATGTAATAAGTGAAGACAAAATACTATGTTAAGGTTGACTAACATTATTTCAGTTTTAAGTTAGAGGCCAAAGCTCGAAGGAAATCAATTTCAGTGTATGTATTCCTCTTTATTTTTCAATTATATTAAATGTTACTATAGAATTTTAATATTATACTAACTAAATATTATACTAACTGAAAATTAGTCCTAATGTGCTTTATAGAAAATGTTTATTAAACCATATAAAATTAGGTAAACTGAAATTATATCAATAATTCATTATATCATTTCATCGTTATAGTAAAAAAAAAAAAAAAAGAAATTAGGTCATGTGATCGTTAGAACTTTTGTTATTATGTCAAATGGTACGCACCCGTTCAAATGACCGCCTCAGCTATTTACAGTGGCATCCGATTGGTCCAATTTTTCAATGACTCTTTTGCATAGATCCAGCTAAATTTGAGCGATAGATAACATAGGCCTGTTATGTTCACCTTTAGGGCATCGGTGGATTGTGGTTTGTTTGCATAGACCTGCGACTTCAAGAAACCCCTCAAGAAAAAGTCTAGCGGGGTCAAATCGCATGACTTTGGTGGCCAATTCACATCACCCCTGCGAGAGATAACCATACTCTCAAATCGCTCATGGAGAATGTCAATCGTGGCGTCCGCTGTGTGGCACGTAGCGCCGTCCTGCTGGAACCACATGTTTTCTAGGTCCATAAGGTTCAATTTGGGACATAAAAAATAGTTATCAGCGTTCTGTAGCGCTCGCCGTTGACGGTGACCGCCTTACCAGCGACGTTTTCGAAAAATAAGGACAAATGACGCGGCTGGCCTAAAATCCACACCAAACGGAAACTTTTTGTGGGTTGGTATCGTCCCATATACGGCAATTCCTATATTCGGCTGTGTTGAAGAGTCGATTGTGAAGGGCCACAGCGTCTACCGTAAAATGGGCGCAATGCATGCGCGCAACGTTTGCACTAACGAACTCTCTTCTGATAATAAAGTTTTATCATTTGAACGTGCTGTTCAACCGTGTAACTTGCCATGGTGATTTAGCATAAGTAACTGAATAATAAACAAAATATTTGTTAGATATCACCAAAACAATATGGCCGCCACGGACCGACAAAATATACCCGCGCCAATTGAAAAACCCTTATGATAATATTATGAGGGAATACTATCGTTATCTTTCCGAGAAGTGAATAAATCTAGTTTTTGATATGGAGACAGTGGCTGATAACAACATATACAAGGGGAAATTTAAAATTTTCAAGCCCCCAATTTCTTTTTTTTATTTTATTTTTTGTGATGGGTTTGCTCTTGACTCTAGTCTAGGACAGGGGTGACAGAGACAGAGTCGACGATGGAGTGAGCTTACCCAGAAGAAGCCATTCACTTGTTTGTTCACTCTAATTTTGAAGAGATTCGGGTTGAATGCGTTCGGAAACACATACGCAGTGAGTTCCATTCATTCGCTGTGCGCATTATGAAGGATGATTGTAAGCGCTTGGTGCGAACTGGTGGAATGGCAACAAGGTAAGGATGATAACTTGCAGTGCGTCTAGATGTCCGATGGTAGAAGGGGGCTGGTGGGATGAGGTCGTAGAGTTCTTGAGCACACTCACCGAAGTACAGTATGTAGAAGACCGACAAGCAGGCAACCTTGCGGCGATAAGCCAAGCTGTGTAGCTTGGCATCCTCCAGCTCAACGTCGCCAATGAGCCTCTTGGCTCTGCGTTACACCGAGTCAAGCGCGGCAAGCTGATACTTAGCTGAGCCATCCCAAAGGTGGCTGCAATACTCCATGCAGGATCGGACTTGCGCTTTGTATAGGGTTAAAAGCTGTCCAGGCGTAAAGTATCGCTTCACTCTATTTAGGATGCTCAGTTTTTTGGCCGCAATTTGGGCTTTGTACTCAATGGAGGCGCCGAAGTTGAGGCTGGATGTCAACTCCATGCCTAGGAGCTCGAACCGATCAGTCACAGGAACAGACGTACCCCAAAAAGTAGGAGTTTGATCGAAAATACTCCTTTTTGCGGTAAAAAAACACGCCTGTGTTTTGGTGGCGTTAAAGGAGTCCAGATTGTCATCACCCCACTGGGCGACAAGGCTTAAGATCAAATCTGTTCGCTCCACCATAGCCTCTCACAAGGAAAGAACTTCATCCACGCTGGTTTTTGCGCTGGACAAGTATCTCTCTGAAACAGTATTATCATCTGCTTACCCAAAAATACAAGCAGGAAAAGAGTTGCAGAGAGAACAGACCCCTGAAGAACTCCGGCATCAATAGCCATGAAGTCAGAGGAGCAGCCGTCAATGACTACTCGGATCGACTGTTCACTGAGGAAGTCTGATATTCAGCAACAAAAACCAGCGGGGATGCCATAAGCAGGAAGTTTACTGAGTAGACTCGCGTGCCAGACCCTGTCAAAGGCCTTCGAGATATCAAGCGAAACAGCAAGTGCTTCACCGTGTCTCTCGATGGCTTCGCCCCAGCAGTGCGTGACATACACAAGAAGATCGCCAGTTGACCGTCCCCGGCGAAAGCCATATTGACGGTCACTGAGGAGATTTCATAATTTTACAACTACCTAATTTGTCTAGTAGACACACTTCGATCAACAATCAAACGTTATTATGACACAATATCTTGCAATAATAACAGTAAAACGCCAATAACTTTTGAACGGCAAAACCGATTTTCATTAAACATAGCTGAGAACACTCCCGATGATGTCAGCTGTCAAACAAATCAACTAAATAAAATTCGGTTCATCCGTTTAGGAGCTATGATACCACACACAGATACACAAAGAAACAAACACACAGGCACACACGTCAAACTTATAACACCTCTCTTTTTTCTATCGTAGGTTAAAAAGAAAACAAAACACCAAGAAAACTCTGGTCTCGAAGTCTGACCTAACAAATGCTAGTCAATTATTTAACAAATAATTTCCAACTTGCCTCAATTTCAAGAAACATCAAAACAAACTCAGGGGTCAAGGTAAGTCAAGGTTTCTTCCTGGGTTTTTGAAGTCCAAATATTTCACGTAGGTAATAAAACATACGTGACAACGATGTAGAGTCAAGATTAGCCACTTCAGGAAAATACTTTAAAGTTTTCGAATAGATTATCGTGTAGTTCCTATTTTGAGGAGCTTAATTGTGGCTAAATAATATTAGCTGCACGGGTTGACATTCAAGGTCAAGCATCGCTTGCTGAGGTTGGTCCGTGGATGGGTGACCATCTGTTACATATAGTCCCCGGCATGTAACTTGGCAAGGTTTTGGTGTAGTGGGAATAAGTTCACGCATAGTACGCGAACTGACCAACCATCAGATACAGCGAATGGAACGTGGACGCGACGCGATTGGTCAACCGATCCTTGTGTCAACTGATCAACCAATCGCGCGCTCGGAACGGTGCTAAACGTTCCCCGCGTCCCGCTTGGTAAACAAAAACATCTGACGACTCTTGCCAAGGTACGTGCCGACAACAATACCAAGACACCTCCTTGTCTCGAAAAGCACGGGATGTAAATCATGCCTGTCATTTATTTGTAGACCTTTGGCAATCGGCAGCCAACAAAATCTGACTAAGAAAACACCAGTGAAATATAAGGGGTATCGTGTTAACCAGTTCCTGGTCAAACCAGGAAGCCAACCCCAACACATATCAAACTCGGCAGATTAATTGATAGTTGCAATACAATACGAGTGTTATTCCTATCAAAGTCGGAGACTCTACACTCGAAGTTGTGGACGATTATGTCTACCTGGGAAAAACGGTCCAGTTAGGCTGGTCCAACTTCGAGAAAGAGGTCAACCGTCGAATCGAGTCGGTCGGCTGGGCAGCGTTCTTCCAACTTACTACAGTGTCTCAAGACGAAAGTCTATGACCAGTGTGTATTGCCAGTAATTACTTACGGGACAGAGACATCGTCGCTCACAATGGGCCTCATCAGAAGGCTTAAAGTGACCCAATGGACATTGGAGAGAGCTATGCTCGGAGTTTCCTTGCGTGATCGAATCAGAAATGAAGACATCCGCAAGAGAACCAAGGTTACCGAAATAGCCTGAAGAACTGCCAAACTTAATTGGCAGTGGGCAGGGCACATTGCTCGCAGAACGGATGGCCGTTGGGGGCGAAAGTTCTAGAGTGGCGACCGAGTACCCGAAGACGCATCGTTGGAAGGCGGCCCTCTAGGTGGAGCGACGACCTGGTCATGGCTGCGGGCGTCCGGTGGATGCAAAACGCACAGGACCGATCGGTGTGCAGTGTGACGACGCTTGGGGGAGGCCTTTGTCCAGCAGTAGAAGTCTTTCGGCTGAAATGATGACGATGATGATGACGAGCATTAGATTAACTATCGTGTATTTCATCCCTATGGTCCATTTTAAATCCGATCTATTTTGCATTATTTTTTATTAAAATAATGTTTCTAAAATGTAATCTGGCTTTTAGTGCCTGTAACTTAAGTCCCTTTGCACAGAATTGGAACTGAAAATATTATCAGTGCTTTAAAATATTACTCTTTTTTCTGAAGCTTGATATACATAAAAATTTTATGCAGCTATCAGGAAACAAAGACTCCAGCAGGGAATTCCATTTCTTAGCTGTACGCACAATGAAAGTATTCGCAAAACGCTTTGTGCGTATGGGAGGGATGTCCGATGTACCGATGCCGATGGCGCAATGTCGTACGTCTTGTAGTCCGATGATGGAAAAGGCTAGGTGGAATCAAATTGTGCAGTGCCATCGCACACAGGCTGGCAACTCGGCTTCGATATTCAAGTCTCTGTTTTGAGTTGACCAGTGCCACGTTGCCGATCAGCCTCTTGGACCGTCTGTCAATCGAATCAAGTGCATCAAGTTGGTATTTGGTAGATCCGTCCCAGAGATGAGAGCAGTACTCCATGCAATACCGAACTTGCGCTTTATACGAGTTGAGCAGCTGTTTAGACGTGAAGGGGCGGCAAAAAAGTTGGGGATCCGACGGTTCTGACCTTTGCAAGGAGCCCTAGCTTTTTTGCAGCCAATTGAGCCTTTGCCTCAATGAAAGGACCAAAATTGAGGAAACTTAACACCAAGAAGGGCGAGGTGGTCCTTTATCGTGCACGGTTAACCACGGAAAGATGGAGCCGTGTTTTTTTGCCGCAATTTATTGCGGCAAAAAAACACGCCCGGGTCTTAGCAGCATTGAAAATGACTAGCTTGGCATTGCCTCATTCGGAGACTGCCTCCAAAGACACGTTCAAGCGCTCAACCATGGCCTTCCGAAGAGACCGGATCTGAGGCCCAGTAGCCCGTGCGACGGAAACGTATCTCTCAGCAACAGTGCTGTCGTTGCATACCCAAAGGTTGCGAGTTTTAGGAGGTCATTAATGTGCAACAAGAACAATGTTGCCGAGGTTACCGACCCCTGAGGGACTCCGGGGTTAATACCTAACTGACAACGTACACGAATGACGTCCGCTAAAAAGAGGCAATTCCACCCGGCTCCTTCTTTCCGTGGTGTACCCGTGCCGTTAACGGACCATCTCGAACATCTCGGTGTTACGTTGACATCGACTCTAAGCTTCGGTCCATTCATTGAGGCGAAAGCTCAGTTAGCTGCAAAAAAAATTGGGGATTCTTGCTAAGGTGAGTCGGTACTTCACGCCTGAACAGCTGCTAAACTTGTATAAAGCGCAAGTTCGGACATGCATGGAGTACTGCTCTCACCTCTGGGATGGATCTGCCAAATACCAGCTTGATGCGCTTGAGTCGATCGACAGACGGGCCAAAAGGCTTATTGGAAACGATGTACTGGTCGCCTCAAAGCTCCAGAGCCTCGAACATCGACGCTGAGTTGCCAGCCTGTCGGTTTTTTATCGGTTGCATTTCGGGGAGTGTGGGACGGAACTGCACAATTTGATTCCGCCTAGCCCTTTCCATCATTGGACTACAAGACGTACGGCTATGCGCCATCGGTACATGGTGGACATCCCTCCCATACGCACAAAGCGTTTAGCTAATTTTTTCATTGTGCGCACAGCTAAAGAATGGAATTCCCTTCCGGGGTCTTTGTTCCCTGATAGCTACAACCTTGGGGTCTTTAAGTCAAGAGTAGAGATAGGTTTCTTCTAGGCAAGCGTGTTTCACGGTAGACCACGTCACCGCTTAACATCAGGCGAGATAGTGGTCAAACGCGAGCGGGATTATGAAAAAAAAAAAGCATTCCTCCCATTTTTTTAATAAATTAGATTATGTTAAAAGAGTATTAACCACTCTATAAACGTCCAAGTTGATTGAGAGCGTCCAGTCTGCACCAAGTGCAAAGGGCAACTGATAGAAAGCCGACGAAATCCGACGACTGACTAAACACGAAGTTTGCCGAGGGACATAAAGAAAATATTTGTACTGTAAATGTATAATTTCACTTACAACTTAACTAACAAAGTACTTTATTTATTCACATTTTTTTTTAACTCCATTCAGTAGTTTTGAAGATCCAGTGGCCACACAAGTCTGTGTGGCCACGTGTCATTCGTGTAAGTAGTTAGTCAACTACTTACACGAATAGCTCTTTGTTTTATGCTTTGTGCAGATAGATAATAAAAGTAAGATATATAATCTCAATATAACAGCTAAGAAAAAGCCGAGTCACATATATTTTTATTTTTTCTGACGGGATGATCTCGGCTAAGTACATGGAAAAGCTCTTTACTTCCACGTGGCCTTACAAATTATATTAGCTTCAACCTAGACTTATTTTAGGAAAATTTATTTCTAGAAGTCAGCTTTTAGTATATCGAGAAATGGCTAAATCAGGATGTCTATAACAACGGAAAGAGTATTAGTAGAAGTCACCCCAGGAAAGACGGTGGCACAGTGATCACAAGCTGGTGTGCACAGCGAGGCTCAGGCGCTTTTTCGGTCTCCCCAGGGATGTGCCTAGACAGGCGTTGCACAGAGGGGGTTAATTCTACGTGCTGATGGTAATCACCGGAGTGGTTCAAGTGAGGTAAAAATCCCACTTTCCCCAAATATCCAACACAAAATAGACTCCCCGCTCGCATGCGCCGTATGGACTACGGACCGGTACTGCCAACCACTCCGGCCACTCCAATGCGTTATTCGAGCTTAAACATTATTCATTTAGAAATCATTAGTATTAAGGAGGTTATGATTTTATTTTTGTATGTTTTTGTATACATGGTTCATTAGCATCTATTTACTATCTGTTTTACACAGCTAACAACGTTGATTAAGTAATTTTTCAATGGCATTTGTACGAAAGTTTCACTGTGCCAAGTACATTTTATAAGTTGGTCGACTTTTACTCGTAAACTTGTAAAGCCTGTTATGATTCTATTTTTCATATATATACATGGTTTATAAGCATATATTTACTCTGTTTTACACAGCTAACAAAGTTATTTAAGTAATTTTTCAATGGCATTTGTACAAAATTTTTACTGTTCCAAGTACATTTTATAAGTTGGTCGACTATTACTCGTAAACTTGTAAAGCCTACTTATCTGTGATAGTTTTCCTTTTAATTTCGTTATATTTGCTAATGCCATAATTTTTTTCACATAGCCAAGAGCAACCACTTCACTGGCAGGGGGGGGGGGGGGACACTTGACTCTAACATAAATTTGCAATTTAAAGCTTAATTTTACGCAAACGGATCTCTGGATCGAAAAATGGTCTTGACAAACCCATAATATTTTTGAATGACCTATCCAACGATATCCCACACAATGGGATAGACGAGAAAAAATAAATCATTCCCACTTTACATCTATAGGAGGAACACCAAAAAAATTTTATTTCATTTTTTTAATTTACCACTTTGTCGGAATTATTAATATGTATATCTATGCCAAATTATAGCTTTCTAGTACTTAGATTCTCTGAGCTAAGCTGCGAACGGACAGACGAACAGAGCGAAACTATAAGGGTTCCTTGTTGACTTCGGAACCCTAAAAAGATACTTAAAATAATGTCATAATGTAAATATGTAGGTGCTTAACTCACAAATTGAAAAAAAAATGTAAAATAGATAATATGAAGTAATAGAAAAATATATAATATAATATAAAGTATATAAAGTGCTACAATATGATCGTTAAAATTGTCTCAAAAAACCCCAAATGACAGGCATACAAGGCAATTTAGATGACATCATTCAGAACATTTTGAACTCTGAACTCAAATATACGGACACGGATCACAGACACGGACCACACGTCCGATTATGACGGATAGAGTTCGGCTGTAGTGCGTAAGCTTCCCTACAAGAAGCGCTACGGCTACTTCGGAACCAAAATTTCACGGTCACGGTTCGGATGTAGTGCGTAACCGCCCTCACTGGAAGCCGACTCCATAAACAATCTTGGCAAAATGCTGGACAGATGATGATAAACATAAGACAAAGTTACAAAATAAACTTTACGAATACCTACATTTCAAGATTTATACAACAGCTACAATCCACTAATAATTAAAAAAAAACTTGAGATATTATCTATGCACAGCATTTCTAAGTCTATTTCTGAAATGGCTTCTCTTTCATCAATATTGTAACAGCAGGACGGTCCGATACGACCGGTCATTCGCCTCAATGTAAGGTTACCTTCAACTAGTAATTTTAGACCCTAACCTTAATTAAAAATAAATGTAGACAGAAAAAATAATATTATTTTGATGCCGTAGCTTTTATTTAGAGGGAGTTAATTGAAAAAATAAAACTCTCACACTTTTAGATATTCTAAAGGGTATTCACGAAAAATTCGCCGGATTATATATACCTACGTTGTTCATCGCATTTGATATGCGAGGAGCTTTTTACCAGCAGATAAAATCCAGTCTCTAATTTCGGGCTTCTGCTGAGAATATTGTAACAGAAAACACATAAACATTTTTCTTTTTTATAATCTAGAGTTTTTTTGGTGGGATTTTTTTGAGTGAAGTTCAGCGGCTGTTAATATTCTTTGCTAATTGATTCCTAGTGGATATTGTGTTATTAAATTGGTGTAGTTTTGTGTCTCAACTGTCTGCGCAACTGGACAATATGTGAAATCATTGACAGAAGCGATCTCAGGATAGTGGAGTGGAGAATTTTATTGTAGTATTGACTACCTCCGCTATACTGGGAAGGCTGACTCAATACAATTTGCTGCCAAATACTCCAAAAAAACATTAGAATCTGTTACATCCGTATTCTAATGCATACTAAAGAATGTTAAAGGAAAATAAAATTAGACTTGACTTAAAGGTCCATGTGACCAGGTCATAAAAATACAAAAAAAAACTATAGGCTCATGCTTGGTTGCTTGCTCACCTGATGGTAAGCGATGATGTGGTCGACGTTGAAGCACGCTTGCCTAGAAAAAACCCATTCACTCTTGACTTAAAGACTCTCCTAGATGGTAGCTATCGGGAAACACAGACTCCGGCAGGGAATTCCATTCCTTAGCTGTACGCATAATAAAAGTGTCCCCAAAACGTTTTGCGCGAATGGGTGGGAGGTCCTCCGTGTATCGATGACGCTTCGCCGTACGTCTGGTAGTCCCATGATGGAACGGGCTGGGTGGAATTAAATCATGTAATTCCATCGCACACTCCCCGAAATGTAACCGATAAAAACCGACAAGCTGGCAACTCGGCGACGATGCCCAAACCTGACCATTTTCGACCTTTTAATTGTGACCATTTTGCCAGACCCGAGCATCGAATACAGGACCCACTCTAGGAAGCGAAGAGCATTTGTCGATTTGATACCATCTAAGTCAAAGTCAAAATTATTTATTTCAATTAGGCCACTAAGCGGCACTTTTGAACGCTAAATATTAAAATTTACAAGTTATAATAATTGATTCTACTGTCCATTCGGAAAAGTATCTTGTTATGGAGAAGAAATGATAAGAAACTCCACCCTAACTCTTTAAAAAAAAAGTGTTTTACAATATTTGGAATAACACCACATACTATACTAAATATAGGTATAAAGTATTTAAATCATATGAGATAGTAGCTAACGCGAAACCCTAAAGCCCTGCGTTTCCTTTTATTCATCGGCAGTCTATCAGGGCGTGAAAGTACTAAGGAATATAATAGTACATTATGGTACAAGTGTGAAATGTTGGTGATTACCGCTGAGGCGCCATTGAGACCCGAGCCGTTAGGTGAGAGTCTTAAGAGAGCCGAGGTATAGACATCATCAATACACACGTGTATCATACGACGTTTTTCAACACACTTGTGAAGAAAAATACAAAAAAAAACATTTTCAACAGTAAAAACGTTGTGAATTTTTTTCGCAATGGCGGGCAAAATTAATCAGTTATTGTCCTATGCGCGCGCATTTAACAATGGCGATCGGCCATAGACTAAAAGAATGAGGTTTCTTTTTTTTTGGCTTTTCGTGGATAGTGTTTTAGCCACGTACAAAATAGGGAATTTCAATTTTTCTTTATTACAGAGCAAATAAAATTTATATTTGAGTGAATGTTTTATTTATTAAGCACGTACAAGTTGAAATACATATATAATTAAATACGAAGTTGCATGAAATGAGCAAGCAATAGGTACATTAATTTATTTGTACTTTTGAGCACGATCTTTTTTGTATCGAAACTTTTTTAGAGACAAAGCAACTCAACCAATAAAATTAAAAAAAAAACTCTATAACTCGCTTGTGAATAATATCAATGAAAAAGTCACAGTTTGATAACAGGTATCATTATGTGCCTAATTGCGGTGAAATTAGAGCCAGTTTATGAGCAAGTGTGTTGAAAACAACTTTTATCTACACTCATAACGTAATGATTCAAATATGAATTCAAAAAATATTGTAAAAACACGTACTTTATATTCGTGGATAGGTAAAATAAAAAAAAAACCATTACAGTGCAACGTTTCCTTCGATTTTCAAACAACTGACTCATAATAGTAGTTTATGCAATGGTCATATAATACCTAATTATATGCCGTTGCATTCACTACTTTATTTTCACTCTTAAATTTGAAATAAAATAAAAGTTGAAACGGAAAAATTTCTATGGCCGGCAATTTAGATTCTCATTGCGCATGACAGCTCACCGCACGCCTCCATAGATATGACACTACTTTTCGACAATAAGTCAAGGAGCCCATAAACGCCAAAAAATTAAAAAGTATAAGTGTGCTATAAAAATTAAAAAGTTATTTTATGATACAGTTGTTTGAAAATCGTAGGAAAATGTTGCACTGTAATGGTTTTTATCTACACTCACAACGTAATATTCCAAATATGAATTCAAAAAATATTGCATAAACACCTACTTTATAATCGTGGAAAGGTAAAATTAAAAAAATAACCATTACAGTGCAACATTTTCCTTCGATTTTTAAACAACTGCATCATAAAATAACTTTTTAATTTTATAGCACACTTTTACTTTTTAATTTATTGGCGCTTGTGGGCTAGTGTCACTGTCTCTGGATGCGCGCGCTGTGCTGTCATGGTGCAATGAGAATCTAAATTGCCCGCCATACCGCATTTTTTTTTCGTTTCACTTTTATTTTATTTCAACTGTATGAGTGAAGATAAAATAGTGTATGCAACAGCATATAATTAGGTATTAAAACACTCGCGTGTTAATATTATCACATTCGGCTTCGCCTCATGTGATAAACCCACGCTCGTGTTTTAATAACCCCTATTATATGACCATTGCATAAACTACTATTTTTTTTTAAAGATTACCTATCCACGAATATAAAGTACATGTTTATACAATATTTTTTGAATTCATATTTGGAACATTACGTTGTGAGTGTAGATAAAATCAGGCTGTCAGTCGCGTCCGTCAGCCGCGTCCGATAATTTGTTCCCAGCTTTGATCATAGTGAAAGAAAATTCCATTAATTACTCCACAATCAGTGCTCTCTTTAAACCAAACTATAATATATCATGGTATCATACTACATTCAGTTGGTCCTAAATAAATAAGCATTTGGAGCGATACGCCCTGTCAATCTCAGACCACGGCTAAAGATGGCCGCCATTGGCATTGTGGTACATATTTTATTAAGGGATTACATTACGATGGGTGATTGGCAATTGGCAAGAAGGTACCTACGAATGAGGTGAGATAGTCAATTTATTGTTTATTCTTATAATCTCTGGTTGAGTTTACTGATCCGATTACAAACACACACACTATAGCAATTACAAACCACTGGTCAACAACACGCCAAGAAATTCTTAGGCTCTACGTTCAAAGCCCGGGTATGCATTTGGAATATGAGCAGGGGGCAAATCCGCTACCTACTTGAGGCCTTTATTGAGCACTTTGGAACCAACGACATGCTCATGAAGATTGGTCTAACCACGACACCCATGTGCAGGTTGTGTGGGGAACATTTATTTTTCTTTTTTAAACGGTTGCGGAACGCATGGAGCACCTTCTTCTGTGCACATTCTATACACTGGCTGGTAAGTGAATGAGTCTCCTAGGGGTTGGATATCCAAAACCGGCAGACTATAGGCTCATATCTCCTAGTCTCGTTGTAAAACTCATGAAAAGAGTTTTCAACGAGATTGGGAAGGGGTAAGCTATCTAGGGGACCACAATAGATCCCAATGGGTGTCCGAGTTATTTCAAAGTCAAAGTCAAAGTCAAAGCACTTTATTTCAAGTAGGCCAGTTACAGGCACTTTTGAATTGTCAAAAGACAAAATAAAATATTACAAAATTATGGTGCTACAGTCCCAGTCACAAGACATAATAACTGTGAAAGTACCGTAGATTTCTCGGCCCCCCTCCACAAGATAAGATAGCAATTACAAAAAGAAGCATCGATGCAAAGTTTCTTTTAGGACAGGCCCCACGGGAAAAGCTGCGGGAAATAGCTGGTTAGCCGTAATTATTTTTTCTATTTTTGGCAATGATATGACAAAGCCAGAATGCCATTTTAATTTTGTTTAGTGCTCATAATTTATGGTATTTAGTAACCCGTGAAAAAATTATAACCATGATTAAACAATGTCTTTCATGACAGTAACAAATTTGTTACTTTAATAACGGCACATGATATCACTCAATCGACTTTTGTCTGCAATGACTGTTAAGAGCAAATGTGGGCAGAGAGCTCCGACTGAATTTCCTTAGTAAAAAAACATAATTCGAGGTTTGGTTCTCACCTATTTCCTCCTCCAGTATTGGAAAAATCTAAAAGATATTCCATAAATTGAATAAAAAAGATGTTGCTTCTATATTTTTCTTTTTTCATGTGTTGTCAAATTTGTACACTAGGCCTCTGTCGACAGCGCAATTTTACGCATTTTTTGAGGGTTCTAGTGCTTCTAAAGATAATGTATCATCAAAAATAAAAACAAAGGGGCACAGTACATATCTTTCTTTTTCAGTTTATGGTATATCTTTTAAATTGGTCCAATATTGGAGGAGGAAACAGACGAGAGCCAAATCTCGACTTATGACTTTATACTTAGGATATTTAGTCGGATGTCTGCGACCGCATCTCCTCTTCTACAACTACAAATGAGAGCCGGAACCAACAGTTTAACGCTCTTTCTCACTTAAGGCACGTAGGAGTCTCAGTTCCTATATAATGGATGGTCACCCATCTACTGTCGCCATGGTCTCCATCTATATATATTTTTAATTTATCAACTTAATAAGAAAAACATCAATTTCATACATTGATCGATTTTATAATTAGGGTTCCGTACCCAAAGGGTAAAAACGGGACCCTATTACTAAGACTCCGCGATCCGTCTGTCTGTCTGTCTGTCACCAGGCTGTAACTCATGAACCGTGATAGCTAGACAGTTGAAATTTTCACAGAAAAATGTATTTCTGTTGCCGCTATACAAATACTAAAAACAGGATAGAATAAATATTTAAGTGGGCCTCCCATACAACAAATGAGATTTTTTTGCCGTTTTTTGCGATAACGGTACGGAACCCTTCGTGCGCGAGTCCAACTCGCACTTGGCTTGGTCTTTTAAATTATTTCAGTACAGCGACCTGCCCCCGCTTTAATGACGTAATACAATACTTATTTTAGTTGTTATCTTTTGGTAATGGGCACATAGAACTTTTATTTTTGTTGTGTTGTAATTAAGAGTCGCAAAATTTTAGGTATTTTTTAAAAAAAAAACCTTTATTTTATAAATGTATATTGGTTTTTTCAAGGGTATGGTACTCGAGGGCTGCAGCTGAAAATCAGCGTCAGGTGGTACACCCTGTATTACCATTTGGCATTATGCTGAACTGAGGCCCTTTTGGCATTAAGAGTTTTAATTATAGGTGTTTTTGTTTTTAATGCCAATAAACACATTTTTCTTTTCTTTCTTTCTTTCTTTCTTACTGACCGACCTTGGCAACTTTACTTAGCTAAGAGCACCTCGCGGCGTTTGAAGCCAAATGAGTATTTTTTCAGTCTTTTAACATACCTACATACCTAGTATTTAAGTAAAAACCCATAACCATGCTTCTTCAAACGATATTACTGATTCCAGGGTTTTTATTTCAGAATTCTACCACAAAGACCTTTCTGCCCTTACTACAAATTTATTTGTAGTCGACATAGCATATCTTCTTTCATTCGTCTCTATCAGCCGTCATCTGAGTTTTATTATTCTCAATTCCCTTCTGGCCATATTATTTACGTTCACAGAAATTCAAGAACCTGCTTATCTTTTTTATTATAATCCCTCATTTGGAATGCTGAGATGAGGAAAACCACATGGCCAAGAAAAACATTGAGAATTTCCTCAAGACAGCCTTTGTAATCTTTGTTATACCAAAATTCGCGAATAATGGCGTATACACCACGCCAGTACACCAATACTCCAGTCTTGTACCCATTATGCAAAACAAAATTACCTTTATGTATCCCTATTTTTCATTTTATCGTCCATAAAAATGATGTTTATTAAATATTACTCACCGAATTTTGTCAGACGCTCCGGTCGGACTCAAAAACAGGGGGCCAGTCGGTCCCGCACCCTACCTCGGTACAGTCGTGTTCCTTCTCCGTAAATAATCCCGCGCTTTTATTCACTATCTGTGCTAGTGTAATTTTGAATTTGGAATCGTTTTGTGCGTGTAGTGTGTGACATTGGATTTTTTCTACGCACGAGCATTTGATTATACAGCCTAGCTTGTAAGTAAAATTTCAGTTTTCTTGTTTTATTTTTTGTGTCTGCTTTTATTTATGAGCAGAATCGATTGTAAGGACTTTGATGTCCTGAAAGTTGAGTTGGGAAAACATGTTTTTCGTTGAAATTATCTATGAAAGTTCCGTTTGCTTTATTGAGATATAAATATTCATCTATTGAGTCATTATTTGTATTCTTTCTAATTTTCTGTCGGTTTTGAATCATTCGAAACCGTTTGCATTTATATTTGCAACAATTGTGAAACAAATGGCTGTCGCGACCTTTGTGTATAAATGATGGGGCTTTATCACGACAGGTCCATTTCATTTGCTAATTTCTGAAGGTGGGTGAGCCTATTTTTAGTAAGTAATCAAAATGTTTCATGGAGTGAAGGTAGGGCTGTGTAAATTATAAACAATATCTACATTATTTTTGAACAACATGCTTTCGGCTGGGTTTTTGAACCTAAAATTTTGATACTTACCTATTTGTATTTTAAATAATTTAGGAAGCGTGACTTCCCTTTCGATGTTTGAATTTGGAAACCGCGCGGTTTTCCGTACGGTAAATTGAAATCATAAATGGTTTCCTGGCGTTTATAAATATTTTTGATTTATTTCCTGAATGCATTTTCCTATATTTCTGCTGTTTATAAATTAAATGATTACATTTATTATTTAAGTGTTCGAAAAAAATAACCACGGTTAGTTTTAATAAGATTTTTGTTCAACTTTACGAGTCTTTTTATAGGTTTTTCATTCTTGAGATAATTTAATTTTCCCGTTTAGCCAGTGACAAAACCAGATAGGTATACTGACTGTTTGTCTAGACAACTTAGCAGCGGTCGATGAACTATCTCTGGTGTACCATTGCAACCCCTTATTTTTCAACCTTTATATTGACCTTCAGGATATAGAACTTGTGATCGACTTAATGATACTTAAATACCTTAAGATGTATCCTTGTAAAACCTTGAATGTATAACCTATTACAATTATAAATGTAATCAATCATAGCTAATAATAATTAATAATTATCTGGATATTTATTTAGGTCAGGATTCAGATTAGGACAACACAACGATTTGCGAAGTTTTTAATTTTTAAGACGACGACTAACGCCAACGACCTTGAGGGAACAAAACGCGCACTCGTTTCACACCCGCGCGACCCAACATTTAGTAGTTTTTTGTACTTTCCTTATTATTCTATGACTTAAAAAAAAAGCCTCAGATCAAAATGTAGATAATTAAACTGTCTTTGAGATGGTGTTGATTTCATTAAAATATGCCCAGCGGTTTTGGTGTGATTGTCGTGTTTTTGTCTGTTTAAGACATAACTTTACAAATTAATTACACTATGTTATACGAATAAAACTCAAAATTTGCTTACTTCAAATTATTAAGAAAATAGTCTAATGTAACATATATTTTTTACAAAAAATTACGACTAACCGTTTAGACGTGATTCGCATTTTAAAATCAGATATACAAGGGAATCGGCGCCTTAAAGCGTTTGAAATTTCAAACAAGTCTTTCCTCTTTCATTATTTATCTGATAATGATTCTTATCTGATTTTTATTTAGAAATACAGCTGTTTTTGGGGAAATAAATTATCCTAAAAGAAATTGCAGGGCAACCTTCAATAAATACTATGACAGGACAAAACTATTGTAATCTTATTAGAATAATATTATGTATTTGAGCCGTTATTCTACAAAGGAAATTGATTTATTCTGCCAACCAAGCCTCACGAAAATCTAGCAGTCTTCAAATTAAAAATGGAAGCGAAAGGTCTTTGACCTTAGAAGGACCTTCATCCAACGACCATACAGCCTTCATTTAACCAGGGATTGTAGCAATCTGTAACAATTTGAATTTAGAAGTGTCTATTGTTAGTTTTGTTTTTGGAACAGTTTGTTTCAAATTACTTCGTAGGCAATCGTTGTGATATTTTAGGGCCATGTTCGAGATTTCAATACGTATTTATATTATTTATTTTGGGACTCATACATAGTTAGTCAATCGATATTTTTTTAATGTATCAAACCATAAAAGCGCCAACCAATCAATAATAAAAATAGCTATGGAATAATCCAGCATTTTTCACTTCTACAGCGAAAATGAGTTTGAAAATAAAAATAAAAAAATGCAATAAAATAAAAATGCAATGCAATGTAATGTTTGCAATATTTAAAGTATTACAAACATCTACTATTTAAAAATACGAACTAACCTTAATATTAGCTAATTTTAATGATTTTTCTAACGTAATCTTAATTCTTTTAGCTTGGGTACGATCTGAATGATCTCCTTTATCACTAGGACTAAATATTTTAATAATTCTAGCTCTCATTATTTTCCAGTACCTAGACGACCGAGCTCTGCTCGGGTGAAATAGAGAAAACGACGTTTTCTAAAAATTTTACCTAGCTAGATCGATTTATCGCCTGCATACTAAATTTCATGAAAGTCGTTGGAGCCGTTTTACGAGATTCACATCACATCATCAGCCTATTAATGTGCCCACTGCTAGGACACAGGCCTCCTCTCTGTGAGAGGGAAAGGGCCGTAATCCACCACGCGGGCCCAGTGCGGGTTGGTGGATGTCACATGTCTTCGAATTTTTGGTTCTAGGACATTTGGTTTTGGGCGCACGGTTGGCGCAGTGGTTGAGCGATTGACTGCTGCGCTGCGTGTCGCGGGTTCGATTCCCGCACGGAACAATTATTTGTATGATCTAAAAATAGTTGTTCCGGCTCTGGGTGTTTGTGTATGTGAGTTTATATGTTTGTAAACGCACCCACGATACAGGAGAAATTCTTA
Source organism: Orthosia incerta (assembly GCA_948252205.1). Lineage (NCBI taxonomy): Eukaryota > Metazoa > Arthropoda > Insecta > Lepidoptera > Noctuidae > Orthosia > Orthosia incerta. Next base: position 8,921,021 of record OX411761.1, read on the forward strand.
GAGCAACGTTTTTTAAAAAAAAGCAAAACAAAAACAAAAAACACGCTGGTTTCCTCACGATGTTTTCCTTCACCGTTTTGAGAACAGTGGTGATGAAATAATTTACACAAAGTAAAGCGCCTGCCTGGCCTGCGGCGACTTACAAGTTGTAGATCGTGGGTACTTGCGTACCCACGATCTACCGATACCACTGGGCCACCACTGCTTTCGAGATTACGAGATTCAAATTATATATATTTATACATATATACAAGAATTGCTCGTTTGAAGATATTAGATTAATATAAATACGTAACTATTTTACTATACCTATTGAACTAAGTACCTTCCTATTGTTAGACGAAATTATAACAGTAACTTCTCCAGGCAGATGAAACACATTATTAGAACTCAAGATTACTTTCATTCCCCAACATGAGCGTCTACTTCTTTGTCTGGAAAGGTTTCATCTAGGATCCTAATTAATCCATAGCCAATATTGTGAAGCAATCACGCCGTAGTCGATATTGTACTTCGTTATAGCGTGAAATTGGTAACTATGGAGCCTGGATATAGGGGGTTATTGAGTTCTGATAGGAAAGCTTTTTGGAGGCGAGTTGATAACTAGCTTTTTGGGATGGTATGACTTGATTTAAGGTTACACTAAAATGAAAAGTGATATCAATTTGTCTCATCATTATCTAGCCCTGTATGGAAGCGAAAAAGTAAAAAATAAAATATTTGAAAGTTATGAGCGTCGAAAGTTCCACATTTCGACACTAATTTTAACGCATTTTTGGGCGCAAATAAATACTATAAGATGACGGAAAATTGCAAAACGGCCTCCATACAGGGATAGATTAGTAGTTCAACAATGCAAATAATATTATTTTGAACAGATAGATTTAGTCGTTTTTTTATGATATCTAGACTGCCAAAGGTCTGTTTATAAAATTTCGCTCGGTTCGTCCTAAATCATTATCTATTTCGCTACAAACTTGCAAAAGTGTGTATTCGTACGCGAACTAGCTTCCTACTGCTCATCACAGCATTTATCTCTTCCGCACGTGTTGTCGGTTGATATAAAATGCATTTTAACCCCGCGCACAAAATAGTTCGTGCCGTCGACTAGTGTACCCTTAAACAGCGTTACTTAATAATAACCTGTAACAACATCTGCAAAATGTCGAGCAACATCGGCAAAACGTTTTTTTCCTGCAATCTTAGGCCTAATACTAAGTTCTTTTGAAAGAAACTTCATCCCAGAAGACGCCATGACAAAAGGAAAAACCCTCGATAAATGACAATAAATAACAAGATATAGCTGTCAATATGATTGATAAAGGGGGGTAACTGTCTTAGAATATGAAGGCTTTTTGAAAATGACCGGTAGATATCTCATATTTTAACTAAACCAGTAAGTCTCGTCCAAGAAACCCTCGATTCTTAGTTTTTCCAGCACTAAAAAAAAATAAAAAAATGTCCTCAACCGGCCAGCCACTTTCAGACCGCAAGAATGAGTCACAAAAGCAACCCTACCTAATTTAAAATGAAAAATAATTACATTTATAAGTCTAGCCTAAACCAATCCAATCAGACTACAATCCCCCCAGACAAGAACAGCATTAAAATCTTGATTTATGAACGTACAGTGCACAGCAAAATTTCACAGACAAATAAACTCAGTTGGCTAGTGCTGACCGTACACTAGAAATAGAAATAAACATTTCATCTCGACACGTTTTTGGCAACGGTACTTTATGTCCTGTGGGTCCTACCACAGATAATCTCGATTCGACATTAAAACGAATCGAGATGTAAATTTTTATCAAGATGGCGACGAGACGTGGGGATTCAAACGTAATTTATTCGATTTTAAATTAGAGATTTTGGTCTTTTGATGCTGGTTGAATTGAGTTTTATTTGAAAAAAGAATCGTTCATTTTGAATATCTGAATTTTGCGGCGTATGTAGTTTTTAATTGACCTGAATTTTAATCAATTTGTTTTTTCAATTGAAATTGTGTTTCAATTTTCTTAATTATTTTGTGGATCCCTGAATATTATATAATAAAAGATTAATAATGGAATACTACTCATTTCACTGATATAATTATACTTTTTGACGTGAGACGATCGGTAACTTATAGGTAAGTACTTCTAGGCAAGCGTGCTCCAACCATCAGGTGACCTCTGTGTGGTGTCTGGTGATGGTCACCCCACCATAAGCTCTTAGAGCGATATCAATTTGAGATCGAATAAGGGACAGATGTATATGACTTGTATACATCTGTCACTTACTCGATCTCAAATTGATACCGCTCTAAGAGCTTATGGTCACCCCCCAGGTGAGATAGTGTAGACAAACGCAAGCCTATAAAAAAGAAGGAATAATAAAAATAGAGCATGCTATAAACTTAAAGACCTTCTTCACACCTCGTCATTATTACCTACGTTTCTAGCAGTTCCCACAATTTTCTCTTTGACAACTTAATTGCCAGTTTTATTACTACATTTATAAGTTCGCTGAAAACCTCTTGTTTCAGACGCTTTATTACTTAGCGTTGTGCTCATCAGTAGATTGTAATGAGTCTAGGTGGCTAGAATAGGCTGTGTCTTGGCGAAACATAGTCTGGTTTAGCAAAAACGTTATTTTAATATGTATTTTTAAACAATGACATAACAACTCAAAATTTAGGACTCGTCAATAAATAATACCACCCCGTTACTGTCCTCTTCAGGACAAATATCTTTTCTCATATAGATAAGTCACGTGCATTAATAACCACCCATGATCAATGTGGGTTGGCGAAATTTTATTAACTGATCACATCGTGAGCCTCATCAATATTAAGGCTTATTTTTTTATTTTTTTGCTCTTATTTTTTATGCTTATTTTAATCCATGGTGCTTTGCGAGTAACTATATTGTCTTATCCGCTATTCCTCTCTCCTAGATACTGACTGTATCTAAATGTTGGTGTGCCCGACGACAGGGTCCATAATTGTTTCTGTAACTTATATTTACCACCTGTACATTATTTAAAATTTATTGTACACTGACAACCCTAAATTCATCTCCTCTCGTACAGTCCATCCAAAGGTTGTCTGTAAGAGATTGCCCTGTGCGATAAGACCGCCCATTGTACACTTGTTTTTATGTTTTTTTTGTCCTGTATGTATATTTTTGTAGTGTACAATAAAGAATATAATAAAAAAATAAATGAATTAAGGATGCAATAAATTTAATTTACAAACTTGCCAGCGAAGCATGGAACGAAGCATTATGGGGAAAAGAAAAATAGATAAAATAAACCACAGCAAAATTAGGAAAGCTACAAAAACCCAAGATGTTGTGTTGAAATTAAGAACGCTTAAGTGGAAATGGGCTGGCCACGTAATCAGAGGTGAAGAGAAATGGAACAAAGTAGTAACATTGTGGTACCCAAGAGAGGGAAAGAGAAAAAAGGGGAAACCTTTCAGAAGATGGGAAGATGATATGGCTAAAATAGCTGGAAAAACCTGAACTAGACTGGCGCGGGGAAGAGAAGATTGGAAGGGGTTGGAGGAGGCCTTTGCCAAAGGGCACATAGAATAAAAAAATAAAACTATATATAGGAACAAATAAATATATAAAACAAATTATGTAAACGTCTGAAAGAGGCTATAAATAAATAAATAAAAATAATAATTTAGAATTTGATTTTATTTGCTTTCGGCGTAACATGTCTTCTTTTCTTTCTACTTCTTTATCAGTAGCAATCTCAGAAGTCTAGTCATCCCCTTTCTAGGCATTTATTATCCTTCACTTTGTTAATACGTTGTTGTTTAGGTCTTCCTGTACTCTCATAGCTATCGACATACAAAGTCAATACTTTTGAACGTTATTGTGTGCCTATTGGCCTAGTAGCCGGTTGATTCTGTAGACATATCATATTAGGGTTTCGAGCTAACTTGACCTAAGTCATCACGGTGAGATTTTTATAGAATAGCTCTATGTCTTCTCATGGAGGGTAGTGGACATTAAGGTTTTCTTAATCCTCTACTATAATTCTCTGAGTAACTGTGCCCGCGGCTTCGCTCCCGTCATCTGCCTGCTAAGCCAACCCTACCCAAATTACCTTCCTGCCTACCCTACATACCAATTTTTTTCTAGGGTCATTCTTTCGCGTATAATCTTAACACCGCCATTCAGAAAATGACTTCAAATGCACAACGCCATCTATCGAATATCGAGTTCAACTGTACGAGTAACTAAATTGCGTGTGCTGTGATAATTTTACTTCTTGAACACTTTAAATTCATCTATTTTTTGATAGAGTGAACCGATTGCGATGAAACAAAAACTAAATAATTCTTCAAGTTACGCACAATTTTTATGTATAAAAGTTATCTACATTGGTTTCGTACATTGCACGTGATGCGTGCACAAATAAACAGACAAACCGACAAAAATGCCAAAAATGGGTTCTGTTTGTTATCCTTTAACACCCTGGCTATTTTTTTTGGAAATTTATTCGATGTACAAAAAATATTTTTCTACAGATTTATTATATGTATTGATTCATGATTAATGTCGTTGCGGGATCCAAGACATTACCTTAGCTTTTCTGTTGATCACCACTGTTGGTTCTGACTTTTAGAAGTAGCAGTGGTTGGGAATAGTGTGATGGAATTGTTCCAAAATAACAGGTATACCGCTTCGTCCAGTCTGAGGCCCTAGATGACCGACATTCTTTCTAATGTCAAATATAAGGGATTGATCACGTCATTGCCATAGCGCTTGACATGCCCATACATTTTTGACATTTTACCAATCGCTATTGCCACGTTTTAGATGATAGAATTTAACTGGTCTAGGGCCTCAGGTCACTAAGCGTTCTGTGCCTTCACATTCGTTGAATACAGGCGTTGAGGCGTGATGTAATGACATAGTATGCGATTCCGAACATTGTTGTCAGTGGAACAAAAACAAAGTTATTTTAAAACGAGCTGCTGTATGCAATGTGTCAGTTGTCAGTGCCAAATACTATTTTTACTGCAGCTATCAAGTTACGTTTTGTTTGCGAATTTTGAGCTCAAACTGTTAGTTTGATGTGTTGGAAACATTGTAGAAAAGAGCGTAGATATTTCACATATTTATGGCGTACTTTTAATTTTTTGCTGCCTGAACTGTACCATTCCAGTGAAAAGGCTTTCCTCAATTTCTTTTTGAGGTTACACTAGTCGACGGCACGAACTATTTTGTGCGCGGGGTTAAAATGCCTGCTATCTCATCCGACAATTCGTGCGAAAGAGATAGATGCTGTGATGAGCAGTAAGAAGCTAGTTTGCGTACGAATTAGCACTTTTGCAAGTTTGTAGCGAAATGGATGATGATTTAAGACGAAAACGATCGCGCGCACTTTTATAAACAGACCTTTGGGAGTCTAGATATCATGAAAAAAAAACGACTAAATGTATATTTTCAAAATCAAAATATTTGCATTGTTGAACTACTAATCTATCCCTGTATGGTGGCCGTTATGAAATTTTGTTTCTTCATAAGGTGTTTATTGCCGCCCAAAGTTGCGTTAAAATAAGTGTTGAAAAATGGAACTTTCGACGCTCATAACTTTCAAATATTTATCATTTTTACTCTTTTGTTTACATACAGGGCTAGATAATGATGAGACAAATTGATATCATTTTTATTTTAAACGTTCATCGTCAAACAGTGGAGTAATCCCTAGACTACGTTTGTATGGAAGAATTATCGACTCGTGTAACCTTAAGGCATACCACCATCTTCTCCTCGGTTTATCAGTGCCAGTCTTCCTGTATGCCATACATATCGCTAATGAATCGTTCTAGCTAACTGATATATAACTATGAATACATCACCAAAGGTACGATACCTAATTAATCTCGAAAGATAGCTTCTTTAGGTTTAAAGATATTTATTTCCCATAAGAACTTATAAATACAGATCACTTACAATGAGATACAGAGTTACTTCTAACTAATAATATGTAGGCACTTCTAAAGATTTTATTCTAATGAGAGCTATGGTTTGGAACGACTTGGACAGATGTCAACTTGACGTAACCCTAAGCACTAGTTTTTGGCGCGAAGAAGTGACAGAAGTCAAGGAGAGAGTAAGAAAATGGCGGGAAGGATTGAGTTGTGAATTTGTGATAAAACTTATGGAGAAATACAGTGAGAGTGACTGATTGTTCGTGTAGATAAAACTACGTGCTTAGTGGAATGTCGTATACCTACGTTATTCTCCAATACATAACGTGATCCGTTACATTATGTTGTGACCCTACATACTAACTCGTATTAGCCCGAAAAGAACCCATGCAATAATGGCCTTTCCTGACAATTAGACAGTGTTCCCTACAAATATAATATTTGCCTCTGCGGCATTGGCGACGTTATAGGGTACATACATGTTTTTTGAGTTTACTTTTAAATATGTTAATATTATCACACCGCTTTATATACTCTGGTAAATCATTGAATAGCTGTGCTTCCTCCACTAATACTGTTCCGTAATTAGTGCACGTGCAGTTATTAGTTGGCATTTCTTTTTACTTCTTGTGATTATGTCTGTATGCTATTGTTAGTTTATTAGTGAGGCAACCCCAGGCAAAGATTTCTCCTCATTCCTCCCAAATCTTTCGATCTAGAAAGCTACAACTCAATCTATACAAATAAATAAAATGTCTTATTCAATGCATGTGAAAGTATATACGGTACTAACAACAAATACACAATTTCAAAGATTTTTGTCTATCTCTCTGTCTGCCTGTCTGTCTGTTTGTGCCGTGTAATCTCCAAAACGGCTGGACCGATTTTGAGGGGACTTTCACTGATAGATAGCTGGTGTTGTAAGTAGTAACATAGGCTACATTTATGTAGCGATGAAACATGAAAAATTTCACAGTAGATGGGAAAAAAAATACTCTGTCTAATCTATCTATCTATATAAATAAAAATGAATTGTTGGTCGTTAGTCTGATTAAAACTCGAGAACGGCTGAACCGATTTGCATAATTCTTTTTTTGTTTTGGTCGACAGAATACAGGGAAGGTTTAAAAACAAAAAAAATGGGGAAAAAAGGGTAGGGTAGGTGTAGGGTAGGTGTAGGGTAGGTGTAGGGTAGGTGTAGGGTAGGTGTAGGGTAGGTGTAGGGTAGGTGTAGGGTAGGTGTAGGGTAGGTGTAGAGTAGGTGTAGGGTAGGTGTAGGGTAGGTGTAGGGTAGGTGTAGGGTAGGTGTAGGGTAGGTGTAGGGTAGGTGTAGGGTAGGTGTAGGGTAGGTGTAGGGTAGGTGTAGGGTAGGTGTAGGGTAGGTGTAGGGTATGTGTAGGGTATGTGTAGGGTAGGTGTAGGGTAGGTGTAGGGTAGGTGTAGGGTAGGTGTAGGGTAGGTGTAGGGTAGGTGTAGGGTAGGTGTAGGGTAGGTGTAGGGTAGGTGTAGTGTAGGTGTAGGGTAGTTGTAGGGTAGGTGTAGGGTAGGTGTAGGGTAGGTGTAGGGTAGGTGTAGGGTAGGTGTAGGGTAGGTGTAGGGTAGGTGTAGGGTAGGTGTAGGGTAGGTGTAGGGTAGGTGTAGGGTAGGTGTAGGGTAGGTGTAGGGTAGGTGTAGGGTAGGTGTAGGGTAGGTGTAGGGTAGGTGTAGGGTAGGTGTAGGGTAGGTGTAGGGTAGGTGTAGGGTAGGTGTAGGGTAGGTGTAGGGTAGGTGTAGGGTAGGTGTAGGGTAGGTGTAGGGTAGGTGTAGGGTAGGTGTAGGGTAGGTGTAGGGTAGGTGTAGGGTAGGTGTAGGGTAGGTGTAGGGTAGGTGTAGGGTAGGTGTAGGGTAGGTGTAGGGTAGGTGTAGGGTAGGTGTAGGGTAGGTGTAGGGTAGGTGTAGGGTAGGTGAATGTTTGGTGTTTTTATGGCAAAACAAAGTTTGCCGGGTCAGCTAGTACCTAATAAGTAGAAGGGTAATATCTGGAATCACTACACCTATTTGAAAAAGAATATTTAACCATTTGAATGGTACATTATTGCATATGAATAAAATAATTAAAAAGACACAGGCAAAGCTGGGGTGAGTCACAAGCTTCTTGTTAGATCGTTATGTAACCTTGTCGATTTAATAGTTACTAAGCCATTCTTGGTGTCCGGAAACGTAGGTTTCCTAGGAGCACGATAGTGACTTTCTCCAGGACACTACCGCTCTTAAACCAATAGTAGCACCTCCATTGTGAGCTCCTACATAATTAATGAAAGTAGTCGCTATACAGTAGAGAATAAGACAGAGAATTGAAATGCGAGGACCCTGGAACTATTACTGCTGATTACTCCCTTGATGATGATCCCAATACTACTGGTTGGTTTTGCGTGTAGTTTGAAACTAGAAACAGGCCTTCTTTTGTTTTTCTTTGTATCTTTTTCGTTGTTGTTCGTAATTAGTTTTGAGTGTTAGGGTATGTGTCTGGCTGTTGTTTTGGGCCTTCAAAGATAAAAGTATTCGGTTATATGTATGCATGTAGTAGCGAAGGCTTATGGTATAAGCAAGGCACATGTGTTGCCCAATTTCTCAAAGGGGATGGTAACTTTAAAAGTAAATTATTTTCCTTCAAGCTCGTTGCCTCACCTTTATGTCAGTGTTCTATGTCTGACTGCGAATATGTACAATCTGCACATCATATCTTATGGGAGTGTATTCTTTGGCAGAATGAACGCAATATTATGTTGAATAATGTACAGGCTGCATCAGGAGTTGTTTACTATACGGACCTTGTGGAAACTAGAACAAATTTCAAGCGTTGCGTTCAAGCGTTTTTGCCATACGGAAAAAAATATAGCAGCTCACAATGTAGGACTCATTATTATTAATGCTAATTTTATCCGTGGCGAGATTGCTTGCGTGGTGCAACTGGGCTTATCCTAGTTGTAAACGACCCTTTGTGCATATTGGCCTTGTTTGTTCTGTCTCCTGCTTGATATGGAGGGAAGTGGAAATTTGTACTTTTTCCTACTCCTCCGTTACTCTTTTCTGATTAATTTCGTTGCGGGATCCAAGACAGTTAAATTCATTCTCCGGGACTTCGTCGAGCTTGATTGCCTCGGCGCTTTTCTGGTGGTCGCCACTGTTGATTCTGGCTTTCAGGAGTTGCAGTGGTTTGCCGAACAGTGCGGTGGGATTGTCGCAAAAAAAGCAAGGCAGATTGCTTAAAAAAGTGTATTTTTTTGCATCTAATTAATATTGTAAATATGAAAGACTTTAGACGCAGGTCCATTCAAATCAACTTTAAATTATAGACAAAAGTGTAGATGTTCAGTCACGGTAAACGGATTTGGAGGGAATTAAGAACACGGGTAAGCTATAAACTGTATTGGGACAAAGGATACTTTTTATCTCTGTAGAACGTTCCTTAGCATGATTTTCGATATTCACTCTTCGTCTGCTTCATTCCATTTGAGTAAATGAACCAAAAATGCCAAAAACAGAGTCCCCTCTACTTTTCAGGCAGGTTTGTCTCAGACACTCAACTGAAAAAGGATTACTTTTAGTATCAAACTGGTCACTCGTAAACTGGTGTAAACAGTTTGACTCATCGCCGTAAGATTGCCTGCTTGTCAGTCTTCTATAGACTGTATTTTGGCGAGTTTACTCATGAACTTCACGACCTCATCCCACCAGCCCCCTTCTACCATCGGACATCTAGACACACTGCAAGTTACCATCCTCACCTAGTTGCCATTCCATCAATTCGCACCATGCGCTTCCAATCATCCTTCATAATGCGCGCAGCAAAAGAGTGGAATTCACTGCCTGTGTCTGTGTTTCCGAACGCATACAACCCGAATCTCTTCAAAGTTAGAGTGAACAGGCTTCTTCTGGGTAAGCTCACTCCATCGTCGACTTTGTCTCTGTCACCTCTGACCTAGACTAGAATCAAGAGCAAACCGACCACAAAAAAATAATGTATTCTAGGCAGGAAAGATTTAGTACTTTCCCTAGAGCTAAGCCTATCCAGTTTTGTTGTCACGATACTACCCAAAATTCAAGACATGAAGATACAAGGTTTCCATAATCAGTAACCACAAGATAACGTGTCTAACCAAGCTGGATAGATCTAACACAATTATTATGGAGTACCCCTTGAGTACCGTTCACAGAGCGTTTGGGAAAAACCGAGGGGAAAATCCATAAATAATATATACGTAGCTGTATGTACCGCCACCCTTTCTTTAGCGAAATATGCTTTTGCATGGTTTATTTTACTTTGGGAATACGATTCGGGTTCGATGCTGTTGATCTTTTATTTTTTAAAACGGGACCAAGGTTTTTTTATGTGAACATTTTTGGTGAAATATGTTTAAGCATTAGTTGGGAAAATAGGAGTTTATGTGTGAAAATATAGGTATAAGTGTATTTAACAAGTAAAAATTAAAATTTCCAAAACATCCGGCATTATTTTTTTATTTCACCCTTTGAAAACTACATAATTTATCTAGTAGTAGACACGCTTCGATCAACAATCTATCGAACACGTAATTATGACACGATATCTTGCGAACATACTCCGTTTCAAACAGAAAATATCCCATAACTTTTGAACGGCTGAACCGATTGTCACCAAACATAGCTAACAACACTCTCGACAAAGTTACCTTTCAAACAAAAATATCTAAATCAAAATCGGTTCATCCGTTTAGGCGCTATGATGCCACAGACAGACACAAAGATGATTGCCATCGGGGGTTAAAAATACGTGTAATGTATTTCATAAATAGGTAGCTGTATTTCAATACACATCATATGTGTTCATTTAGTACTAAACACAATGATTAAGATATTACATAATTATACATCCCAAGGCTCACAATTAAAACAATTTCAGACTTAAAACAAAATTCTATGTTAGGATGACACTCAAAATGTCAAGTCTATCACAGGACAATGTGAAATCCCGAATGCCCATTTTGAAGAGTCATCTGACACATGACAGCTCGGTGTTGCTACACTAAAATACTGGCCAGTGTTGCCAGTATTCCGAGAACGCTTTTTTATCCTTTTGTTCATTGAACCTGCATGGGGACATGTGGAATAATAACTATACACAAGGCAATCATTAACTATTAATGTTTGCGGTGTGGTACAATTAATGTAATTGTATCACAATTCCTCTGAGGTATATTGACCTTATTTAGGAGTGTCATTTGTTACTTCAAAAAAGGTAATTATTTTTCCATACTTCATGTTTTCCTGTGTTAATTTCCTAGAAGTACTAGAAAAACTGTTGTGTATCATGAAATATTAATAAATCGAGCTTAGTACGCTATAATGAGGCCACGGCCCACGGGTACAATGTTTATTCTAGGCGATGTTACTACCTGTATTTCTTGATGTACCTAACTTGTCCATTTTAGGACATTACTGACTCATCATCACTCCTTAATTTATTTGGGGTCAGCTTCCAGTCTGACCGAATGCAGCTGAATACAGTATTTTGTATGGAGCGACTGCCTATCGGATCTCTACAACCACAGATATCAATCTAACTAGATTAGAAGACGGAGTTAAATAACGATCAATGATCGTACTTTGAGCTTGAGCCAAATTGAGCTGTAAAGACTGTATAGAAAAGGTTGGCCGAGGCACTGGAAATGTTTGCTTTCATTGGTAAGTAAATTTGTTTTTAGGGTTCCGTACCCAAAGGGTAAAAACGGGACCCTATTACTAAGATTCCGCGATCCGTCTGTCTGTCTATCTGTCTGTCCGTCTGTCACCAGGCTGTATCTCATGAACCGTGATAGCTAGACAGTTGAAATTTTCACAGATGATGTATTTATGTTGCCGCTATAACAAAAAATACTAAAAACAAAATAAAATAAATATTTAAGTGGGGCTCCCATACAACAAACGTGATATTTTTGCCGATTTTTTCGATAATGGTACGGAAAAACGAACGAACTCGAACCCTTCGTGCGCGAGTCCGACTCGCACTTGGCCGGTTTTAAATTGTTTGTAAAGAAGTGGCACGCATGGTTTTGGTACAGATGGAGAGACTTGTGTTATCTAGTTGGATTTATGTCTGTGTCTACAACACAGTAACTGGGTATACTTTAAGACACTAGGTACTCGTGTAGTCTCTGTCAACTAGTCCTCCAAGGGGCACAATATTTTTTGGTACCCGGTTCGTTCCACGCTTTGGCAAAGCTCTCCCTGCACTTCTGTCACCTTTCACGAACCCGCGCTTTCTACTTTCAGTTCTGGTGAAATATATCGATTGCGTAAACAGTGTTTTTGCATCACAAGGAAACATACAACCAGGATAAAAACTATCCTATGTCCTTCCCAGGGTCTCAAACTATATCCATGCCAAATTTCAACTAAATTGGTTCAGCGGTTTTAGTCTCTTCAATAAATAACGGAAAATCTCTCGGGATTGCTGCAATCGCTTGTCTGTTTATTGTTTATATCATTTCATGACATAATATCACGCCAGTACGCTCAAAAGGGGTACGCAGATCTCTCATTTCACCGATTATGTTCAAGTTTCATGTAATTCGGGTAATCTATTCTGGCGTTATAGGTACCTACTAAACAACTTGCCTATTAGGTAGGTACAACTAAAAAGGGTAAAATAAAAAATCTTTTTTGCAAAAAAATACTACCTACTTCCAATAAAAAACTACAAACTGAAAAATAACTTTATTTCTGGAAGTCTGTGTCTATATCGCAAAACATTGGTACCTACGAAAAACACCGACTTCCAAAAATAAAGTTATTTTTCACTTTGTAGTTTTTTATTTGGAAGTCGGTAGTATTTTTTTTCAAAAAAGATTTTTATATTTATGTGTACGAGTACATATAGGTAGTTATTGTTAATTAGGTATTTTATACTATGTTGATTAAATTATTTAATAAATAACATACTACAGGTATATGGGAGGGTGGGATTAATAAAGCTAACAGGAGTCAGAAAAGTCTGCATCAGACAGGCTTTGATGACCACTTTGTCTAAAACTTTGCCGCCGTCAAACTTGCAGGTGTACGTACTTTCACGACTGGTTAACGACGCGAGTCAGGAGTTTACTTGTGATGTATGTTGGAGTATAAGTGGGGCATAATTAGTTGAATCCTTTGAGCATGACTGATATGAAATGAGTAGTGTAGTTATATTTATTTTTACTGTTGATGTACATGATTTTTATGATAGAAGCGTTGTGTCGGTATAAAGATGACAGAAGGCAAGTCAACGTGGAACGGTGCGAAGTCGTCGAAAGCAGTACGTGGCGATGCGCTCGTTCAGTTCACAGTTGATGTTTAAATGTCTTAGCGATTAGTTGTGCAAAAAAGATGTCAGAAATACTGTAACTGTCAGACACTACAAGAAACGAAACTAAACGTTGTTTCATTTCAGTTACAAAATAATTATACGCCTCAATTGGCTTCGCGAGGAAATTAACTTAATATACCTAACGAAGCGTATTCAGTCTATCAGCTAGTAAACAAAGGATATTGAACGGTGTGTATGTTTGTGGATTAACGCGTGATAATATCGGGTTGTGACTACATCACAGCTTTAGTTATGAGCCAAACTGTGATCCATTGGAGTAGTTCGCAATATTCTTGCGAGTAGGTCGTTTTGCGAATAGGACGTCGAATACGGGGTCCTGTGTGACTCCGTATCAAGACTTCCTATTCGCAAAACATCCTATTCTCAAGATAACCTACTAGCAAAACGGCCCATTAGCCGAACGTCCTACGCTGATAAATAACGTTTTTTTTTTAAGGATGCTTTGCGAATTGGACGTTTTGATTCGGAGTCTTTGAAAGGTAAAATTTGTTTTAGAGCAACGTTTGTTTTTTTACACTATCTCCGAGTACATTCATCATCAGGCGCTTTAAAGTTACACTAGTCGATAATTCTTCCATACAAACGTAGTCTAGGGATTACTCCACTATTTGACGATGTACGTTCAAATTAAAAAATGATATCAATTTGTCTCATCATTTTAGCTCTGTATGGAATCAAAAAAGTAAAAAAGAAAAATATTTGAAAGTTATGAGCGTGGAAAGTGCCATATTTGTTGAGGATTTAAAGTTAAGAACGTGTCAACCTTTGCTTTAATGCCGAACATTGTGCATAGTTTGACTAATACTCAACTTCAAATTCTTTATTCGCATTATCGGGGTATATCATCATCGTTTTTATATCAGCCAAGAATCAAGCACTGCTGGGTATTCAAATCAAATCAAATCAAAATCAAATAATATTTATTCCACAAAGATATTACACACATATTACAGAAAAAAATTAAATGAGAATGTACGGCTAAGAGTTGGTACTTAAAGCACTTTCTGCATCCAAACTAGGCGGCAGCCTGTATCTCGGGTTGCAGGTCTCAATACTCAATACATTTATTGCTTCCACATGTGAACTTAGATGGTAGGTACAAATTCTAGTCTCCTTTCGCCATGGTTTCTTTCTTCGCCTTTTGCCGCCATTAATCGAAACTTATCTCTAATCAAGAGTACGTTTTGTAGATTTTATTTGACGTTGTACTAAACCTTTTGTGGCTGGGCATCGCTCTGAAATATGTATTTATACCGATTTTTACGACTGCGTAAATATAAAATTATAGGCGTGAGGCGATAATGAGGCGGTTTAGTTTAATTCAATTTTAATGATCGAGATTTAAAGCAGAGTTCTTGAAACTGCAAGTCTATGAGATCTAGATAGCTAAATTTTGTGTCAAAAGTTACATTTGACGCTACACCTAGTAGAGTGCAGTGTCCACTTCCTGGCTGTCAGCCTGTTGGACAATCTGTTACACAAACATGATGTATTCGAGTACATATATATCAAGTATACATTGCATTTAAGACAGCAATCTGTCAGCACAAACTCGACATCAAAGCGTAGATGGATTAGCAGTGAGAGCTTCAATGTATTCAGTCATATCATATAAATTAAGCTTGATGTATAATTGTATAAGTTATACCTAACGTAATAATGCATTGCAATGCAGTACCTATAAGTATGTATGAAATATAGCTTGAGTATTGAGTGCTTTGGTAATACATGGATTTTCCATTACATGTTGTACACAGATGTGGGTAGAAACTTCGAGAAGCAGGTTTCATTATTATTTGTTGGATATTATTCTGATAAAAAGGCAGATTTGGGCAATTTGCTCGCAGAATGGATGGCCGGCCAGCCAGCCAGCCAGCTCTGGAGTGGCGACCGCGAACCGGCAGACGTTGCGTTAGAAGGCCTCCCACCAGGTGGACCTATGACCTGGTGAAGGATCCGCTGGATGCGAGACACACGGAACCGATCAATGTAGCGACGCTTGGCGGAGGCCTCTGTCCAGCAGTGGACGTCTTTCGGCTGATTATGGTGATGATGATTATTCTGAAGAATTTGTGTATACAATACATCTGAAAACTTTTCAAGAAAACTTTACATAAAGTGAAATAAAGGGTTTATTAAATAAAACCTGCTAATTTAGGGATACTTATTAAGTCAGTTTACCAACAGCAAATTATTCCATTCGTATCCAGTCATTGTGGTCTTTCAGCTGGCTGGCAGGCTTGTGTTATTTCAGTTATAAGGCATCGGTAAGCACACCTTCTGTTTATTGAAGGAATACACCAGAAATAAAACATAATTCTTTATTTTGTAAAAGAGTATCTTTTGTTGGAGGTCCTCAATAAATAAGAAAACAACAAAACTTCGCCGATACTTAAGCATTCGATCGCCTCTTTTCCTTGTTCTCGTTTGCCGTTGAGTGCTTTCTTTGTTAAGTGGAACTTTCACTCTTCTTACAAGAAACACTGAAAAGTATAAGTTACTGTAAAAGCCCAAACTACGGTAAATCCTAGGATTTACCAAGTCTTACTGGTAAAAGTCCAAAATGATCAGGTTAATCACTAATTTGGGGCTTTCACCAGTAATCTCACGGTAGATCTTAGGGTTTACCTCAGAGACCTTTCAGCGGTACATGGTGGACATCCCACCCATACGCACAAAACGTTTTGGGGACACTTTTATTATGCGTACAGCTAAAGAGTGGAATTCCCTGCCGGAATCTGTGTTTCCCGATAGCTACAATCTAGGGGTCTTTAAGTCAAGAGTGAATAGGTTTCTTCTAGGCAAGCGTGCTCTATCGTCGACCACATCATCGCTTACCATCAGGTGAGATAGTGGTCAAGCGCAAGCCTATAGATAATTAAAAAAAAAAAAAAATTTTTTTGACACTGTGATACGAAATGATGAGAACAATAAAGGACTGATTGATTAGCTTCTCCAAAGTAAACTTATAAAAGCCTGATTACATTTGAAAAATGGAAAAGTTCAAAATTAGTTGTAAGGGATAAAATTATAGTGAGTGACTAGTAAGATGATGTTAATAAAGGCGACAGGAAGAAGGCATTCTATGCTGACGTATATGATGGATATGTAAATTGGGATAAGACGGCCTTTACAATGTCACAGTATTTTTTATGACAATCCCACCGCACTATTTCCAAACCACTGCAACTTCTGAAAGCCAGGATCAACAGTGGTGACCACCAGAAAAGCGCCGAGGCATTGAAGTTCGACGATGTCTCGGCGAATGAATTTTACTGTCTTGGATCCCGCAACGAAATTAATCACATCACATCATCAGCCTATTAATGTTCCCACAGCTGGGACACAGGTCTCCTCTCTATGAGAGGGGATGGGCTGTAATCCACCACGCGGGTCCAGTGCGGGTTGGTGGATGTCACATGTCTTCGAATTTTTGGTTCTAGGACATGCCGGTTTCCTCACGATGTTTTCCTTCACCGTTTTTGAGAGCAGTGGTGATGAAATAATTTACACAAAGTAAAGCGCCTGCCTGGGTTCAAACCCACGACCTACAACTTGTAAGTCGCGGCCGATACCACTGGGCCACCACTGCTCTCCGAAATTAATCAGTAAAGAATAAAGGAGAAGTAAGAAAACAAGAATATAATTTCCACTTCCCTCCATATCCAGCAGGAGACAGAACAAACAAGGCCAATAGGCACAAAGGTTCATTTGCAACTGGGCTTATCTCAAACTTAACCTAAGTTCTAGATTCCACAAGGTCCGTATAATAAATAACGCCGGATGCAGCCTGTACATTATCCAACATAATATTGCGTTCATTCTGCCAAAGAAGACACTCCCTTATGATATGATGTGCATATTGTACATATTCGCAGTCAGATGTAGAACATTGACATAAAGGCGAGGCAAAAATAGAAATTGGGCAACACAGTGATCCACCTCCAGCCACGTCCTGGCCATCCGGTCACGAACGGATGGAAAGAATTGGTGTAGGTGTCAGCCCTGGATGGAAGTATCCCACCTACATTGCCATTCAGATAAAATTTCCTCCCAGATGTCAGTCTGTGGTTTAAATAATCTAAAGATTTTAACACGGTCACTCTGCGTTAAAAAGTCTGCGTCCATGGTCTCTCTTGCGGAATAGTACATTGCAGCACGTCGCTGGACTTCAAGATCAACCGAAAGTACGCCAGCAAGTACCGGTAAGGCCTCAGTACTAACCGTCCTGTAGGTTTTGCATAAGAATATCAAAGCTAAACGCTGATTTATCGCCTCAAATATAGTAGTTCGTTTGTCAAGTTAAAAATAAAAGACGGAAAACTAAGAGTCAAAGAGCGAGCGAAGCGAGCTCGAGGATTTTTATCACCCCGCCCCTGACCGGACGTTACGAAGCGGTAGGATAGAAGAGCATGTTGCATAGTGCTTGTCAGTACGGTAGGCTGGTAGAATCAGCTTTCCCTCGCAACCTTCCGCCCCGGGCCATGGCCTTCTTGGCCTAAGGTTAAATACGTCACTGCCCTATCCGTAAAGACTGTCAAAGATCTACTAATGACAGCCGGAAAGGATAGTTATCGATATTAGATGGTCAACACTCCACAGATAGACTTCGTCATACTATTGTTGAACCTTGAAGAACGACCAGTGTGGCTGTTATTATTTAGCTACAAGTCTCTTCTACTATTAGGTAGTAGTAAATAAACAAACTGTTACACTACAATTACAATAAACAAAATCGCAGGTTATATTGTTCGGAAGTTTGAAGTGACAATAAAAACAGTTTCAAGTACTTCAGATACTCGATACCACTTGAACGATGGAAGTATTTCTTGGTCACTTCACCGGAACGAACGTAATACCGATGGCTGGAAGTTTTATACGTATTGTTTGTACAGAACTCTTGCTTGAATATCTTTATTACTTTTCCTGCTAGATTGGAGCGGAGAAAACTGGCAGTTGCTCTTTTGATGAATATAAACTTCAACTCCCAAGATAGAACAGGAGTAGTGAAATTGCAGGAATAGCAATCGTATTGCTATGCTTGCGGTTTGGTCGCATACATACTTCAACCTATTTGTAGATCAGCTCAGGATTGGTTACAGTTTGGAAATAGTTATTTATGCTACAAGTGCGGAAAGTAGTTGATTTCCGATGATTGCTATTTTTATTCACGAGCGAGCGAAGCGAGTGAGTGGATAAATCGACACGAGTCGGAAATCATCTTACGCACGTGTATCATACAACATTTGACTATGCATTGTGCGAGGAAATAAAAAAATATATCTGAACCAAGCTAGAAATTAATAAAATGGCGCTTATTCAAGGGCGCTCAGCATATCCACAGATTAACTAATAGTTCATAGTTCCTCGGGCATATCTACTGCGCATGTGCAAATAGCTGTCACGTCGTAACGCAAAAAGGCTTGAGCAAAATATTCATACTGCCAAACATATTTAATGAATATTTAAAATTAATTTATTGATCAAAATCTAAATCTAGAGTAATTAAAAACGCCTTAAATGAAGTATTAGTTTTGTTTTACCTTTTATATGAATGATAATCTGTAAAACTTTAGTAAAGTACTTAACTAATTTGTAAAACTTTTCTCAAATAATAAAAACTCTATGCGGCGGGCTGAAGTTGGAGCTTAAAATTAAAAAAGTACAGGAAAGTAAAAAGCACTTAACTAGTAAAAAAAGTGACACTTTCCGCACAGTTTGGCTGCTTGGAAAACGCTCTTTTCGAGGACATGCATTGTAAAATTACTTTCTTTGCCGAAGTTGGTGTCGAATAACGGAAAACAATGGGTGCAAAAGACACCGACTTCGGAAAAGAAAGTAATTTTTCGCTTTGTAGTATTTACAAAAAATCAAATCAAATATTTATTGCATCCACAAAAAAATAAAAGAATATTAATGAATTAATTATTAAAAGTGATACACAGATATACTTATCGATAAAATCCAATAATGTTTTTGCATAATTTTATTTTATATCAGAAAATGTGCATCACTTGCCGTTGCGCGTAGCTGTCGGGTTGTATTACCGGTTGATAAGAAAAACTGTAAATGTAAATGAATTTTCAGTTTTTGATTGACACGGATTAAATTGT
Organism: Orthosia incerta; assembly: GCA_948252205.1. Lineage (NCBI taxonomy): Eukaryota > Metazoa > Arthropoda > Insecta > Lepidoptera > Noctuidae > Orthosia > Orthosia incerta. Next base: position 8,940,450 of record OX411761.1, read on the forward strand.
TGTATGAAGCTGGATATGTTTTAATAATACGCAGGTTTATTCATATACCTACTTAGTTTTTAATTGGAATTTAGTGTTGTGTTACGTTTACAGTTAGGATATTGAGAATTACATTTAAACATTGTGAAGTGTTACCAGTTCTGAGTACTTGTTCCTCATAGAACATTTTAATAACACTGATATCCAGATGCCAATTAAATATGATATTGTGAATACACGACATTCGAAAACAAAATCACTTTAAGTGCCACGTAAAAATAAATTTTATGGTGGACGCACCGTAACTTTCACAATACCTTAATATCTATACTAAATACCTTTAGACATTAGAGATTCAATGAACAGTAAAAACATAAAACACAACTCGATTTGTCAATAGCGTGTTGATTAAATACCAGACCATGGCATGTTAAGACAGACCCCAGAGTTCTAACAGTGTGCTTTGATTAAGCCTAAGGATAAGAACTTGTTTTCAAAGTCAAAGTCAAAGTCAAATATATTTATTTCAATTAGGCCAGTAAGCGGCACTTTTGAACGTCATACATATATGAATTAAAATTTACAAGTAATAAAAATTTATTCTACCGTGCATTCGGAAATGTAGCTTGTTTTGGAGAAGAACGCACAAGAAACTCCGTACCTACTCTTTTAAAAAAAATAATATTTACATTTTTTATTTTTTATTTATTGATAGTCTCGCGTTTGACCACTATCTCGCCTGATGGTAAGCGATGATGTGGTCGACGGTGAAGCACGCTTGCCTAGAAGTAACCTATTCACTCTCGGCTTGAAGACCCCAAGGTTGTAGCTATCAGGAAACAAAGACTCCGGCAGGGAATTCCACTCCTTAGCTGTGCGTACAATGAAAGTATTCGCAAAACACTTTGTACGTATGGGTGGGATGTCAACCATGTACCGGTGGCGTATTGCCGTGCGTCTTGTTTTCCGGTGATGGAATGGGCTAGGCGGAATCAAATTGTGCAGTTCCATCGCACACTCCCCGAAATGTAACCGATAAAAAACCGACAGACTGCCCACTTGGCGTCGATGTTCAAGGCTCTGGAGCTTTGAGGCGACCAGTGCATCGTGGCCGATAAGCCTCTTGGCCCGTTTTTCAATCGACTCAAGTGCATCAAGTTGATATTTGGCAGTACTCCATGCATGACCGAACTTGCACTTTATACAAATTGAGCAGCTGTTCAGGCGTGAAGTACCGTCTCACCTTTGCAAGGATCCCCAACTTTTTTGCAGCCAACTGAGCCTTTGCCTCAATGAATGGACCAAAATTGAGGGTCGATGTTAAAGTAACACCAAGAAGGTCGAGATGGTTCGTTATCGGCAGGGTTACACCACGGAAAGATGGAGCCGGGTGGAATAGGCTCTTTTTTGCGGAAAAAAGACACGCATGGGTCTTAGCTGCATTGAAATTGACTAGATTGGCATCGCCCCATTCGGAGACTGCCTCCAAAGACAGGTTCAAGCGCTCAACCATGGCCTCCCGGAGAGACCGGATCTCAGTCCCAGTAGCCCGTGCGCCGGACACGTATCTCTCAGCAACCGTGCTGTCGTCTGCGTACCCATTAAAGGTTCCGGGTTTTAGCAGGTCATTAATGTGCAGCAAAAACAGTGTAGCCGAGAGCACCGACCCCTGAGGGACTCCGGCGTTAATACCTAGCTGACCGGACGAGCAGCCATCGATAACCACTTGGATGGACCTCTCCCTCAGGATGTCAGCAATCCAGTCACACAGACCACTAGGCAGACCGAAGAAAGGAAGCTTACCAATAAGGCAATCATGCCAGACCCTGTCGAAAGCCTTCGAGATGTCAAGGGAGACAGCAAGCGCTTCCCCGTGCCTCTCGATGGCCTCACTCCATACGCTAGAAGATCCCCAGTTGACCGATTTCGGCGGACGCCGTTTTGGCGGTCACTGAGGATGTCGTTGTCTTCTAGGTATGCCAGGAGCTTATTGTTCAGCACACGTTCCATACTCTTACAGAGGATGGACGTTACCGAGATGGGTCTGTAGTTAGCCGGGTCAGCCCGACTACCCTTTTTGGGGACTGGCTGAACGTTAGCTTGCTTCCAAGCCTTTGGCACCTTTCCAGTCACTATCGAAAGGCGATATAGGCGTGTTAGGATCGGAGACAATTCAGGCGCACAAGTTTTCAGTACAATTGCCGGTATCCCGTCGGGGCCACTAGCTTTGTTCACGTCAAGGTTACGCAACACCCTACAGACCTCCCTCTGATGGATGCGAATATCCGACATACTCGTCCCACATCCAACAGGAGACGGAGGGGGCCGCGCGCCATCAGAGTTTCCGCGAAGATTCCGCAAAAAGGGAGCCAAACAAGTTTGCCTTGTCCTCGGCGGAATGGGCCAGTGACCCGTCGGGTCTCAGCAGTGGTAGTAGTGAGGGGCGACAGAAGTTTGATTCAACCGACTTAGCCAGGGACCAAAACGCTTTGCTACCAGCAGGGTATGAAGCTAGTTTGTTCCCGATTCTGCTAATATGGTCAAAACGTGCCCTTCGCATCGCCTTTTTACAGGACTTGGCAGCCCTGTTGAAGGCTCTCTTCTTCTGAGTTACGTCACTCGCTTTGTGCACTCGAGCGTCGACCCATGCTAGGTAAGCCTTGTGTTTATCCGCATTTGCGCGGTTGCACTCAGCACCAAACCATAGTCGGTCAACGCCGGAAAGCGCTACGTCAAAGAATGGAATGTAGTACTCCATCCCCTGGCGCAACACATCAGTCACGGCGTCAGCGTATGACGATGGATCTTCCGAAAAGAAGCAAGTGGGCTGCCAAGGATAGCATGCGAAAAAAGATCGTATCCCATCCCAATCTGCTGACCAGTACCTCCAAACCCGCCGGGTGCCTTTCGGGCTGGGATCGGGCGGGGAGTAGACGGATACAGACTTCACCAGACAGTGGTCGGAACTACCCAAAGGTGATGAAATCGACACTGAGTATCGGTCTGGATCTGTTGTCAGCAGAAGGTCCAAGCAATTGGCCGTATGCGAATCAACATCCGGCACCCTCGTAGCCCCCTGCACCAGCTGGGTGAGATTAAGCGAAACATTACTTAAGTAAATACATTAATAAATTCATATATGTTAGGACGATGCTCCCAAAAATAGCACTACACACTATACTACGTACAGGTATAAAGTAATAAAAGCATTAACAGGTAAGTTGATTAAATTGATAAATAGGAACATGGTTCTCACATACTTACAAATATTGCAAACATAGGTAAAATACCTAATAAAACAACAACGTGTGAGTCAATTTCTCAACATGGTGGGCAACGGACACGGTGAGACAATTTTCGACTTTGGAGTGGGGCACAGTGTTGGCAAAAGCGAGTTCAAAATGATACAATATAATCGTGACTAAATCAATAAGAATAGTACATTTCGTGTCGTTCATAAAAAGTCGAGATTTTAACACGAGCGATGTAGCCAATTTAAAGCTACATGCGAGTTTTAAAATAAAGCCTTTTTATGCGAGATACAAACGATTGTTTTGCCACTACATGATGAGCTTCCTTAATTAAATGCAAATAATTTCCAACAACAATTTATTTGAAACGTTCAGACTTAAAACCACAGACTATACACACAATCAACGCGCGCCTTTTCGAGAGGTTACATGTTCAGTATTATTCTGCCAGTTACATAATGATCCATACAAAAGACACTTCGTATGTAATTTTGTTTTTTTTTTTAATTTTTATTTTATAATCTTGTGTCTAAATGTTCATATTTCGAAACGAACCCTCTTAGGCAGTGATTTACATAATAGACAATGTAGTGGAAAAAAAATATTACTATCCACAATTTTTTAAAACATTATTCATACTAAGTGATTAAAAAGCAAATTGTTCTCAAACTTTCATACTGCAGTTCAACTAGTTAATAATAAAATAGTCTTAAACTTTCTGCGCTTGAATTTCCAGTCGTTTTAGACGCGATGTAGCCAAAGTTTTCAGACTGTCTGAGGCAGTGATTCTCAAAGTTTCCCTTCTGTCATCATAATTTATTTTTATAGCTTGCGGTGCATACTTTTGAATTTAATGTTAGGGCAAGTGGAGAAACTTTGAGGTTAAAAGTTGCAATAATTTTAAATGATTCTGTTTTTATGGTTCTTTTATATTGATGTTTTTTTAACTGGCTTTAAACAGAGGATGTACACAGTTTTTTTTGTTGAATTTGGGCCGATTTTCGTCATTATTTTTTTCATTTGGCGTTGAATTAATTTTGTAAGTTTATTTCTCTAATTTAGAATTTCGCGATTTTTAAGTGCCATGATTTTATGAAATAGTTATTCGAAAGAGTAATTTAAAAGATCAATCACTAACCAATTTAGAACTTTTCAATAACAAAATATTTCAGGTCTTTTATGTTTTTTGAATATCTACTGTTTATTTTATGCGCTGTTTAATTTAGGAATGTGCGTTATGTTTTTGCGGAACACTATAGTATTCTTTCTTTCTTTAAAAAATACCTACAGCGCTTCTCACAAGGTTTCCCAACAATTCTAGGCTATCCTAATTTGGTTCTCGTGCCCCATAGATCTCAATAATGAGCCACTCCTGTTCGGTCTCATTATTTCTGTCCCACTTCAAAGTGGGCGAGGCCGTTACAAATACACGAGAGGTTTAGCTTAGAATTCGGGTTTTGTTGAAAATATGTTATACAGGCTGTAGTCATAATTTTTAAAACTGCTTCTGCTCATGTATATGAACAACTTTCTCGAAGGAAGTCCCCACATTTTTCTGGTAACCGAATTGTCTATGATTAAGAATTTTATTCCGGTTCAAGTGTCTTAAAAGTCTTAATTTTAGTATTTTCTCAAATTTTTTTGAGATGATTGGTAACAAAGAAATTGGCCTGTAATTATTGGGATCTAATTTGCAACCTTTTTTGTAAATTGGTCTTAAATTGTAAGATGTCAATAATGTCAAAAAAATTGCTGTCTTTTTGTCGTTTTTAAGCAAGTCAATATTGAAATCGCCGCATATAATGAATTTTTTACTGAAGAAGTGTTCTAGTAATTGTTCCAACTTAGATATAAATGTGTCATAGTTTTGATAGACAGGATTTCTATAACAGCAGATTATGTAAATGTTAGATTCTGAATCTTTAACACCACCACAGATAATATAATACTAGCATAACACCACATATTTCGAAGCTTTCAGTTTTATATAATTTTTGACAAAAAGCTACTTCTTCACAAACAACATCATTTCTTGTCATTATGAGGCTTCCACCCCTTTTTTTATTTTGTCGGGTATTAAACGTCACCATTTTATAATTGTTTATTTTAAACAGAGATGCTGCTTCCTTGTCAAGAAATGTTCCGTTACGCACACATATAGATTTTCTTGTGGAATGTCTTGGAGATATACTTCTAACTCATCTTTTTTGCTACTTATACCACATAAATTCTGAAGATAAATATTAAGGGATATGTATTTATTTGGAGCGTCAGAGGCGGTTGGCATACCATGAGAGTTGTAGAACAATTTAGGCACGAAAAAAAAAATAAAGATTCTACCGTGCATTCGAAAATGTAGCTTGTTATGGAGAAGAACGCACAAAAAACTCCATACTTAAAATATATATATTCTTTTTTTTATTTATTTATTTAACCATTTATGCACACACACATAATATACAGACAAGATGAAGAAACAGAAAAATAGGTACATAGGTAATGCTTATTTCTATAGAAATCTCTTCCAGCATACCTGCGAAAGGAAAGATGAAAAAAAGAGATGTAGACATAGTGTGTAGAGTTGAAAAATAATTAACACAAAACGATTTAAAACTAAGTAATAGCTACTAAACAATACTGATAACAAATTAAATATACCTACTGTTATAATAATAAATACAAAGATATTTATAAAATAAATATTAAAACTATAAATACGAATACCTATCTAATATATAAAAAATAATAATACATAATTATGCAACTATGATGGAATGGAGAGGTAGTGGTCTTTCACTCTTCTCTTAAAAACTGCAAGAGTTTGGCAGTCCCTAATGTCAGGCGGTAGAGAGTTCCACAATCGCACGGCGTACACAGTAAAAGAGTAGGAGTAGAAGTCGGTAGTGTGGGAAGGGATATTAAGGAGATTCTTAAGATGCAACCTGCAAAGCGCATCGGAAGGACGGGAGTAGGAAAAGCGTTCACGGAGGTAGGAAGGTGTTTTAGGACTGTGAAGGATGTTAAATAATAGACACAATATGCGAGAGTTCCTGCGAAGTCGAATAGGGAGCCACTTGAGTAACTTGCGAAAATCTGAAACGTGATCATACTTTTTAAGGTTGAAAACAAAACGAATACATACATTTTGCAAACGCTCAAGTTTATTTAATAGCTCCTCGGTGGCATCCAAATAACAGGCGTCGGCGTAGTCAAAGGATATGTAAATCAAATAATATATGCCTAATAAAATATATGCCCCTATGTGTTCCTTTTTGATGATATTTTTAATTATCTTTTGAAGCACTTATAGAACATTCAAAAAATGCTGGAAAATGCGCTGTCAACAGAGGCCTATTGTACAAATTTGACAACTATAAATAAAAAAATAAAAACTTAGGAGCATAGTTTATGGCTTTCTTTTCCAGTTTATGGAATATCTTTTAAAGTTATCTAATATTGGAGGAGGAAATAGGCGAGAGCCAAACCTCGAATTACAACTTTTAACTTAGGACATTCAGTCGGATATCTGCGACCGCATTTCCTCTTAAAGGAGCTAGTCAGCAAGATGGCCTATTATTGGACAGAAATCACAGAAACATTCTATATTGGAGTAGTAAAGCGGAAGTCGGTATACTCGCTAATAATATATAATTCTCGCCAAAAAAGATTTGCACCTTATTATTTGTACCGTGAGCCCGAGCACGTGTTTTAAGAATAATTTGTTAGAGGCACGCACCACAAAGCATTTTGGGTGCTAAATTGCAAGTAAAAAATATAGCTTAGCGAGGTTTTTCAACATAGACTGAAACGATCCCTTTCAGTAAAAGTAACTCTATTGTACACGAAGAGAATTCATTTTATTTTAGTTGCGCTCGTGAAAAATGCCTTAGTTTTCGTTTCAAAATGATTTATTCTTAGTTCTTAGCCATGAAAAGTCTAGTCATCTATAAATTCACTGACTGACAAAAGTTCTTTGAGTTCTTGCAATCCTCTTCTAACGGGCAGACCCCTAGCTTTCCACTGCTGCGAGTCGCAGTTTCGTGGGTACAGGATCTGATAGGATCCAGGAGTCGCAGCGTCGCTAATGGGCCCCGACGTTGCCTCCTGGGTTGGTGATCCGAGGGACTGTACTAAACAGCTTATTGTGCTTTTTGAGGTGCACGGGTATCACACCGTCGCTGCCGACTTTCCAATACCAAGCACTGAAAAATTACTTATGCAACCGAATAACACTTAGCCCAACCTGGAGTTTGATAACAGAACTTCTAGACAAGATTATAGTCTATGGGCGAAGCGATTGTTGTAAGATTAAGGCCCTTACTCCGCTTTAGTGCCGTAAAAGGTTTACTTTCTAAAGCATACTCCTTAGTAACGGCTTTGAATGGTTTGAAAAAATATATATTTATTATTGATTCATGTAAATTATTTGTGAAACATGGTTTCTCCGTATAACTAATCAAGCAAAAGGTGCTTTAAAAAATTTATTAACAACAAGATATTTTTTCGGTTCTTTTGCATACTCCTCCAAAACGACTTGGATGTTTAAAAATATTTTTACACAGAAAAAAATATGCTTAGAATTACTTCTTAACCTACATAGGATATGTAAATCAAAAAATATTTTACAATGCATGTCCTCGAAAAGAGCGTTTTCCAAGCAGCCAAACTGTGCGCAAAGTGTCACTTTTTTTTACTAGTGCTTTTTACTTTTCTGTACTTTTTTAATTTTTAACTCCAACGTCAGCCCGCCGCATAGAGTTTTTATTATTTGAGAAAAGTTTTAAAATTAGTTAAGTACAGATTATCATTCATATAAAAAGTAAAACAAAACTAAAACGTCATTTAAGGCGTTTTTAATTACTCTAGATTTAGATTTTGATCAATAAATTAATTTTAATTATTCATTAAATATGTTTGGCAGAATTAATATTTTGCTCGTGCCTTTTTGCGTTATGACGTGACAGATATTGCACATGCGCAGTAGAACTATGAACTATTAGTTAATCTGTGGTTATGCTGAGCGCCCTTGAATAAGCGCCATTTTATTAATTTCTTGCTTGGTTCAGATATATTTTTTTATTTCCTCGCACAATGCATAGTAAAATGTTGTATGATACACGTGCGTAAGATGATTTCCGACTCGTGTCGATTTATCCACTCACTCGCTTCGCTCGCTCGTGAATAAAAATGCCACTCATCGGGAATCACCTACTTCCCGCACTTGTAGCATAAATAACTATTGCAAAACTGTCCAAAAGGAGGTCCAATATAGATTTTCTAGCACCGACCAGGCGTATGGCCAGTACCGCGTTATATTAGGGAATATATTCGCCGCCTCCCCGAGCAAAATGCCGCGCTAGTCGAATTTTGTGCAGTTTTTAAGAGCTATCTACTCTTTATTTAAAAAGAAATATCAATTAATAAAAATACATTAAATTTCTACATAATGTTGATTCTAAAATGGTAGTACACTTTTTTTTTAAAGAGGTATGTTTCACTAATCTTCTTCCAACAAAACCATAAAAATGTGAAATAATTATTGATACCATGCATCTCCTCGTAAAGTGTTCATTTATATTTTTTATACTAACACTAATGGATAGACAATTTGATAACGAACATTTTGTAAGTTTTGTTTTTTTTAAAAGACCAATATTCGATTTTATAAAGATTTTATTCTAAAATCTGGGCGTATTGACTACCGTGATTCATGGGCCGCCAGTGCCGCTAGGCCAATAGGAATGCTCATATCTGATTTTTTGGTCAGGGTACGGCCTTAAAATATACGACAACAACTAATTTAAGACTCTAGGAATGTGACGTAGTCAATCGCAAACATTTTGACTGTTGCAATCGTTATCGGTTTTAGAATGCCACTGTGTCTAGAATTCCATGACACCCAGATAGTAGAAGAACAAAACTATAAACACAGATATAGATCTAACTAGATAACGCAAGTCCCTCCATCTGTATGAAAACCAAGCGTGCCACTTTTCACACACAATTTAAAAAAAAAAAACACAAATTTACTTACCAATGAAAGAAAACATTTCCAATACCTCGGCCAACTTTTTATATACAGTATTTACAGCTCAATATAGCATAAAAAACGCGAGTCGGACTCGCGCACGTAGAGTTCCGTACCATTATCTCAAAAAAACGGCAAAAAAATCACGTTTGTTGTATGGGAGCCACATTTAAATATTTATTTTATTTGGTTTTTAGAATTTGTTGTTATAGCGGCAACAGAAATACATCATCTGTGATTTTTGAAATTTCAGCTGTCTAGCTATCACAGTTCATGAGATACAGCCTGGTGACAGACGGACAGACAGACAGACAGACAGACGGATCACGGAGTCTTAGTAATAGGTGCCCATTTTTACCCTTTGGGTACGGAACCCTAAAAAATGCCACCTAGATTTCGGTGGATTTCCGGTGCCGATAATGCCAAATGAAAAGCTCAAATTACGATCATTGATCGTTGTTTTATTTACTCCGTTTTTTGACACACGAAGTAAATACAATCGCGTCATCTAGATTATAGTCGTCGTTAGATTTATATCTGCGACTGTAAAGTTATCGTCTTTAACGAGTAACCAATAGACCACTGCTTTCCTCCTAATTGATAACAGCATGAAGATGAAGGTTCTATTACAGCGGCAGTTGGTCCGTAACTAATGGGAGAAGATATTTCGTTCCCGCAGGGCCGACTTAAAATCGAGTAGGTGCTTACACCACACGGCTAAGTTTTGGGATGGGTAGGGAACGGTAAAGGGTAAAGCGGACAGCGATTGACGTCCGGTATTTTAAAGCCTGGTAAATTTTGTGATGTCTATGCATCAGTGAAATATCGAAACGTATGTTGTGTTTTTTACCTGACTGCAAGGAAAGGGTTATGTTTTTCGCGCGTATCTTGTATGTTTGTTTGTTTATATGTATGAAATATTCTTTATTACCTCATATCTTTCAAACCGCTGGACGGATTTATATAATTAAGACATCGTTAGATACGTCTTGACCGCCCAAGTGTTCTTAGAAAGGTGAAGCTCAAAAAATAAAAACATGGCGGATTTTGGGCGCCATATTGTGTGAGTCCCAATTTTGATTTCTTCGATACCCGTCGAGTGGGGTATATGGGGTATCAAAATGGAAGGGTTTTAAGAGGTGATTAGAAAAACATATACCACTTACATGTTAAAAAGTAATTAGAAAAAAAATGATGACTAAAAAGTTGTAAATAAAAAAAAACCGACTGCTTCAGAAGCGAACTAAAAAGCTTTAAACAAGAAAAAATCGGGGTTAAAATCCTCCGTTACCCTCCGACTGCACAGCATGATTTTTTATTATTTACAGCTTTTAGTTCGCTTTTGAAGCAGTCGGTTTTTGATTATTAAATTATTAAAACAAAATATTAACCAAAGTTATATTTAAATATGAAAGAAATCAAAAAGACAAAAATCATGTCAAAGTATAAAAACTGCGTTGAGGACGTTGTAATTATGACTGAACCTTGAGGTCGGTTCAATCCCCATATTATTATGGCTAAGTTGTCTTGGTTATTTTCTTCATAATAGGTGACAAAGAAAAACGGGAGTTGCATATCTAGTGAAATAGTACATCTAGCTTTACCAAGCATGATCTTTGGCTATTTTATTATTCCTGTATCATAGTTCAAAAATATTTGAGCTAAAGTCATCCTAATTTAATAAGTTAATTTAATAGTTTTCTTCTAAAACTGAACAAACCATGACTCAAAACGATCGGAAACTCTCTCGTAACATTTCAAAATGAGTAAAACACAACAGCTTGTAAACTTTTTAATTAAAATATGTTATTAATTCATCTCAATTCGCCGAGTGCTCTCACAAAGGATGCGCTGCTCACTAACTCTGTACAATCCTTAGAGAATATTGCAGAGCATAATTTGTTTTGTTTTGATATTTATTACTCTTCACTTTGATTTTGTACTGGGTGTAAACAATCTCACCGCACTATTCCCAATCCATTGCAAAGTCAGAATCAACAGTGGCGACCACCAGAATAGCGCCGAGGCAATGAAGCTCGAAGAAGTCCCGGCGAATGAATTCAAATGTCTTGGCTCCCGCAACGTGGTGGACATACCACCCATACGCACCAAACGTTTTGGGAATACCTTCATTATGCGAACAGCAAAGGAGTGGAATTCCCTGCCAGAGTCTGTATTTCATGATAGCTACAACCTGGGAGTCTTTAAGTCAAGAGTGAATAGCTTTCTTCTAGGTAAGGGTGCTACATCGTCGATCACATCATCATACCATCAGGTGAGTTAGTGGTCAAGCGCGGGCCTATCAAGTATAAAAAAAAAAACGAAATTAACTGGGTGTAAAGTTCATTGCCGAGGTCAATACGTGAACTGTGAACGCATATATTTTTACGCTCTTCTGTTTGAACATGTTTTGTACACGATCACCTTAATTATAATACTCACTTTTTATATAAATCAAATGTCAAATAAAATCAATGTATGTCTGTGTAAAATTAGTCAAATGTCAAAATAGCAAAAAAGACCGGCCAAGTGCGAGTCGGACACGCGCACGAAGGGTTGCGTAACATTATCGCAAAAAAATCACGTTTGTTGTATGGGAGCCCCACTTAAATATTTATTTTATTCTGTGTTTGGTATTTGTTGTTTTAGCGGCAACAGAAATAAATCATCTGTGAAAATTTCGACTATCTAGCTATCACGGTTCATGAGATATAGCCTGGTGACAGACGGACAGACAGAGAGACGGACTGCGGAGTCTTAGTAATAGGGTCCCGTTTTTACCCTTTAGGTACGGAACCCTAAAAAATTACAAAATAAAAGAATTTACCATTATTTTAACCACATACAATTTACCATTATTTATTTATTAAAACTTCGTGCAACATACCTAAGCGGTGGCTAACCAACTCTAGAAAATGCCGTTCCAATAAAATGTTTACTGTTCATCTAATTAATTCAGATCTCGAGACAACTTGTAAACAATAACATCTCTCTTTGTTTACTCCTGTCGCTAATCGCTGTCTTTACCACCTCATCTATCTCGAGACCCATTGCCGCCGTCAATTTGCACCCTCTAACGTAGACACGTGAAGGGTTTAAATATCAAACATTATCTATTAGTAACCCCCTTTTCAACAGATTTTCAACCCCTTACGACCCTCTTAGGGACTTTCAAAGCGTTCCTTTTTAAGGGGTGTTGAAGATTGCTTCCTTCGGATTTGCTACGGTTTACAAAGTTTTTGTAAAGTTTGATCAGTCGGTTAGAGTTATGATTTAACTTTAGGATGAAGCTTTTGAAATGGTGGAAACTGGAGTGTGATGAAGTTGTTATTAAAGCGAAAATTTTAAGAGATGCAAACGTAATTCATGAAAGATTAATTAATAAGAGCAAGAGAGCTTGTATGTATGAAGAATTGAATACATTCCCTAAATAATAATATTTCATTGTATGCGATACGCACAGGATCAGTCCCTGTGACGATACTTGGGGGAAGCATGTGTCCAGCAGTGCACGTCTTTGGGCTGTAACAGTGAAGATGATGATAACGACATTCCCTTAAGGGTACACTAGTCGACGGCACGAATTATTTTGTGCCCGGGGTTAAAATGCATTTTATATCAACCGACAACACGTGCGGAAGAGATAGATGCTGTGATGAGCAGTAGGAAGCTAGTTCGCGTACGAATACATACTTTTGAAAATTTGTAGCGAAATGGATAATGATTTAGGACGAAACCGAGCGCGCGAAAATTTATAAACAGACCTTTGGCAGTCTAGATGTCATGAAAAAACTACCAAATCTATCTGTTCAAAATAAAATTATTTGCATTGTTGAACCACTAATCAATCCCTGTATGGAGGCCGTTTTGCAATATTCCGTCTTCTTATGGTATTATCTCATAACTTTCAAATATTTTCTTTTTTTACTTTTTTGTTTCCATACAGGGCTAGATAATGATGAGACAAACGAATATCACTTTTTATTTTGAACGTACATCGTCAAACAGTGGAATACTCCCTGGACTACGTTTGTATGGAAGAATTTTCGACTAGTGTAACCTTAAGGTTTTACATTGACATTCCCGAGTTCTTAGCCGACTGCATACAGTAGTAGCAGACGATGTGTCGTTGCGACATGTCGCAGTGTTACGTCGTAGCGTCATGTCACTGCAGTCATGATTCCGAACCCGACGGCAGACGGCAGCAGCAGGCGGCAGCGCTGTATTCCTATTGGTTCTGAGAGTTCCGTGAGAAAAGATGTCTGACTCACTCACTCCCTACTGGTCACTACTGATCTGCGGTCTGGCGGCACGTCATCTGCGACCGTGCGAGTGTAGTCGGGCGACGTGTTGCTAGCTGCGGAAGGTATTTCATAGAAATACAAAAAAACCAGTAGTGTCGCAGCGACTCGTCGTCCGCTGCTGCTGTATGGAGTCGGCTACAAACTCGTGCCATAAGTTTTCAATTCACTCAACCAAAATTAAACCAAAATAAGTATAGGTAAGCCCTGGGGCTTGGAGGCAATGCATGGCTTGACAGACAAAATACTTTAAATCTCTGTTTTTTTTTTTTATTAGTTCAAACTGAATATCTTTCATAATGACACATTTTCATCTTCTTCCAGCCCTTGATCCATGTTACTTGGGGTCGGCGCAACACGTTTTCTTCATCCATACCGTCCTGTCCCCTGTCACGGTATCACTGTCTCCCTTTTCTTTCATTTCACTCTTCACACAGTCCATCCATCATAACACACACATAATCATGTGAATAATTTGCTTTTCACGATGTTTATAAGATGAAAAAAAACTTTTTAACAAAAACATAAAACCGGCTTCTAAAGCAAAACACTACAAATCGAAAAATGAGTTTTTGCTTTAGAAGCCGTTTTTTTTTTATAGTTTTTTATTTAACACTTTTTAGTGGAACATAATGGACAAGTTCTATAATGCCCACAGTGATGCCAGAATAGATTACTCAAATGAAAACCCAAAAAAAAGCTAAATCGGATCATAAAGGTATATCCACACATATCAGGGCCCTGCCAGGTGGGTATCGGTGGGTACATTTTACGAGGAGGGATCAAAAAGTAGTGAGAATGAGATAGAATATAATGACTATTGATAACTTAATAATTTATTTTTCCATATAGTTTCCGAGTCTCTCTACACACTGAGTCCAGCGGTTTTCCAAGGTTTCAATCCCTTTAAAAAAAAAAGTTTTGCCTTGGTCCTGCAAAAAGCTCTCCACGGCATCCATCAACTCGTTATCGTCTTCGTACCAGTTTCCCCTTAAGTATTTTTTCAATTTAGGGAACAAATAAAAATCGCTAGCCGCCAGATCTGGTGAATAAGAGGGGTGGTTAACCAATTTTTTTTGGTATTTTAGTTTTCTTTGGTATTGTTCGTCGAATCGTTGAGCTCCTTAAATTCTGTGTTGAGCTGCTCGGTTATTGACAAATGCGTGCACTGACTGGACAGGTCCACTCAATCTGGCTGGTTCTTTCTTCAAAAGACCATTTCAGACATCAATCTACATGGTCTTCACATGATCTAACCAAGATTTTTGTTTTGTCTGGACTTTAAAAGAGACTGTGACCTCTGAGTTTGTTTCGGCCTTTCTTCTCAGAGTAGTCAGATAGGAAACGCCGACCTCATCTAGTTTAAAAAAATATGATCGACATGTAAAAGTGTTTGTACAAACCAACTTACAGAAATAAAATCATTTATCAATTCGAAGCCAGCTTGCTGAATGGCAGCCATCGCAACTTCCAACCTGTGCGCGGGTGCGTTGTCGTGATGAAACAGCACGCATCTTCGAAGTTTCCCTCTCCTTTTCTTTTTGATGGCATTCCTCAACTTGGGAATTAAAGCTGCATAATATTGGCCTGTAATAGTGGTTCCACGCTCCAGGTAATCAGTCAACAATATCCCTTCTGAGTCCCAAAATATTGAGGCCATAACCTTGCCAGCCGATGCCACGACACGAAACTTCTTCGGGGTCGGTGGTGATGGCCGTTTCCATTGCGAAGATTGCTGTTTTGTCTCGGTATCAAAATGTTTCGTCGAAACCCATGTGTCTTCCATTGCCTCCAAATCGCAATGAATCTCTTGCGTCGTTAACTTTTTTAAACAGAGGTATTTAATAACGGCTCACACTTCGTTTTTCTCCATTTTCGAGAACACGTTCTGAAACGAAGCAAACAAATGACTACATTCAGAAAAAACAAAAGAGAATCGAAGATATATTTCTTTATTAATATTACAAATATGTATCTGAGCTATGCCTGCCAGTATTTTTTTTTCTTACCAAGGAGTATGTCGTTCTCACTACTTTTTGATCCCTCCTAGTATATGAACTCGTTCACACACGCCCGTGCCCGTCCCGTGCACGGACGTGTGTGAACGAGTTCGTATAAAATGTACGTAAATCTCAGCGTAATCGGTGTACATACATAAAAAAATACCATTCGAATTGAGAACCTCCTCTTTTTTGAAGTAGGTTAACAATCTAAATACACTACCTGTTCCTACAAAAACATATTTCGTAGAAATCGATTTTGAACGCAACAAAACATCACACTCAATATTTCATCTCACCTTTAAAACAAAATCGTTCACCATACATGATTGGAAAACTTTCTACCCCTGTACAATATACGTATTCAAATACACACAAGAACTTAAAACACCCTTATTTATTCCCCTTCAGTTGTAAGGTTTAAAACAATGCTTCGTTAGGATAACGGGCCTTTGGCAGGCTTACATAGGAAAACCCTAAGGACTGCCCTTTAGAGAATTTTACAGAGCATGGAATCACGATGCCGGCAGTGAAAAGCATAGTTTGTGAGTGTGTCTGTGTGTGTTTGTATGTTTGTTACTTCTTCACGCTCAAACGGCTGGACGGATCTGAATGAAATTTGGCACCGAGATAGATTATAGTCTGGAATAACAAATATTATTATTAAAAAAAAAAAAAAACTTTGCCCACACTAGGAATTACTTCCTGTATCGTGGGTGTGTTTACAAACATATAAACTCACATACACAACACCCAGAGCCGGAACAACTATCTGTTGGTCATACACATGTTTGTTCCGTGCGGGAATCGAACCCACGACACGCAGCGCAGCAGTCAATCGCTCAACCACTGCGCCAACCGTGCATATGATACTTTTTAGCTCAGGCATATGTTCCCTCGGGATAATTTTCGACTTTCACGCGGGCGAACCCGCTGGCAGAAGCTAGTATTATTATAAATGTGAAAGTTTGGATGGATGTGTGTGTGGACGTACGTTTGTTACTCAATCACGCTAAAATGGCTAAACGGATCTGGATGAAATTTGACACATAGGCTAGTTTTTATGAGGGTATAATGTTCCCTTGGGATGATAAAACACTTTATACGTGGGTGAACCGCTGGCAGATGCTAGTTACTAATAATATTCATGCCCGCGCAATGTACGCTCAGCATAAATATGGGCTGTTTTAAGGCCGTTTTCAGAATTTTCGTGGATTATGTGTATACAGCATGGATCGGATTTCTGAATTAAGAATATGAACTTGATTTGACTATTTGTTGAACTCTATTTTAGCCTGAAAACTAGACAAACATTGGAATTAAAGTTGGTTTGACATCTTCTTAATTCAAACACCGGCCCATAGAGAACTTGGAATAAGCATTCTCTGTTGGGCTGTCGAGAGAAAACAGTCAGAAAAGTGTGAGGCAGACACGAAGCGATCGCGCGGTAATTTTTTGTCTATTTAAAGAATTAGCCCACGTCACAAGCTGTCACCGTCTTCTTCACTACGACCTACTGATAGACTTTGACTGCACACTCGCTTTCACCTCTATTTTATAAATCTTGCAGAGACACGCTCAGTTTCTATATTATAAACGTTGATACTGCCATCTCTAGCAATGGCCGCCGTGTACCGTACTCTGTGGATTTTAATTTTAAATGTGATGTTACACTCATCTGAGATTCTCTGTGGTTGAAGGTAGGTGGTATGGGAATACGGGCTCTGGTTTTCCCTCTGGGTTAGCCAATTAGGGGTGAAAGCTTGAAAGGAAGGTCGAAGTAGGTATGTGACTAGTGTAAACTGCATGGGTAAAAATATTGTGTACAGATTGTTCAGTTGTTGTTCAGATTGTCCAGTTATATTGATGGTTTTCAACCGAATTCCAAAAAAGGAGGTTTCTCGATTCGACCGTATATATATTTTCTTTTTATGTGTGTTCGCGGATAACTTCGTCGTTTATGAACCAATTTGGATGATTCTTTTTTTATTGGATAGAAGATATAAAAGGGGTAGTACCATGATAAGGAAACCAGGATCTGATGATGGGATCCTAGAGAAATCGAGGGAACTTCTCAAATAATAATAGGTATACATATAGCGATTTTGGTATTTTAATCAATAATGCAATCATTTGCACTCAGAAAGTATCATTTGGTGAAGTGGAACTGATGAAGAAGACCACAATGGCCACCGGAACTCCGAAATAAAACAATATTATCCTAGTCGTGTTTGGGCTTATTGGAATCGTCATGAGATCTGCTTTGGCTATAAATGATTTTCATGTTAATTGGAGATACCTACCAAAACTAAAAAGAGGAAAATAAAAACATTTTAACAAAAAATCGAACTGACTTCCAAAACAAAACACTTCAAAGCGAAAAATAACTTTCTTTTCCGAAGTCGGTGTCGAATAACGGAAAACAATGGGTACAAAAGACACCGACTTCGGAAAAGTACGTATTACTATTTTCACAAAAGATAAAATACGAAAAAAAACTTTTTAACAAAAAATCAAACCGACTTCCAAAACAAAACACTTCAAAGCGAAAAATAACTTTCTTTTCCGAAGTCGGTGTCGAATAACGGAAAACAATGGGTACAAATGACAGTATTTTATCTTTTGTGAGAATAGTAATGTACGTGGTTTAATTAAAGAACTAGGGAGAGTTCATTGTACACCAAAAAGTTACACATTTATTTTACAAAATTATCGGATTGGCTGAAAGATGTTAGTGTGATGTTAGTGTGTGCTTCTAAACATTCGTCAAGCACCCTGATCAGTCAAACTTGATATCAATCTTCTACTCTGTCCTCGTCTGTTTCAATCATCATTATAGCCCTTTGCTAAGAATAGTTACAGCACTGATTACAGTATTTGTGCCACATGTTAAATTTAGTGTTGTGTTTTTTTTTACCTTTGTATAGATTCTTTTACCTATTGTGAATGTGTGAACATTGTAGGCTTTCTAGATTTCTAGATGATTGTTAACATTTGTTAACTTTTTATTTCGTGCATTATTTTTTTCGTTTGTTTTTTTTTGTTTCAATTTCGTACGACTTATTGTCGGGCCTACGTTGTCCCCCCATATCCAAGTACTAATGCTGTAACATGGAAATATTGTAAACAAAAAAATTTAAAAGAGTAACCATGGAGTTTCTTGCCGGTTCTTCTCCATAGGAAACGACTAACCCGAACCGTGCACCTTTTGTCGACGTTTTATAAGTGCCCATGTAGGCCTATGTAAAATAAAAATATTTGATTTTGATTTTGATTTCTGTCTTGAATCAAAGCAGCTTAGGGTCGTTGCAATATGATTTACCTTTTATTTTTCCCTGTCGGCTGTCACTTCATCAGTTAATTACTCCCTTCCTTTAATGTTATCCCTTACGTCATCCATCTTTCTTCGGTCGCCCTTTCCCGTTATTCTTATTCTACCTCTATTCATCAAAATTTATATGAATCAAGTGTTATCGAACATGCGTATCTTTTTACCGCGGTGAGTTTTTTTTCTTATGACTCAAACTGAAAGCAAGAAGCAAATATTTCAAATAATCAAAAAACCCGACTGCTTAAATAGCGAACTAAAAAGACGTAAACAAGAAGAAAATTGTGCTGTGCAGTTGGAGGATACATTTTCGTGAGCTGGCTGACCAAAACCAGATGTTTCCTTTTTTAGCTTTTTATGCAGTCGAGTTTTTTTGAATTAACTTTTTTTATTTATATATTTTAGTTAACATTTTTTTTTCGATTTAGCTACATTTAAACACATATGTGTTATATTTTTGATCGCCTCTTAAAACCCTTTATTTTGATACCCCGCACGATGGGCTAGAAAGAAAAAAAAAGTTGGAACCCAGCAATATTGCGCCCAAAATCTGTCATTTTTATATTTTCCAATTTTAATGTTGCCAGTGACACTCGCAAGGTTAAGACAAATCGATTGAAGTAAGAATCATCAAAATCGGCCCACGCGTTTGTTCTCTGGAACGCTACATAGGAACAAACATACATACATACGTACATACATTGACTGATAAACAGATTACACTCCTTCGGCAGTCGGGTAAAAAAGAACGTAATAAAGGGATTTACAGAAATTGTTTGAAAGTTTTCCTCACGTGTTAGATGTCTTACTCGGTCACGAGTCAAATTGGGTTCCACCAGCCGAGCCACGTGATAATCCCATGAGTAAAGACTTCACTCAAACCCAAATCTGGTTGGTCCAAAACTAAGAACCACGTGGATAAAGTTGTCAAGAAAATAAACAGTGTTATGTACAACTGATGTAGTGGCCCAGTGGCTAAGACCTCGCCTCTCGTGTTTAAGATCGTGGGTTCAAATGAAGTACCAATGTGACTTTTACTTTCTAAGTTTATTTATTTATTTATAATAAGCAAACCAATAGCACTGTCACTTACAATTCAAATAACACCTAAAATTGGCATTTCAATAACCATGCAAATAACAGATATGCATGACGTTGACACAATGAATATTAGAGACAAAGAAAAATAAATAAGTGTGTCCAGTTTAGACCTAAATTTAGAACACTACAAAAACAAAACAAATTGAGCTATATAGACGTACGTTGTTCGCACTGTTTTTATAGGAAACGTCTGTATGGAGCGAAACTCATAGAGGAATATGCTATTATCTTGGACTGCTGACAACGCTGAAGGAAAAACATAGCGGGAAACCTGAACATCTGGCAGATATTATATGTAAAAACATTACAATATTAAATACTGATGCTGCGACTGAATATGTATAGTTCAACACAATTTTGCGCGCGGCACTATGTGTGGGTAAGCATGTGTGGGTGGTTGTTTGCTCGGACGATGACTGCCGCGTCACTGCCACACAAATAAAATATGTTATAACTACAAGCGCACACACACATAGCGCCGCGGGCAAAGATGAGTTGAACATGGAGCGATTTCCAAATATATTTTTTTTGCTGAAGTGGCAATGGGCCGGCCATATTAGAAATTAGCCGTAGAACCGATGATCGTTGGGTAGTGTGTGTTCTTGAGTGGAGACCACGAACTGGCAAATGTAAGGTAGGACGCACTCAGGCTAGGTGGAGCGACGGTCTTCGTAGGGTGGCTGGTAGCAGCCGGATGACAGTTGCCGAAGATCGAAGCAAATGGTGTGCAATTGGAGAGGCCTATGTACAGCAGTGGACTGCTATAGACTGATGATGATGATGATGATGAGTGCCTATCTGACCTTCATAAACCAGATACTGGGTAACACGATACTCTTTGTCTCGTTGTCAGATTTTCAAACTTCAGA
Source organism: Orthosia incerta (assembly GCA_948252205.1). Taxonomy (NCBI): domain Eukaryota; kingdom Metazoa; phylum Arthropoda; class Insecta; order Lepidoptera; family Noctuidae; genus Orthosia; species Orthosia incerta. The sequence continues at coordinate 8,961,307 of OX411761.1, forward strand.
TCACCGAAACGACTGCCAAAAGATCTAAAAATCTCAGCCGGGATTTATGACTTAACCTGCTTTTCAACGCACGGAAAGCAAGTTACCAGGCAGGTTTCAGTATGTAATGGATGGTCTGAACTCGGTAGGCGTTGCTTGAAGATCGACCCGTGCGGCTGTTTTTCCCGACCACGGCGATGCAAAAGTGTGGGTTTTGTTTTTGACCGGTATGTGTGTATGTATGTTAGTATGCATATTCATCAGGGGGGTGACCATAAGCTCTTAGAGCGGTATCAATTTGATATCAAGTAAGTGACAGATGTATACAAGTCAGATACATCTGTCCCTTATTTGATCACAAATTGATACCGCTTTAAGAGCTTATGGTCACCCCCCTGTTGCCTCATGAATAGAATAAAAGAACTTCTAACCTACTTATCATAATTTGACAAATGAGGATTTGTCTTGTCTGTCTGTTGGTTATAGGCTATGTGATGTCACATTAAATTTAATATGGCGCCCACTAGGGGGCACGGAAAAAAAATCGCCCTTCCTTATCATGGGTGGTATAATTGAACAGGGATTTTCATGAACACAATAATTTTACCCGACTACGGCGTCGCAAAATCTACTCTTGAAACTTCATAAGTTTCAAGATTCTAGATACATATAAAACAACAAACCCTACGCAGAAATAAATGTGATGTGGCTCTGCAAAATCCCCAAAATACTTCAAATCTATAATAATATTATAAAGAGGAAAGATTTTTTTGTTTGTTTGTTTGTACCGAATATGCTCCGAAACTACTGGACCGATTTAAAAAATTCTTTCACCAATAGAAAGCTACATTATTCCTGAGTAACATAGGCTATTTTTTATCCCAAAAAACGGGTCCTGTGGGGTGGTCCACGGGAGCGTAGCCGCGGGGAACAGCTAGTAAAAAATAAGTTCAAAAATAAAAGTCGAAAAATCACCAATGTCAGATGAGAATATTTTCTTGTTTCATACTTTTTAGAACGCGCTTTTGTATGTAGACAAGAGCCCCTCTTGGCCCTTCTATTTATGAGTCTGACTGTACAAGAGCTCCTCTTGTAGGAGTACTTATGAGTCTGACTGTACGAACCATAATTCATCTGTAACTCAGCCGGTTTGTGTCTTTGCTACCTTTTCACGTCTTAACGGTTGAACAGTTTTTGAAGAAATGGCACACAGGTCTTTGACTAGGACATACGATACTTTTAAGCCCAGTGTTACGTTCCAGTTGAATATTTACAGGCGGTCGCATCCGCTGGCACAGGCCATTTTACGTTACAAAATAAACGAGAGTCACGAGCCCAAGTTATGATGAGAAAACTTTCGTGTGATGAAGTGCATTAATAAGTTCGGTTTTACATTTAATAAACATTTTGATTAGGTTCGCTTTTACACCAGGATCTATAAATATGAGTTTGGCAACTTGATGAGCCAGTGAGTTTGTCCGCGTGGATATCGGAAAACAAGTTTGGGCTGTAACGGAGATGTTTGTACTCCGTTGCTTGAAATTTATGATTTACGATTTATACTTTCTGTATTACGTTTCCAAATTAAAAAAAAATGGCCTAATTTTATTTATAGATGATATTCGCACGGGTAGAAAGTGTTTCATTATCCCTAATCACTGTGATGAAAGTATCCATTATAAAAATTCAGGTCATAGCCTATTGCCTATTAAGGATATTTACTTTAGTTTAGCGAGCAGTGGTAACGGCCCCAACTTACGTGTCGTAGATATACACGGGGTCGTCTGGCGCTTATGTGCTGGTTTGGTCCATAGGGTGGTCACGGCGTATAGTATGTTCTGGTGCGCCAGTGATGGGGGGTACTCCCCAGAGGAGGGTCCGGGGACGGACAGCCGCGGTGGGTTCGCGGTGAGTGATAACGCGTACCCGTGTTCCCGCCGTAAGCGGTACAGGAGGACACCGTGGAGTTTCTGCACTATATCCCCGTGGTAGAGCAGTAGCAGTACCGCAAAAAAAAAACGCGTACGCTTACGTGCGCTTTTCTTTGTCTAATTTATTTCATCACCACAGCTCTTAAAACGGTGAAGAAAAACATCGTGAGGAAACTGGCATGTCCTAGAACAAAAGATGGCACAGCAGTGGGCACATTATAAGGCTGATGATGATGATAATGATACTGACTTTAGTTTAGCATCAAATAACCTTACGCTTATCAAGTTTCATTCGAAATCCAGTGTAGACGTGATACATGCACACATACAACTTCTATCTGAATTCGACAACATCTCCATCCTCCTGCCTTTTACTGAATTACTTTTGCGAAGGATGACTTCTTTTTCCACATAAAACATACCTGCATTCGACTTTTGACTTCAAAACCAATTATTTATTTAATTAAAACGGATTTCTGCCATACCGCCTCTCACAAACAGCACTGACTGTATTCATTATGCCGGTCGTCCACAAGGGACTCTCTGGGCCAGTAAATACTACTAATTGTCTACGCTCTCTAGGCAAGCTCACTTATTTTCATTTAAAGCTGTTGTGTCTTTGCACTATAATTAGAATATTCTTATTTTACACGTACGTACATAAAGTCACACCTTTTTTTCGACTGCCGAAGAAGGGTAATGTTTTTATCAGTCTATGTATATTTGTTTTTATGTGGCGTTCTAGAGACCAAACGCGATGGCCGATTTTCTTTACGTCAATAACCTTGCGAGTGTGGCTACATTAAAATTGGCTTTTGGGCGCCAATTATATTTTCTTCCAACCCATTCGTGTGTGATATTAAAATAAAGGGTTTTAGGAGGCGATATCAAAAATATATAACACTTATAAGTTTAAATGTTCCTAACTCGCAAAAATAAATGTTATCTAAAAAGTTATAAATAAAAAAACTTACTTAAAAAACCCGACAGCTTAGACTAACAAGCGAACTAAAAAGACGTAAAAAAGAAGAAAATCATTCTGTGCAGTCGGAGAATACATCTTCTCGAGCTGGCTGACCAAAACTAGATGTGTCCTCCGACTGCACAGCATGATTATCTTCTTGTTTACGTATAAAGATACGTTTTTCGTTACGTAGTTCGCTTCTTAAGCAGTCTGGTATTTTTGAATAAAGTTCATTTTTGTTACAATAATAAAATATTATCAAGCACTATAATCGTGATGATATAAGAAATCCGATGACGTTTTTCATTTTACGCGATAAAATTGCATGAACGTCTACGAATAATCAAATTCATAATAAGATACACTATGACAACCAGTATCATTCGTAAGCATCAAGTTTAACTTATATATCTTATTTTTATAGCTGTCAAATCCGACTTCTTAGATCGTCACGACTTTTGGTTACAATTTCTAATCCACGACCAGGATTGTCTTTTTATTTATTCTTCTGCTGCTAGCATGAATCGGATTTCGGATCTACACACCTAAATCACGGAACCAGAATCATGACAGTAAAGGGAGGGTCTTCACCAACTGCTGGGCCTTCTCTGTGAGATTGAAATGAGGATGACGATGACATCTAAACTGCATTCAAGAGCTGTCAGTGTCATCATTGCTTTGGAATATTGACACTGACAGCTGTTCATTGCAACTTTCAAACGAAGTTTTAAATAGAATTTGATGTTTCTAAGCATTTCATAAATAATAAGGGTGGATATGCACTACACATCCATGTCCGTGATCCGTGATTTGAGTTCAGAGTTGAAAATGTTCTGAATTATGAAGATTATGACGTATAGAGTTCGGATGTAGTGCGTAAGCTTCCCTACAAGAAGTAGTAGGGCTACTTCGGAGTCATAGCCTTTTAGTAAACATTCATTATTACAGTCATTGTCATCTCCCCTTTTAAAGATTGTAATGACAATTAAGATAAGTATTAAAACGTAGTTGTAAGCCGTGTTAAAGGAATAGGGTAGTGCTGGCACAAATGATTCAATCAAGATAATTTGGACAGATGTTCAGAGTAGAACGTTACTTTTGCCCTTTCTCTCGTTACTTTGATGTTACCTACTTACAAAAGTTGCTGGTTAAAAAGCATACAGTTTTAAATTATTCTGGATATGTTTTTAAGTATTTTTCAGGCCTTTGTGGAAAAATGAAATGTTTTGAACACTGAATAGGCGGCATCTGACGAAACTAACAAAGAAGCATTTTGCTTTAAAATGCTTTTTGCTTACGAGTAAGACTCTCGTACTAAATATTCTGTATCACTAAAGCTATGTGCATGAATAGAGGCCATAGTACAGTAGTCACAGCGGATTTTTGTGTCTCGGAATTTGGCTGCAAGACCCTGCACAGTTGCTATTTTTATGTCAATGTTGAAGTAGTAGATAGCATTGTATAACTCCGCCTCTTTCACTCGCTACCGTTTGTCGCATCGTCCTATCTTGCTTACTCATGCAGAATACTCGATGACAAACTGTTTCTTGTGCAATGGTTTACAGAGCCTACTTAGCCACAAAGATCCGCTGTGACTATTATAACACCGTTTTTTGTGAATACAACAGAGCGCTTAACGGTTAAGAAAATATGTACCACCCTCTGACTAGCAGACTAATCGTACCCTGACCAAAAAATCAGCATGAGCATTCCTATTGGCCTAGCGGCACTGGTGGCGCATGAATTACAGTAGTGAATACGCCCAGATTTTAGAATAAAATCTTTATAAAATCAAATATTGGTCTTTTGAAAAAAATAAATACAAAATGTTCGTTATCAAATTGTCTATCCATTAGTGTTAGTACGAAAAATAATTAATGAACACTTTACGAGGAAATGCATGCTATCAATAATTATTTCTCATTTTATGGTTTTGTTGGAAGGAGATTAGTGAAACATATTTGTTGTTACTTTTATATTGTTTGATTGTTTTTTTTTTTTCTTTTTATATTGTTGTTGTTTAGTCTAAGTTTTTCTTTTTTTATGTTTGTGTTGTGTGCTCTGGCTTGTGTCAAATAAATGTGTTTTCTTTCTTTCTTTCTTTATATACCTCTTAAAAAAAAAAAGTATACTACCATTTTAGAAACAACATTATGTAGAAGTTTAATGTATATTTATTAATTGATATTTCTTTTTAAATAAAGGTAGTTAGCTCTTAAAAACTGCACAATTTTGCTCGGGGAGGCACCTTAAAAGTCATGAATTAATTTCATAAAGCCTATAAGAATAACATACAATATTTATAAAAATGTCTTTAATATCTAGCTGAAAACAGAGGCTAAACTGGTTGATGAACATAAATGGCAACGCAAAGTCCCGCGAGGAAAGAATAACGTAAAAATAAGCAGGGTTTATAACTGTTTGTGTCTGAACCTTTGACTAATGATACTTTAACAAGTATTTAAACTTTCTGTGTATTTTATTATTTCATCAGAATTCAATTTTGGGTGAAACATGGAAGATTAATGTGTGTTGTCTGCCGGCTGTTTATTTTATTTAATATCTGAGCGTGAACGATTGGTTTAAGAAGATTTATGTTCTGTTGAAATTAAAATTGTATACAATTCCGGTTTCAATATGAGTGAACTTTTTGAATAGTTCTGTATCTACTCCATTCTTTTTTTTTAAATAGGTTTGCCATCAGGCTTAATATTAGACCTTAGATAATAATATAGATAATAGCTGTTCCCCGCGGCTTCGCTGCCGTGGACCACCCCACAGGACCGATTTTCGGGATAAAAAAATAGCCTATGTCACTCAGGAATAATGTAGTTTTCTATTGGTGAAAGAATTTTTCAAATCGGTCCATTAGTTTCGGAGCCTATTCGGTACAAACAAAAAAATCTTTCCCCTTTATAATATTAGTATAGACTAGCTGTTGCTTCGCTCCCATTAAAAAATAGCCTATGTCACTCAGGAATAATGTAGCTTTCTATTGGTGAAAGAATTTTTCAAATCGGTCCATTAGTTTCGGAGCCTATTCGGTACAAACAAAAAAATCTTTCCTCTTTATAATATTAGTATAGACTAGCTGTTGCTTGGCTCCCATTAAAAAATAGCCTATGTCACTCAGGAATAATTTAGCTTTCTATTGGTGAAAGAATTTTTCAAATCGGTCCAGTAGTTTCGGAGCCTATTTTGTACAAACAAAAAAATCTTTCCCCTTTATAATATTAGTATAGACTAGCTGTTGCCGGCGGCTTCGCTCCCATTAAAAAATAGCCTATGTCACTCAGGAATAATGTAGCTTTCTATTGGTTAAAGACTTTTTAAATCAATCCAGTAGTTTCGGAGCCTATTTGGTACAAACAAACAAAAAAATATTTCCTCTTTATAATATTATTATTATTATATAGATAATTAGAATTAATATTTGTTTCGGGATATTTACCATGTATATTTAATTTTTTGTTGAGAGCTCGATATTTCGGCACCGTTACAAGCGCCATGATCACGAGAACTAAAGTCTTTGCGGGTGGGTGTTATTTACGAGCTGACATAGTTGTCTACCCTCTTCCTCACTCGTTTTTCACGCACGATGCCGCTACTATCAGAACTTTTCTCACTAGTAACTCGACACTGTTCACTGTTCTGTTCTGCTCATGGTAAATATCCCGAAACAAATATTAATTATAATAATTGTGACCATGTCAGCTTAAAAACTAATATAGATAATATTAAATAATCAGCGTATTATATGTTCCCACTGATAGGACTCAGGCACCCTGAGTGGTGCCAATCCATGCGTCACGTTCGTGAACGGGCGCCATCAGTTGGGATGTGTCATAACTTGGTTGCCTCAGCCTGTTTTTAATTAATTATTCTATTTTAAGGTTGCTTATTTTACTCTAGAAGCAATTACTGTACTATACTCTTACTATATGTAATTTATCAACAATAATGATGTAACCAAATACTTGTAATGAAAACTTATTGATGGAAAGGAGTGTCCGTGGAGTTTCTTGCACGCTCTTCTATGGAGATGACTATGGTAGAGACCTACTGACGCTTGCGAATCTGCAACTAGCTTCATTTTTGTTTTATTTTTTTGCTGACAATTCAAAAGTACTTTATGGTTTAGATTTTTAGATTTTGGTTTTGCACCCTATTACATGGTACCCAAATATAACAATATGGATGCACTCCTGCCTGCGTCATGTTATGTTATATTGTCTGAATTAAGAATACCTAAACGTAATCAACATAATTTTCTATGAGAATTTTCTATTAGGAGAGTAATTAAATGGTGGTGCAAACACAGATTCCCTTTGACCCACTCAACAAAATGGCCAATAATTCTCCTAAAACTCGATACTAGCGTACACTTCATAACAAACTAAGCACCTAACTGGACTTACTATGTAGTTATGAAATACATTAAGTCATTGTTATGACTGTACCAAATACTCCGGTAATGGCCATCGCATACGACCTAATGACTTCATTAAATGAATATGTGGTACTTGAGCTGTTTCGGCGTAGGTGTAGATTTTGAGTAAGCCTTTGTTATTAAGTAGTGGAATATTAAATAGCGGAATATAAATTTGCTAGGCAGTGAAAAGGCAACAGATAAAAGTTGCATTATAGTTTTGGATACTTTAGTAATATCACGGGCACTCAACACGAGGCAAGAAAATTTGGTTCAAATAAATTGCACTAGATGACGTAAGCTTTGATTCTTTATTGAGTTTTGTGAAATATTATGATTTTCTAAAGACGATCATAAAAAAATATGTTCTTGTTTAATTATCTCTCCCAAGCACAATAATAAGGAATATTGGGCTCTTAATTCACATTTCAAAGAATATGGATCATTCAATAGATGGCGCGGTTTTAAATTTCTGAGGCATCCACTCGGTTTTTTATTTAAATTTGTTATGTAACACGTTTTGGTACAATAAAACTATAAAAACGGGCAAAAAAATACTATAAAACAAATCGTCGCTGTATTTAAAAAAAAAAGTATTCACCAACCAAGTAAACCCTTTTACTTGCAAGTATTGATATCTACCAAGATAGCAAGCTTTGAATGTCAAGATGGTTGTTGGTTATTTACTGTTTATCAGAGTTCCAATGTATGTGGTGTGTAAGGGAAGGGTTTTATGAATAAAATTACAGAAAGACAAGACTAGTTATTTATATAAATAAGGCTTGTCAATTAATTCATATTTAGAAGGCTCATCGAGCTTACCGCCCATTCGCTAGACCTAGTTCTCGTGTGGAAGAAGGGCAAGAAACCCGTGTGATCCTCTCCAGCACGACCATGGATGATTACCTTAATTTTAATGCGGTACATATTCATGAAAAAATGTGTACTTTATTGTACTAGCGACTTTAAAAAATGTACTCACATATTTTCGCTGTTTTAACATATCGACCGTGGCCGTGCTAGGTAGAACCTTTCTGCTACGACCACTATAGATTTTAGGTATTTTTATCAACTTTAACATGAAAAGTTATATAAATTTATTGTACTGAAATGTACTCCATTTTATATATAATTTTAAGCAGTCATTTACCCGTTTTAAATAGATTTTTTTTCTGCGGTGCAGCTGCAGTACTATGTTACGCTATTACTATTTCTAAGTAGGAAAAATTCAATAAAATTACATTTTGCAACACGTAATTGGAAAAGCGGGATATAAATTAGATTAAAAATATGAACAAATAAAATAGTAATATTTATGTGTACTTACATTATCCTATGGATATTTAATATTTTTGATTTAAGAACCATATCAAAAATATGCACCCTTCATGCACCTGGGTGAGCGCGATCGCACTCGCACCATCTCCAGACCGAGCTGAATATATTTTAGGACCTCACTTAGCTCGATCGGACAAACGGTTCGGGAGTTACAGTGACACGAAGAAAATGTGCGGACAGACGACACACACAAACAGACATAAAGAAGTTTTAGCATTGGCAGCAATGCAATTAATAAAGGGGATAAATATAATGACCACCTAAAATTACTTTGTGACCATAACCTCTATTACCTAAAATTGTACTATGAAACCCAAATTTAGTAAATTGATCACCAAATTTAGTAAATTGATCACCAAATTTTAATAGCAAATTATTGCGCTATTTAATGTTGTAAAATAGGTTAGGTTAGGTTAGAACTGTGACCAACCGCGCGCGAGCCGAGCGAGCAAAGCGAGCGGTGCCGCGGCAGCGGCCGGCGAGCGCTACTTCCAAGTTGCTCCCAGAAATTTTATAATCTTCTTGGTCATTGGTTTAATTTTGGTGATCATTTACTACTTTTGGGTTAACAATGATTTATTTGGAGTCATTTTGCCTAAACAGGATAGCGAGATGTTAAAACTTTGGTTATAATTTTACAATAAGATGCGGGTTTAATTTTGGTGATCATTTACTATTTTTGTCTGTTATATGTTACTATATCTGGTGGTAAGTTAAACATAAGCCATTAATAAAAGTCAGCGCCATCTGTTATTGACCGGTGGTATTACTCACTTGTGTGTTACATGGCTATTTTTAAAGGTCACATTGTTGTATGGATTCGAATGATTTCGATAATTATTTTTTTATTGTAAAATTTATTTTAGTTGCACTTGGCTTGTGAAATAACTAGATCCCGGAACCGTCATATTCACCTAGGTATTTTTGCAAACTACCCACCTCACACTAATAATACTAGAGATTTTACTCATTTTAGTATTGTTATACTTAATTGAAAAACATGAAGCGGGGAAAGCGTTTATCTGTCGCTTTAGATGAGCAAAAATTAAGTTGTGTAGTATATAAAGAAGATATTAATAATGTTAATGATTTGCCGTCATGTGGAAGTGATGTGTATAAAACTATAGCAAAAAAGTTGTTATTTCGTATGACTCCAAATGCGTTGTATTTATCAGTTCAAAGAAACTATAACTACTTTTTTTGTGATAGTGATAATGTTGACAAAGTTGACAAAGTTGAGTTACCAAATGTTATGCAGCACAGTGATGGCAGTGATAGTGATGACGTTACCGGAAATGAATCGCTAGCAATCGTATCAGTGGAACACTTACGATGATTTAGAAAAAACAGATATGAAATCCGATGATGTTAAGAATATAAATGTGGTTTTATTGATGTATGCCGCTATTTTATAATTATTGTAAGATTGTGCGTGACGTATAAAGCAATGATGAATCCATACAAAATGTAATTTTACTGATTTTTTTCTACTTAGAAATAGTAATAGCGTAACATAGTACTGCAGCTGCACCGCAGAAAAAAATCTCTTTAAAACGGGTAAATGACTGCTTAAAATTATATATAAAATGGAGTACATTTCAGTACAATAAATTTATATAACTTTTCATGTTAAAGTTGATAAAATACCTAAAATCTATAGTGGTCGTAGCAGAAAGGTTCTACCTAGCACGGCCACGGTCGTTATGTTATAACAGCGAAAATATGTGAGTACATTTTTTAAATTCGCTAGTACAATAAATTACACATTTTTCATGAATATGTACCGCATTAAAATTAAAGTAATCATCCATGGTCGTGCTGGAGAGGATCACACAGAAACCCCACGGAAGCTCTTTCATATTATTTATCGATATCTTTTACAACCACATAAAGTTGTTTACAATATTATGTAAACAAAATAACAAGGATAAGGCAAAGGACGTAGTCGAGCCCTTAAATCAAAAGAGAGCAAACTCATCACAAATAAAAAAAAACAATATAACATATTAGGAATAAAGGCCATAACATGATATGGATACAGTTTCAACACAACCATTAGCAATAATAAAGTTATAATATCATATAACTTACGTTAGCCTTGTGTATTCGATCTTACACCGAATTATTAATGATAAAGGAAATATAATAATATATCTGGCCTGTACTGGCTTGTAGTTCACAAAAACAAAGTCAGCTTATCAATTACACAATATTTAATAATCTCGGGTCTATCAGTGTCTCAATACGTCCAATAATATGGCAATAATAGAAAATGGCGCGGTATCCCGCCATTTTCTATATTGCTTTAAATAATCTCAACATTCAGTAAACAATAATCAATTATCATATAATGAATCCATTTTAAAACGTAGCAAGTCAATTAATGAATTTAATAACACCTCTTTAGTCATTCTTAATCAATATTCGATCGAATATTGATACTAACAGACAATATTGTACTAATTGTTTCAAAGGACTTATAATACTAATATAGCAATATAAAATCCAGAATACATTAAAATAATCATTACAAATTACATAATAATTTATAGGAATATCACCAATGTGGCTTAATACAGGTTTAAGAGTTATTCCTTGTACACACAACCATTTTTACTTAGGTGGGTACTCTTTTATATTTGTGGGTATTTGACAACACAATAATAATTTAGGTAGGTACTTAGATATTTGTTGGTAGGCGCTTAATAAATATGACAGGTATGTATTATGTAGCAAACCATTGTGACTTGAAAAATGAAAATTCATGATTTAACGACGTCACACATACTTCAAATTTTAACAAACGCAATCGATGTTCTTAGAAAAATTATCAGTTTAATCAGACGAAAAACGTTAGTTACGTTGGCACGGTTTCTTTGTATGGGATGAGGCATCTGTATGCCTCGTATTATATTATCTGTGGTAATATTAAAGCTTTATGGTGTTTGGGAAATATATAAAATGTCATTTACAAGGAATAATTGCCTTGAAAGTAAAGCTTAAAATTTACGTAAAATAAAGAAGAACTTATAAAGTACTTTCCAGTTCTTCTTTAAAAGGTAGTATCGATTGCAAATAAAATTACGTTAAGGTGTAGGTGAAAAAATCTCCCTCTGCCCACACAGGAGCTTTCGATAGGTTTGCAATTTGAACCCGTATTCCGATATTTTCGTCTTTTTAAAGATAAAAGCTTAGAAGGGTCGCTCTCCTTTGTGTTATTATGTATTCAAATTATTTTACGACTGGAATTGATCAAAGACCCTTGTATTAAGAATTTTCAAGTAAATTTTCTTGTTGACGTTTTAAGGCTTATGTTTTTATGGTGTTTATAAACTTGGACTTATCATCTTTTCTTCAAGAATTTGGGTATAAAAGGTTGTTAGCGGTTTTTTTTTAAATTAATGTCCATAATTGGAGTTAAGAGTATTTTATCTAGTAGTTTAGAAAACATTGAAAAGCTTTTGTAATTTTAATGTTCATTTAAAAAAGTAAGGGACCAAAAATGTTGCCTTGTGGGATACCAACATTTTTGATGAAAGGTTTACAACAAAAATTTTGATTTTCTTACTTTAAGCCCTATATTAATAAAAATCTTATTGCCCTATTAAAAAAAAAATTGTATGTTACATTGACGATAACATTCGAGATCACATCACACATCATCAAACTATTAATGTTCCCACTGCTGGGGCACAGGCCTCCTCTCTGTGAGAGGGCATGGGCCATTATCCACCACGCGGGCCCAGTGCGGGTTGGTGCAAGTCACATGTCTTCGAATTTGTGGTTCTAGGACATGCCGGTTTCCTCACGAGGTTTTACTTCACAGTTTTGAGAGCAGTAGTGATGAAATAATTTACACAAAGTAAAGCGCCTGCCTGAGTTCGAACCCACAACCTACAACTTGTAAGTCGCGGCCGATACCACTGGGCCACCACTGCCCGACCGCTGCTGCTGCTGATTCGAGATCAAACTGAAGAAATTATTCAAAAGCCTTTCTCAAGACAATAATTTCATGTTCTGTACCGAAGTTAAGGAACACCACACAAATACACAAGTACCCTTAAACACTGCCATTGTCTCCCATCCCTCCATTAAGTCCACACTTAAGGTCGAAACTGACCGTCCATAGAAATCCCTGTTATCGTCACACAATGGGCCCTGGCGATAATAGGGGGCTCCCTAAAGCGGGTCAATCAACACAAACGAATGGCCCTTCTTCAAAGTGACTGTCACACCTGAGTTCATTCGTTCATTGCTCATACAATACATAAAAGGAAGTTTTTGGTTTGTGACGTCAGCATTGGTCATTTACTTGTAGGTATTTTACGAACTAGGTTAGGGATACCTTTCAGTCTTAAGACGACGACTAACGCCAACGACCTTGAGGGAACAAAACGCGCACTCGTTTCACAACTGCGCGACCCAAAATTTTGTAGTTTTTTGTACTTTCCTTATTATTCTAAGACTTAAAAAAAAAAAGCCTCAGATCAAAATGTAGATAATTAAATTATCTTTGAGTTGGTGTTGATTTTATTAAAATACGCCCAGCGGTTATGGTGTGGTTGTCGAATTTTTGTCCGTTTTAGACATAACTTTACAAATTAATTACACTATGTTATACAAATAAAACTCAAAATTTGCTTAGATCAAATTAATAAGAAAATAGTTTAGTATAACAATTATTTTTTCCAAAACATTACGACTAGCCGTTTAGACGTGATTCTCATTTAAAAATCAGCTACTCAAGGGAATCGGCGCCTTAATATAAGTAACTTAAATATTATGTCGTCTTTCGTTACGGGTTGTCAGAAGCTGGAAAATCTAATACTAGTCTTGCCGAGGAGTATAATTTACCCAGTTCCTGGGCGGTCAAATTTACAGTTGTTCCATTAAAATGCTGGTATTATTCAACATCCGATTAGATTGGAAGCCGACCACGACAAGATATGTAACTAAAATAAATCAGTGCTGAGCATGAAATGACCAGCATGTCATATGATATCCAATTACCAATCATTGCTGAATTTTATATTTAACCATCTGCTCGTCCCGGCTTCGCTAGGGTTAATACAGATTTTGGGATTTTCGATCTACTTCTTTATGATTCTGATTGCCTGGTAGTTCGAAAGCCTTTACCACACATGAATCCATCCCCGGATTTAATTTTTCTTTATGTTTCACCACTCACTGTTTTTTTTTACTTCAGGATTTTGGTTTCCTGGTCAGTTGTGGAAAATCTAACTGAGCTAGACCGTCCGTCTAACAAAAAAAATACAAAACAAACTTCCATCCCCTATTTCACCCCTTTAGGGGATGGATTTCGAAAAATACTTTCTTAAATGATACCTGCAGTATAAAATCAATATCCTCTCAAAATTTAAAACTTCTATCATTAGTGGTTTAGGCTGGGCGTTGATATGTCAATCGGGACATTGCCTGTTACTCGTATAAATATGGTTAGATGTTAGTTATTTCATAATTTCTGTTCCTTGTCATAGCTTGTTTAACTTTTTAATACTGAAATTTTGCTAGTTTCTCTATTGGTCAATAATTTTCCTTCATTTCTTTCACATCTTACACTCCTTTGCTGTTTAGCACTAAGAGAAATTACACAGATATGAAGGTTGAACATAATGAAGAATGATTATGACTAACATATATAGGTTGAAATCTTCTTGTTAACAAGCACGGGTAGGCAATGCATCTGTGCAGATACTGATAATAGGTAGCAACTATTTATCATCAGGTTGGCCGCCTGCTTCTTTGTCACTCTCATCTTGCCTAGCCTTTTTGTCAACTATATTGGGGTCGGCTTCCAGTCTTACCGGATTCAGCTAAGTACCAGTGTTTTACATGGAGCGACTGCCTATCTGACCTCCACAACCCAGTAACTGGGTAACACGGTACCCCTTGACAAGACTGGTGTCAGATCTCAAGCTTCTGACTACCCGTAACGACTGTCAATGATCTTCAAATGACAGCCGGGACCAACGGCTTAACGTGCTTTCCGAGGCACGGAGGAAACTCAGTATGTTGAAATGGTCACCCATCCACTGACCGACCTCGTCAAGCGTTGCTTAACCTGAATGATCGACCCGTGCGGCTGTTATTATTTAGCCACGAGCTCCTCTTTGTCACTCTATGGCATAAAAAAGAAATGTTGACTAAGAAATCATTTACCTACACTTGTTACTCTACTCTGGACACACAATACCTGTACCTAAGTTAATTCCGTCTTCAGAAAACAATTTACTTTTCTTCTCTCACCCACGATTCCCCTCATGTTCTATTCTTGCTGAGACAAAGGTAGCTCATCATAAAGGTGTCAGCACACGACAGCGTGATATATCCGGTCTATACAATGTTTTACGTGTGGAAGCGATCTTAATGGCAAACTTGGTTAGGTGTGTAGGTATGTTTCGTAATTTGTACAGACTTGAGTGGTTGTTAGAGATAGCAAAGTATGTTTGTACGAATCTTTTAGGGTGATTTGCTGGAAATTGCTATCTTTCTGCCTGCTGGAGTTTTGTTTTTTAGCTCTGAGATATTTTCTGCTATAACTGTTGTATTTGTTCCATGATATTACTGCTTTACATCCTGCATGATCTAGATGCTGTAAAAGGTTTTTCAACACACTTGCTCA
Source organism: Orthosia incerta (assembly GCA_948252205.1). Taxonomy (NCBI): domain Eukaryota; kingdom Metazoa; phylum Arthropoda; class Insecta; order Lepidoptera; family Noctuidae; genus Orthosia; species Orthosia incerta. The sequence continues at coordinate 8,976,591 of OX411761.1, forward strand.
TAAAGTGGCTCTTATTTCACCGCAATTAGACACATAATGATACCTGTTATCAAACTGTGACTTTTTCATTGCTATTATTCACAAGTGAGTTATAGTTTTTTTTTTATTTATTGGTTGAGTTGCTTTGTTCTTAAAAAAGTTTCGATACAAAAAGATCGTGCTCAATAGTACAAATAAATTAATGTACCTATTGTTTGCTCATTTCATGCAACTTCGTATTTAAATAGATAATTTTAACTTGTACGTGCTTAATAAATAAAACTTTCCCTCAAATATAAATTTTATTTGCTCTGTAATTAAGAAAAAATTAAATTCCCTATTTTGTACGTGGCTAAAACACTATCCACGAAAAGCCAAAAAAAAGGAAACTTCATTCTTTTAGTCTATGGTCGACCGCCATTGTTAAATGCGCGCGCATAGGCAAACTGATTAATTATGCCCGCCATTGTGAAAATATTTCGCAACTCGTTTGTACTGTTGAAAATGATTTTTAGTATTATTTTCTTCACAAGTGTGTTGAAAAACGTCGTATGATACACGTGTGTATTGATGATTACCGTCCTCGGCTCTCTTAAGACCCTCACCTACGGCTCGGGTCTCAATGGCGCCTCAGCGGTAATCACCAACATTGCACACTTGTACCATAATGTACTATTCCCCATGACTGCCAGATTTTTCGCCTCATCCAATATTTACCGTCGTTATTTTTCTCCAGCTCTTTCTGACGCTTGTCTTCACATCGCGACGCTAACTGGTTGCTCAGCCATTCCATGGATTCAATGTAAATTTATTTGTGTTAGTTTTACCAACTGATCTTACAGTAATCATTGTACACTTACTGTGTGTTTTGTAGCAGAGTAGTAGTAAAGTCCCCTAATAGTTATCAAAGAATGTTGCAGAATACACAGTAAAAGCCAGCTTCATTTGCTTCTTAAGTCATTAAGTTTCCAATTTCCATTTATATGTCAAGTTTACTTTCCTTTAATGTTCGTTTTTGCGCCAAATAAGCTCTTTGTAGCTAAAATATGTTACAATATAAATACAAAAGTGTATCACACTAATATTATAAAGGTAAAAGTGTGTGTGTGTGTTTGTATGTTTGTTACTTCTTCACACCAAAACGGTTGGGCGGATCTGGCTGAAATTTGGCACATAGATAAGAATAAGGGAACATTTCCTATCAACATGACGCATATATATTTATAAATCTAAGATTTTAGTTATGTATTTTATTGTAATATAGTATGTATTATGTTTACACGTAGGTATCTGTTTAGTTTATTTAGTATGTAAGAATTTTTAATACTCAATGTTTTTTAACTTGGAATTTTGTTGTGCACTTGGATCACTGTCCTCATACGCAAATTTCCTATTACAACTGAGGTTTGCTGTTAGAAAACCCAATTATGGGTTAAGCTCGCCTATGTACATAACCTGTCCATTGTATTTGTATCTTCATGTTATGTTTTGTGTGCAATAAAGAATAAGAATAAGAATAAGAATAGATAAATTATTGTCGAGGAGCTCGTGGCTAAATAATAACAGGCACATGGGTCGATCTTCAAGGTTAAGCAACGCTTCAGGTCGGTCCGTGGATGGGTGACCATTTTCAATATACCGAGTTTCCTCCGTGCCTCGGAAAGCATGTTAATCCGTTGATCCCGGCTGTCATTTGAAGATCTTTGACAGTCGTTACGGGTAGTCAGAAGCTTGAGATCTGACACCAGTCTTGCCAAGGGGTACCGTGTTACCCAGTTACTGGGTTGTGGAGGTCAGATAGGTAGTCGCTCCATGTAAAACACTGATACTCAGCTTAATCCGGTGAGACTGGAAGCCGACCCCAATACAGTTGCGAAAAGGCTAGGCAGATATATATAGATACATTACTGTCAGGAATAGCTCAATTTCGACCTTCACCCGAGTGAAGCCGCTGGCAGAAGTTAGTAGTTCCATAAAAAGGATACCTTTATGGCCAAACTATTTTACTAGATCTCCCTAGAGATACAGCTTCCTAACAGTCTCCTTTTCTCTATATACCTTCAGTATAACCAGAATCCCATTAAGGATATAATTAAAACGCTACAGTAAAGTTAATTAACAGACCACTTCGCCAAAACCACACATTAATATGGCTTTAGTGACGTCACTGGGTGCCAGAACCAATTAATTGTTAATGCAAATAAATTAATGCATGGCTGTATTCTGTTATGTGTGTTAAGTAATGTTAATGTTGGTAGGATTCATTCATTAAATTAGATTGGATCAGTATTCTGGTGAACGGTAAAAAGTCATTATCATTGGCAGCCGATAGCAGGTCACTGCTGGACATATACTTCTATAATCGCACGTCAGTCATCATGATTCTCGGAAACTGTCTTCCAGCTGGTACCAGCCACGCTGCGAAGATCGTTGCTACACATAGTGGTATGTGGCGTTTCATATTAAAATTCTTTTCTTTTTTATATATCGTTGCCCCACACTAGGAATTTCTTCCTGTATCGTGGGTGCATTTACAAACATATAAACTCACATACAAAACACCCAGAGCCGGAACAACTATCTGCAGATCATTTACTGATAAACAAACTAATTACAATATAATCTATAACCAAATAAAACAAATTATTGCACTTCGGCATCGACCATCAGCGCGTTCCTTGACCCATAGGCCTCCCCCAGGCTCCTCCATTTGTCACGGTCTCGTGTAACTCTGGCCCCATGGGCACCAGCTATCGCCGCTATATTATCGTCCCAGCGTTTGCGTTGCCTACCTCTACTTCTCTTTGATCCATCTCTAACTTGCCATTCTGTTATAGCCGTAAACCACTTATTTTTCTTATTAATGATGGCAAATAAATATAACATAATTTAATAATCAAAACATGTAATAAATCTGTAGAAAAGTAAATTTGTACATCGAAAATATTTCCAAAAAATAGCCAGGGTGTTAAAGGATAACCAACAGAACCCATTTCCAGAATTTTTGGAGTTTTTGTCTGTCGGTTTATTTGTGCACGCATCACGTGAAATTTACGAAACCAATGTAGATAACTTTTACACATAAAAATTGTGCGTAACTTGAAGAATTACTTAGTTTTTGTTTCATCGCAATCGGTTCACTTTATCAAAAGTAAGATGAATTTAAAGTGTTCAAGAAGTAAAATTATCACAACACACGCAATTAAGAGGCCTTAGTGCGAGTTTTAACTCACGCTCTATCGCGTTAACGTAAACGTCAATTTGTATTGAAACTGGACAAGCGCCGTCTGGGGACGGTATGGAGAAACCTCTTTTTTTGTATACATTTTGACATAAGAGATCGTTTACGTTATCACGAATGAGTACGTTAAAAAACTCGCACTAAGCACACAGATACTCGGACAGTTGAACTCGATATTTGATAGACGGCGTTGTGCATTTGAAGTCATTTTCTGAATGGCAGTGTTAAGATTCTCCGCGAAAGAATGATGACCCTCGAAGCAAAATTGGTAGGTATTATAGATCTGAGGTCTATAATACCTTTAAGCTGAGGTTTGTATGGAACCCTCGGTGCGCGACTCGCACTTGGCCGGTTATTTGTTTTGGGTTGGAATTCATCGAATGACTTCTCCCGCTCTGGGTGTAGCGAGAGGGCGTGTCAGAATTTTACTGACTAAAACCCACCCGTGTACCTTCAATTGCTTGAGCCAGGGCCGAGGTAATTTTTTTTAATTTATCCGCGACTCTGTAGAAATACCTGAATCAGTAATTGTTCCTTCTGCAAAAAGTCTGTCCTCACAATGTTAGTTTTCGCAGAATGCTTCTTTGGATCTGAACTAATTTTAACATCAGATAGCACAGTTTACTTACAACTTACTCTTCCTTCTATTCAAATGTATTCCTAACCAGCAGCTAAGTCCATTCAAACAGTACACAAACATGTTTAGCACTGAATAGTTTGGTAGTAAAACTTATAACGACTAAACATTGAGGAGTGAGTCACGGCTAAGTTGAAGTTTGTATCAAACAGCTTAAGGCCCCGGTCAGGGTGAGGAACTGACTCGCTGCTAGAATCGCTAGTGCAGAGTGAGGTCTTCGAAATGTCAAATGTCACTGTTTGTGGGCTAGATAGATGTAAATATTATGAAATAATCGATTCATTATGAACACCGTTTTACCAAACACTAATTTATGAGATCTATGTCTTTTTTTTATCATATGTAGGCTCGCGCTTGACCACCATCTCACCTGAAACACACTGATCTTTGTCTTTCGCGCCTGTCTGGGCTCGAACCCACAACCTACATCTTGTAAGTCGCGGCCGATACCACTGGGCCACCACTGCTCTCCTATAATCTCCTATAATACTGTACTACTCGATGTTATATTCAATTGCACTTTTAAGGCGTTACAAATTACAAGCTTCTGCCCGCAGCTTCATCCACATAAAAGGTGACATTTGTATTTCCCAGGGTCTCTAATTATCTCCATGCCAAATTTCATCTAGTTCTCTAGTTTCATCTGGTTCAGTAGATCCAGAGATTACCCCCTAAAACCTCACAAACTCAGAAACTTTACTCTTTACAATATTAGTATAGATTTCAATTCAAATTTTACGTCTCTACACATATCGACAACTTTTAACAGCTAAATGACCTGGCTAGCAAGCGATTGTCTTTTGTTTTTCCCTGAGGAAACACGTCTTGTCTCTACTGCCCGCTACAACAACTCGCGATGCACTGTGAACACAATGGCATATCTATGGTTCTAGATAAATGTCATTTCGTTTATTTATTCACAAACAATTAACATTGTGTCGAATATCACAAGAATTGGTGGAACGTAATTGCAGTAAAATTATCACTTGAAGATTAATTAAATTATTGTTGAAAATTGTATATTGGTTTTAACAAAATGAACAAACAGAAGCAATGTCATATTAGTCTAACAAATATAAATTTGAAATCATTATAATGAGTGATAATTCAAATATTTCAGAAAAAAAAATTTGAATGTCAAATTAATCAAATATGTCACAAACAATTATCATATCAGTTCAATACAATTTATTTCACTTGCAAATGTAATGTCAAATTAAACAATTTGATAGCGCTTTGCATTTTACCAATCGCTATTGCGACGCTTTCGTAAATAGAATGTCAATTGTCTATAGTCTCTAGTCACGCGGTCACTCTGGACAAGGCCTAGGGACTTAGGGATGGTATAGACGAACTAGCTCGCTTGTTTGTTGAGTCTAATAGAGGAGTTCATAGCGTGTTTTCAGTGCTAACCGTATGTTATATATCCAGTGTTTGTATGCTGTTTATACGGAAGGTTGAATTTAATTAGATAGCTATACGTTTATATGATGAAATTCTCAACAACAAATTTTCCTAAATGTTTTACTGCATTTTGCAGCGCATCTATGTAGCTTTACTCGCTGCATTTCTTTTCTTCATCTGCATTTTTTTTTCAAAATTCTATAGTTTTCTCCATACCAACATGAAATTAGAAATACTTTTTTGTTACCTACTTTATGTACAGTTACACACAAGGTATTCTCAAAACTTTGTTCCAGTGTGAGTCGAACGGAGGTCGAAGTTCGTATGAAAGCAATATCGTGTGAAACAGCCAGTGATGTATATCATAATATCGATACTTCGTACCTTGCTACACCCGAACACAGAATAACCGCGCCACCGGTAGTGACTGGAAACGTCTGTATCGGCGCGCCACCGTTGGTGACTGGAAACGCCTGAATCCTGTTACCCAGGTACTGGATTCTGGAGTCAAACCAAATAAAAAAGATAATTCAAAAGATAAAAAACCCGACTGCTTAAGAAGCGAACTAAAAATACCTAAACAAGAAGAAAATCATGCTGTGCAGTCGGAGGATATATTAGGCGGATATATTTTTCTATACTAATATTATAAAGAGGAGAGAAATTTTTTCGTTTGTTTGTACCGAATAGGCTCCGAAACTCCTGGACCGATTTGAAAAATTCTTTCACCAATAGAAAGCTACATTATGCTTGTGTGACATAGGCTATTTTGTAATCCCGAAAATGGGTCCTGTGGGGTGGTCCACAGGAGCAAAGCTGCGGGCAACAGCTAGTTATTTATAAATTTAGTTAACATTTTCTTTCGGATTGGTTGGTTGGTTGGAACTTTGGAAGTGTTATATATTTTTTAAATCAATCATCTCTTAAAACCCTTTGTTTTGATACCCCACACGATGGAAATGGAAGAAAAAAAATTGGGTCCCCACAATATGGCGCCTAAAAGCCGCCATTTTTCTGTTTTCCAATTTATATGCAGCCAGTGTCACTCGCAAGGTTAAGACGAATCGATTGTTCAATCGTAAAATATATCAAAATCGGCCAACGCCTTTGGTCTCTAGAACGCCACGTAGGAACAAACATACATACATGATTAAACCGCGGCAGGGATGATGCGTTTTTACTGGTACAGGTATAAAAACCCAGTATGAGCTTACCAGTACGCAGACCGGGTATGTCCAGCAGAGACCTGGTCCGTACCCGATAGGTATAATGTCGAGCTACGCACCGAACTAAATCGTATTTCACCACATACCCGCCCAGAACACTTGCCGTATCGGGTATGACGTCATACCCAGTGCGGCGGGTGCGGCGGCGCAGTAGTTCATAGAGTCCGTCTAACGAAAAAAGTCCCGCGGAAATACTTGGAACTAACAAGATTTGTTATAGGATAGCGTACAGTTGCATAGAAACTAGCGCCGCGTCTACAGAACTTCTTTCTTTGGAAGGACTCTAATGCTCACGCTCGACCGCCTGCCATAGAAAATACGAAATTACCCGAAGGTTACGGCGCTTCCCGAATACTTCCGATCGAGCCCGTATTGAATCGTAAGATTTTAGGCATAGCAAATAATTCGTTGATCCAAATTTGTTCTTTATTTATATTTTAATTAGGAAATTAATTGCGTATTAATGTTAAAGAGTATTATTTATTTTGAATTACATTTTTCCAGAAAAAGGGTTCTTTACACTAATAAAGATTGAGGTGATTTAGAATGTTTGAAAATATTTTAAGATATTTTTAGGTACAATGTACTTGAGTCGACAATTAATATTATTATTTTAAATTGTTTTTAATTTTATGTCAGTACAATTTTGTGCACAGATTTTTTTTACTCTAGCTCTCTTTTTTTGCGACCTCTAAGGCCAGGTCTGAACATACCCATGGGTATTTAGATACTGGGTTTTAGTACTGGGTATATGGCAATACCCATACCTTTGAGGCCGGGTATAGAATGTTGCAGGTATATCTCATGCCTAAACCGCGGTTCGACTTGGAGATGGGGTAACTAAATTAAGCACTGGACTGGTAACTAATCGCGTATATTAATATGTACCGTATCACAATGTATTAGTATTGCTCACACTCACAAAAATAATACTACAAACTCACTCGACTAAATGAAGGTAACAAAACGTTAGCGCGATCTAATTTGCCGCCAACGCCATCTAGGGAATGACGAGTTAAACTTTGTCTAAATTAAAGTGATGGCGCTATGATCTTGTTGACCTGAACATACCGCCCACCAAGGACACAATGCAGAATGTCCTTATTAACTGATAAACACATTACCCTCCTTCGGCAGTCGGGTAAAAATACTAGCAGTAAATCGAACCCAACGTACTTGGTACAAAGGCTAGGCCATTGATTGTCTACACTACATATCACAATTCAGACTACAAAGGTAACCTCGTGAAGCATATTAAGACGACGACTAACACCAACGACCTTGAGGGAACAAAACACGCACTCGTTTCACACCCGCGCGACCCAAAATTGAATAGTTTTTTTTACTTTCCTTATTATAATATGACTTTTAAAAAAAGCCTCAGAACAAAATGTAGATAATTAAATTATCTTTGAGATGGTGTTGATTTCATTAAAATACGCCCAGAGCGGTTTTGGTGTGATTGTTGTGTTTTTGTCCGTTTTAGACATAACTTTACAAATTAATTACACTATGTTATACAAATAAAACTCAAAATTTGCTTTGATCAAATTATTAAGAAAATAGTCTAATATAACATATATTTTTTTCAAAGAATTACGACTAGCCATTTAGACGTGATTCTCATTTTAAAATCAGCGGCTCAAGGGAATCGGCGCCTTAATAAATAACTCCTATCGTGCGCCATTTGTCACTCGATCGAAATAGAGACGTTACATACAACTTATATTGAATGTGAAGAATATATCACGCCATTTGATATATCTCTTGTCGTATAAGAATGAATGGCAACCTTGTGTCGAAGGGAATGTGGTTGGTTTTTCGATGGATATGCTTCTTTATTGGGACCTTTTGCAACAGCTGTGCGATGTCTCTTATAGCATGTCAAGATTTTTAATTTTCTGTTATTAAAAGTAGGCTTCTTTCAGATATCAAGCTGGCATGGTCCTCATGATTTAATTTAAATCATTTTGTAGCTATAGATGATTTCGTTACCACTTTTGACAACAATTTCCTGAAAATTCAAACTATACTAAACTTCAAACTTATATCTATCAGCCGATATTTCAATTTTCAGAACATTTTCACCTGATGAATGAAATTTACGGTTAGACAGATTTTTTACAGATCAAACCAAACCTCCATATTTGTTTTTGAGATGAATGTATTCTGGTCCCAGCTTCAGTGTGGCGGTCGGCTTGCACCAAGGGTCGGCTCTCAGTCCTTACCAAGAGGTAAGGACTGAGAGCCGATGATAATGGACGCTCTGACGTCGGACATACAGGAAGAGGCACCCTGGTGTTTGCTGTTTGCCGATGACATTGTGCTGGTTGCCAAGAGTAGTCTATAGGTCCAGAGCAAATTGGAGATGTGGGGGCACAGACTAGAGTGTTGGCCTGAAATTGAGCAGAAACAAAACTGAATACTTGTTTTGTGACTTCGGCGGTCTCTCCAGTTCCGTTAGCTCTCGCTGGAATGCCCATATCTGCTGTGACTTCGGTACCTAGGGTCGCTTGTCCAAGGAGATGTCGAGGTAGACCGAGACGTAACGCACCGGATCAACTCGGGATGGATGAAAGCGACAGGTCACTGGAACAACTTGCGACCCACGGATGCCCCTCAAGTTAAAGGGTAAAATTTACAAGTCCGTGATAAGACCTGTCGTACTGTATGGATCAGAATGTTGGGCTGTGAAAAAGATGTATGAAAAGAGATTACATGTAGAAGAGATGAGAATGTTGAGATGGATGTGCGGAGTGACGAGAAAGGAGAAATGAGTATATTAGAGGAAGTTTGAAAGTGGCGCCAGTGACAGAAAAGTTGAAAGGATATCGTTTATTCTGGTATGGTCATCTGATGAGGAGGGATGAAACGCATGTTACTAAAAGAGTTATGAATATAAATGTGGATGGATGGAGAGGGAGGGGACGGCCAAAGAAAAGATGGATGGACTGTGTGAGGAGTGATATGAAAGAAAAGGGAGTCAGCGATAGCGTGACGGGGGACAGGACGGTATGGAAGAAGAAAACGTGTTGCGCCGACCCCAAGTAACGTGGGACAAGGGCAGGAAGATGATGATGATGATGTATTCTGGTCCCATTATTGAAAACTAGTCCTTAGGGGAGGATTACACTTTCATATATCTAGGATCACACATAAGATCCTATCTCTTATCCTAAATATATGACCTCTAGAATCATATCTGTGTATTACATTATCATAGTTCTTTGATCCTATTGTTTGTCATATTTGGTTGCAATGGAGGACAAGTTGGTTACACAACCTATTTGTCCTCCATAATCCATAAGTAGTACTTTTGCTTCGGCAGTGTGTACAGCAGTGTTCCCAACAATAATTTTAGAATTCCACATCCACTAAGCATATTACTTATCAAAACTTTATGCACAAGTACAGAGGCGGACTTAATGCCTTAGGAATTTTCTACCAGTCGACCTTAAGGTGGTGCAGAGATAAAATATGGCAGGTGCAACTAAATGAAAAAAACTAATAGAGAAAAGAAATATTAATAAAACAATTTAATATATATAAAAATATATAGAAAGAAGGGCAGTGGTGGCCCAGTGGTATCGGCCGCGACTTACAAGTTGTAGGTCGTGGGTTCGAACCCAGGCAGGCGCTTTACTTTGTGTAAATTATTTCATCACCACTGCTCTCAAAAACGGTGAGGAAAAACATCGTGTGGAAACCGGCATATCCTAGAACCAAAAATTGGAAGACGTGACTCCACCAACCCGCACTGAGCCCGCGTGGTGGATTACGGCCCATCCCCTCTCATAGAGAGGAGGCCTGTGTCCCAGCAATGGGAACACTAACAGGCTGATGATGTGATGTGATGTGATGTGATAAATATATACTTAGATACATAAATACATAAAAATAATGTTATTGAGAAACCGAATCCAACAACTCAACTCTGTAATGATTCTGCAACCTTCTTGCGAATGTGCTCGCGTGCCTTCAATTTAAAAGACAACCGACTGGTTGCCATCCTGATGTTCTGAGGGAGCGCATTCCAAAGGGAAAATCGCCTGGACAAAGAAAGAGGAATGGATAAATCCAGAGTGGTGAGAGGGACATAGTAGAAGACGATTATTGGCGGAGCGAAGATTGGACATAACAAAGGAATTGGACATGTGCAATCAGATAAGAAGGAGAAGTGGGTTATATATATGGGAATTGTGAACTTAGGTCAAAATTTCGTTGTACTTACTTTATACCGTCGATAAAATTAATTGCCTTGGAATTCAGAATAATGCAGTAGCAAAACTGAAAAGAAAATCTCATAAATTTAGGGACGGATTTTGTATCAGGAAATTATGAAAATATATTTGAGAAATCAATATAGCAAGATTCAATATGGTAAGACGAGGGGCCTTATACTATGACTTGTTAAAACTATCATAGTGCGACAGTGAAAAACGGACAGAGCTATTTGTCTTGTATGGCTCCGTCCTGCTCCAGTTTCTATGATCCTATCTAACAATAAATGTCAAAAATGCTTTATCAAAGGCGATATGATTTATATGTTTATGTAATATTTTACACAATTATATACATATGTCTTACTAGAGATAATGATAGTGATGATGATAGTGTAATACCCTAAAACAAAAACCCTTGTCGATTTAAGTCGCACAAGTGACATTTTAATTAATTTTATAGATGTATTTTCAGTTTTTTTTTTAATTAGAACTCCTGACGAATGACGTCTGCCGACCTAAAAATAAAAAGAACATACTAAAAAAAGGAATAAAAACTCTTTACCAGGAATAAAAAACAATTTTATGGTTGCTTTTCCTACGCGTTTGAAGTTTTCGTTTTACAAGCTTTTTTATATGTTACTGTTCGCACAGATTCTCATTTTATTTATAAACCAGCTCTGAGGTTATTTTTGCGTAATTTCTCATTTAAATTCCTTCTGGTTTTTGTTTGAAATGTAGCACTCTGTAGGCTGGATGTCGTTAAAATTAAGGAATTATCTAAAAGAAGTAAATAAATATTGTGTAATGACTACCGTGATTTTAAAAAATTTGAACTCTTTGTTTTGTGATAATACTTTAACCATGGATAAGATTCATGATTTAATTTCAAAAAAGTATTGTTCAGACGTAACTTATTTTAACACGCTTTTATTAGCTTGGTATGTATCTATGTATCAATGTAACGGAATCTTTGAACGTGATTTTCACCGCCTTGAAAACGTCGGATTGATTTGAAACTTTGCACACCTATTAAGGACCGATGACAATGCAACAATTTTGTTAAAGTCAAAGTCAAATATATTTATTCAACTATGCCAATACGCGGCACTTTTGAAAGTCAAACAAAAATTAAAATTTACAAGTAATAAAAGTTGATTCTACCGTGCGCGTTTAAATTGTTTGTCCCATTAGCCTTACCAAGATCTTCAGGATTAGCGACTTTTTAGTTCAATTTACCATTAAAGCGTATTTTTTAGTTTTTAGAACTACAATTTATTTTATAGGAAGGTTGTCAGCGCCAGGGTAATATATTCGTGCCCCAAAGTTATAGAATAAGCTTGGGACTAAAGCATCACCCGTTTTTAACTCCCAACGGAAACATAGGGGTGATATAAGTTTGAATTGTGTTGCTGTGTATCTGTGTATCTGAGGCATCATAGCGCCTAAACGGATGAACCGATTTTGATTTTTTTGTTTGAAAGGTGACTTCCCTTCTTACTGTCGAGAGTGTTCTTAGCTATGTTTGGTGAAAATCGGTTTAGCCGTTCAAAAGTTATGGGCTGTTTTCTGTTTAAAACGGAGTATTTTCGTAAGATATTGTGTCATAATTACGTGTTCGATAGATTGTTGATCGAAGCGTGTCTACTACTAGATAAATTATGTAGTTTAAAAAGTATGCAATAAAAAAAAAATGCCGAGGATTTTGCCAATTTTTAATTTTTACTTGTTCTTCAAGAGAATGTAAAGATACAAGAAACAGAAGCCTAAATAAACTAATCCTAAAGGATCATGGGCAAATTTTTATGAAACCTGGGCGTAAGACCAACAGAACTGCAACTAGTGCCAGTTCTTGGCACTGAATGCCAGAATTGTATTGATAAATTTTCTGAACTCAAAATCATCAAACAATTGGAGGATCTTCAAAATGATTTAGAACATGGGCCTTAGTCTTAAAAAACATGAGTAATGCCCGACTCTAATAGGCTATGGGTTAGCTGTGAATTATTAGAGAGTTGACTGATAAACAAATTCCTAGATATTAGCCAATGGAAGTCAAAAAAATTACAACCGACTTCCAAACAAAAACACTACAAAGTGAAAAATTACTTCAATGTCGGAAGTCACACCGACTTCCGAAATTGAAGTAATTTTTCACTTTTTACCTCCTCCTTTTTGCGCAGTCGGTAAAAAACATTTTCCATTTTCCTTTTTCTCCTAAGATCCTCTACTATACACTAAAACCTCCATACGTTTTCACTATTACTTTCTTTACAAGTCTGATTCTTCACAGAGCAACTGAGCCGCATTATCTCGCACTCAAAGTTTTACTTTTATAATGAAAACCCTGTTCAACAGACCGTTAGCATGGCTTGTTTGTCTATTGTTTTGCTCATTAGTTGGTGCGGACTTAGGCGCAGGCCACACATAAATGGCATCGGGCGCGGACATGGCACGGGCTGTTTCCTATTCCATTCAAATTTAAAACAAAATGCATAGAAATAAAGTGCAATTTAGGACACACGGTATGCCGTTGCTTAGACGTGGTTATGACGACATACCGTGTGTATACAGGGCTAGATAATGATGAGACAAATTGATATCACTATTTATTTTGAACGTACATCGTCAAACAGTGGAATAATCCCGACTACGTTTATATGAAAAAAAAATCGACTAGTGTAACCTTAATTTGAATTTATAGCTTTCCATTGCAATTGCGAGTTACTTACGTTGTAGATTTTATTTTATAAACTGAGATATAGGTTTTTGTATTAAAATTGGCCAGGTGGTGTACTTACTAAATGAAATGTAACTATCATAATACGGTCAGCATTCGTCTATCACAAATACTGAAAATATTCGGATTCATCTGGGTTCAATCGGCTAAGAATACAGAAAACTATGTATAGGGGTGTAGGAAGTAAAAGAGCTGTTTGAATATTATAAGGTTTTTGTATTGTTACACATATTAAATTTGTTTTATTCAAAATGAATAAAAGGTTTTGTTGCGCACTTAGATACCGACACTATCCCTATTTGCAAATCTCTCTAATAAAGTTTACTGTTAGAGAATACAATTTTGGGTTAAGCTTGCCTTTTCAATCTGTCCTATTGCATTTGTTTGTTGTTGTGTGCTATAAAGACTAAGAATAGATATTATTTAGAAGTCATACGGTAGTAGCCAATTAGTATACCTATATTTGTAGACCACAGTATATTCGTCACTGAAAACATTTAGCAAAGTTACTGTAGGTGACCTTCCAGATGGCTCGACGCGATTCGACTTATATTACACCGATAAGCGATTTCTACAAAGCGAAATAGCAAGTACATGGACGCAATGCGATGCAATGCGACCGATTTTTACTTGAAATCCAAAGAAAGGTCCTTTATACTACCTTGCAAAAATAATGACCACTTCTTTCAACTCTCGGCCTATAGAACTCCGTCAAATAACAGTGCCCCGACCGACTTACAATACCTTCGTACAAGTCTATACATAGTTACTCTTAAGTAGACATTTATCTTTTCTCTTTTATTCAATAAAATGTTGACTACAGCATCCATTGTGAAGCTAAGTATAGACTTCGAGAAAAGTTACATGTTTTTATTGACTGGTTAAGAGCGAGTCAGGCTTGTGCGATTGGGTTCCGTTATTTGGTACTACACTATATATACGTCTTTGTACACCTCAAAATAATCTCTTTACATTCAAAGTTGCCTGAAAGAGATCGCAGAGCGCGATAAGGCTGTATGCTTGTTTTAATTTTGATGTTATTTTTGTATTGTTTTATCTTGGTGAACAATAAAGTATATCTATCTGTCTAGCCTTTTCCCAACTATATTGGGGTCGGCTTCCAGTCTCACTGGATTCAGCTGAGTACCAGTGTTTTACATGGAGCGACTGCCTATCTAACCTCCATAACCCAGTAACTGGGTAACACGGTGCCTCTTGGCAAGACTGGTGTCAGATCACAAGCTACTGACTACCCGTAACGACTATCAAAGATCTTCAAATGACAGCCGGGACCAACGTGCTTTTCGAGGCACGGGGGAAACTCGGTATGTTGAAAATGGTCACCCATCCAAGGACTGACCTCGTCAAGCGTTGCTTAACCTTGAAGACCGACCCGTGCGGCCGTTATTATTTAGCCACGAGCTCCTCTGTATAATAAAGTATATATAAATAAATAAATATGTATAATGGGCGGTCTTACCGTACAGAAGAGATAACCAGCAGAGTTAAAGAAATTATTGTACAGAAACAGTTTATTACCTCAATGTACAGAAATTCATAAATGAATGCCGTCATGTTTAATATATTTAGTTAAAAGTTGGTTTTGTGTACAGCTTCGACTGACTGTAGACATTAACATTTTATATTAACTTCTACTTGAAACTTCCATGTGTTTTCATGAAAAAGTTTCTTGACAGACAGACGGACAACGAAATCATCCTATAAGATAAGGGTGGGTATTTCCTTTTAAGGTGCGGAATTCTAAAAATGGAGTGAACGTAAAAAGTAGAGGGATTTGTTTGAATAATAAATTGGACTTGAAACAAGGTTTTTCTTCTTTTAGTAAGTGTACAGTTCTGAATTTTGTATTTGATCGACAAATAAAGTAAGTACTTACGTGAATGTTTTAGTTTCCTAATTGGAGGTTGTTTAAGTTTCAATTGCTGACTCATTTCGTACATGAAATGTTTAAGAGGAAATACGGGCAGAGAGCGCCGACTGAATTTCCTTAGTAAAAAGTCGTAATTCGAGGTTTGGCTCTCGTCTCTTTCCTCCTCCAATATTGGACCAATTGAAAAGATATTCCATAAACTGGTAAAGTAAGATATATACTATATCCCTATGTTTTCTTTTTTTCATTTATATTTGTCAAATTTGTATACTAAGACTCTGTTGATAGCGCAATTTTGAGAATTTTTTGAGGGCTCTAGTGCTTCTAAAGATAATGTATCATCAAAAAGGAAAACATAGCGCCATAGTATATATCTTTAATTTTCAGTTTACGGAATATCTTTCAAATTGGTCCAATATTGGAGGAGGAAAGAGACGAGAGCCAAACCTCAAATTATGACTTTCTACTAAGGAAATTCAGTCGGCGCTCTCTGCCCCCGTTTCCTCTTAAAGTTGTTTGTTGCCGCGCTTTCATACGCGCTTCGAAAGTTGTTAAATGTTCTTAGGTGTAAGTGTTCTATGCGTTATGATAGAACACTGTTTATGGTCAAATTAAATTAGTAAACTAAACTCCGCAGACGAGTCAGTGAGGTTTGAAAGGAGAAAGGGGAGGTTTTTGCCTAGCGATGGGACACATATTAGGCTATCAAAAACTCCGCAAACGTAGTAAGAATTGATATCTAATGATGACAAATCAAAAGGTTTTTACTTTTAATTTGTTGTACATACAGCTGACTACGGGGTCAAAGGCCGCTGGTAGTTTAGTCTGGTACTAGAAATTATCTTATTTGATAATTTTTAACCGACGAATAAAATGGAGGAGATTCTCAATTTGTCATGTATTTTTTGTTTATGTGTGACCACGCATAACTATTTATAGAGTAATCCGTAAAATTCTTTTTTATTGGAAAGTTGAGTTGGTTTTTAAAATTGACCCCATTTACATTTCAAAAATAATAATATCCATAATAGTTTGGCGCCGCCTTAACATGCTAGACTAAGAGATTTTTTTATTTTTGGCTATTTAGTTCGTTATTTCGTCGGTTAATTTTTTGTTACAATAATTTTTTATCCTCACGTTTGCGGAGTTTCGCAAAACATTTTTCGCAAAATATAATTTCAACTTACTCGGATAACAGGAAGTGCTTGAACAATCGATTACTAGTTGCTAGACACACATAAGTAAGTAGGATAATATAATGCTTTTAAAAACGTGTTGCACCGACCCCAGGTACATAGCACAAGGACAGGAATAAGATGGTGATGTTATTATACAACGTCATGATTTGGGACTAAACTTAGAGGCTTGGGTAAATAGGTTTGTAGGTTTTGCTAGAATTCTATTTCATACTCAGATCAATATACCTGCTGTCAAATATCAAGTTAGCTTTTGTGATTGATTGGCCAAATATCAAACAACGAGCCTGTTCAATATCAGTTAGGTAACTTGAGATATTTCTGTTTGATCATTCACCTTCGTAAACTAGATTCTGAAACTAATATCTTAAGCTAATATCACGCTTGTGGTTTGAAAGAGAGTTACCGCGGCCCTGGCACATGCAACTGAAGGAACACGGGTGGGTTTTAGTCAGTAAAGTCCGCTTCACCCAGAGCGGGAAAAAACATTGGATGATTTCCCATTAAAAAAAAACCGGCCAAGTGCGAAAGGTAAATTGCGGTTTACGATTTATGACGTATTAAAAAAAACTACTAACTAGATCTCGTTCAAACCAATTTTCGGTGAGAGTTTACATGGTAATGTACATCATATATTTTTTTTTTTGTCGGCTACGGAACTCTAAAAAGGACTTGGCGGTTTCCTCATGATGTTTTCCTTCATCGTTTTGAGAGCAGTATAGATGAAATAATTTACAAAAAATAAAGCGTCTACTCGTGTTCGAACACACGACTTACAACTCGTAAGTCAAGACTTTATCCACTGCGCCATAGTTCAACTGAATTTCACCTGTAGCGTTTAACTCCCATATGTGGAAGCCAACCCTTTGCCATGAACCAGGCAAAAATCTAGACAGGCTTCTACTGAGAAATTCCAAATGGGAAAATCTACGACCACGACTGGTTCTGGGTACGATTCCCGGGTTGGGCAAGGTATAACACGATGTAGTGACTAACTAGTAGGTTGCATTGCTGCCTGGACGACATCGCAACTGAGACGGGCCGCGATGTTTTTTGGAGCGTTCCAGGTCCCATACGATATCGTAGCTGAGGGTTGGAGGCCGCGGCGGGAGAGGAGTGCCGGTATTGCGGTGCGCCGCTCTCCCTACCTTCCGCGGCTGAAAAATGGTAGGTGGCGGGAGTATTGACCTTGATCCGTCACAGGGGGACCAAGGGTGCCATACATGGGGTCGCCTGGCGCCCATGTGCTGGTTGGTCTCTGGGGTGGTCACGGCGTACAGTGTGTTTTGGTGCGCCGGTGATGGGGGGTACTCCCCAGAGGAGGGTCCGCTGAAGGACAGCCGCGATGGGTTCGCGGTGAGTGCAGACGCGTGCCCGAGTTCCCGCCATAAGCGGCACAGGAGGACACCGTGGAGTTTTAGTGGGTTAGAGTCCCACATATCTTCACTATCTCCCCGTGGTAGTGCAGTATGCAGGAGCATTTCTCCAAGCAAAAAAAAATGTCTTACACGCTTGCAACTAGACCAACAAGTTGGATTAAGCTAATAATTACTTAAATTATGCAGAATTATATTCATTTGTTATTCAAGGCACGCAAATCTTTCCGTGTTCTCGTAGAAGTACAAAGACATTTACATAAAATGTATAATGAATGAAAATTCTTGTCATGGTTCTAACTTAGAAAGGAGGTCATACAGGTTTAGGGTCATTAAATGGGTACCAGTGCAAAATGAAACTGGAACTTGTGCTGTCCAACCACTGTGCCACCATGGGCAAGACAAGGCAAGGCAGGCTTTTAAATCCAAGGACATATTCAGTTTCTAAATTGAAAATTTAAATTCTTATAAATGGAAGTTATAAGTAGTAGTAGTATTTTTATATTATTATAAAAGTATCTACCTAGTAATGACCGTTTCTTAACGGCCATTTTTCTGAATATAAAATTTCGCAACCCCGATTCTAGCAATTCTTCGTTATAAAATACCGCTTACCACATTTTTGTGACATACTAAAACGAGAAAGAAATTATATTCTGTCTATAAGTCAGGTTTGAAATTAATTAGGGTTCCGTACCGAAAGAGTAAAACCGGGACCCTATTACTAAGACGCCGCGATCCGTCTGTCTGTCTGTCTGTCTGTCCGTCTGTCACCAGGCTGTATCTCGTGAACCGTGATCAAAGTCAAAGTCAAAGCACTTTATTTCAAGTAGGCCAGTTACAGGCACTTTTGAATTGTCAAAAGACAAAATAAAATATTACATAATTATGGTGCTACAGTCCCAGTCACAAGACATAATAACTGTGAAAGTACCGTAGATGCCCATTCCAAGGCGTAGATCTCTATGGAGAAGAACGGGCAAGAAACTCCATGGACACTCTTTTTCAATTAGGTAATTATTACAAATCATTTGTTACATCATTCATGTTGAGATTACACATTATGTGAGAACGATGTAGAAAGTTTTTGATAGCTAGGCAATTGAAATTTTCACAGATGATGTATTTTTACTGTCGCTATAACAACAAATACTAAAAACAGAATAAAATAAATATTTAAGTGGGGCTCCCATACAACAAACGTGTTTTTTTGCCGTTGTTTGCGATAATGGAACGGAACCCTTCGTGCACGAGTCCGACTCGAACTTGGCCAGTTTTTTTTATATTACAAATAATCTCATTTATGAATAGACTTTACGCCAGTGTTTTACGATATTTTTATATTATGTATGTGCTAGAGACCGGCAAGCTTACATTTTTCTTTGTAGAAGATCTGTCGTTTAGGTAACACACTTGCTTTTTCTCGTGGCTTCACTTCCGTCACAGATAATATAATACTAGCATACAGATGTCTCATCCCATACAAAAAACCGTGCCGACGTACTGTACTGATTACACTGATTATTTTTTGTACATCGATCGCGTTCGGTTCCGTTCCATGGATATAGATGGTGATCGTTCTATCACTGTGAAACGCAACCAAACGCGATCGATTTACAAAAAATAATCGGTATAATCAGATAAAAAACGCTAGTTACGTCGGCACGGTTTCTTTGTATTGGATGAGGCATCTGTATGCTAATATTATATTGTCTGTGCTTCCTTGATCTCTTTTTTTGGGTTCGAAGGTATTTTTTTTTGGGTTTTGTCTGCTCTTGACTCTAGTCTAGGTCAGAGGTGTCAGAGACAAAGTCGACGATGGAGTAAGCTTACCCAGAAGAAGCCTGTTCACTATAATTTTGAAGAGATGCGGTTTATACGTTCGGAAAGACAGACGCAGGCAGTGAGTTCCACTCTTTCGCATTATGTAAGGAAGCGCTTGGTGCGAATTGGTGGAAGGCAACTAGGTAAGGATGGTAACTTGCAGTGCGTATATATGTCCGATGCTAGAAGGGGGCCGGTGGGATGAGGCCGTGCAGTTCTTGAGCACACTAACCGAAGTACAGTAGAAGATCGACAAGCAGGCAACCTTACGGCGATGAGCCAAGCTGTGAAGCTTGGCATCCAGCAGTTTAATGTCGCCAATGAACTTCTTAGCTCTGCGTTCCACCGAGTCAAGCGCGGCAAGTTGATATCTAGCTGAACCAACAAAGGTGACTGCAATAATCCATGCAGGACCATACCTGCGCTTTATAAAGAGTAAAAAAATGGCCAGGCATAAAGTATCACTTCACTCAATTTAGGATGATCAGTTTTTTGATCAGGAATTGGGCTTTGTCTGTCTGTACTAATATTATAAAGAGAGAATATTTTTTTGTTTGTTTGTTTGTACCGAATAGGCTCCGAAACTACTGGACTGATTTGAAAAATTCTTTCACCAATAGCAATAGCCTATGTTACTCAGGAAGACATTATTCCTGAGTAACATAGGCTATTTTTTAATCCCGAAAACGGGTCCTGTGGGGTGGTCCACGGGAGCGAAGCCGCGGGGAACAGCTAGTACTCATAAAGGCGCCGAACTTGAGACTGGATGTCTACTCCATGCCTAGGAGCTCGAACATTCAACAAGAGGCAGGAGGTAAGTATCTTCGATAGCGCATCAGTACATTCAAGGATTACCTTCTAAATACAAACCAACAATCAATTTTTTAAATCTCGTCAAATAAAATCTGATCTAAACTAAAATCTATCGAATTATGATCAAATGGAGGGCCAGTTATACAATTTTTTTTATCTATGTCAAAAATTATAAATAACATAGATGGCTTTACAAAATACCGCTTCCTCAGATAACTACAAAATGAGTTGTCAATCGATACATTATCGCGTTTCGTTCAGCCATTTATTACTCGTTGCATTAGCCAACTTGCCGATAAAGCGATCGCCAAATATTTATTTATTTGTATATTTTATGATGGAAGCGAAATGATTCGTGATGGTATATATTTTGTTTGAGCTACGTGCAATTAGCCTTTTCCCAACTATGTATATTGGGGTTAGGATCCAGTCTAAACGGGATACAGAGACAAGTGACATTATCTCATCGAAATTGTCAAAAAGGCAAAATGGAATCTTCTCAAATAGATGTGTCAATCTTACTTTGACCGATATATCCGGAAAAGAGTTCAAACAAAAAAAATAACCCGTCTTCCAAAACAAAACACTACAAAGCGAAAAATTACTTTCTTTTCGGAAGAGTCTTTGAAAATAAATTGTAGTTCTAAAAACTAAAAAACACGCTTTAATGGTAAGGATAATGGGACAAACTGTTTAAATTATTGCATTGTCATCGGTCCTTGATAAGTGTGCAAAGTTTCAAATCAATCCAACGTTTTGAAGTGGGTGAAAATCACGTTCAAAGATTCCGTTACATTGATACATTGATATAATTGTTACATTGATACATTGTTACATTGATACATAGATACATAGATACATACATACCAAGCTAATAAAAGCGTGTTAAAAATAACCCGTCTTCCAAAACAAAACACTACAAAGCGAAAAATTACTTTCTTTTCGGAAGAGTCTTTGAAAATGAAGTTATTTTTCGCTTTGTAGTGTTTAATTTTCAGAAGTCGGTTAAATTTTTTTGGTACCATATCACATCATCAGCCTATTAATGTTCCCACTGTTGGGACACAGGCCTCCTCTCTGTGAGAGGAAATGGGCCGTAAACCACTACGCGGGCCCAGTGTGGGTTGGTGGATGTCACAATACGGATGGTACCATATACTACCATGATTAAGGATAACTTAAAAACTATTCGTCAGATCTTGATCTCTTGATTGATTTTTTATCAAAAACGGTTCTTAATTGGCGGTGCAATCGCGCGGCAAACATACAAAAACATACAGTCGAATTGAGAACCTGTCTCCTTTTTGTAGTCGGTTGAAAAAGGATTCGCAATCTTTAAAAAATCATCGCCTTTTCGCTCGTTCGCGAAGTTTAGGTACTGTTTACCTACATAAGGCGGCAGTTTGACGGATAGGGACGTCAGTGTTGTCAGTTTGTCAATCGATGGATTGTGCTCATCTTGAGTAGGTCGCGACCGTAATCGTGAAGCGATGGGTTCGTGTATGGATTGATTTGGGTTATTGAGATTAGTTTATTTTGGCTGTTATGGTGTTTTGTTCCGGTGTTAGTAGTAGTGATAGTTTCAATGGTAGTAGTTTTTTACAAGCTTTTGTTTAACTTGCTTGAGAGCAGTGGTGGCCCAGTGTTATCGGCTGCGACTTACAAGTTTTAGGTCGTGGGTTCGAGCCCAGGCGCTTCACTTTGTGCAAATGTTTTTTTTTTTTTTTATATCCTATAGGCTCGCGCTTGACCACTATCTCACCTGATGGAAAGCGATGATGTGGTCGACGGTGAATCACGCTTGCCTAGAAAAAACCTATTCACTCTTGACTTAAAGACCCCTAGATTGTAGCTGTCGGGAAACACAGACTCCGGCAGGGAATTCCACTCCTTAGCTGTACGCACAATAAAAGTGTTCCCAAAACGTTTGGTGCGTATGGGTGGGATGTCCACCATGTACCGATGACGCATCGCCGTACGTCTGGTAGTCCGATGATGAAACGGGCTAGGTGGAATTAGATCATGCAATTCCATCGCACACTCGCCGAAATGTAACCGATAAAAAACCGACAAACTGGCAACTCGACGACGATGTTCAAGGCTCTGGAGCTTTGTCTTGACCAGTGCTTCATCGCCGATGAGCCTCTTGGCCCGCTTTTCGATCGACTCCAGTGCATCAAGCTGGTATTTGGCAGATCCATCCCAGAGATGAGAACAGTACTCCATGCATGATCGAACTTGCGCTTTATACAAGTTGAGCAGCTGTTCCGGCGTGAAGTACTTTCTCACCTTCGCAAGGATCTCCAACTTTTTGGCAGCCAGCTGAGCCTTTGCTTCAATGTATGGGCCAAAATTGAGAGTCGATGTCAAAGTAACGCCAAGAAGCTCAAGATGGTCCGTTATTGGCACGGTCAGATCTCGGAAAGTTGGAGCCGGGTGAAATTGGCTCTTTTTCGCGGAAAAAAGACACGCCTGGGTTTTAGCAGCATTAAACTTGACCAGATTGGCATCGCCCCATTCGGAGACTGCCTGCAAGGACAGGTTCAAACGCTCCACCATGGCCTCACGAAGAGACTGGATCACCACTGCTCTCAAAACGGTGAAGGAAAACATCGTGAGGAAACCGGTATGTCCTAGAAATAAAAATTCGAAGATATGTGACATCTACCAAACCGCACTGGGCCCGCGTGGTGGATTACGGCCTATTCCCTCTCACAGACAGGAGGCCTGTGTCCCAGCAGTGGGAACATTAATAGGCTGATGATGTGATGTGATGATGATGAAATTTAACTTGCAATGTATGTAAGCGAGTTCGGGTCAAATCTTGCAACTGAATTTTAAAGCAGTTATCCTTAAGGTGAAAATTTTGCATACATGTTTTGTTTGGATGACAATGCATTGTTACATAAGTGACGTCATTCTAAATCCAATATGGTGAACGGCCCAAGATGGTGGACTAGTTATTTTTTGTGCACTGCCATTTTTTGCTAGGAAGAATACGAAAAACCGGCCTGGTGCGAGTCGGACTCGCGCACGAAGGGGTCCGTACCATTATCGCAAAAAACGGCAAAAAAATCACGTTTGTTGTATGGGAGCCCCCCTTAAATATTTATTTTATTCTGTTTTAACTATTTGTTGTTATAGCGGCAATAGAAATACATCATCTGTGAAAATTTCAACTGTCTAGCTATCATGGTTCATGAGGTACAGCCTGGTGACAGACGGACAGACAGACAGACAGACGGATCGCGGAGTCTCAGTAATAGGGTCCCGTGTTTACCCTTTGGGTACGGAACCCTTTAAAACTTGTTTTAAAAAGATATTTAATGTTTTTTTTTTATTAACTTTTAAGTGTGTATGTATGTTCGGTTCAAATCTTGCAACTGAATTTTAAAGCATTTATCGTCTTGGTTTGGATGACAATGCACGGTAAGCTAAAAAGCTCGTTTAAAAAAAATATGTTGAGTATAAGTTAGGTTACAGGACATACTAATTTTAGTTGATGTGATTTGTAGGTACCTTCAGTCGTTTGCACAATGCTGAGCGTCGTGATTTCTTTTTATATTTATCTCTCTGAATTTGTGACGATCTGCTCTGTTGCATCACTTGGTCAGGCCCGTTCCTTTCGATAATAATGCGTTATCGGCTGAATTATCAATGTTAACTAAATATATTCTTACCATCAGGCGAGATAGTGGTCAATAGCGAGACTATCGAAAAAAAAAAAATCTTGGCGTCACGTAGAACACCTACGCTTACACATTATAGCGGCTTTTTGAACGCATTCGGTACAGGATTATCGCTTCTACGCAGAAGAATATTTCTTTTTTTTTTACTGCAAAAGGCAGTATATGATACAAGTTATTTTATAACTTAGCAAGGGTGCTGGTTGCAACACCTACCAGTTTTGTTCATTTCAGTGTAACCTACAAATTAACATCGCTTTATTGCTTTGATTTTTTTTCTGTTTGAGGCCCAAACCAAAAAAAAAAATCGTACATTTCTTTGTCCTTCTTCCTCTTTGCCTGGTCCTTTCCCATTTTATTTGGGGTCGGCTCTCCGTATCATGCGTCTCCAGGTAGCTCGGTCCTGGGTCGTCTCTTTGTTGATTTGGGCTTCTTTAAGGTTCTTATTGTACACTACGGACATCCAAGTGATTCGGGGTCTTCCTCGTCTTCGGGGATTAGTTTCGACCATATGACAAGAAGAGTGCTTGATGCACTCTTCTTGTCATATGGTCGGATGGTCGCCTCAGAACGTGTCCGTACCACCGCAGACGGCTCTCCTGAAGTTTATCTGTACATTTCATTGTTCAACAGTTATAAATAAAGAAACAAAGCTCTAAATCCTCACATACGAGTATCTCCATACTTTGTCGCTATTACTAAAAAGCGCCATCAACAGTTCCATTTTACATAGTGTCCCATTAACACCACTAATGAATCTCACCGCAGCTGCTAAAGATTCAAACCGCGTGTCATAAAATGTACAGGGTGGAACAAAATGAACACGTGTGTGAAAAGTAGAAAGTTAGAACACCGACTGCAGGGTAAATGTTGTTCATTTAAAGCAGCCTTATTTCTGTTGTTTTTGTTGTTAATGGATAAAATATGTTATATATAGTGAAATAATTATGTATTAAAAATTAAAACAGTCTTAAAATGGGTTTCATTTTTGATCTTAAATAGTTGGCAATAAAATTAAAAAAATCCGCTGTTGACTTTGTTGCAATTACAAAAGGGTGTCCTGTTTTTATAATTGTAGCAATCTCGGTTAATACAATCAACTGCACGACATAATTGATTAAAATGTATACGTTACTCCAACTTCTCTAGTTTAAAAATAAAAAAACCAGCCAAGTGCGAGGCAAAAAAATCACGTTTGTTGTATGGGTGCCCCACTTAAATATTTATTTTGTTCTGTTTTTATTATGTATTGTTATAGCGGCAACAGAAATACATCATCTGTGAAAATTTCAACTGTCTAGCTATCACGGTTCAGGAGATACAGCCTGGTGACAGACGGACAGACAGATAGACAGACGGATCGCGGAGTCTTAGTAATAGGGTCCCGTTTTTAGACTTTGGGTACGGAACCCTAAAAAACACATCCTCTTCTAAATAAAACAACACTCTTTCCCACCTTGTAGCGTATTTCACACCCTGTATCCGCGTAACACGAATTTAATTAATAGGTAGTGCTAATAAAGGTACACCAGACGCGTCTAAAGGTTCGCCAAATAAGGCTTAGTGCACACAGCGAATATTTTTCGCGCGGTTTTTAATCCGCATACTGCTCACTCTATCAACGAATTTGTTTCTTTCACCTCTGAGCTGACTAGTCACCGCGCGATTTTTGTCTGTTTCTTCCGGTTCATCATCAGCCTTTTAATGTCATCACTGCTGGGACACAGGCCTCCTCTCCGTGAGAGGGAAATGGCAGTACTCCACCACGCGGGCCCATTGCGGGTCCGGTCTACCCAGTTCATAGTGCACAAAATATTTGCGCGAATTTAAGTCGTGCCGCGGTGCAGTGGATTCTGTGGCAATAAGGAACGGACGGAATTATTTTCGGGCGATATTTTTAACGCAAGTGCGTGCGAGCTTCATACAATTTCCATATTTCACTGATTTACGAAAAAAAAACGCACGAATAAAATTCGCAGTGCAGCCGTACCCTAACTAAAGGTTCGCCAGACGTGGATAACGTCGCTTTGAAAACTAATATGGGTGAACTCGGGGGCTGATATCTGATACGAAGATTGTAAGGTTAGACTGAGTCTAGGTTCATGACTGTGACTCTGTTTGAAAATAGGTTTCATGTAAGGGGTTGGAATGGAGGGGAGTTCTTCGCTTATCTATTTGTTTTAGGGGTCGAAATGTCAAGGATTCTT
Organism: Orthosia incerta; assembly: GCA_948252205.1. Classification (NCBI taxonomy): domain Eukaryota; kingdom Metazoa; phylum Arthropoda; class Insecta; order Lepidoptera; family Noctuidae; genus Orthosia; species Orthosia incerta. Next base: position 9,003,031 of record OX411761.1, read on the forward strand.
TAAAGTTTTTTTTTTATAAGTGTTTGTCTATATTAATATTATAAAGAGGAAATATTTTTATTTTTTACCCGACTGCCGAAGGAGGGTAATGTGTTTATCAGTCTATGTATGTATGTATGTTTGTTCCTATGTGGCGTTCTAGAGACCAAACGCGATAGCCGATTTTTTTGATTCATACGTCAATCGATTCGTCTTAACCCTGCGAGTGGCTACATTAAAAGTGGAAAAAAAAAAATGGCGGATTTTGGTTTTGATTTTGTTTTTTCTTACGACCTCTTCGTGTGGGGTATCAAAATAAAGGATTTTAAGAGGTGATATCAAAAGTATAAATGTTTAAATGTACCTAATTAAAAAAAAAATACTGAAATGTTGTAAATAAAAAAAGTTAATTTAAAAAAAAACCCGACTGCTTAAAAAGTGAATATTCGCGAGCTGGCTGACCAAAACCAGATGTATCCTCAGACTGCACAACATGATTTTCTTCATGTTTACGGCTTTTGAAGCAGTCGGGATTTTTGTTTTTTTTATTAACTTTTTTTTGTATGTAACGAATAAACTTGAAAACTCCTGGACCAATTTCAAAGATTTTTTCACCGTTGGTAAGCTACACTATCCCCGGGTGACATAGGACCCTTATTCCGATATATAGTTTATCCCTGTATTCCCACGGGAACGGGAACTACGCGGGTGAAACCGCGAGGCGTCCGCTAGTCACTTATAAGTACATACCTAACACTCTTTAAGGAAATATGGCACAATGGCTGAGCGATTGGCTGCTATGCTGCGTGTTGCGGGTTCAATCTTTGCACGGAAGAAATATTTGTATGGCCTTGAGATAGTTGTTCCGGGTCTGGATATTTGTGTCTATATTTAGAATGTTTGTACACGCACCCACAATACAGCAGTCATTCCTAGCGTGAAAACACGTTTTTAAAAAACAAACATACAATAAATATTTCTGAAGTCACACTTCGTTACAAACATAAAACATGTTAGATGATTCACAACTTCTCGGCCGACATTCCAACACGATCATTAGCTGTTTTTATACCACATTCTACCACGAAAATGTATAAAGCAATGAATAAAATAATTCATTCATATTTTTTTTTTTTTTAATACAAGCTTTTTTCGTATTATTCTCAGCAAACCCTTTCATTTGATACCCATATCATGGCAGTGCACAAAAAATAACTAGTCCGCCATCTTGGGCCGTACGCCATGCATTGTCATCCAAACTAAAACGTTAATGCAAGATTTCATCATAATCGGTAGAGGATAACTGCTTTAAAATTCAGTTGCAAGATTAGACCCGAACACACTTACATACATACAAACATACATACATACATTGCAAGTTAATTAAAAGCTTGTAATAAGTTTCTATCCGGCTACGGCCCAACCCGAATGGTATTGTTTATCTTCCCTACTCATGAATGTTGTACTCCCACCCACTAATAAAAGTCTGCATTGTGTCTAGACAAAGTACTTTTGTTTAAATAGAAATTATCTCGCTAGTACGAGGGAATCGATACCATGCGTGTAGGATTCAAGTTAGAAGTTTGTTTAGCAAGATTTAACTTAAATATCTTGAGATTATTGGTTTAATCCTGATATCTGACATTTATTTGACAGTTTGGAAGTTCTTGCATTACTATTTTTGTGTCTATGAAAAGAACTGACACTGATTTAAATGTCAGTTCTTTTCATAGACCGGCCAATAGGGAACTATCCGCAAAGCTGCGCTCAGATGGCGCCACAGGTTTCAGCGTAAACAAACTAGAGAAGGGCGTTTTCGGTTTTTTGCGCAAACAGTTATGTATGTGTTTTCATATCGATATCGAAAACGTTTTTCAGATATCGATATCAATGGTACAGTTTGCAAAAGTTAAAATGTTATTTAGATGAGCAAACTAACAACGAACGCGAAATAATACTTAGAAAGATAGGTAATATGGTTCCTAACGTTTGTGAAGTTTGTGTTTTGTTCGTAGTTCGTACGTTTTCGCATTGCTACGGTTTTAAGTTTTGAATTATTCGTTCTCGCACGCTTACTAGCGTTTTTATTAGATACAGCTTTTGTAATATCGGTTATTTTGATATCGATATCGATATGATTTGATATCTAAGACATATCCGATGTAAGTTACGTTTTGATTTAACGGACCCATCCCTAAAAAAAAACAAACTGTCAAAGTCGAGCCACAAAATTTCGCAGTCTAAGCATACCAAATATAAAACTAATAGTGAAAGTAAAATGAAGCTAACTACTTCCCCAATATTAATATTTGCTTTTTGAACACAAGTTATCTTAAAAACAGTAAAAAATAGTTCGGTAACCACAAACAGTAGTAGACGCCATGTTGTTATGTTTTTGTTTACTCTGAGCCGTCAAGCGCCATCTGGCGGGAGCAATTGGCAGTAATATTCCCTATACTGGACATAGCCCTCTCTTAAACTGCGCAAAAAATCTAATCCTCCGTCAAATCCTGATGAAAAATGCCATTATATTTTTTATATTATGAGGTGGTTAAGTGTTGGATGTGTTTCCTTCAGAGGTCTTGGGGAATGATATAATGGACAAATAAAAAAAAATAAGATCGGAAAAGGCTAGGCAATGCATAAGAAGGGAGTGACGACGGCTTACCATAGAGTGATGATGCGTTTTCACTCGATAATATACTAGATATATATTATCATGGATAGTTTAGTGTAAGAAAAGTTATAACGGCGTGGTAGTTCTCAAATTCTAATTGTTGCTTAGCCTAGCCTTATTAAAATAAACACAACAGCCAGACACCGTAAGATCTGCAACAACCATAAAAATAATAAAAGTACAAAGTGTACAGAGTTCGTAGTCGACGCGTAGCTTCCTTTTATTTGCTACGGCGTAGCGGCATGGCGTAGCACATACCGTCACGTTTGCTACGGCGTAGCAGGTCGTCATGTAGTTTTTATTAAGGGTACTACTACGGGTTGCATAGTAGGTTAAAAGTTCAATGACTGGACCTGTGTAGTATATTGCATCTGTCATGTTGTTCCTCATCACCATTGGTTGACCGGTAGAGAATACTTTAGTCCTCCTTTGTACCTTTTTGCATGAGTTTAAATGATGTTCTATATAAATATTCTGCATAAATAAGTTTATGCAGATAATTAACTAGAAGGACTTACGCGTGGGCATGGCTACGGTAACCCGTCTATCAAACCTCGTAAAAATTGGTATTCCTATAACTGTCCCACACTAAAGTGAATAAAATATGATTAATTGTGCATTACGTTATATTTATTCCAATAGAGATGTTTGCTGGGTAGAAAAATTATAATTCCATTCAGTCCGTAAGTGAGATCCCACCGCACTATTCCCAAACCACTGCAACTCCTGAAAGCCAGAATCAACAGTGGCAACCACCAGAAAAGCGCCGAGGCAATGAAGCTCGACGAAGTCCCGGCGAATGAATTTAACTGTCTTGGATCCCGCAACGAAATTAATCAGAATAATAACGGAGGAGTAGGAAAAAGTACAAATTTCCACTTCCCTCCATATCAAGCAGGAGACAGAACAAGCAAGGCCAATAGGCACAAAGGATCGTTTACAACTGGGATAAGCCCAGTTGCCTAGCACCACGGATAAAAATTAGCATTAATATTAATGGGTCCTACATTGTGAACACTGACATAAAGGTGAGACAACGAGCTTGAAGGAAAATAATTCATCAAAAAAAAAAAACATCATATCATCATCATATCAGCCGAAAGACGTCCACTGCTGGACATAGGCCTCCCCCAAGCGTCGCCACATTGAGCGGTCCCGTGCGTCTTGCAACCAGCGGATCCCCGAAACCTTCACCAGGTCATCGGTCCACCTGGTGAGAGGCCTTCCAACGCGACGTCTTCCGGTTCGCGGTCGCCACTCCAGAACCTTTCTGCCCCATCGGCCATCCGTTCTGAGAGCAATGTGCCCTGCCCACTGCCACTTAAGTTTGGCAATTCTTCGGGCTACGTCGGTAACCCTGGTTCTCTTACGGATCTCTACAATTATTTTTAATATTTATTATTATTAATATTTATCAAATATATTGGACAAGTATTTTATGCTTTACCAAATCAATAAAAAATTACAATGCGCTTTAGCATCAAAGTTCAAGAGTGGGGGCTTGTGACGTCACTAACGCAGTATAAAGTGTACTAGCGGCGTGACGTCACACGATATTTCAACGCATTATATCGTCGTCACTTTATGTTTACGTATCAAAAGAAAAACTACGTGTTCAATATTTTTTAATAATCTACCTGACGGACAACTAATTTTCAGTAAACTGTCCTATTGCACCCATACGCATTAAACGTTTTGTGAATACTTTCATTTTGCATACAGCTAAGGAGTGGAATACCCTGCCAGAATCTATGTTTACTAATACACACAACCTGGGAGTCTTTAAGTCCAGAGTGAATAGGTTACTTCTAGGCAAGCGTGCTTCACCGCCGATCACATCATCACTTACTATCACGTCAAATAGTGGTCAAACACGAGTCTATGCTTTTAATATTAGCCTGTATTGTCGAGCCTAAAAACCGGCCTAGTGCGAGTCGGACTCGCGCAAGAAGGGTTCCGTACCATTATCGCAAAAAATCGCCAAAAAAATCACGTTTGTTGTACGGGAGCCCCACTTAATTATTTATTTTATTCTGTTTTTAGTATTTGTTGTTAAAGCGGCAACAGAAATACATCATCTGTGAAAATTTCAAATGTCATCACGGTTCATGAGATACAGCCTGGTGACAGACGGACAGACAGACAGACGGATCGCGGTGCCTTAGTAATAGGTTCCCGTTTTTACCCTTTGGGTACGGAACCCTAATAAAAAAGTAAATGTTAGTAGTGTGGTCTAGCAGACATGGCACTTACGCGTGTCTGCGGGAAAACCCGTTATTGACTTCGTCTATTCTAGTTTTAGACCGCATATTTAAAAGTATAACCACGAGAACTAATAACTAGTTATGTTCTTTCGACGATATTAAAACTACAGTAAACTCACATGAAGCTAGGTATTAAAGAATAGTTCCACTATCAATTCTATTCTACATTTGCGTGACAGAGGCACATAATGTGACTACTGTATCCTTATGGTATCATATAACTGTATCCAATCACTCTGGGTTTCTATTGAAATGTGAATAGAACTTGATGCATCGTGTTTTGTAGGAAAATTTTCTTTTACCGAGTTCGTTGCATTTGAGTGCAGTGTATCTAAGTATATATCATCATCATCTGCCTAGACTTTCCCCAACTATATTGGGGTCGGCTTCCAGTCTTACCAGATTCAGCTGAGTACCAGTGTTTTACATGGAGCGACTGCCTATCTGACCTCCACAACCCAGTAACTGGGTAACACGGTAGGTCTTGGCAAGACTGGTGTCAGATCTCAAGCTTTAGACTTCCCTAACGACTGTCAAAGATCTTCAAATGACAGCCGGGTCATTCACGCAGCGTTTGTCGAACGTAGTACAATCGCGCATGCTGCAATACTTTGGACACGTCTCTAGGCGGGATGGCGACTCCATAGAGCGGATGATCGTACAAGGAAAAGTGGAAGGAACCAGATCGCGTGGCAGGTCACCTATGCGCTAGACTGAGCAAGTGAAATCCGCAGTAGTAGGCCGTATATCTGACTGCGCTAAACAGTCCGCCAACAGGGAGAGATGGCGGGAGATCGTGCGGAGAGCTGTGTCTGCATCTACCACCGAAATGGACGCCTCGACGTGACCATAACCACTCTGCCAGGAGCGAAACGATAGAGAAGAAGAAGAAATAAAGACACTACTTTTTCCCTAAAGAATTCTTAACCAAAAAGAAAGTTATTTTTTGTGTCAATCTTAACTTTTAACTCCAAGGTTGACTGACGGAGAATGCCTTGTGGCATACCTTGTCCATCTATTCCTATCATACATAATAGTATAAATAAATAAAAATGGTACCTATTCACTGAAACGATTATTTTTCAAGTAACTATAAGAGGGTGGCAGAGTTACAATTAGCATTGTGCAGACACTGTCACTCTGCTGCTGCGCAGTGCCAAGTGACCGCCGGTCGAGACTGTTTCACGAACCGCATGAAGTCCGCGAGCGTTAGTTATACCGTATTGAGAGGGAAATCAACTACCATAATTCAACAAACCAGTTCCGTGCGCGGAGTTTGCGACAGTATTTAATTGTATTGCCAGTTAAAAACATCAGCTGCAAGCGTAAATAGGTTTTTCTTATTTTTCAATTTTTGCTACTCAAGTTCTGATGTGTTAGCAACCACGTACAACGTTACACCACTTTAAAGGGGACGAAAACATAAAAATTTCATGAAAGCTCCTTTTGTAACAAAATAAAGAATTATTCATAACCCACCCAATTTTAATACCAGTTGTTTTCATGAACAATTTCAGCAAAGGTACTCGTATATTTATGTACATTTTTCAATGGTTGGGTATGCCCTAGGGGTCGTGGCAAAACAACATTCGACCGTAACCTAGTTGGGTAAAGGCTAGGTGGATCGCTAGTTCCCTAGGCAAGCAATTAGGACGGGGCAAAACGCTTATATTCGTTGGTCGTTAGGGCAGACGTGTTTTGTTGTCCGATGTAGGGATCGTACCGATTGCTTTTTTTGGAAGTCTCGTGAACAATTGTTTCACACATGTGTGGTAACTGTTCACTATCCTATCGCGTATGAACTTTCCGAAATTCTAGTGAGATTTCTACCTATTCAAATGTCAAAACCTGCTGCGAATTTCAGACAAGGATCACTCCAATTTTTTTTTTTAAATTCTTTCACAATAAAATAATACGACTTCAAAGCAAAACACTGTAAAGCGCAAAATAACTTTTGTTTCGAAAGTCTGTGTATTTGGTACCTCCTGTTTTTAACACGCTTTTATTAGCTTGGTATGTATCTATGTATCAATGTAACGGAATCTTTGAACGTGATTTTCACCCCCTTCAAAACGAGGGATTGATTTGAAACTTTGTACACTTATCAAGGACCGATGAAAATGCAATAATTTAGTCAAAGTCAAAGCCAAAGTCAAAGTCAAATATGTTTATTCAACTTGGTTAAAATTTACAAGTAGTGAAAGTTGATTCTACCGTGCGCGTTTAAATAGTTTGTCCCATTAGCCTTACCAAGATCTTTAGGATTAGCGACTTTTTAGTTCAATTAACCAATAAAGCGTGTTTTTTAGTTTTAGAACTACAATTTATTATTATTTTTGACACCGACATATGACATATTTTTTGGTGAAAAAGTTTTGATTTCTCCATTTTAGTTTAAGTACACCATCACTGAAAGTGGGCAAGTTCTATAGTAAGGTACCTAAAGAATTGACAAAATACCAATAATAACTCAATTTACACATTCGTGCTAATTTTCACTAAGAATCTTAAAAACTGCTGGACTGATTTTGATAAAACTGGAACTATTCCCTAAGTCAGAGATACTAAATTCAACACAAATAGAATGATCAAAAGCCGGTAGTTTCGGAGAAATGCGTGGGCAAATAAACATAGATACACTTATGAAATTTGGCACACGTGTTTAGAAGCCCACATAGAGTAACATTGTATGAATACTGTCCAACAATGTGACATACATACGTGTCGAATTGATTACCTCCTTTTTTTGAAGTCGGTATAAAGATCGTGCTATTCAGGACAAAGACCCCATTACCACTGCTTTAAATTCTAGCCAAGTCATCCCATGTCGTAATAAATGGGTTATGAATGTACACTATTCAGGACAAGACCATTCCTTAACGCGTAGCCTGGCAGTAGGCCGAGAAAAATATCCCAAAAGACAGAGCACGGAATCACCAAACAATCAGTAAAGGCTTCTCCTAGTAATATTCGTGTCCGCACAATATACTCTGATCGCAATTTTCAACGGTCATAAGCTTTGGTCTCTTGATAAGAACGCAGAACGCTGCGGTATGTGATGTCGGACACATAATAGGAAACTATCTGCAAAGCTGAGCTCAGATGGAGCCACAGGAATTAAAGTAAACAAACCAAACTGTCAAGCCGGCCGGCCGGCTTTTTAGGATCATATGGCCAGTTTTATTTCTGAAAGAATATTATTATTTGGTTTTTGGCTGGTTTTTGAACGCTAATAATTATTCTTAAAAAGAGTAAATAAAGTTCGGTAACCACAATTGTTAATTTACTTACTCCACTCCGTCAAGCGCCATCTGGCGGGAGCAAATGTTCACTATTGTTTGAAAACGCCTAGAATTGTCTTTTGTTCTATCGCAGTATGCGTCAGCGGTGAGGAGAATTGATGGGTCCGGCACCGCATACCGTAGCGTTGTGAGTACCAATTAAGATACCAAAGCTATAGCAGTATTCAGAATTGCTACAGACCTTCTATGAACGAACGGTGGGACTCACTGACTGGCTAATTTTGTAGGTGAAGTCAAAGAAGCCAGTACCCTACCAGACGTCTCAGTGATCTGTGCCCAAAAAAGAATAATTCAACCACTTGGCACATACCCCAGTGTTGCTACTAAATCATAGACCTTATGTCATTTCATTTATTATTTCCAAGTGCTGCGTACAATGAAAAATGTAACGGAGGTTTTAAGTATTCAGTAAGGACAGTGACCTCTTTCAGTATTGCGTAATAGATCGTGCTTTTCAGTTTACGCACAATATGAGCAATAGAAGATGTTTAAGTTATATATAATTTAACAACTTGACTTTATTGAAGTTCTGATATTAGTAAATAGTTTGAAGTTGTTGTGGGCCATAAGAATTCCGTATTCTTGGAAAAATCGAGGTGAGATTTTCGAGATGCAATAATATGAGAATGGGCTAATCCATATTGATTGACAATTCGCTAGCGCATAACAATCCTGCACATTTTTAACGCCCGATGGAAAAAGACAATTATTAAAAAAAACTTTTTTATTTGGAAGTCGGTAGTATTTTTTTTGCAATAAAGTTTTTTATTTTACCCTTTTTAGTTGTACCTATAGCAAGTTGTTTAGTAAGTACCTATAACGCCAGAGTAGATTACCCGAATAACATGAAACTCAAAACATAATAGGTGAAATGAGAGATCTGCGTACCACTTTTGAGCGTACTGGCGTGATGTTATGTTATGAAATGGTATAAACAATAAACAGACATGCGATTGCAGCAATCCCGAGAGATTTTCCGTTATTTATTGAAGAGTTCTATTGTATATCTCCGAAGTTCTTTATCAGATCTTCACCAAATTAAAATGGGACCAGTTTCGGAATATTTTCTTTCAAACAAAAAAAGAATTTTCAAAATCGGTCCACAATTGACGGAGATATCGGTGAACATACACAAAAAAAAAACATTAAAAAAAATACATAAAAGTCGAACATAGAACCTCCTCCTTTTTGGTAAAAATATTATAAGTTGAGAATATTATAAGTTTGACACATGTACTTGTGTGTTAGTATATATATATATTTGTGTAACTGTCTGGCATCATAGCTCTTTAACGGATGAATTGATTCTTGAGTGTTTTAGCTATGTTTGATGAAATTCAGTTCAGCCGTTTAAAAGTTATGGTCGTTTGACTGTTGGAATCGGGGTGTTCTCGGGTCATAATTACGTGTTCAATAGATTGTCGATCGAAGCGTGTCTAATACTAGATAAATTATCTAGCATAAAAAAAATGTTTCGGGGGATTGTTTTTTTTTTAATTTTGCTTGTTGTCAATCGCCGTTGATAGAATCTGTCTTTGCCTATGAATACTTGGCCTATCATGTTTTTTTGATCTCTTTTTACCCGACTGCCGAAGGAGGGTAATGTGTTTATCAGTCTATGTATGTATGTATGTTTGTTCCTATGTGGCGTTCTAGAGACCAAACGCATTGGCCAATTTTGATGATTCATACGTCAATCGATTTGTCTTAGCCCTGCGAGTGTCACTCGCTACATTAAAATAGGAAAATAGAAAAATGTCGGCTTTTGGGCGCCATATTGTGGGGGACTAAAATTTTTTTTCTTCCACACCCTTCGTGTGGGGTATCAAAATTAAGGATTTTAAGAGGCGATTTCAAAAATATGTAATACTTATATGTTTAAATATACCTAAATATTAAAAAAAATAACTAAAAAGTTATAAATAAAAAAAGTTAATTGAAAAATCAAAAACCCCGACTGCTTAAAAAGCGAACTAAAAAGAAGTAAACAAGAAGAATATCATGCTGTGTAGTCGGAGGATACATCTTTCTTCGTTCTTTTCTTCGTTTTTTGATTTTTTTAAGATTTTTTTTTTAATATTTATGCAGAATGAAATTATAGACTTAGAAATGAAGGGTTCAACACTCATGAGTTCACCCTTCTTTTAAAACATCAATATTGAGCACTGTATAATGATATCATTAACATTATACAGTATTCAATATGACCAATATTGAATTGCTTTTCCTTATGCTCTATCACATTTTACGTCTCTAAACAGTTATGTTATCTTTCGTTTTGAAATATTGCACCCTCGATATGGCAACTTTATACTTCTAAGAACCCCTTGGTGTCTGGTATCGCTTCTGATTAAGGCAGTTAGCCTTTCCTTGCACTTTTACTGTCAGGATATTTGATCGCTTTTTATCTGACTTCAAAAAAAGGAGGAACTTCTCAATTCGTCAGAATCTTTTTTTTAAATTATATTCCCCGATTACTCAAAGACGCCTGGACCGATTTCAAAAATTCTTTCTTTGTTTTGAAGGGTATACTTCCTAGTTGGACCCATAGTCATCAGGTCATGATCTGATGATGGGATCCTAGAGAAATCGAGGGAACTCCTCAAATATTATATGCATACATATAGCGATTATGGTATTTTCATCAACAATGCAATCATTTGCACTCAGAAAGTATCATTTGGTGAAGTGGAACTGATGAAGAAGACCACAGATGGCCACTGGAACTCCTAAATGCTAAGTATGTCACGGGTATAAGATATCTCGAATAGTTAACCGACTGTGATGAAGCAAATACTTATAAATAAATGGTACTGATGAAAATGGCACCATCGAACTGATCTGATGATGAAGTCGGAAGGTAGGCACTGGAACTCTGAAATAAAACATTGTATCCTAGTCGTGTTTGCGGCTCATTGGAATAGTCATGAGATGTACTTTGGCTATAAATGACTATCATGTTAATTGGAGGTACCTACCAAAACTAAAAAGATAAAACTAAAAACTTTTTAACAATTAAATCAAACCAAACTAGGAGTTCTCTGAACTAACCACTACCTTTAAAACTTTTTAACAAAATAATCAAACCGACCTCCAGAACAAAAAACTACAAAGCAAAAAATAACTTTCTTTTCCGAAGTCGGTGTCTTTTGTACACAATGTTTTCCGTTTTTCAACATCTACTTCGGAAAAGAAAGTTATTTATTGCTTTTTAGTTTTTTGTTCTGGAGGTCGGTTTGATTATTTTGTTAAAAAGTTTTAAAGGTAGTGGTTAGTTCAGAGAACTCCTAGTTAGCATTCAATCCTATCAACTCATAGGTGATCAAACTGGCGTTTTAACCTCATAGTTCATAGAACTCAATTGCAGTCTAGTCTCCTCTCAATTGCGTGTGTATACAGAGCTGTACAAACATTGCGCTCGGCTGCACAGCGATGCAATCGTGCGAGTTAGTTGTGGTACAGACTTAGTAGCTACTGAATGCAATTAGTTGAAATATAGACATATAGAAATTATAAGTCTCCAACAAGAAAAAGGATAGTAAGAATTGAGATTGATTTTGATTTAGAAGGAATAGAATTTATATACAGTTTGTATAATTCAGATTGTTAAACATTCTATGGACATGGGTATAGTTTATCACCGGCCGCAAAGAACATAAAGATATTTGTATTTTTGCGATTTTCACTTTTTACCTATTTGAATTTAAATAGGTACAAAGTGAAAATCGCTAAAATTCAAATATCTTTTTGTTTTTTGCCTATTTACCTTCTACTAGTACTTTTTACATATTTGAATTCAGAATTGTTTACTTTAGATAGAGTAAAGGATTCTGAATTCAAATATGTAAAAAGGGAAAATCGCAAACGTTCAAATATCTTTTTGTTCTTTGCAGCCAGTGATAAACTATACCCATGTCCATAGAATGTTTAACAATATGAATTATACAAACTGTATTTAAATTCTATACCTAAACAAAAAATATAAAAAAATCCCCATAGTAATTTTTTTTTCATAAAAAATCTTATTATTTTTTGGTATTTTGTCGCTTATATAAAAAGACATTTACACCCTTTTTTGATGAAGTAAAGAAGTACAAACGCACATCTACAGTAGTTGTCCGTGTGTGCGTTGTACAATAATGGCCGTACTTATGCAAACCAAAACCAACCCACACAATGACAGTTCCGAGAAAATTTACTTTTTAATTAAATTTTGTAAAGTAAGTAAACGTTTGTTAATTTTGATAAGGCAACTTTTCTATGTAGTAATAGATACTGTGTTTTATGCATTGGAGTAGAAAATATTTTCAACTTTTTAGTTTGATTTTCCATTAAAGCGTGTTTTCATAAAATCAACTAACTCGCTAAAAAAGCAATGTAGGTATTAGTTAACTTTATCAATTACCTATATGATCTTGATCCAGCTCAAAATCTGGTTGAAAAACTCCCCCGATTTCCTAAGAGAAAACACATAGGGCCATCCCTCGGTTTAAAAGAAAGAAAGAAAATAAATTTATTTAGCACAGACTAAAAGACACACAACATAATATTATACATCAGATATAATACAAATAAAAAAAGTCTGACGTAAGAAATTAGCAGGCAAGTGTGTCTCACGGCTGCGCCAAAAAGGTCCAGTTCAGCAAAAATGCCAGACAACTAGTGCCTGACGCTGGTTTTCAACAGGACCTGATGTTTGAGGTGACGGATGTAAATCAGTTTTATACTGCAAAGTGACGTGTGTGATACTCAAATAAAATAAATTTGTATCCGTTAAAAAGGAATATGAGATATGCACATAAATAGTGTGAAAATGAGTAGTACGAGTAACATTGCAAGAATAAAAACTACTAATTATGTGGGTAGATAAATACATCATATAATTGAGACATTTAGTGCGATCATATCTAGCTTCTTTTGTGCTTCTACGAGATACTGTCGTAAGCGTCGTTTACACATTACGGCCTCAGAATACAATATACCTTTAGGTATATAACCACTACACTACTTGGCTATACTGGTGAAAGCATTTTGATAGACCATTGCGATCTCTTAGGTACCTTTAATGCAAGATCCAAACAAACAAAATACATGCTTTAATTATTATTTCATTCCGAACCTTAAAACCTGTACGAACGCACATAAAAAACCTCATTACCCGAGCTCATGGCAAAAAGAAACTTAAATAAAACACACCTGAATACTTTTACGAGCCTGTTTGGGGGTTGTAGCCCACAGAGCAACGAGACGTCTCGGCGGCCATTGGTAGAGTGCGCGCAAGATAAGTCTGCGCGCGACGGGTGGCGTGCTTAATGTTGCCAGCATAACTAATATTTTTTCCTTCATTTAATCAATAGTCATTTTTCATTACTCGAAACTTAAAGTAATGTAAGTTAAGCTTATTTAATTACAAGCTTTTTCTACTTGCATAGAATATGAAAAAAGCTTCATCAAATTATTGTAAACCTTTTATTGAATACTTAGTAATATCTGCTCTTAAATTTGGTCTATCAATGGTCCTGCAGTGGCTAATACGGTCCATTTCAATTTCAATTCTTCTTCAACAATTTTTGAAGAAGCTGCTGCCACATAACCCTCTTGAGTTATTTGGGTGACGATGCGTTCAGAAACGCCTAAAACAAAATATCAATGATGCATTATATTACATGATGCCGGTCCTGTCCCGCTGCTATATTTATGTACCACTCAAAAACCAATACTGTCAGGCACCGGTAGTACGAAAATTTAGGGCAATTTTAGTATAATGGTATCCCTAAAAGTTACCTGTCAAATAAGCAAAGCGGGCTCTATCTTTGTAAAACGGTAACGTAGGTCCGTTATTGTCTTGTTTTTTTTTTTTTTTTTAAATTTGTACCGGCCTGGATTCAAGTCCGTTTGACCGCGTCTTCATTTAAATGTCAATTTTATCTACACTTCAGCTGGGTGTTCTCTCTGTGCTTCAACTTCACTTTGACACTTGATCTTTGTGTTGTTTGTTTACTTCGTTATTTGTTAATTAATTTTGAATCACGGAGTTGCTGTTGGATGTAGAACATTATTATGGAGTTTTATTTAAATCTTTTCGACGAAATTTATTATGTAATTAAAGAGTGATTGAAAAATTTTTGTTCACTTCAAGCCTGCCAGCACTTTAAATTACTTTTGGCATAATGATGGCGATTATTTACTTCGGAAACGAATAAAAACACGGCATACACCACACTCTCTTGACACCTGACATAAATGACAAACGATTAGTTCCGATTTTGGCCGCGCGCAGACTTATCTTGCGCGCACTCTAGACATGAAATTGTCATAAGCATAAATTAAACGTGTCAGTAAGTGTATCACAAGAGCACGTGGCAAAATATTAAGTGGCGTATATGTTCCCCGATGTTAACACGGTACTGGCCATGTGCCCGCTCGGAGCCAGAATATCAATATTGAACCTCCTTTTGGACAGTTTTGTTTGCAAAATATTTTTCGATTTACATATTCTATCTAGGTCAAGAATAAATTCCAGCCATCAATTTTTCCGTGTTAAAATATTTTTAAACATCCAAGTCGTGTTGGTGGAGTATGCAAAAGAACCGAAAAAATATCGTGATGTTCATCATCATCTGCCTAGCCTTTTCCCAACTATATTGGGGTCGGCTTCCAGTCTTACCGGATTCAGCTAAGTACCAGTGTTTTACATGGAGTGACTGCCTATCTGACCTCCACAACCCAGTAACTGTGTAACACGGTACCCCTTGGCAAGACTGGTGTCAGATCTCAAGCTTCTGACTATCCGTAACGACTGTCAAAGATCTTCAAATAACAGCCGGGACCAACGGCTTAATGTGCTTTCCGAGGCACGGAGGAAACTCGGTATGTTGAAATGGTCACCCATCCACGGACCGACCTCGTCAAGCGTTGCTTAACCTTGATGATCGAACCGTGCGGCTGTTATTATTTAGCCACGAGCTATAAAAATATCGTGTTGTTGATTATTTTTTTAAAACAAAAGCATTAGTCATACGAAAAAAATATGTTACACGAATCAAAGATAAATATATATCCATATTTTTTTTTTAACCTAGCCGTTACTAAGGAGTATGCTTTAGAAAAAAACCGTTTTACGGCACTAAAGCGGGCAAGGTCCTTAACAGCCGCACCAGTCGATCTTCAAGGTTAAGCGGGGTAGTTCTGTGGATGGATGACCGTGCATTAGATACGGAGAAACCTCCGTGCCTGACTCGCGGTCATATGTTGTCCCCCGCGGCCCCAACGGAACTATTGTATGCCGACCACACGGTGTCCCCCACGGCCCAAACAGAAAAACTAAAAAATGAAAGCGGCGTTTATCATGTTAAAAGCTGCATACGATTAAAACTGAAAACTAACCTCACCATAGTTTGGGCAAAATCAAAGCAAATAGAGGATACACTGTACAAAGATCAATCAGACGCGAATCGTTGCGTCATTAACTGTTGGCCAATCCTCCGTTGTATGTCTATTGGTGTGCCGCGCATTAGCTATCGCACAAGTGTGACACAGACGTAAGTTGCATCGGTGGGCGATTTTGCCGTTTTGACCATAGATTTTGTGTTTAGCTGTAAATTGCTCATCGAAATTGAAAGCCCGTTACAACTCTGACTATGGTTTTGATAGGCTAAACTTGGGCTTAGCGCACATTTCTTGTTGCTATTCCACCAATTCGAACCAAGCGCTTCCAAACATCCTTTATAATGCGCACAGCGAATGAATGGAACTCACTACCTGCGTCTGTGTTCCCGAACGCATTCAACCCGAATCTCTTCAAAGTTAGAGTGAACAGGCTTCTTCTGGGTAAGCTCACTCCATCGTAGACTCTGTCTCTGTCTCCTATGACCTAGACTAGAGTCAAGAGCAAACCCATTATAAATAAAAAAAAAAAATAAAAAAAAAACATTTCGCATGCACAAATATTTATCGGTAAGGCCTCTAGTTACTACCAGCGCAAAGTTTCTGTGCTCTGTGGAGGAGACGAATAAAATTTGTTACGGTGTAAAGAAAAACAGGGATGGTTAACTGACACTTTTACATGTGGGTTAAGTGATGAGGCGAGCAACGGGTTAACGGTAGAATTGTATGAGTTTTAAGTTGAGCGGGGTTTTTTGAAGGTTGATCTAGTTTTCTAGAATTATATAATGGCATTAAAAACTAAACTGGATGTTAAGGCCGTACCCTGACCAAAAATCAGCATGAGATATGAGCATTCCTATTGGCCAAGCGGCACTGGTGGCGCATGCATTACGGTAGTGAATACGCCCAGATTTTAGAATAAAATCTTTATTATTATTTGGTCTTTTGAAAAAAAATAAACTTACAAAATGTTCGTTATCAAATTGTCTATCCATTAGTGTTAGTATAAAAAATAATTAATGAACACTTTACGAGGAGATGCATGCTATCAATAATTATTTCACATTTTTATGGTTTTGTTGGAAGGAGATTAGTGAAACATATAAAAAAAAGTGTACTACCATTTTTAAATCAACATTATGTAGAAATTTAATGTATTTTTATTAATTGATATTTTTTTTTAAATAAAGAGTAGATAGCTCGGGGAGGCGCCTTAAACATGATTATGTTTGAAAGAGCCTTGGGTTTGTGTGCCAGTAAATCTTTCTCTTGTCTAGTAGTTTAGACAGTTTAGTGGGCCGCTGTATGAGTTATGCACTCGCTGTAGGCATGCGGGTACTCCAATCAGCCACAGTGTGACTGAGGAACCACCCCACAGACGATGTCCCATCATCTGTCCTGCTCCTCATGTAAAAACACCATCACCATGCAAGATCTTTGTAAGGCCAGCGCTTAGGCCATCGTCGTGCCTGAAGAAAATTTAGTGAAGGAATCATTAACACGAAGAAGAAGATGAAGTTTAGACTTTACAGCGTTACATAAAGATACGATGGTATTTCCTAAGCAGTGATCAGTAGTAGTGTATGTCATTGTCACCGGTGTGTTCTACATCCCAAACAGGTAATAAGAGACGGCCTTGTTATTATTAACTGGAAAGAATCTGGCTATTCTGCTAAAGAGAATCGACGATCTCAATAATACCCTGCCAGACTCAGGGATCGAACCTCGGAGCGCCAAGCTCATCATTATTTAGCTGACAAGAACACTTTTTAACAGACTTCCCAAAAAGCAGAATGTTCTCAATTCAGATATTTTAATTTTTTTTTAATTTAGAGCCGTTTTTTCAATAGTCTGTTAACATTTAACTGAGGAATAAAAAAGGCGGTTTGACAACTTTTGTATAGAAAATATGTCAAACGGCCATTTTATTCCACAGTTTAAAGTCATCAGACAATTGAAAAATCAGCCCTTAATATTCTTTTGGGCTAACTCCGCCATGTATAGACGGTTTTTTGTTTGAAAGGGTATATACTCTCAAGATGGTCACATTGTCACCAAATCAGAATCTGGTGATGGGATCCCATGTAAATCGAGGGAACTGCTCAAATATTATAGGCATAATTAAATTGCATATAGCAATTTTGGTATATTCAATTACATGGCAAGCATTTGGTGAAGTGGAACTGATGAAGAAGACCACAGATGGCCATTAGAACTGCTTAATAAGTATGTCATGGCTATAAGATATATACATATAAATAAAAGGTAGTGATGTAAATGGTACCATCGAACTGATCTGATGATGATGCCGGATGGTAAGCACTGGAACTCTGTAATAAAACAATTTATCCTAGTCGTGTTTGGGCTTATTGGAATTGAAATGATATGTATTCTGGCTATAAATGATTTTCATTGTAATATGAGGTACCAACACTAAAAAGAGTAAAATAAAATAACTTTTTAACAACAAAATTAAACCGGCTTCTAAAGCAAAAAACTACAATTTGAGAAATAACTTTCTTTTTGGCAGTCGGTATCTTTCGTAGATATATAAAAATCGTGGCATAAGTTCCAAACCCAAAGCCCGTTTAGTCAGAGCATTAATTTCCCCATTATCCTCTATGGAGCTGACGAGCCAGACGTGGACGATCCGAGCAAGGGAAAGACAGAGGGTAGATGCATTCGAAATGTGGTGCTGGAGGCGGATGCTCCGAATACCATGGACAGCCAAACGCACAAATGTGTCTATCCTTTCCCAATTCGATATCAAGACCAGATTGTCTACAGTATGCCTACAGCGTATTTTGACCATTAAGTGACCGAAATACGGTCACTTAATGCGAAGGGGAGATAGAAGTCTAGAAAAACTGGTCATTGTTGGCAATAATAAATAAAATAAAATAAAATAAAAATAAAAATAGCCTTTATTTCCCTATAATTTACAATTCTATATATTTTTTTTTTATTTTTTTTTAATCTATTAAGGGGTCATCCATTTTTGGATGAAGGCCTCCTCCATCTGTTTCCATCTCAATCTATTCTGGGCCGTTCTGGTCCACTATATCCCTGCCAGTGCTACGATGTCATCTCGCCATCGTTGCAATGGCAATACCGAAGGGAAAAGAGCACGAGGCCGGTCGCCAACACGATGGTCTGACAAAGTGAAAGAAGCTACGTCCTCAAGCAAATTCCAGCAGGTGGTGATGGCAACTTTGGACCGGAGTCGATGGAGGCAGATTGTCCGCTTAAAGGGGTCCATTGACCACCTCAGTAATGAGGGACTGATTGAGGAAGAAGTCTTTCGTAGGTACCAATTTTTTCATTATAGTCACCGACTACCAAAAAGAAAGTTATTTTTAACTTAGTCGGTACCATACGTACCGTACGTATCTACCTAATAGGCAAGTTGTTTAGTAAGGTACTTATAATGCCAGAATAGATTACCCGAATATCATGCAACTTGAACATAACCGGTAAAATGAGAGTGCACTAAGGTGAACTGTACACATCTGCGTATCCCTATAGAGCATACTGGCATGATATTATGCTATGAAATGGTATAAACATGAAAACAGACAAGCGTTGCAGCAATCCCGAGAGATTTTCCGTTATTTATTGAAGAGTTCTGTTGTATATCTTCGAAGTTCTTCATCAGATCTTCACCAAATTGAAATGGTACCAATTACGGAATATATTCTTTCAAATGAAAAAACTAATTTTGGAAATCGGTCCATAATTGACGGAGACATCGATATAAATTCGAACATAGAATCTCCTCCTTTTTGGAAAGTCGGTTAAAAAATATTTATCGCTTTGTAGTGTTTTGCTCTAAAAAACGTATTTTTTTTTTTTTTTTTTTTATTCTCTATAGGCTCGCGTTTGACCACTATCTCGCCTGTTGTTAAGCGATGACGTGGTCTAAGTTTTTTTTAAATTTTGTAAATGTAATTATTGTTCACTCTCAACTTACAGTTTTGCCCTTTTTCATAACACTAGACGACATCTATTTGAATGCCTCAATGAAGACACTAGCAACAAACTATTTGGGCAGTCATTAATGTGTTGCCCAGTTTTACTGAAAAAATAATAATTTAAAAACTAAAAAATACTGACTGCTTGAAAAGCGAACTTAAAAGACGTGAACAAGGAGAAAATCATGCTGTGCAGTCGGATACATATTCGCGAGCTGGCTAACCAAAACCAGATGTATATATCCTCCGACTGCACAGCATGATTTTCTCCTTGTTTACGACTTTTTAGTTCGCTTTTCAAGCGGTCGGGTTTTTTTGATTTTTTAAATTAACTATTTTTATTTATAACTTTTTAGTTATTTTTTTTTCGAGTCAGGTAAATTTAAACATATAAGTGTAATATATTTTTGAAATCACCTCTTAAAATCCCTTTAGACTGGCCAAAAAAAAAATTGTTCCCCCACAATATGGCGCCCAAAAGCCGCCATTTTCCTATTTTTCAATTTTAATGTAAACACTACACTGACACTCGCAGGGTGAAAACGAATCGATTGACGTAAGAACCATCAAAATCGGCCAACGCGTTTGGTCTCTCGAACGCCACATACGAACAAACATACGTCTATGTATAGAGCGATAAACACATTACCCTCCTTCGGCAGTCGGCTAAAAAAGGCATTATTTCCTTACCTACTCAACACTTTTACAACTTACTTTTCAACTTTTCCTCACTTCATAACCATTAATAATAATTCTATTACAGCACGGAAAAGCATATTTAACATAACAACTAACAATTTATCAAAATAAACGTCTTTATCGCGGTTATACTACGTAACAGGTGGAGTTACATGCCTCTGTAATTTACAGTATAGTCCGCAATAGGGTGAATGTAGCCAAAGGGCTTATGGCACCCCATTGGGAATCAGCATCTGTGTGTAAAGGGTATAGTTCGTAAAGGGTTGAAATGGGAAGGTTTGAAGTGGTAAGCGTAAAATAATGTTGAATTTTTGCATGGAATTAAAAATACAATCTTAGTTGATTGAAATAATTATTTATGCTACAAGTGCGGAAGGTAGGTGAATTTCGATGAGTGGTATCGACACGAGTCGGAAATCATTTTAGGTACTTATGTGTATCATACAACATTTTAGTATGCATTGTGCGAGGAAATAAAAAAGAATATCTGAATCAAGCAAACAATTAATGAAATTGCGGGCTTATTCAAGCGCGCTCAGCATATCCACAGATTAACTAATAGTTCCTCGGGCATACCTACTGCGAATGTGAAAATAGCTGCCACGTCGTAACGCAAAAAGGCACGAGCAAAATATTCATTCTACCAAACATATTTAATGAATATTTAAAATTAATTTATTGATCAAAATCTAAATCTAGAGTAATTAAAAACGCCTTTAATGAAGTATCAGTTTTATTTTACCTTTTATATGAATGATAATCTGTACTTAATTAATTTTTAAAACTTTTCTCAAATAATAAAAACTCTATGCGGCGGACTGACGTTAAAGGTAAAAATTTAAAAAATACAGAAAAGTAAAAAGCACTAGTAAAAAAGTGACACTTTCCGCACAGTTTGGCTGCTTGGAAAACGCTCTTTTCGAGGACATGCATTGTAAATATTTATTCAGAATATAGACAAAGAATAGTTTTGTTATGAACTTTGAAAATGCTGAAGAAACTCTAATTGGTAGATCCTACTAATATTAAAATGTGAAAATCTATATGTTTAGAAATTTGTTAATATACTACGCCTCAACGGTTGAACTTTGGACGGGGCGTACGGGTAGACCAAGACCTGAATTGGGATAAAGAATACTTTTTATTCTAGTATAGCGTATTCTTTTTATTTTATTCTAGCTCACTCCATCGTCGACTTTGTCTCTGTCACCTTTGACCTAGACTAGAGTCAAGAGCAAACCCATCACAAATAAAAAAAAAAAAAAAAAAAAAAGTATCTCCAAAAGAGCAGAGATGTAGAGCAGTGGTGGCCCAGTGGTATCGGCCGCGACTTACAAATTGTAGGTCGTGGGTTCGAGCCCAGGCAGGCGCTTTACTTTGTGTAAATTATTTCATCACCACTGCTCTCAAAACGGTGAAGGAAAACATCGTGAGGAAACCGGCATGTCCTAGAACCAAAAATTCGAAGTCATGTGACATCCATCAACCCACACTGGGCCCGCGTGGTGGATTACGGCCCATTCCCTCTCACAGAGAG
Source organism: Orthosia incerta (assembly GCA_948252205.1). NCBI lineage: Eukaryota > Metazoa > Arthropoda > Insecta > Lepidoptera > Noctuidae > Orthosia > Orthosia incerta. The sequence goes on from OX411761.1 coordinate 9,024,846, forward strand.
GAGGCCTGTGTCCCAGCAGTGGGAACATTAATAGGCTGATAATGAGATGTGATGTGATCTGCAAAAAGTTAGAATATTTGAGTGTAGAAGGTAGAAAACTATGCTGAATAGTACATGTGACTTACTGAGACAGCTTTTTAATCTCTGTCGATATTACTATTTAGTTTGGCTTTTTACTAAAAGGCAACACGATTAAGTTGAGTCAATGCTTTGACATTGACTCAACTAAAAAGAAAATTCAGGCTACGAAGCGCTCATTATGTTTGCATAATGAGCGCTTCGTAGCCTGAATTTTCTTTAGCATTGAGCATTCTTAACATAACAAACACTCATTTATTCAGGTACCACACTATACTATAATGTACAGTCACAAGCAAAAACATGTACTTATACACAGATTTCGATTGAAATAAAATATGATAGGAAAGTTGTAACTTCATAAATGCACAATGAGAAAAAAAAAAGTTTTTGATAATCTTAAGTATGACCATTTTGTAAACATCCAAACGGCAAAGCCTCCTGCTTTGCCGTTTGGATTATCCTTAGTTGTTAGCAAAACTATTTAAGTATATAGGTGGAATGTCCATTATGTAAACCATTATGTATACCTAATGATGCTGATGATTGAAGTCCGTCAATGGCACGAGCTTGGCGGAATAATCTTTTCAATGATTTATGATTTTCAAATTGCACGGGAAAATGTATATAAATTTTTGCTGATGTTCTTGTCACGTATTTATTTATGTACATGACTAAACATACACCAATACATAACAACTTAAAGTAATGTACTGCAAATGTAGATTACAAATTTTGTAAGACCTTCACGTGAGCCTATTTTTGTACGTTCATTCCAAACAGTCGGTAAACACGGAGATACCGTAATATACGAACAACTTTGTTACAATTACTGCTAATTTCGTTCAGTTGATAGTTTAACCTTTTGTTAAATAGCACAGCTGGGTCAAAGGTTAGGTCTCTGTTAAAATGGATGAATTTCAAGGTATTGTTTTAGGGGTTAAAATCGCAAGGTTGTGGGAGATATCTTTAATTATTTAAGTGAGGTTTTGGTCTAGTTTAGGAGGCAGCAGTTTGCCGTTGTTTTTGTTTCTCTGTACAACATTTATTATTTTAAAATCTGTGAACTGAATTATTTTAATGTGAAATGTACAAATAAACAATTTTATTTATTTTTATTATTAGATTTTTGGTAGTCAGTCTATGGGTATGATTTTTATTACCCGGCTGCAAGGAAAGGGTTATGTTTTACGCGCGTATCTTGTATGTTTGTATGTATCTAATATTCTTTTTTACCTCGTATCTTTCAAACCACTTGACAGATTTATATAATTAAGACATCGATAGATACGTCTTAACCACCCAAGTGTTCTTAGATAGGTGAAGTTAAAAAAAACCGGCCAAGTGCGAGTCGGACTCGCGCACGAAGGGTTCCGTACCATTATCGCAAAAAACGGCAAATAAATCACGTTTGTTGTATGGGAGCCCCACTTAATATTTATTTTATTCTGTTTTTAGTATTTGTTGTTATAATGGCAACAGAAATACAACATCTGTGATGAATTTCAACTCTCTAGCTATCACGGTTCATGAGATACAGCCTGGTGACGGAACCCTAAAAAACAAACTTGGCGGCTTTTATTATATATTGTGTGAGTCCCAAGTTGTTTTTTCTTCCAGTCTCATCAAGTGTAGTATCAAAATGAAGGGTTTTAAGAGGTGATTTCAAAAATATATACCACTTATGTGTTTAAAAGTAATTCTAAAAAAAAACGTTACTAAAAAGTTGTAAATAAAAAAAGTTAATTTAAAAATCAAAGAAAAGCTTGAACATCAAAAAAATAAAAAAAAACAAGAAAAATCATTCTGTGCAGTCAGAGGATAAAGGGGTAAGCCAGTTTGCGAATATGTATCCCCCGACTGCAGAGCATTAACTAATAACTTTTTTATTTGTAAAGGTTGGTTAACATGCCAATGACTGTACTTTATATCACTATATTAGGTTCGAGTTCAACCACTGATGATAAACTAGAATGTTGTCGATAGTGGAACACGTTTGCCTGCAAGTAATATTCACTCTTGACTTAAAGACCCCATCTTGTAGCTGTCAGGAAACGCAGACTCCGGCAGGGAATTCTATTTCTTCCATTCTATACTCCATGACTAGTCACTTAGAGACTGGCAGCATAATTACGTGAGCGAATTCAGCAAGTCAAAGGGTTAAACCCCATGAAAGAGTATGACAAATACTCTTTAAATAATTAGGTATTGTCAAAAATTATTGGACTTGGTCGAAAAGAGTATGAAGCACCAATGAAAGATAACAAAAATGTTTGGCAATTTCTAATTATTTAAAGAGAGTTTGTCATACGCTGTCATAGGATCAAACCCTTTGCCTTGCCGAATTCACTTACGCAATAAGACTGCTGGAATTAACCCAGAAGTTGTGTTGAAGGTTGCTGTTGAATTCACTATCTTATAAACAACATTTCAAATGATAAATTCACCAGATTGGCGCATTAGCACCGCTCAGTAAATAAAATAAACTGCTGTACATGTTGGCGGTTCCCCGACGCGAGTACGAGGGTTATTTTTTGCTTTTTAGAGGTTTTATGTCGGGGTTTATTAATTATTAATTTATTTTACTATCGATATAATTGAGAACTTTCCTTCATCGCGAGCTTTTATCTATGCCGTGGCTAGATCATAGAATTGATTACTTTATGATGTGGCCGACCATTTCATGAGACGGTCGTATTTCATGATACGGACAGCTAAAACTGACCATATAGTTTAAACGTCAACGTTTCATGATTTATGTTAATCCACCTTTGGCCATATCATTAATGAAACGTTTCCATAATATCAAAGGTTTATTTTTTTTCTTTCAAATTTATTTTTTTATCAGAATAATTGTCTGCCGCCATAGTGATGCATCTCAAAAACACAACGATATCAGTGCCTCTAACCATATGGCGAACGTATACGTAACTATTTTACGATATCATCACTAATGTTTGACCATGTCATGAAGTAGCCGTGCGTTTAGCTGTTCATATCGTCAAACGCTGATTATTCATTGATATGGCCAGACCGTATCATGATGTGGGTAGCGGATATTTTTCAATCATGAAAAACAATCATTTGATGAAATGGCCAGCCACAACATTAAGTGATAATTCTAAGATCTGGCCACAACCTATACCACTTTTACCAGTAGAAGGCAGAAATAGTTTTGTTCATAACTATCCCAAAACCATACAAAAAATTGTACTCGTACTACATGCCGAGGAAATGTGGCAATCAAATTTTAATACCTGTTGTATTCAACGTACTAATCCGACATCCAATATCCAAATATAGTTCCTAATGCTTAGCATGCAAACGGAACCCAAGGCCATCCACCTGTTAGCCTGTTTGTTCGATAACCCACGGAAACTGGTTCTAACTAGTTTAACCCAGTTCTGGCTTGATGCGAAATGGTGATGGGTTTTGACGGGATGACGATTTGCGGAAGCATTGGTATGGCTTTGGAAGTTTGGTATGACTTAGTGGGGGGTAACCTTGGTATTTGTTATGGGGTAGGTCAGGTGACGTTGGTGGATGTCTCCTTTAAGCCATTTAATTACATTTATGCTATACATAATAATATATTGACCTTATTCTTGAGAACTGCGATCTTCTTCCACACAGCAGTGTCTCTTAAACAGAATCAATTCTAACGACAATATACATACAGATAGAGTCTGGCAAACGAAAGTAGACACTCGAATTATTTGCAAACTTTTTATATGCCAATGCTATACTAATGTCAACCCCAATTTTCCGTATAACGCTGCTAAGTTGATACTTTGTTTTAATTCGTAATCACTATTTATCTTTTTGTAAAAACATTTTCTCTATAAAAAATATTAATGATTAATTAAAAAGTTTCATTATTAATGTTGAAAACAAGACTCCTGTGACTCTTATGAATCTTTTCACATGGAAGTCTTAGATTCAGATTTAGATTGATAGTGAATATACCAAAATAATTATAGATTAATATTGCTTTTTTTTATTCAGATTGATATAGATATCTAAAGTATTACCTACCTAAATGTACCTATAGTATTTTTATTCGGACGAAGTAATATAAATAATTCTAAAGTATCAAATTAGGTTATTCCAGGTATTGCATACTAGTTTTTGGGGTTGCTATGCTGATATTTTTTAAATTTGCCGCGCTTTTGCCAGACTCTATAGTTAAAATAACACTGATCTCCAATAAATTCACGAAATCTAGCTATGATTTTTGTACATGTAAAGCGATGTCCCGATGACAATGTGTGAAAGTCTTTCCAGCTCAAACTAAAAGAGGGGTATAGTAGAATAGAAAATATTTATTCGGCACAGACATAATAAATCCATCGTAGCAATAACAATTACAAAGTCAAACGGAAGAATACTAAAGAATAAGATACAATGAAATAGAAGAGGTCGGCCACACACTTCCCTGATGAAGATTACTATTGAGACATGAAGAAGTTTGGGACCATTATGACCAGCGTATTGAGTACCGCCTCAAAATTAAGAACGGGATAGACGAGGACAAAGAAAAATTATATTCAGCCGATTAAATGAATCCAAGAATGTAAAGTCATTCAGTAAAGAACAATCTCTAGAACCAATAGGGGAACTCTTAATTGGCACCGGAGTGCCCTAATTAAATAACTGAAACGCAATCTACGGCCATTGTTCCGTATTACCGGTAATTGGACCCGGCGTGATTGAGTTCAAAATAATTTTCACGTAGAGACTCTCGAACGAATACCGGATAGATGTTTTAAGGCGCCGATTCCCTTGAGTAGCTGATTTTAAAATAAGAATCACGTCTAAATGGCTCGTCGTACTTTTTTGAAAAAAATGTATGTTATATTAGACTATTTTCTTAATAATTTGATCTAAGCAAATTTTGAGTTTATTTGTATAACATAGTGTAATTAATTTGTAAAGTTATGTCTAAAACAGACAAAAACACGACAATCACACAAAAACCGCTGAGCGTATTGTAATGAAATTGACACCATCTCAAAGACAATTTAATTATCTACATTTTGATCTGAAGCTTTTTTTTTAAAGTCATAGAATAATAAGGAAAGTACAAAAAACTAGTAAATTTTGGGTCGCGCGGGTGTGAAACGAGTGCGCGTTTTGTTCCCTCAAGGTCGTTGGCGTTAGTCGTCGTCTTAATGAAAACAATGTTGGACTTTAGGGAGGATTATTTTCGTTATTGGGCGACTGTTTTTGCGGGCAATTATTATTTGTGTGTGGGTCTATGGTTCGGACATTGACCTGTGATTTTTCATTTAGAAATTGTTTGATATATTGCACGAGGCTCTATAGGAATATAACTGGCCGTAGGTACAGGGATATGAGTAGAGGAAGACCAAAGAAACGAAGCAAGGACTATGACAGACTGACATATGTTTTGGCAGGAAAAGTAGGTGTCTGTGGAAATGACGGTATGATGGCAATGAGAGAGGGAATGAGCCTTAATTAACCACGCAGGCCCAGAACGGTTGTATGGAATAAAAAGACATGCTAATGATAATGTGTTTCCTCTTCGAATTATTTAACAAAAAACAAAACAATAGGATTTTAAAATGCTGCATTACTTCTAAATACACTAAGGTCACCGCCAGATAATATAAAAAAAAAAATTCGTTAGCATGTGTCTACCAATGTATTCCAATATTTCCAAACGATACGAAAAAATGTAAAGGCAGTGTCGCTAACACGATCAACACAAACGTATCGCAGTAAGGGGTGTCTTTGACCCTTTCACTTGGCATTCAGTAATGAGTTAATATCTCATAAACGCGTGAACCGATTTACATGATTTAAACGGATAAAATGGTTTTACGACTGTGTCTTTCATTTAAACCAAAAATATCTCAATAAACAAATAAACATGTTTTCATGTTACGTAAGATGTAAGTCAATGGCTTTTATTAACACGCTTTTATTAGCTTGGTATGTATCTATGTAACTATGTATCTATGTAACTACGAGTATGTATCTATGTATCAATGTAACGAAATCTTTGAACGTGATTTTCACCCCCTTGAAAACATCGGATTGATTTGAAACTTTGCACACCTATCAAGGACCGATGACAATGCAATAATTTAGTCAAAGTCAAATATATTTATTCAACTAGGCCAATTTTTTTTTTACTGCACTTTACACGACTTTTTAGTTCAATTTACGATTAAAGCGTGTTTTTTAGATTTTATAACTACAATTTATTATTTTTTTGTTATATTTTTATTTTATTTTATTTGGTATATTTGGCTCGCGTTTGACCCCTATCTCGCCTGATGGTAAGCGATGATGTGGTCGAAGGTGAAGCACGCTTGCCTAGAAGCAACCTATTCACTCTTGACTTGAAGACCCCTAGGACTTTAATCACCCTTTTGTAGATCACAACGGTTTCTTCCCATCGGCCAGCCTCGAGTTGCCACCCCGGTGGTCGATAGGAATTATTTAGTGAAATCTGCCACCGTCATTTATTACCATCTGCTACCGGGGTGGTGGATGGCACTAACTAGTGGCGTTTGCCGGTTTATTCCCATCTGCCAATTTCCATAGTGATACATACAATCATGTCTATTGTGTCGGTTTCCAATGCGACCATATGGTCCTCTAAACAGTGTTAGTAATTCCACATAGAAACAAATGACTACTATCTGACCTATTGTGCCGGACCCTATACAAATTAGCCTCTATCAGGCCTCTAATACGTGTGAAGGCCGACATAATTGCCATTGTCGGCACCAATTACGTATAAGTGGACTGATTGTTAGTACCTAGCGAGGTACGTATCGTTAAGAGCAAAAATATGTAGTCACTGAGATGGATTGAAATTCGGTTGAAAAGGGTTGGTCAGAAACTTTTGCAGGTATGCCTAAACATTTAAATGAAGTTTTCTGAAGGGCCGAACCCTTCAGAAAACTAGCTTAAGCATTTAAATGAAGTATTCTGAAGGGTTCGGTTTCTGAAGTTCCCTAACTACCATAAATCAATAATTTTTTGCTCTTGACCACACATGTTATTTAGCGTTGATCACATCAGTTTGTATCGGGGATTTTTTTTTTGTTGTTTTGAATTCCATTAGTTACTTCTAGAATAATCAATACCGTCATTAGATATTGGCTTACAGGAGCTCCTGTGGTAGGGAATAGTGTGCCGGCCTTATCTCAAAGATAAAAACTTCCGTCAAGAAAACGTAAAAGAAAATGGGCCTTTTTAGATTACACTGAAAAGATTATCGGTAGGTATTAAATAGAATGCTTTCTCCGTCTCATAGTCTAATGGCCCATTTTCTGTGGGAGTATGTGTAATATATGACATTCCTTTCTTAAGGGTTCCATGATGGATGACGTAATATTAAATAGATTCAGTAATATTAGAGATTTTGCGATCGACTCTTGAGGAGCAAAAATAACTTGACTTTTTACATACATGACATTGTTTTTTTTATTTTATTTTTTATTTTTGATGGGTTTGCTCTTGAGTCTAGTCTAGGTCAGAGGTGACAGAGACAGAGTCGACGATGGAGTGAGCTTATACAGAAGAAGCCCGTTCACTCTAACTTTGAAGAGAATGCGTTCGGAAACACAGACGCAGGCAGTGAGTTGCATTGATTCGCTGTGCGCATTATGAAGGATGTTTGGAAGCGCTTGGTGCGAATTGGTGGAATGGCAACAAGGTAAGGATGATAACTTGCAGTGCGTCTAGATGTCCGATTGTAGAAGGGGGCTGGTGGGATGTGGCGTGGAGTTCTTGAGCACACTCACCGAAGTACAGTCTGTCAGAAGACCGACAAGCAGGCAACCTTGCGGCGATGAGCCAAGCTGTGTAGCTTGGCATCCGCCAGCAATTGTCCCATAATTCCTATAGGGCTAGGCAGAAACTACAGAGCAGCCCTTGCTGCGATTATTTTATATTCCTTCGGCTTCATGTTCATTCATCTATATAAAGTAACACTGATCTCCAATAAACTCACGAAAGCTAGCTATGTTTTTTTGCTCTGGGACGGATCTGCCAAATACCAGCTTGACGCTCTGGAGTTGATCGAAAAACGGGCTAAGAGGCTCATCGGTGATGAGGCACTGGTCAATTCAAAGCTCCAGAGCCTTAAGCACCGTCGCCGAGTTGCCAGCTTGTCGGTTTTTTATCGGTTACTTTTCGGGGAGTGTGCGTTGGAATTGCACGATCTAATTACACCTAGCCCGTTTCATCATCGGACTACCAAACGTACGGCGTTGCGCCATCTGTACATGGTGCACTTCCCACCCATACGCACAAAACGTTTTGGAAACACTTTTATTATGCGTACAGCTAAGGAGTGGAATTCCCTGCCGGAGTCTGTGTTTCCCGACAGCTACAATCTGGGAGTCTTCTTCTTTAAGTCAAGAGTGAATAGGTTATTTCTAGGCAAGCGTGTATCACCGTCGACCTCATCATCGCTTACCAACAGGTGAGACAGTGGTCAAGCGCGAGGCTATGGTACATAAAAAAAGCGACGAGCGACGTCCCGATGACAATGTGATGCCTTTCCAACTATACTCAAAAGAGGGGTTAATAAAATAGATATTTATTCGATACAGATACCTACGCACTTGACCTTTCTGAAGAACATCACCGATAGTGTCTGTGTAACCAGTGCTGGGGCTCGGTCTCGCACGCAAGTCCCAGCATTAAACTGAGCGTCATACCTAGCGCAAATAAATTGATTTTCTTTTATGTCCTTCTAGGGCATTTGATTTTGCAACGAAGACAGACAGACCTATTTGGCCCTAGCCACCGCAGGAGACGCCTTAGGCGTCGGGAAAAACCAGCCGATTCCCGGCCACCGTAGGCGCGGGCGGCGAGTAATGGGTAGCTCGCCGTCCGATAAGGAACAGGCCCGAGTCGACGCCGCGTAGTGTTCCACGCGCGCCTCAAAGAGGCGTCACCAAAACTGACGGAGTCCGCTAGGGCCGATGCCTGTCTGGGTCGCGGATAAATTTGAATGAGAGTTTCAAATTTATATTAAAAGTCTGACTCGCCCTCACGCTTAACCCTGAATGGGAGAAGTCATTGGATGACTTCCAACCCAAAAAACAACAAAGGCATTTTCTTTTAGCGTTTCTAAAGACATATATATGCCTAGTAACCTTTTGTTGAAAGAGTATGCTTGGAAATAGATGGCTTGGTCATGTTAAGAGGATGAATGAAAGGCATTGATTTTTACTATTTGTGAAAACGTAATAAACCGTACTAACTTATTATAGAAAACGTATAAACTTAGCAATCGATAACACCTAACCACACTTCACAAGCACAAAAGATTTACTCAACCATTCGAAACTACCCACCTGCTAAAACCATTTACGAGAGAAAACTCTGGCATTCTAAATAAAATCCGGTCCTTAAGAGCCGGTAGTCCATCTCGTCCGGTCCGTGGTTTGCCGTCCGGCACGGTTCCGGTAAAATTATTTATTTTTTGAACGGTTTTGAGGGTACCTTTGAAGGGTCGAAGGGTTCAAAAGGCGGTGATTAGAACGTCGCGCGTCGTGCGTGCGTGCGGGTTCATTACTTTAGGGTTAAATAGTTTGTGAGAGGATTTTCGTTGTTTTAGCATATTTTTGTAGGGACTTGAATGCAAAGTTTAAATTGGGTTGAAGTTTACGAATATTTTTAGAGACTGGGACTGTTTCAAGTAGAATGTGACGGATCGTATGTACAATAAAAACCGGCCAAGTGCGAATCGGTCTCGCGCACGAAGGGTTCCGATCAAAATCACGTTTGTTGTATGGGAGCCACACTTAAATACTTATTTTATCCTTTTTTTAGTATTTGTTATTATAGCGGCAACAGAAATACATCATCTGTGAAAATGTCAATTGCCTAGCTATAACGGTTCATGAGATACAGCCTGGTGACAGACGGACAGACAGACAGACAGGCAGACAGACGGACCGCGGAGTCTTAGTAATAGGGTCCCGTTTTTACCCTTTGGGTACGGAACCCTAATAACTGCTGTTATAATTACACATTTTTAACATTAAGTGAGGTTTCCACGTAGAGCAAAATTAATACCTACTTAATATAAATAACAATAATGCATTAGTTGGGTCTCTCACGTTAAACATTAGTTGAGTAGTAAAGTAGTACTAGCTTCTGCTAGCGGCTTCGCCCGCGTGAAAGTCGAAAATTATTCTGAGGGAACATATTCCCGGGCTAAAAAAATACCCTATGTGCTAGTCTAGACTATAATCTATCTCTGTGCCAAATTTCATCCAGATTCGTCCAGCCGTTTGATCGTGAAGAAGTAACAAACATACACACACTCGCAAACTTTGGCCTTTTGTAGTCCTTTATCCAACGGGCTCTTATTACAATATCAAGCTCAAATTATAAGCAGCGGGTTTTTACCCGACTGGCGAAGGAGGGTAATGTGTTTATGAGTCTAGTATGTATGTTTGTTCCTATGTGGAATTCTAGAGACCAAACTCGTGGGCCGATTTTGATATTTTTTACATCAATAATAAATAATAATAATAAAATCATAATAAAAATCGTTTATTTCTCACCACAAACCAAGTACAAAACAAGAAAATATTATGTAAAATTGCCTGTGGTAGGTAAAGTAAAACCTGTGCAGGTCAGGTACAGGGGGGTGACCATACACTCTTAGAGAGGTATCATTTTGAGATCAAATAAGGGACAGATGTATCTGACGTGTATACATCTGTCACTTACTCGATATCAAATTGATACCGCTCTTACAGCTTATGGTCACCCCCCTGGTCAATGTTATCGCCTTAACCTTGCGAGTGTCACTAAAGACATGACAGTAATCAAAGCTCAACACAGCGACCACGAGACGACATATTGGTAAAATGATATAAAAAAATCGGCGATATATCATCATTACGTTCTATTTACTATTTTTCGTTTTGAATAATGGATCAGGATATACTAATAAAACGATTTAAAGTTGGTTTACAATCATACTCACTAATTACCCCATATCTTTCAAACCACTAGACGGATTTATATAATTCAAACATCGTTAAATACGTCTTGACTGCCAAAGAGTTCTTAGAAAACATCACCCTTTCCAAACCCTGTAAAGTAAATAAATAAATTCTCCGAAAAGTGTATCATTAGAAATAAGTAACCAAAATAGTAAATAACATAAAGATATGCAGTGAATAGATATATAATAATTGTAATGCCAGTGTGTAATATAAAGTTTCATGAATATATATACAGTATCTAGTGAGGGATGAACTCACTTAGTCTTAAGTTAGTTAAGTAAGCCTAAAATAGTGTCCGACGTATGAGTCAAACAATTGTGACTTTTATAAAATAATAACAAACAAATAAACATGATAAAAACCGGCCAAGTGCGAGTCGGACTCGCACACGGAGGGTTTCGTACCATTATCGTAAAAAAATGGCAAAAAAATTACGTTTGTTGTATGGGAGCCCCACTTAAATATTAATTTTATTCTGTTTTTAGTACTTGTTGTTATAGCGGCAACAAAAATATATCATCTGTGAAAATTTCAACTGTCTATCTGTCACCGTTCATGAGATACAGCCTGGTGACAGACGGACAGTCAGACAGACGGATCGCGGAGCGGAGTCTTAGTAATAGGGTCCCGTTTTTACCCTTTGGGTACGGAACCCTAAAAAAGAGCGCGGACTGAACTAAAAAAAAGGTGTTCTTAGATAAGTGACGTATAAGTAAATAAACGAGGCGATTTTTGGACCCTATATTGTGGGTAACAGTTTTTTATTCTTTCACACCGATCAAGTGGGGTTTTTAGAGGAACTTAATAACAAAAATATATGCCACTTAAATGTTCAAATGTAAATAGGAAAAAAAAAAGTTGTAAATAAAAAAGGTAAATTTAAAAAGATCAAAAACCCGACTGCATAGGCAGCGAACTGAAAAGATGTAAACAAGAAGAAAATCAAGCTGTACATAAGGTTTTGGTCAGCCAGCTCGCGAATATGCATCCTTCCCTTTGATTTAAGTCATTGCTCCACTCGATTCAATCACATCGGCAGTTATCTGTAGCGTGTTATTGTTTCACATTCATTGCTTCTTTAAATGATTTTATTTCTGTAAGTTGGTTTGTACAAACACTTTTACATGTCGATCATATTTTAAAACTAGACGAGGTCGGCGTTTCCTATCTGACTACTCTGTGAAGAAAGGCCGAACAAACTCAGAGGTCACAGTCTCTTTTAAAGTCCAGACAAAACAAAAATCTTGGTTAGATCATGTGAAGACCATGTAGATTGATGTCTGAAATGGTCTTTTGAGGAAAGAACCAGCCAGATTGAGTTATTTACTTTTTACTTACTTTTTCAGTTATCATGGCGTCTGAGTCGATAGGAGCGAGTTTCCTTTAAAACGACTTAGAATATAGCCCTAAGGGGATGACATTCTTTCAAAATTTTAAACCTGCTTCAACTTTGGCCATTTTTCATCAAAATCCCAGGAAACTGCTACCGTAGCACATACCAAATATTAATACCAATATCAGCATATCATGATTTTCTTCTTGTTTCCATCTTATTAGTTCGCTTCTTAAGCATTCGGGTTTTTTTATTTTTTCTTTAAGAACACTGCTCCACAATGTCTAGTAAACAACAGAAAAAAGGCATGTGATCCCATTACTTGAGTGTTAAGCTTTTAATAACAGTGGTTTCTGTTTTAAAATTTCATTAATTTCACGTTATATACAACAATGACAATCGAACATTTTGTCGTCCCCTCTTGGACGCCAGCCGCAGGCATCGGTAGTCAAAACTTAGTGTTTTTTTTATCTTATATAGGCTCGCGCTTGACCACCATCTCAACTGATGGTAAGCGATGATGTGGTCGATGATGGAGCACGCTTGCCTAGAAGTAACCTACTCTTGACTTAAAGACCCCTAGGTTGTAGCTATCGGAAACACAGACTCCGGCAGGGAATTCCACTCCTTAGCTGTACGCATAATAAAAGTATTCTCAAAACGTTTAGTGCGTATGGGTGGGATGTCCACCATGTACCGATGGCGCATCGCCGTACGTCTGGTAGTCCAATGATGAAACGGGCTGGGCGGAATTAAGTGTAGTTAAAACTTGACGCAATGGCTATTAGCTATTCCAACAGGATTATGAAATGCTATGTTTTAGGAACAAAGGATTAGAACAAGAAACGAGAGGTCCATGCACAGCAGCAGTTGGCAAAGTCGGGCTGCGGGTGATGATACTGAACCAGGAATGCCATCAAAAATAAAAGTCATTGTTGATTAGGATTACCTCATCAAATAACTTACTAATAATACCACAGCATAATAACAGCCGCACAGATCGATCATCAAGGTTAAGCAACGCTTGACGAGGTCGGTCCGTGGATGGGTGACTATTTTCAACATACCGAGTTTCCTCCGTGCCTCGGAAAGCACGTTAAGCCGTTGGTCCCGGCTGTCATTTGAAGATCTTTGGCAGTCGTTCCGGGGAGTCAGAAGTTTGAAATCTGACACCAGTCTTGGCAAGGGTTAGGGGAGGGAGTTACTGGGTTGTGGAGGTCAGATAGGCAGTCACATCACATCACATCATCAGCCTATTAATGTTCCCACTGCTGGGACACAGGCCTCCTCTCTGTGAGAGGGAATGGGCCGTTATCCACCACGCGGGCCCAGTGCGGGTTGGTGGATGTCACATGTCTTCGAATTATTGGTTCTAGGACATGCCGGTTTCCTCACGATGTTTTCCTTCACCGTTTTGAGAGCAGTGGTGATGAAATAATTTACACAAAGTAAAGCGCCTGCCTGGGCTCGAACCCACGACCTACAACTTGTAAGTCGCGGCCGATACCTCTGGGCCACCACTGCTAGGCAGTCGCTACATGTAAAACACTGGTACTCAGCTGAATCCGGTAAGACTGGAAGCCGACCCCAATATAGTTGGGAAAAAAGGCTAGGCAGATGATAATGATGAATACCACAAATAATTAAACTAGCCATTAGCCTGAAACACAATTAGTTCGTGTGATCGTGTCCCATTAGATTAGTTTCGCTAATTATATTTAGTAGTAAGTCAATCATAGGGACGCGCCTACTCGTAATGTTCAATGTTCAGACAGCATGACGCATAGTGCGGTATGAGTCACAGGTGGGAGGGCTTGGGGGATGTTTTTATAGTTTAAAAGGTGGGATTCTTAATTCTTTATTGTACACCAAAAACAACATTACATACAGTGTGATAATAAAGTACATGTACAAAGGCGAGCTTAACTCAATGCTGAGTTCTCTTACAGCAAACCCTAGAGTGACAGAGAAAGTTGACAATTATAGAGGGCAGGCATCCAGTGTAAAATATCAAAAAACTAAATTAAAACATTAATATACTTACTTAAATACATATATATGTCGCAAATAGGAGGGCTATCTTGGATAAACACTCGATCTTGTGGGCTTTCGTGGGTATATGCATGCTACAATCAGGTAACTTATGCCGATTTGGAGATAGTCCTTGTTCCAATCTTATCAAAGCAGCGAATTCGGCCACCTATTCGTTTCGCTTTCTCTCAACAAAACACACTTTCAAGTTTATAACGCCACACTTTAGGCTACTTCTCAATTATTTCCCTCACAACTCTTTTTTCAACTTTTTGCAAACGCGCTACCGCGCGTTCCTTTTTTCTACTTTTTCCGACCAAACATGGCGGGAGACTTCGCTCAGGTCGCCATTATTATTGGCTACCCTGCTTTCATTGGTTTAAGAACACCTCGGGCAAAGTTCACAGCTTTTAACATCCAATCAAAATCGAGTATTTTGACATAAGCCAAATAAAGTGTTGTCAATCGAATAAAATCGAACTGAGATTGAATCGTAGGCTAAATGTTGCCAATTAAACAAAACTGAATTAATAAGTTTACATGCGTCATACTTCTTTGTTCTAGATTATTAGTCAAATACCTTCCTCCTACATATATATATGGATTCGTGGGTCTTTAGAATACCTACTGCGTGTATGTAGGAATTTTGATGAGGTAAAACAATGAGATTAAAACCTAGAATTTTAACGGACTTATCAAAAAAGAAAAACTGCCCAAGTGCGAGTCGGACTCGCACACGAAGGGTTCCGTACCACTATCGCAAAAAACGGCAAAAAAATCACGTTTGTTTTATGGGAGCCCCACTTAAATATTTATTTTATTCTGTTTTTAGTATTTGTTGTTATAGCGGCAACAGAAATACATAATCTGTGAAAATTTCAACTGTCTAGCTATCACGGTTCATGAGATACAGCCTGGTGACAGACGGACAGACAGACAGACAGACAGACGGATCTCGGAGTCTCAGTAATAGGGTCCCGTTTTTACCCTTTGGGTACGGAACCCTAAAAAGGAGGAGGTTCTATGTTTGACATTATGTATGTTTTTTTTTGTGTGTGTTACCGATATCTCCGACCGATTTAAAAATATTTTTTTTTGTTTGAAAGAGTATGTTCCGAAATTGGTCCCATTTTAATTTGGTGATGATCTGATGAAGAACTTCAGAGATATACAACAGGACTCGTCAGTAAATAATGGTAAATATCTTGGGATTGCTACAATCGCCTGTCTGTATATTGTTTATTCCATTTGATAACATAACATCACGCCAGTACGCTCTAAAGGGGTACACAAATGAGTACAGTTCACCTTGGTACACTCTCATTTCACCGGTTATGTTCAGTTTCATGATATTCGGATAATCAATTTTGGCATTATAGGTACCTTACTAAACAACTTGCCTATTAGGTAGGTACAACTAAAAAGTAAAAAATTTTTTTTTTTTTTGCAAAAAAATACTACAGACTTCCAAACAAGAAAACTACAACGTGAAAAATAACTTTAGTTTTGAAAGTCGGTGTCCATTACGCAAAAAAATGGTATCTACCAAAGACTCCGAAAAATAAAGTTATTTGTCACGTTGTAGTTTTCTTGTTTGGAAGTCTGTAGTATTTTTTTGCAAAAAAGTTTTTCTGTTTTGAAACTTTGTTTTCAATTCACACATATTCCATAGCTGAAATGCATACATGCATGATGTATGCTTAGTATCTCTTTAATGAGAAACACAATATTATGCGTCATGTATAACAAAGAAATCCATTATTTTGTAGTTTAAAAGCCTCTTCCTAAAGAGGAAGCTTTGAAAGGCTATTTAAGGGACTCATACTAAGTACATCCTACCTACCCAAATACTAAATTATCGTTTCATCACCCTAATAATCCAATACCAAATAATGGAATTAAATCATAACATAATTAATTGGAACAGACAATGTTTCGTAATTCGTAAAAAAGCCGAACAGTCGATTAGTTCAAGTAACTCGCATGCTTAACCTCCTTCTGAAAGAAAAATACATGCCGCGGTAAATATAACTTCAAGATATAGGCTGATTACATACGAAGAGTCAATGAGGATTGTCATGTCTCTTCTCTCTTTTAAAAATAAACTTAGGTAGAAAGGAATCTGACAGTTTTAAATAAAGCTTCATGCATCGTTAAAGAATCATCTTGCTTCCCTATAATTAATTCGATGCAGTATGTATTTTCTTCCATATTTTTTTTTGCCGTTATCTTACTTTTCAGCTCTATACAACCATAACTTATTTGGTCTACCTACCTCAACCGCCATTTTTTTTTTTTTTGAAACGTTTCCCCACACTAGGAATTTCTCCTGTATCGAGGGTGCGTTTACAAACATATAAACTCACATACACAAACACCCAGAGCCGGAACAACTATTTGTAGGTCATACAAATATTTTTTCCGTGCGGGAATCGAACCCGCGACACGCAGCGCAGCAGTCAATCGCTCAACCACTGCGCCAACCGTGCGCCCATTATAAGTACTCAAAATTATATAAGCACAATTTTAGGATTCGAGACGGAAGCAGGGGTGAAAATAGCTGTAATTCGAATACCTTAATTTTTCTTGGAAGCCTTTATTTTGCTACACACAGTTGCATCATCGCTTCGTCACATAACAATTAATGCTTTTATCATAGATGCTCATGATAAACTGGTCAATCGATAATCTCATAGACAGTAAAATCGATCCTCACAATATGATGCCCAAAGGCTATGCGAAATGGATTGTCCGGGCCAGTGGTAATTTTGCGAAACCGCGTCCCTCCCACTGACAAAGGACGTTTCAACATTCGTGGTTCTTTGTGAAATACGTCCAGCGTATTTCTCAAATACTGACTTACATATTTCGTCGTGTGAAATTGTTACAAAAAACCTAGACTTATATAGTTAATGCAAGTCTAAAATAGGCAAGTCAGAGGCCTGTGGGGTTCCTAGAGGTGGCTTAATTATCTCTGACATCAGAGGTACCCTCACACGAAAAGAAGAAGACCAGTTTATGTGAGGATCTTTCTTTGAGATAGGTATCAAAGAAGAAATTGATGAGTAAAGGAAGGCTCTAGGCTCTAGGAAGGCTCTACAGCCTTCATACCATTCAACCTTAATCCTTTCTACACTCAAATACCAATATCGCTAAGCAAGTATAGTGCATCTGAAAATACTGAACCCAATTTCATCATCATCATTTCAGCCGAAAGACGTCCACTGTTGGCCATATGCCTCCCCATGTGTCACCACAACAACAACAACAAACAACACAACAAATCAGTTCTGTGCGTCTCGCATCCAATGGATTCCCACAGCCCTGATCAGGTTATCTTTCCTATTAGAGGGAGGCTTCCAACGCAGCGTCTTCCAGTACGCAGTCCCCAGTCCAGAACTTTTCAGCCCCATCGACCGTCTGTTGTGCAAGCAATATCTGTTGGGCTGTCCATTGCCACTTAAGTTTGGCAACTTTATCAAAGGCTAACCGAATAACCAGACACGTCAACACGTGTGAATCGTACACGCCCAATAAGTCATGATTCACACTACATTGTACTGCACGTTGAGCTGCACTGCAAAAAAGAATAAAAAAACAGACAGATCAGACGGCAACATCCCGCTGTTGATATTGTAAAAAGCTGCAGTTGATATTGAAAATCCTGTTGTGTAGTGCCGTGTGACGTGCCAAGATACCCTTTTTACACCAAGCTGGATAAAACATAATACAACCAACAGCGTTACAACAATACTTGCTTGTAGTTTTCACCCAGTCCCTCTTAAGTAACAAACCTAGTATATTTATCAGCATTATACCCCACTACAGTGCCCCCGGTCTATTTTGGGCGACACTTCGTTTCAATGATCGCTTGATTCTGATTTATGTACGATGCGTGACAGAAAATCTTTAGCCATAGTATTCCAATTGTCAGGAGTGCCCAAATTAAGGGGGACGTACTCTGTTATTTAGTTGATGTAATTTTAGTCTGGGTTTGGGCTAATTGAATGGAAATAGGCCGTAAAAACGCAACTAGAGAAAGCATAGAGCCCTGTCTATCTTTTCAAGGAATATTAAATGTGTGGTGATGTATTATGACAACGCGGGGACGCTCTTATACAATAAACAGTCATGAGGAAAAATACGAGGCAATTATTGGCGATTTTGTTATAATATATGGAGTTACGAAAATAGTATTTTCGAAACCAAAATACTATGAAATAGGTTTTCTAGAAGCAGTACCTAAGGTATTAAATGAATGCTGACTGTTAGTGGACGTGGAATACAACAAATAAGGATACGACAAAGCGTTGTATCCACCCCTTTGTATTTTATGCATGAGAATGCAAACAAGAAAAACAAAAGACTGTAAACCCCATAAAAACCCTTTTCATTACGAAAGAAAAAAAGAAAACTCATGAACCGTTACGAATTCCATTTTTAAAACTTAAAACTCTTTTCAAAAAAAGAAAAAAAAACGTGACTTACTTACTGTAAACAAACGCCATACTCGTATGTAATTAGCGTTGACATTACGTATTCATGACAGCCCCTGCTAGGGACGTCCCCGCTAATTTTAATACTTACACTTGCGCATATTAATTTACCTTTCCGCTGAAACGTTCAGCATGCATGAAATGTGGTTATTTATTTCACCGAATTTAAGGGAAGTTTTGGGTTTGAAAAACCTTTGGAATTTGCATGGTATTTATTGAAGTTCTGTTCTGAGTCGGGTTGTCTTAATTAACTTTTGTTAAGTTTTGTGTATTCCCAACGTCTTTACTTTAACTAATCAAAACATACATTGTAAAGAAATTAAATTGTTTGTTGATTTGTATTATTATGTTACCTACTCGACGAATTATAAAAAAAAATCTTTCAATGAAAACACACTATCTTTTAGCGCCAACAGCTATATTTATAACAAAATATTTTTTTTAATTTTTTTTTTTAAACCAGGTTTTTAAGGTTCCGTACCCAAAGGGTAAAAATGGGACCCTATTACTGAGAGTCCGCGGTCCGTCTGTCTGTCTGTCCGTCTATCACCAGGCTGTATCTCATGAACCGTGATAACTAGACAGTTGAAAATTTCACTGATGATGTATTTTTGTTGCCGCTATGACAACAAATACTAAAAACAGAATACAATAAATATTTAAGTGGGGCTCCCATACAAAAAACGTGATTTTTTTACCGTTTTTTTGCGATAATGGTACGGAACCCTTCGTGCGCGAGTCCGACTCGCACTTGGCTGGTTTTAGTTCGTATTCTTCTCAGCAAACCCTTTCATTTGATACCCATATCATGGCAGTGCACAAAAAATAACTAATCCACCATCTTGGACCGTCCACCATAATATTGGATTTAGAATGCCTTCACTTAGCTAAACATGTATTGTCATCCAAACTAAACGTGTATGCAAAATTTCATCTCAATCGGAGGAGGATAACTGCTTTAAAATTCAGTAGCAAGATTTGACCCGAACACACTTACATACATAAGTTAAAAAAGCTTGTAAAATACACGGATATTTCACAAGCTGCATCAATCATTTTCCAACAACATAAAAAAGACGCGAAGATCTCGTTAACAATAAATTAAAAATGCTCCATCTACTAAAAAGAACTTGATTGATTAAGTTTGGGGGATAACAGACTTCCCCCGGCGACTTCACGCGAATCATTCCGACTCCAATTTTTTAACTTCAAAGGATATTAATAGAAACGACATAGTTTTGACAAACTCTTTGAGAATTTAAAACTGTTTTAGCACAGTTAAGTACCTCATTATAGCTGCTTTATATTTTAAAACTAGCTGTGCCCGCGGCATCGCTCCCGTCATCTATCTGCCAACCCTACCCTACTTACCTTCCTGCCTACCCAAGTAGGGTGGGCAGGAAGGTAAGTAAGCCAACCTACCTACTAATTATTTTCTATAGTCATCATTCTTTCGCGGAGAATTTTAACATCGCCATTCAGAAAATGACTTCAAATGCACAACGCCATCTATCGAATGTCGAGTTCAACTGTCCGAGTATCTGAATTGGGTGTGTTGTGATAATTTTACTTCTTGAACACTTTAAATTCATCTAACTTTTGATAGAGTGAACCGATTGCGATAAAACAAAAACTAAGTAATTCTTCAAGTTACGCGCAATTTTTATGTATAAAAGTTATTTACATTGGTTCCGTAAATTTCACGTGATGCGTGCACAAATAAACAGACAAAAATGCCGGCAATAGTTTCTGTTGGTTATCCTTTAACACCCTAGCTTTTTGTTTTGGAAATATATTCGATGTACAAAAATTTCTTTTCTACAGATTTATTATATGTATTGATGATGATGATGATATTGATTGATGATGATGATGATATTGATGATGAGCTTAAAATTTTATTTCATAATCATAATGAAATAGATGGCCTTTTGGACCAAAAAGGTCTGGAGTGGCGACCGCGTACTCTAATACATAGACGGAAATCCACAACGCGTCTATCATCTCGCACGTGATTGGTCGATTGATGGGAACAAATCCTTCGCCTTGCCGAATTCACTTACGCAATTAGGCTGCAGAAAGCACATATTTTTCCTACCTAACTGTCCAGTTAGGTAGGTCCAACTTCGAAATAGAGGTCAACCGTCGAATCTGACTCGGCTGGGCAAAGTTCGGGCAGTTGCGTGGTATCTTGTCATCCCGTGCAATTTACCGCAATGTCGCAAGACGAAAGTATATGACCAGTGTGTGTTGCCAGTGATTTCTTACGGGACAAAGACGTGTTCGCTCACAATGGGCCGTTTTCGTTTCCGTTTTTCACGTTTTCCCGCGGCTTCGCTCGGTCGGCGGGTCCTGTGGGGTGCCAAAGGCCTCGTTTTCGCGATTAAAAATAAGTAATAAGTATAAGTACAGATAAACCCAGGACTTTTAATAAATCCTTGGAGATAAAGGCAGAAACTATATATATAGAACGCCTCCTGGTTATGTGTAGGAACACTTTCGAGAGTTCGCTAGTCCTTTACTATTTAAAACACTGAAATAATCTGATGTTACCTAAGATAAAACCGAAACACTTGAATGCGAGCAGCATGGATTTAAAATGGATGACATGATGACATACGAAAGAAAAGTGTGAGAAGCTGTGAAAAAATAGTTATGGTGATTGTGTTAGATCTTTTATTGCTAAATCCAGTTGACAAGCCCTTTTAATTTCATCAGCGAACACATTTTCACATTGCAATCACAAATCCTAGCTTCCTTTACACCTACATATTTCGTGCCCATCTGAACAGCTTCCAATAGTTCAATCCTGATATTTATCAGCATGTGTAACGAGCGATATGGAAGCCTTCCAGCTCAGTGCCTGTATCGATCAAACTCCGTCTAGTCTAGGACGAACAGGATTACACTGGGCAATAGTAATGCAGAAGGTTCACTGCAAACAATACTTTTAAATGGTCGAATATTTTCATGTTTGTTCAAAGAAAGCCTTTTTTTTTATTAGACCCAACGAACACGGAACCTGTCGCTATTACACTAAAATAATTGGGTCGAGCGTATAGAATGTGTATTCGCTCGTTTAGTCTCGAACTCTACCAGGTACTTAAAGTTGATATTTATTTGACAAAACAAGAATACAAGTTGCCTAGACTTGAGTCGCAGTCTCTCACATCTCAAATCCATACTTAAGGGTACCAGAAGTCATTGAGCAGTGGTGGCCCAGTGGTAGTGGCCGCGACTTACACGTTGTAAGTCGTGAGTTCGAACCCAGGTAGGCGCTTTACTTTGTGTACATTATTTCATCACCACTGCTCTCGAAACGGTGAAGGAAAACATCGTGAGGAAACATAAACACAAATTCTAAGACATGTGACATCCACCAACCCGCACTGGGCCCGCTTGGTGGATTATCGCCCATTCCCTCTCGCAGAGAGGAGGTCTATGTCAGCATCATCAGCCTTTTAATGTTCCCACTGCTGGGAACATTAAAAGGCTGATGATGCTGATGATGATGAAGTCATTCATTTAAAGTTTACTAAAACGACAAAACTGTGTCTAGTCCAGTCTTCTCTTGCTTACCTTACTGAAACAAGTTTGACCGTAAAATCAGTTTTATCCTTTTTTTTTCAATGTTATTATGATGTACTGGATGTGTCTTAGCGTACTACGGATCTAGATCTCACATAATATATCAAATAGTTAGCTACAAAGAATACCTCAATAAAGTATTTTTTACTAAGATTGAAGATTGCGTATCCTTCGAACATTGCACTTTTTGTTAAGCCGATACTCGTATTGTTGTCGTTGACAAAATTTGTAATGAGAAATGAAACTTCTGCAATATTTTTTTCGTTTCATCCTTGTGTTTGATGCCTAGTTTTATAACATTTTTTTATAGTAGTTTGTTGAATTTGAATGTTTTCTTTTAACGTTATATTTTACATTATAAAGTTTTAACTGTCTGGCGTTTTATAACAAATCGCACTTGTTATAAAGTTAAGTTTCCATGTACTTACTGAAAAAACGAAAGCGACTTAAAAAACCGGCCAAGTGCGACGGACTTCGGACTCGCGCACGAAGGGTTCCACCGTACCATTATTGCAAAAAACGGCAAATAAAAACCCGTTTTTTGTATGGGAACCCCACTTAAATATTTATTTTATTCTGTTTTTAGTATTTGTTGTTATAGCGGCAACAGAAATACATCATCTGTGAAAATTTCAACTGCCTAGCTATCGCGGTTCATGAGATACAGCCTGGTGACAGACGGACAGACAGACAGACGGATCGCGGAGTCTTAGTAATAGGGTCCCTTTGGGTACGGAACCCTAAAAATGTTATCTTGAGTTTTATTATGATAAGTTTTTAAAGTTCTTGTCTTACTTAGTAATGACTGCTGGTGTATCCTTAAAATAATGTCATTATATTTATTACTAGCATTTCCCCGCGACTCCGCATCCGTGGCGCACCCCCACAGGACCCGTTTTCGGGATAAAAAAATAGCCTTTGTCCTTCAGGAATAATGAAGCTTTCTATTGGTGAAGAATTTTCAAAATTGGTTATGTCGTTTTTGAGTTTATCCATTACAAATAAATCTTTCCTCTTTATAATATTATTAGTGTAGATAAAATAAATAATTTTCTTATGATTGGTTATGTTTTTTTTATTTTTTTATTTTATTTTAGATAGGCTCGCGCTTGACCACTATCTCACCTGATGGTAAGCGATGATGTGGTCGACGGTGTAACACGCTTGCCTAGAAGTAACCTATTCACTCTTGACTTAAAGACCCCGAGGTTGTAGCTATCTGGAAACACAGACTCCGGCAGGGAATTCCACTCCTTAGCTGTACGCATAATGAAAGTATTTCCAAAACGTTTAGTGCGTATGGGTGGGATGTCCACCATGTACCGATGGCGCATCGCCGTACGTCTTGTAGTTCGATGATGAAACGGGCTAGGCGGAATTAGATCATGCAATTTCATCGCACACTCCCCGAAATGCAACCGATAAAAAACCGACAAGCTGGCAACTCGACGACGATGTTCAAGGCTTTGGAGCTTTGACTCGACTAATGCCTCATTGCCGATGAGCCTCTTGGCCCGTTTTTCGATCGACTCTAGTGCATCAAGCTGGTATTTGGCAGATCCGTCCCAGAGATGAGAACAGTATTCTATGCAAGATCGAACTTGCGCTTGATACAACTTAAGAAGCTGCTCTGGCATGAAGTACCGTCCCACCTTCGCAAGGATCCCCAACTTTTTGGCAGCCAGTTGAGCCTTTGCCTCAATGTATGGGCCAAAATTGAGTGTCGATGTCAACGTTACGCCAAGAAGCTCAAGATGGTCCGTTATCGGTACGGTTACACCTCGGAAAGATGGAGCCGGTTGAAATTGGCTCTTTTTCGCGGAGAAGAGACACGCCTGTGTTTTTGCGGCATTGAACTTGACCAGATTGGCATCGCCCCATTCGGAGACTGCTTCCAAGGACAAGCTCAAGCACTCCACCATGGCCTCACGGAGAGACCGGACCTGAGGCCCAGTGGCTCGTGCGTTGGACAAGTATCTCTCAGCAACAGTGCTGTCATCTGCATACCCAAAGGTGCCGGGTTTTAGCAGATCATTTATGTGCAGCAAGAACAATGTCGCGGAGAGTACCGACCCCTGAGGGACCCCGGCATTAATATCCAATAGGTCCGAAGAGCAGCCATCGAAAACTACTCGAATGGACCGACCTCTCAGAAAGTCTGCAATCCAGTCACACAGACCACCGGGCAGACCGAATGAAGGAAGCTTACCAATAAGGCTTTCGTGCCAGACCCTATCAAAAGCCTTCGAGATGTCGAGGGAGACGGCAAGCGCTTCCCCATGTCTCTCGATGGCCTCACTCCAGATGTAAATGGCATACGCTAGAAGATCCCCAGTGGACCGATTTCGGCGGAAGCCGTATTGGCGGTCGCTAAGGATGTCGTTGGCTTCTAGGTATGCCAGGAGCTTACTATTAAGTACGCGTTCCATACTCTTACAGAGTATGGACGTTACAGAGATGGGTCTGTAGTTGGCCGGGTCAGCACGACTGCCCTTTTTGGGCACGGGCTGTACGTTGGCTTGCTTCCATGCATTCGGCACTTTTCCAGTCTGATAAGAAAGGCGTAACAGGCGTGTCAAGATCGGAGACAATTCAGGCGCACAGGTTCTGAGAACAATTGCTGGTATACCGTCGGGTCCGCTAGCCTTATTCACATCGAGGTTGCGCAGCACCCTACGTACGTCCTTTTGATGGATGCGAATGTCCGACATACTCGTTCCGCATCCATCAGGAGAAGGAGGGGGGCGTGCGCCACCAGGATTCAGACGCGAAGATTCCGCAAAAAGAGAGGCAAACAAGTTTGCTTTTTCCTCAGCGGAGTGAGCCAGCGACCCATCGGGTTTCAGCAGTGGTGGTAGTGAGGGACGGCAGAAGTTCGATTCAACCGATTTAGCCAGGGACCAGAACGCCTTACTACCTGCTGGGTAGGAAGCAAGTTTTATCCCTATCCGGCTAATGTGGTCGAACCGAGCCCTTCGCAACACTTTCTTGCAGGACTTGGCAGCCCTGTTGTAGGCTTTCTTCCTCTGACCAACGTCACTCGCCTTGCGCGTTCGAGCGTCGACCCAGGCATGGTACGCTTCATGTTTACGCGCATCGGCGCGGTTACACTCGGCGCCAAACCAAGGTCGGTCTTGGCTAGACATTGTTACGTCAGAGAACGGAATGTAGTACTCCATTCCCCGACGCAACAAATCCGTCACGGCGTCCGCGCACGACGTAGGATCTGATGAAGAAAAGCAAGTAGGCTGCCAAGGATAGGATGCGAAGAAAGATCGCATCCCATCCCAATCTGCTGACTTGTACCGCCATACCCGCCGGGTGCCTCTTGGGCTGGGATCGGGAGGGGAGTAGACGGATACAGACTTCACCAGACAGTGGTCGGAACTACCCAAAGGTGGAGATACCGACACCGAGTAACGGTCTGGATCTGTGGTCAGCAGAAGGTCCAAGCAATTAGCCGTATGTGAATCAACATCCGGCACCCTCGTTGCCCCCTGGACCAGCTGAGTGAGATTTAACGCTAGCGCAAGCTTTCGCGTCTCTCGCCCAGCATGGTCAGTGTACTGGTACGGGAAGAGCCACTCCTGGTGGTGGGCATTAAAGTCCCCCAGTATTACCAGTTGGGCGGACGGGTACCGCTGCTGAGCCTCGTCAGCCGCCTCACTAAGGTATTGTGTAAGCCCGGTTGTCTCCAGATCTCCGCTGTGCGACCTGTAGACACAGGCATAGATAATTTTATCCAGACCT
This sequence comes from Orthosia incerta, assembly GCA_948252205.1. Classification (NCBI taxonomy): domain Eukaryota; kingdom Metazoa; phylum Arthropoda; class Insecta; order Lepidoptera; family Noctuidae; genus Orthosia; species Orthosia incerta. The sequence goes on from OX411761.1 coordinate 9,051,134, forward strand.
GTGTCCACCAGGACCCAAAGCACTGAGTATCGGGAATCTTCAAGGTTTCGGAGACGCCGATAACAGATGTCGTCACGGGCGTACATGCATACACCCGCGCGTGGCTTGAACCTGTGCTCCAGGGTAAACCCTGGGTAAGAAAGATACGCCACGTCTGACGGACATCCGATCTGCGTCTCCGAAAGGAACAAAAGCGCTGGTTTATCAGTCTCCAGATGATAGTGGACTGCATCAAGGTTAGAGTGTATACCTCTGATGTTACAGAGGTGAACCTTATGAGACAGTGAGTGCTGCCGCTGTACAGCTTTTTTTCTTTTGTTCCTAATTGTCATAGTTGAGAGGATAGGAGAGGAGAAGAAAGTGAGATGAGGTTCCACGCTGGCATCCCACAGACACGCGACGGCAGGACGCCATCATTGGGGGACTGGTCTGGAGAATGCGGGGACGCCCGAGCCCCCCCGGAAATGTCCATCGGGCACTGTCTTCTGGTCGCCAACCAGCACGATGGCGCATTCCGGGATTTTTCGTCAGTTGGCGGGGCAGCCTTTCGTGTGTGGTTGGCACACTACTTGGGCCCCCAACTACCTGCGGTCAGCCAGCGGCGCACCGTGCCTCGGATCCCGCTACCCTCCGCGACCAGTCTCCCGATACATCCCTAACAGCGCGCATCAGGCCGGTCTGCCTGCAGTGGAACAGCTATCTCGACCCAACTCCTCTCGTTGGCTGCACCGAGCATCGTACCGGAACACGGCTAGGCCGCTTGGCGGTACGTCTTTGTCCGGTGGGTGGTCACAAGCCTTCGGCCGAAGCCTACCACCAGTTAGTGTCACCTGATTAGCACCACCCGGGGACCACGTGTAGGGTAACAAAAATAGGGGTAACTCTCCTACGGACGCGGGTGACTCAGCCCCCAAAATGTGACATAGAATTATGTCTTTTCAAACTAACACTGCTCCCGAAGATAGCTGACCGAGTGGTGAGTTCACTTCGGTCTAGTATGACCAAATTGGCATCTGAAAAACATACGGTCCGCCTTGTCCTTACTATATAAGTCAATGTATGATCAAAATATTTTATCTTGAATTGACGAGATATGAGTAAGTCTATAAATGATGTTTTTCAACACACTTGCTCATAAAGTGGCTCTAATTTCACCGCAATTAGGCACATAATGATACCTGTTATCAAACTGTGACTTTTTCCTTGCTATTATTCACAAGTGAGTTATAGAGTTTTTTTTAAATTTATTGGTTAAGTTGCTTTGTTCTTAAAAAAGTTTCTATAGAAAAAAGATCGTGCTCAATCATCATCATCATCATCATATCAGCCGAAAGACGTCCACTGCTGGACATAGGCCTCCCCCAAGCGTCGCCACATTGAGCGGTCTCATCGTGCTCAATAGTACAAATAAATACCTATTGCTTGCTCATTTCATGCAACTTCGTATATAAATAGATAATTTCAACTTGTACGTGCTTAATAAATATAACTTTCACTTAAATATAAATTTTATTTGCTCTGTAATAAAGAAAAATTTAAATGCCCTGTACGTGGCTAAAACACTATCCACGAAAAGCCAGAAAAAAAAGAAACCTCATTATTTTAGTCTATGGCCGATCGCCATTGATAAATGCGTGCGCATAGGAAAACTGATTAATTTTACCCGCCATTGCGAAAAAAAATCACAACTCGTTTTTACTGTAGAAAATGATTTTTTTGTATTATTTTCTTCACAAGTGTGTTGAAAAACGTCGTATGATACACGTGTGTATTGATGATTACCGTCCTCGGCTCTCTTAAGACCCTCACCTACGGCTCAGGTCTCAATGGCGCCTCAGCGGTAATCAGCAACATTGCACACTTGTACCATAATGTACTATTCTTACCTAGGTTTTACCACGCGGTCATCTTTACCTGTTCATTCAAAAGCCTGAAAACCTCGCATTTACAATAGTATCACGTCCCTCAATTTAAGCTTATAGCTTCGGGTTTAGCCAAGCATTAGCGACTTACAATTCAGACCTTTAGCAACAAAACCGAAACGATTGGTTTCAATCCACGTGCTGCTAAGACTAGGATTGTCAATAGATTCTAAGACTTCTGCAGTAGCAGTTCCTACTAAGTATCTAGGGGTCTTTAATTCAAGAGTGAATAGGTTTCTTCTAGGCAAGCGTGTTTCATCGTCGACCACATCATCACTTACCATCAGGTGAGATAGTGGTCAAGCGCGAGCCTATAGGATAAATAAATTAAAAAAAAATGCGGTCTTATTTTTAGCCGAATTTCCAAAAAGGAGGAGGTTCTATGTTCGACTTTGTCAGTTTTTTTTTTTGTATTTTCACCGATTACTCCGTCAATTATGAACCGTATGTGATTTTTTTTTTGTTTGAAAGGGTATACACTCGAGGTGGTCCCATTGTCACCAAGTCAGGATCTGATGAGAGGATCTCATAGAAATCGAAGTAAATCTTCAAATTTTATAGCCATACATATAGCGATTTTGGTATTTTCATCAACATGGAAAGAAAAATAAAGAAAGAATGAAAAATATTTATTTGCAACCCGCACAGGACATACCAGAATTAAGCATAAAATTAAACAATATCTATCTGCCTAGCCTTTTCCCAACTGTATTGGGGTCGGCTTCCAGTCTTACCGGATTCAGCTAAGTACCAGTGTTTTACATGGAGCGACTGCCTATCTGACCTCCACAACCCAGTAACTGGGTAACACGGTGCCTCTTGGCAAGACTGGCGTCAGATCTCAAACTTCGGACTACCCGTAACGACTGTCAAATGTCTTCAAATGACAGCTTTCCGAAGCACGGAGGAAACTCGGTATGTTGAAAATAGTCACCCATCCACGGACCGACCTCGTCAAGAGTTGCTTAACCTTGAAGATTGAACCGTGCGGCTGTTATTATTTAGCCACGAGCTCCTCATAATATTAAACAATAATGAAAAAATAAAAACCCCGTGCGAGACCAAAAAGGCTCCTATCTCAGCATCCTATGGCAAGCATCATTTGGTGAAGTGGAACTGATGAAAAAGACCACAGATGGCCACTGAAACTTCTCAATGTTAGGTATGTTTTGGGTATAAGATATCCCGAATAGTTAAATGACTGTGATGAAGCAAATTTAAATGGTTCTAGTGCAAATCGAATTATTGAACGGCTCTGGTGATGTAGACGGAAGATAGGCACCGGAACTCCGTAATATAACAATGTATCCTAGTCCTGTCAGGGTTACCGACATAGCCCGAAGAATTGCCAAACTTAAGTGGCAGTGGGAAGGGCACATTGCTCGCAGAACGGATGGCCGATGGGGCAGAGAGGTTCTGGAGTGGCAACCGCGAACCGGAAGACGTCGCGTTGGAAGGCCGTCTTTCGGCTGAAATGATGATGATGATCCCAGTCGTGTTTACGCTTGTTGGAATTGTTATGCGAAACCCTCTGCCTATAAATAATTTTCATGGTAATCTATGGTACCAAAACTAAAAAGATGAAAAATAAAAATAGGTACCAAAGACACCGACTTCCGAAAAGACGTTATTTTACGCTTTGTAGTGTTTTTTTTTAGCTTCGTTTTAGCTTTTTTGCTAAAAAGATTTTTATGTTTTAAGTTACGAAAATACACACACACACATCATTCTTTTTTGTCATTTTCCTAGCTGACTACTCTGAGAACCAACCAAAACCTAATCACAGGTCTGTCTCTTTTAAAGTCCATCCAGTTATTTCGTTTGATTTTTTAAACGACGTGGATGAAGATCTATCTGGAAATAGTGATTAGTTGAAATGACAGGTATTATTTCAATTCAAAGTCACTGTCAAATAAATTAAGTATTTAAGTTAAATCAGATAGAGTACAATTCTCGATGTTAAAGTACAGTTGATAACCCCACCGTAAGACTCTAATGTGTTTAAAGGTTAAGGTAGGGTCTCAAATCCTTTGTGTCAAGTGAAATTATGAAAGGTATCATGTTTTTTGACCGATATCGATTACATTTAGAACCAGCTTTTCGTGGCCTCCAACAATTGGCTTAGAAGTAAAGTACTCGAATTTTCGTAATCGAACTTGGCAACACTTGTGGGAGGGCTATGTAAAGCGGTGGACGTATTTAGGCTTAAATGATAATGATGATAAATCAGTACGGAGCAGAGTTGGCCCAGTGGTATCGACCGCGACTTACAAGTTGTAGTTCGTGGGTTCGAGCTCAGGCAGGCGCTTTACTTTGTCTAAATTATTTCATCACCACTGCTCTCAAAACGGTGAAAGAAAACATCGTGAGGAAACCGGCATATAGATATCCTAGAACCAAAAATTCGAAGACATGTGACATCCACCAACCCGCACTGAGCCCGCGTGGTAGATTTCGGCCCATTCCCCTCTCAGAGAGGAGGCCTGTGTCCCAGCAGTGGGAACATTAATAGGCTGATGATGTGATGATGTGATAGATTAAAGTACTTACTTCAGAGTTTTACGTTTTTATAATTTGAATGTTTACATTGTTTATTATAGAATGGATTGAGGCCTTTTGTAGCAGCACATTTTGAGGCCAATAACTCGAGCTAAAACTTTTTTCTGGTTAAGAGGACTCCTAGACGTATGCGCAGCATGGTGGAAATTCTCGCCACCTGCAAGAGTGTTGATACTCTTACCAGACGGGTTTTGTGTCTGGTGGGAAACTGTAGAGCTGTAGTTTTTGATCAAATCGCGCTGAGAACATTGAAAGCGATAAGTAGGTCTGTGAGACGTCAGGTCTTTTTCCCGGCTTGTATGTATGTATTTTTGTATTGATAATATGATATTAATAATTAAGACATCATTAGATAGGTCTTGGCCACCCAAGTGTTCTTAGATAAAAGCCGTTAAAAAAAGGAACATGGTGGGCGCCATATTGTGAGGGCTGCAATATTTTTTTCATCGAATGGGTTAACTAAATAAAGGGTTTTTAGATGTAACCACTTATATGTTTATAAGTCATTCGAATAAAAAAGTATAACTAAAAAGTTATAAATAAAAAAGTTCAGTGCAAAGTGCAGTCGGTTTTTAGATTTTATTTTCTAAAAACCGACTGCAAAGATGTAAGCAAGAAGAAAATCATGCTGTGCAGTCGGAGGATATTTATAGTTTTGGTCAGCCATCTCGCAAATATGTATACTTCGACTGCAAATCACGATTTTCTTCTTGTTTACATCTTTGCAGTCGGGTTTTTTATTTTATTAACTTTTATTTGTGGTTCGTATGCGGCGGCATGGATGTCGCAACTAACCTACATGCATACATAATGTCTGCGATGCAAGATTATTTTCATATCGACGCGCACCACACCACAAAAGCGATTGCCAATTTGCTATGCAACACTATTTGCGTAATTTATATTGTCATAACAAACTTGCATGATATATGAGATGCTCATTTTCAGCTAAATGCAAGTTATGTGTGAAGTGATGAACTAAAATGTAGCTCTTTGATCATTAGATAATTAATTGATAGTTATTAGATGTGAGTACGTATAAAAGTACATGTGACGAAGAAGATATAATACTATTTGATTAGTAGTGACATAATTCTCAATTATATCACTATTTTTCTCTGCTTTGTCTCTGGTTGACTGGTAGAAAATGCCTAAGGCATTATTAAGTCCGCCTCTGTACGTATGTGTGCATAAAGTATTAAATAATTAAATGAACAAATAAATAAATACAGCCTAGGTAATATGACACTCTATCATCGACAAATATTTTCAAAAAAAAAGGCCACAATTTACGGGATTGTTTTGCGCCACTGAAATGTTTCATTTTTTATAGGCTCGCGGTTGACTATTATCTCACATGATGGTAAGCAATGATGTGGTCGAGAACGCAGCACGCTTGCCTAGAAAAAACCTATTTACTCTTGACTTAAAGACGCCCAGGGTGGTGACCATAAGCTCTTAGAGCGGCTTTTCGTACGACTTATTGTCGGGCCTACGTTGTCTCCCCATATCCAAGTACTAATGCTGTAACATGGAAATATTGTAAACAAAACAATTTAAAAGAGTAACCATGGAGTTTCTTGCCGGTTCTTCTCCATAGGAAACGACTAACCCGAACCGTGCACCTTTTGTCGACGTTTTATAAGTGCCCATGTAGGCCTATGTAAAATAAAAATATTTGATTTGATTTGATCAATTTGAGATCGAGTAAGGGACAGATGTATATGACTTGTATACATCTGTCACTTGATTGAAGCCAGATTGTAGCTATCAGGAAATACAGATTCCGGAAGCGTATAACACTCCCTGTACACACGAGTGGGATATCCACCGTGTACCGATGACGCATCACCGTGTTGTAGTCCGATGATGGAACGGGCTAGAAGAAATTAGTTCATGCAATTTCATCGCACACTCCCCGAAATGTAACCGATAAATAACCGACAGGCTGGCAACTCGGCGCCGATGTTCAAGGCCTGGACTTGATCAGTTTCTCATTGCCGATGAGCCTCTTGACCCGTTTTTATATGTTTTTGATTATAGTTTAGCAAACTATTTAAAGAGGTCAAGTGGTCATTAGTGCTATTGCCGAGCATGAAGTTCTGAGTTAAATTACAAATGACAGAAAGCTGCAGACCATTGTTTAAAAAATACAAATTATTGACTTTACCCTCTTTATATATTTTTGAAGTTGCATCGTTTGTAAAGTCTAACCCCCATCACTTTCCACGACTATCTGACACTTTTCCACGTAACAGACGTGACAATAGTCAACTGTGTTTGCACTCGGCGAAAACTGCCCTCATGGGGAAAAGCTTTTTTTGTATGGCCCCGAAAATATACAACAAAATACCACAGTCATATAAAGCTATGACAACAAATCAATTTAAAAATAAGATTCGAAATTTACTAACAGACAAGTGTTATTATAATATAAATGACTTTTTGACAGACTCCTTTTGAATGCTTGAATGTTTATATTATTGTTTAGATGGTATGGTTATTCTTATAAAATTTTATTCTGACATTCTGGATTGATTATTGTATTTTGACTTATTGTTTTAATATCTTTACATTTTTTATTTTACTCTGACTTTCTAGTATCACATCCTTGATAAGTATTATTTATTGAAATATGCACGATTTTTCACGACATTTGCATTTTGCACATTCGATATTTTAATATCCTGACATTTTTTTAATAATTTTGAGTTGACATTCTAGAATGATTATTTTGAATTGATTTATTATTTTAATATCTTTATTCTTTTTTATTATTTTACTCTGACATTCTAGCAGCATAATGTTGACTTGTATTATTTTATTGACATTTGCACGACATTTATTTTAATTTTTTATTATTACTAAATATGACATTCTTTTATGTATTTTAATTTGTATTCTAAATTAATATTTGCATGCCATTATCCAAGGTAAACATGACGTTCATTTTGTATCCTAACATCTCTTCATGCTGACAATTTGTTATGTATGTATTGTACTCATGTTTGAGCAAATAAAAATGATTTTATTTGATTTGAGTTCGATTCCCGAGTCGTTAAATGTGTTATTGGGTTTTACCCATCTGAAATTTCTCAGTAGAAGCCCGGAGTCTAAATTTATGTCAAGTTGGTGGTAAAAGACTCGCTCCCTATAACAATCAATCTGCCTAGCCTTTTTCGAACTATGTTTGGGTCAGCTGCCAGTCTAACCGGATTCAGCTGAGTACTGTACATGGAGGACTGCCTATCTGACCTCCACAACCCAGTAACTGGGTAACACGGTACCCCTTGACTAGACAGGTCTCAGATCTCAAGCTTCTGAATACCCGTAACGACTGTGAAAGATCTTCAAATGACAGCCAGGATCAACGGCTTAACGAGCTTTCCGAGGCACGGAGGAACCTCGGTGTGTTGAAATGGTCACCTATCCACGGACCGACCTCGTCAAGCGTTGCTTAACTTTTATGATCGACCAGTGCGGCTGTTATTATTTAGCCACGAGCTCCCTATAATAAGGGCCGTAAACATATCTGTTTAATAGTAGGTACACGTCTGCAATTGCTATTGCATGGTGAATACCAGACGTGATGTCACATTTAACGGTCGAGATTCGATAAACTGCAAAACTCACACTTGTCTGGTTTAACAAATGCATGGTACATCGGTACATGGTGGACATATTACATATATAAGGAGAAACACTTTTATTGTGCGTACAGCTAAGGAGTGGAATTCCCTGCCGGAGTCTGTGTTTTCCGCCAGCTACAATCTAGGGGTCTTTAAGTCTAGAGTGAATAGGTTATTTCTAGGCAAGCGTGATTCACCGTCGACCACATTATTGCCTACCATCAGGTGAGATAATGGTCAAGCGCGAGCCTATAGTGTATAAAAAAAATAAACTGAGTGTGACAATAAGTGAGGCATTCAGTGTGGCCATATACAGTTTAAGTTGCGCTTACACCAGATACTGCCGTAAACGTCTTCTAAATGTGTCCATTGTGTTAGTTGTTTTGATCGGTGGTGGAATGTTATTACAAACTTTGGAAACCGCATCACGAAAGCTGTCTCTGAACGCTGCTTTCATTACCGTAATAGGTATAGCTTATAGATGCATCAGAATAACAAATAGGCTATAATTTGTAAGAATATTGGGGGAAGGACTAATTCCACGCGAGCAGAGCCACTGACAGAAGCCATTATATATATATATATAGCATCTGTGCAAATCTTCCCTGCCTCCCCGCAATGAATAGGATTCATTAGTGACTGCCAGTCCTCCCCTTTGTTTGAGTTCGTCCCTAGCTTCGACTGTCTCATTCAGGGGACACTGGACGCCTCTGATTGTGTGGTCTGTGCCAAGTAATAGGTACTCGGTATTGATGTATTTGACATGTGCTACGGTAGCAGTTTCCTGGGATTTTGATGAAAAATGTCCAAAGTTGAAGGAGGTTTAAAATTTTGAATGAATGATATCCCGTTAGGCCTATTATTCTAAGTAATTTTAAAGGAAACTCGCTCCGACTCAGAGGCCATGATATCGGAAAAAGAGGCAATGAATTTGAATCAATAACAAGCTAAAGATAACTGCAAATTTGATTGAATCGAGTGGAGCAATGACCGAAAACAACGGGGAGGATACATATTCGCGAGCTGGCTGACCAAAACCAGATGTATCCTCCAACTGCACAGCATGATTTTCTTCTTGTTTACGTCTTTTTAGTTCGCTTCTTGAGCAGTCGGGTTTTTTTTGATTATTTGAATTAACTTTTTTATTTAAAACTTTAACATTTTTTTTCGAGTTAGGTACATTTAAATACATAAGTGATATATATTTTTGAAGTTACCTCTTAAAACCCTTTATTTTGATACCCCACACGATGGCTTTGACAGAAAACAAAATTGGACGCCCACAATATGGCGCCCAAAATCCGCCATTTTCCAATTTTAATGTAGTGTCAGTAACACTCGCAAGGTTATTCTTTTATTGACGTAAGAATCATCAAAATCGGTCGCCACATAGTAACAAACATAGACTGATAAACACATTATCCTCCTTCGGCAGTTGGGTAATAAGCGAGAGTTTATGTATGTATTTAGGAGAAATGGGGAAAATTTCGTATCAATTAATTATAACTTACCAGTAATTTTATAAATAACTCCAAAGTGTCTTCATGTTTTATTTAAAGCTTTGCGGAACTCACTAATGACTGTAGCGATATTATCGTGATATATCATCGTTACGCGAATATTACCGAGAATTGTCCGCCATATTGGATACTGGAACCTTTGTCACTTGAAATGCATATCTGACAGGAATATTCATATTGTCCTTTTGAATTGCGTATGTTGGAATGTGGAGTTATTGGCACGGGGAAAATGAATATTGAACGAGCACGATATGAAGGGCAGTTGGAACTTTACCTGGTTTTAATATTTCCAATTTTAATTATCTGTTAGCGCCAACCCGCCTTGAGTAAGCATTGCATAGAATAACCAGATTATAATGTTGGCACTATTGGGACACATGCCTCTTCTCTGTGAGAGGGAATGGGCTATTAACCGGTTGAATGCTGTAATTACCGAAACAATCAATTAAAAAGCCATTGTGTCTCGCGTGCGGTTCACAGTGCGGGTTAATAGATGTTACATGTCTTCGAATTTTTAGTCTACAACTAACTAGACACGCCGGTTTTTTTTTCAATTCAATTCAAATTCTTTATTGCGAACTAAGTGTACAGACTTTAGAAGATGTTAACATAAGCTATGTTCTTAGAACTGAGTTGCCTGTTAAGGCATTGCAAATTAAATGGTTTATACTCAATATTACAGTTACATATACAGTTTACATTAAATTATATTAATTATCATTATTCATACATTTTATTGCAGTGGTGGCCCAGTGATATCAGCCGCGACTTACAAGTTGTAGGTCGTGGGTTCGAGCCCAGGCAGGCGCTTTACTTTGTGTAAATTATTTCATCACCACTGCTCACAAAACGGTGAAGGAAAACATCGTGAGGAAACCGGCATGTCCTAGAACCAAAAATTCGAAGACATGTGACATCCACCAACCCGCACTGGGCCCGCGTGGTGGATTACGGCCCATTCCCTCTCACAGAGAGGAGGCCTGTGTCCCAGCAGTGGGAACATTAATAGGCTGATGATGTGTGATGTGATACATTTTATTTTATATCATTTAATTCTTATACTAATTTATATCACATTATATTAATTATCACAATAATTTTTATCCTTAATGCTTCCGTTTAAAAATAAAAAATTGAATTTAAGTTCTTGATATCTACGGGTAACTTATTATATATTTTTATGCTCATACAAAAATTACTATTGCTATACACTGTAGTGTGGGATCTTTCATTGCGTAATATATTTTTAAATCTAGTGCTCCTTTTAAAAATAAAAAAATTGAATTTAAGTTCTTGATATCTACGGGTAACTTATTATATATTTTTATGCTCATACAAAAATTACTATTGCTATACACTGTAGTGTGGGATCTTTCATTGCGTAATATATTTTTAAATCTAGTGCTCCTTTTAAAAATAAAAAATAAAAATTTTAGTTCTTGATATCTACGGGTAACTTATTATATATTTTTATGCTCATACAAAAATTAATATTGCTATACACTGTAGTGTGGGATGTTTAATTGCGTAATATATTTTTAAATCTAGTGCTCCTTTTAAAAATAAAAAATTTAATTTAAGTTCTTGATATCTACGGGTAACTTATTATATATTTTTATGCTCATACAAAAATTACTATTGCAATATACACTGTAGTGTGGGATGTTTCATTGCGTAATATATTTTTAAGTTTAGTGCTTGTCAATGTGCCATAGCTACTGATGTTTGGTTTAGCTAGAATATAGGCCACATAGACATATAGAACAGGGAGGGTTAATATGGTTTGTTGAATGGTTTCCTCACTACGTTTTCCCTCACCGTTTTGAGAGCAGTTTTTTTCATGAGCAAGCGAGGCTTTTCTTTTTAATTTTCGTGACGATCTCTCTGTATGAGATGAGGCCTTTGACCTGGAATTGATATGCATGTTTTATTAACCTTCCTATACTCGCGCTTTGGTCTGTGAGTCCGACGAAACACACTTTCTTGATTTTTTTCTTTTATAATCTTTGATGGCGTTTTGCACTTTCTTTTAGCTGCCGGATATGTTGCTACGATTATTTTAGGGCGCAAAGAGTCAACGAGCGTGTGGCAGGTATAATTGTATTTGGCGACAATCGATCTGTGGGACCGGTGCGGGTATAAGTATCACAGTATGATTTTCTGTGTTTTTGTATTGAAATTTTTTTTGGGACTTTATAATTTTGTGTTTCAGTTATCTTTCGTATTCAAAAGTTTGTTTGAAGAAAAAAATATTTTGTAAACTCTTACGAAAATCTCGCAATTTTTCAGAGATTGTTCCAAATTAGTCTTACTCAGTAAATATACTGTAAATTGTTGATAAAGAGTTTGAAGAAGAAGGTGGAAGAAGTTATCTTATTCAGGATATTATTATTAAATATTGTGAAATTGCGTTCCAAACTTTCGGTCTGTGAGACCATGCGTATCATCATCAACCTTTTAACATTCCCATTGCTGGGACACAGGCCTCCTCTCTGTGAGAGAGGGAATGGGCCCAGTGCGGGTTGGTGGATGTCACATGTCTTCGAATTTTTGGTTCTAGGACATACCGGTTTCCTCACGATGTTTTCCTTCATCGTTTTTAGAGCAGTGGTGATAAAATAATTTACACAAAGAAAAGCGCCTGCCTGGCAGATGCGCGGATATAGGTGTTACAAAATTTTGCGCGGGTATAGAGAGGTTATCCTTTTAAGATATACCAATAAATGTACTTGTATTAATTGAAGAATTAATATATCATAAACCCATTCTGTGACGATGTTACCAAAAATTTATGAGTATTGATTAAGAGTTCAAAAACCCTACTTGACATTTATAATATATTATTTATTTAGGAACTTTTTAACGAACTACTTAATCTCACCCAGAAACACGCAGCTCTAAGTAATGGTAAAAGAAAAACCGGCCAAGTGCGAGTCGGACTCGCGCACGAAGGGTTCCGTACCATTATCGCAATAAAACGGCCAACAAATCACGTTTTTTGTATGAGAGCCCTACTTAAATATTTATTTTGTTCTGTTATTAGTATTTGTTGTTATAGCGGCAACAGAAATACATCATCTGTGAAAATTTCTTCTGTCTTGCTATCACGGTTCATGAGATACAGCCTGGTGACAGACGGACAGACAGACAGACAGACAGACGGATCGCGGAGTCTCAGTAATAGGGTCCCGTTTTTACCCTTTGGGTACAGAACCCTAAAAACAGTGAAGGTTGATGATTAATCAAGTAGATAGCTAATAAGCACATTGGGCTACTCTGGTGATCAAAAATCTAGTAACTCAGCTTGGCCTGGGAATCGAACCAAGAAATTCAAGTTTATTTTGGTAAAAATACCTACTGGCGCTTAAATTTCTTACTTCTTTGTTTCAGATTTACCTACTTCAACGAGAGCTTCACCAGACTGCTAACTATGTTATAGTGGAAAGTTTGTTCCTAAATCCTAATCAAGTGCAGTGTTCCTAAACTTAGTATTTTTGACGCTACTTTACATTAGTGTACCAATAAGTGCTAAAAATGGGATGCAACACGAGTTCCGAAGCCAAAACTGCCAAAGAAGAGAAGAACAATGCCCAAGAAAATCAGACAAATGCTGCCACAGGTATTTATAACACTGTTCATAAGAAAAACTATAGATTTATAAATAATTTTCTTTTGATATAACGCCTTTTATACAACTTTAAACAGCGCCATCTACCGGAATTTTCAGACACTAACATGTAAACGTGCTTTCTGTGACTCGTGGAAAATGTACGCTGTCGTGTACTATGAAGTTTCTACAAACGTTACATAGATGGCGCTTTTTTACTCTGCGGGTTTTCCTTTTTAGGCTACAGATGGAGTTACAACTTGTCTATTTTATTAACTCAGTTTAAAATCGATTTGACTACAATTGAGTACCTACCAAAACAATACTAAATTATCTGCTACTTATATTTAGTGAATTGTAGGTTGGAGGTTATTTATAGGTAGTCGCTCCATGTAAAATATTCGTCTTCAGCAGTATCCTGTTAAATTGGAAGCCGACCGACTTGTGGGAAGATTAGGCGGTTGATGACAACGATGGCTGTTGGTTCTGGTATTCAAATTTTAAGTAACATTCTAAGTCTTTTTTTTATTCTGAAATACTTACGACAGAAATGTCTTGCAATATTATGAGTTGGGTTCTTACTCACTGTCACAAAAAAGATTCTAACAAAAACTCATCTCCAATATAATGGAGAGAACAGTTTTTCTTGTAACTGCGACATGTCTAAGAAAATAGTGATATATTGAAAATGTCGCGTGTCGTCTTGAAAACGTTTGTCATCCTTCAAATTAATCTGCCAAGATGTTTTAGACGGAACCTTTAGATGTTGGTAGATTAGGCATCTTTTTTGTTTTCGGGGCAAAACCGCCGTCTGGAGGTATGGGGAATATACCAGGCAGGGTAGCATTGCCTCACTAAAACCACCTGACACTGAACAGAAATAAAATTGCTGTGTCTTGGTTGAAACATTCATTAAGAAATTCAAGTTTCTTGAAATATTATTGCAATGGTATATATCTCAGGTTTTCGCAGCATTGGCAACACAGGTGTCAAACGGCGGTGAAATCGGCCTTTTAATGTTCCCACTGCTGGGACTCAGGCCTCTTCTCTGTGAGAGCGAGTATGAGCATTAAATCCACCACGCGGGCCCAGTGCGGATTGGTGGATGTCACATGTCTTCGAATTTTTGGTTCTAGGACATGCCGGTTCCCTCACGATGTTTTCCTTCGCCGTTTTTAGTGCACTGGTGATGAAATAATTTACACAAAATAAAGCTCCTTCCTGCGTTAGAACCCACGACCTAGGACACGTCAATTGGGGCCATTACCATTGGGCCACCACTGCTCTTGCCACTTGGCAACACAGGTCTGAAAACGGCGGTGAATATCATTAATTATTTGGGTCAATATAGATGTACTAAGGTACATTTCGTTATTTATTACTAAGGTGCAACTCTGCCCAATCTCGGGCACTACGGGTGAAATGTTGTATATTATTTGTGTCAAAGACCTGTTTGTCCACATACCAACCTAGTATCTATAGAACAGTGTTCTATCTTCTGATTCATTGCTTACATAATTTGGTATATTCCTGTACAAACTGCTTACATAACTGTGCAAATCAATATTTATGTATTTATTTAGTCTTCTTCTTCGTCGTATTAAATATATTTTAACCAGACTTCAGCCACGTCAACAACATTGTCATTTGACTCAAGAATTTCTTTCATGGTGCCGGTGTTGTTGCACAGATAGCATGACAAAAGGTGAGACATTGTTTGAGACGTGGCTCCGTAATTGCACTGTGGGTCATTAGAGTATCCACATCTAACTGGATTGTGCCTGCAGCGACCCAACTGTCTTCTTCGTAGTCGATTTAGAGATTGTCAGGTGGGTCAAGGCAGTCGGTAGCAATTGGTTTAGTGAACGACAGGAAGCTGTTTCGACTTTTCAGTCTGCTTTATCCACAAGGATAAGAGAGACTTATGTAATTCAAAATGTGCTCAAAAAATATGATAATTTTATAAATCTAGTTCCTTAAATAAATTTTACAAGTCGAATCGTTCAAAAATAAAATCAACACATTTTTCTACCGTTTACAGAAACGCAAACTAAATAATTTCCGAGGGTGCCAGTGAGTTCATTCCCATTCAAATGTTAAAATATTTACAAGTCCCGTCGACTTGCCCGCGGCTCCGGGTTTTTCTTTCCATAAATAATATCTACTTGAATAATCCACCATTTTGTGTACCCATCCCTGTCAAGGTTTTCTTTTTTTCGTTTTCGTTCAAGATATTTTTTAAGGTCCGATGAATCTCTGTAAGAGTTTGTCCCTTGCCTTGTAAGTGGCTTAGAATTTATGTTTCTTTTTGAGTTGTTTAGTTGTGCAGTGCTCCATATTTTTCGTGTTCTTTATCATTCAAAAAGGGGCTGAATACTTTGGTTTTCAGCAATAAACAGCACTGCCTATTTTAAACGACGAAAAAAAAAAGAGGGTGTTCTCAATTCGACACGTATATATTTTTTTTTTGGATGACCACGTATAACTTTATTAGAGTGGTCCGATTAGAAAAAGATTTTTTTATTGGAAAGAGTAAACCTAACCTAACCCTAGTTCCACCGCTAAAGGTAGAAAAAAAAGATTTATTGATAATTTTTCCACTGAATTTTCAATTGCGAGCCGATTCTGTTAAGTAAACTAAAAAGCGAACAAAATCCGTTTTACAAAAAAATTAAGCGACAAAATAACGAACTGAAAGATTTTTTTTATTTTTTTATTCTAGAATTTTGTGGCGGCGCCAAACAAATTTGCATGTTTTTTGTTTGGCGCCTTTTTCTAACTCAATTTTTTAAACATTTTTATCAATTTTTTAAACATATTACGTTTTATTTCCTTCTGCCTGCAGCTTTGCCCACGTGAAAGTAGAAAATATATCACGCGGGAACGCAAAGTAAAGGGTCAAAAGAATCTAGGTCATGGTCTTATTGTGTTCCAAAGTTTCGTCCAATTCCATTCAGTCGTTGAAACATGAGTAAATTATTAAACAGCCAAGCATCAAATGTTGTTAATTCTTTATTGCACACCTAAACAAAACATTTATACGAATTGAAAACAAAATTCATTTACAAAGGCGAGCTTAACTCCAAATGGAGTCTTCTTGCAGTAAATCTTTGGATGATAGAGATCATAATAGAGGAATTTCCACATCTTTAAGAGAATGAAGTAGAAAATGTTGTAGGATTCAGGTGTTTATTCCGATATTTTGACCATAACCTTTGTTCAAAGGCTCATATTTGTAACTCAAGAATAATGTAACAGAATCTGAATTTAACCATGGCTTCTAAGATTTATTTTAGGACCCCGTCACAAGACCCAACTTTAAATATCTCACATCTTTGAATACTTAGCATTGATCCTCAACTTTACAAAGCCAAAGTGGGGAGTCTAAAATGATATCCGAATAGTTTTGACAACTATCTGGGTTCTGTTTGTAACTTTAACCGCAGTAAGATTACCTTTTCGGCGACTTGTAGTTGAGAACAGGTTTAGTAGAACAAAATACTTTTGTTTAGTCTGCGGTATTGTCTGCATTGTGGTCTGTGGGTTTGAAATTGACATTTGTTTTTAGAAGATACGCAGCGGTTACTAATAAGAGGTTGGATTGGTAGGGTTGATGATTCACTGTTATTGCCATATACTTACATAAAAATATAATTAAACTTGAAACTTTTTAAATAGAAAACTTCTTCACAGCACACATCACATCACCAGTCTATTAATGTTCCCACTGCTAGGACACAGGCCTCCTCTCTGAGAGGGGAATGGGCCGTAATCCACCACGCGGGCCCAGTGCGGGTTGGTGGATGTCACATGTCTTTGAATTTTTGGTCCCAGGATATGCCGGTTTTCTCACGATGTTTTCCTTCACCGTTTTGAGAGCAGTGGTGATGAAATAGTTTACACAAAGTAAAGCGCCTGCCTGGGCTCGAACCCACGACCTACAACTTGTAAGTCGCGGCCGATACCACTGGGCCACCACTGCTAAAACTTCTTTAGCCAAGTTGAATTCGGTAGGGGTAAAACTTATGGGTTCACGTCAGCGAAATGCTTATATGATAGTGTCTTAATGTTACGTGTGGCGGATTAAACGTGTTTTCGATACACACACATTTATAGCAAAAAAAAAAGTTTTGTCTTCAGTCCCGATGACTGCCTATTTTTGCCCGACTGCAAGGAAATGGTTATGTTTGTCACGCGTTTGTATTTATGTAATATTCTTTATATTACCACATTTCTTTCAGACCGCTAGACGGATTTATACAATTAGGATATCGTTAGATGCGTCCAGACCGCCCAAGTGTTCTTAGATAGGCTAAATTAAAATAAAACAAACATGGCGGCTTTTGGGCGCCATATTGTATGGGTCGCAATATATTTTTTTTCCCAAACCCAAGGAGTGGGGTATCAAAATGAAGGATTTTAAGAGTTGATTACAAAAATATATACCTCTTATATGTTTAAAAGTCTATCGAATTTTTTTTTACAAAAAAGTTGTACTTATAAAAAAAAAGTTAATTTGAAAATCAAAAACCCGACTTAACTTACTTGACTTAATGTCCTCGTCCCCTGGATCGGTCAAAGGTCGTCCACAGTAGTCCTCCATCGCGATCGGCCTTGAAGTTCACGCTTCACCTCGCTCCACGTCATACCGATGCTCGTCGCTGAGTCAGCTCTGCAGCGTCTTCGAAGCATACTCAGCGGAATGGACATTTGACCCGAAGATCTTGAGTTCAATCCTTCGAAACTTAAAAACCCGACTACCCGAGCGACTTAAAAAGCTGTAAACATGAAAAAATCATGCTGTGCAGTCGGAGGAAACATATTCGGGAACTGGCTGACCCCCTGACCCTCCGACTACACGGCATGATTTTTTCTTGTTTACAGCTTTTTAGTTCGCTGCAGTTAGACTAAAAAATTAACTTTTTTTAACTGTTTTTCAAATCGTTGTATTTCCCCCCATATAAGTTATGTACAATATACATAGAATACATCGTAAGTGTCGATTACGTGTACCTACTATTACATACAATGTGATGGCTGTATCCAGTATTCCCCAAGTATTTGTGAAAGAGGCTTTTTGTAACGCTATTTTCATGAAAACAAATTGCTGCTGAATTCAGTGTGAGTTATGGTTTAGGGTTTCAGATAAGAACTACTTACGGTAATGTGCGTAGAAACAAAGTTAGGGTTTTTTTTGGTCCAAGCTGAAATTGAAGGTTTTCCTAATGTTTGATGGTTACTTTTAGAGGAGCTCGTGGCTAAATAATAACAGCCGCACTGGTCGATCATCAAGGTTAAGCAACGCTTGACGAGGTCGGTCGGTGGATGGGTGACCATTTTCAACATACCGAGTTTTCTCCGTGCCTCGGCAAGCACGTTAAGCCGTTGGTCCCGGCTGTCATTTTAAGATCTTTGACAGTCGTTACGGGTAGTCAGAAGCTTGAGATCTGACACCAGTCTTGTCAAGGGGTATCCGTGTTACCCAGTTACTGGGATGTGGAGGTCAGATAGGCAGTCGCTCCATGTAATATACTGGTACTTGGCTGAATCTGGTAAGACTGGATGCCGACCCCAATATAGTTGGGAAAAGGCTAGGCAGTTTGATTTTGATGGTTACTTTTAGCATAATATGTGTTGCCGTTACTGGCTTTCAATCGAATAGTAACAGCAAGTTACTGTAAGAATTGACATTATGTCACCTCTACTTTGCGATATGGCCTTATATTTTGGGGATAAGCGACTAAAGTTGAGGAGGTTTTAATAGCACAGAAAAAATGTACACAAGCCGTATGTAAAATAAAACGAACGGATTCATGCAAGCTATATTAATTCCAAAACTTATAAATATTAACTGTACCATCACTTTATGTCTATGAAGCCTGTATCATTGTGAAAAACAACATTGTTTTTTATAAATCTGTCAAAATTCAATGGCGCTCAAAAAGGTTGCACCTATTAGGCACTAAAACCAAATTTATGCACAACAGTATTTATGCGAGAGATTTGCCATCATTTATTGAAGAGTTATGTTGTATATCTTCGAAGTTCTTCATCAGATTTTCACAAAATTAACATCGGTGGTCCGATTTGCGAACGTAATCTTTAAAAAAATAGGATTTTCAAAATCGGTCAACAATTGACGGAGAAATCGGTGAACATACACAAAGAAAAACAAACAAAGTCGAACACAGAACCGCCTTATTTTGGAAAGTCGCTTAAAAATAGAAATGAAGATACACAAATTAGGTCACACTATCTTTACAGAAATTGTTAGTAGCACTGTAAAAAGTAAGTGACACAAATAACTAACACAGATTTATGATTTATTTTCAAAATACTGTCACATTTTACAATCACTTAAATAATGCTCGTTATTAAACATAATGCATTGTGTAAAACGATGAAAATATCATGTTATTCAAAAATATTCCGATGTTATTTAAAGTTTGAACGATAAATATGGCCCGGTATGCAAATATGACACATTTCATTATAGCACCACAGCGCACGTAAAACAAAATGATAATAGTTTCATGTCTTTTTAACCGACTTCAAAAAAAGGAGGAGGTTGTCAACTTGTCGGTTTTTTTTTATGTATGTTCCCCGTTTACTCAAAGACGCCTGGACCGATTACAAAATTCTTCTTTTGTTTTAAAGGGTATACTTCCTAGTTGGTCCCATAGTCATTAGGTCAAGATCTGATGATGGGATCCTAGAGCAATCGAGGGAACTCCTCAAATATTATAGGCTTACATATAGCGATTTTGGTATTTTCATTCACAATTCATTTACACTAAAAAGTATCATTTGGTGAAGTGGAACTGATGAAGAAGACCACAGGTGGCCACTAGAACTCCTAAATGCTAAGTATGTCACGGGTATAAGATATCTATCAATAGTGAACCGACTATGATGAAACAAATACTTATAAATAAATGGTACTGATGAAAATGGCATCATCGAACTGATCTGATGATGAAGCCGGAAGGTAGGCACTGGCAATCTGAAATAAAACAATGTATCCTAGTCGTGTTTGGGCTTATTGGAATCGTCATGAGATGTTCTTTGGCTATAAATGATTAATTGGACATACTTACCAAAACCAAAAATAGCAAAAATAAAAAAACCGAGGTGTCTTTTGTACCCATTGTTTTCCGTTTTTCGACACCGACTTCGGAAAAGAAAGTCATTTTTTGCTTTGTAGTTTTTTGTTCTGAAAGTCGGTTTCATTTTTTGTTAAAAACTTTTATTAATTTTTCAATATTACAATCTTTATAATAGTTTTACAATTATTATTGTATCATTATACCTGGATGGGTTTGTTTTGGTACTCACAAAATCTAGTACCACGCCACGTAACTTTTTGCACAGTCAAAACAAGAATTGAAACCTTTTTACGAATTTCTAACATTAATCATTATTTTTACGGGTCGTGGGGCTTTCGGGACCAGGACTGCGGTCCCAGATTCCACCTTTAAATACAATATTATTATTGAGTAGTATTGTGGGACCACAGAAAAAAAGTTAAAGTACAGTTACCAAAAATGCTGATATTTTTATCAACAATTGCATGAATTATCAAAACCGGTACAAAATATCCGAAACCTGATTTTCTTCTTCTATGTAGCAAGATCCATCTTTAATTTTATGGGTATTTCATTACTTTTATAGCCAATCATCTCTTGCACTTTAAATGACCTGCGCATCACCTGCTGCTGCAATAAATGTGGCCAAATACTGAGCCAGCCAAGTTTGATTAAATGTGCCGTTGAAACAAAAAGAAAAAGATGAGCCATCCACATTAATAACTCATTCGAATGTGGACTTATGTGATGCACGTTTTGTGAGAAAACTTTCAGCTATAACATTTTATCAACTTGATAATTATATCAAAACCAATTAGTCTTACAACTCCCCTATTATAGAAACGATAATACCCAAGGACGAGCAAAACTTCGAAGGCTTTCATCCAATTTCGTACGATCCATCTTGTATTTGTCTGTAAAGTGGTAATTATCCCACTTCTGATATTCTGTATTTCATTGTTAAGTGGCAATCATCCCACTTCTGATACTTAGTAACTTTGTTATTTTAAGTGGAGATAATTAAAAAGCTTGTTACTCGTTATGTTTCGCTTTTGTTGTTATAATTCGATCAAAACGGTTCTTGTTTGTAATTATTCTGTTCGGTGCGGTGAAAATTCTTTTTTAAAGTAACTGTCTGTGTCTTATCATTAGTAAATTAATTTTTAAGATAGGGTCTCATTTTTTTTTTAGGTTTTCTTTGTTCGTTCAATGCCATTTTAGGTTTTGCTCTTAAATGATTCTGATTTGTTTTAATTGGAATTAAGCTCAAGGAAGGTTTAGTCACACCATGATAAATACTGGTACTCAGTTGCATTTGATTAGACTGGAAGCCGATCCAAACACAGTTGAGAAAAGGCTAGGCAGATTGATTTGCGTCCAAGCAATACAATAAAACAGGATCTGAACCATTTGATAATCGCAATAAAGATATTTATTTAGTAGCTTTCTATAAATAGATCGTTAAAAAATCAACGAACTACAGAAAACATTTCAATTGCTCAACAAAAACACACTACAACTTAGAACACTGTTTTTCTTGAACTACACAAACGCCTACGAGAGCTCTACACATCTCGTAGACCCGCTACGGTGCTACGCGGCTACGAACACCCGTAGCAGTTGTTTGGTTTTATTTTTATAGACTACGAAGGCCTACGGTTCGTAGAGGTTTATGTTTTAGTATTTATGAGAAGTCGCACTGGCATTTTTGAAAAACAGATAGTTTAATATTTTTGGTGCTTTTTTCTCTGGTAAAATAAGTACATATATATTTTAATGTATACCTTTGATATATAAATTTGACCTTGCTAGCCGATAAAATTACATAAAATATGGCAAAGTAATTCGTCGTAAAAATGTGTTATAAATGAGTCAGACAGTCAATTAATCTGCCACAAAAGTTAAACCGTTAATATAAATGAACACGAAATTACATTTAACGAAATATACAGACTGTATTTTTATTCATTGGCTTGCTTTCATGTAGTAAAAATACTTCTGAATATAAATAACGTTTGCTATAGGATCTTCTCAAACATCTGAAAAAATTAACTGTTCAGTATATTTTTGTTCGCATTACTCAACAAAATGGGGTAGTATTTAAAATAAATCGCAAATAAAAAATTAAACTTATTGTATCCAAAAATAATCAAAAATCCAATCTAAAATACTGATTGCACAGCAAAATAGTTAACTCAAAATATTATTATTTTAGCAACTTTTGCTGGGTTTCTATTTCTGTCTGCAGGGTCTAAAGTAACCTAACATGAAAGAACACCCCCTTCGAACATAACCAATCCGTGTCGAGATGCCCAAAGCTCCCGAGCTCGCTTCGCTCGCTCTTGGACTTATTGTGTTATATGTGTGAATATAACTTTTGTACGCTCTGGTTAATTTGCTGTGCAGTCAGTATTTCTGATGTAAAAAAAGTACAGATTTTTTTTTCCTTTTCTATGGGTTCATCAAAACCCTAATTTTATTACAATGTAGACTTATAAATAGACTAATAAGTAATTTAATTACAACCTTTACTATTAAATTATCTTTACTAAGAATGTGTCCAATAGCACTTCTCTTATTGTCTCTATTAAGGCGAATACACTTCGTGCTTGTGTTTGTTTGGATTATATAAATGATGGAAATAAATTGACAGGTAATTATTTATTTGATGTGCAATTAATAATATCCCAACAAAATCTAGTAAATGTCAGATATTTTTCGCGATTTCTAGCTTGCTCCTGTAGTGAAAGTTATTCATATTCATAAGCAATTCCACCCCATAAAAGATAGCCATTGCATTAAAGTCACTTTGTATATTTACTACATTTGCCACTAAAATATTATGTCCAAAAGTATCATAATTTAATATCAGGATAAAATAAAATTTACTTTTACTTAGATATAATTATTTAATAAAAATTTATTCATAACTTTAGTATTGTACTAATCGACTGCCTTCAGGATTATACTCGTACATTTACTGAATGAAATTAACTTTAAGTAAAACCGTATAAAATATTGTAATTACTTTCTATTTTAAGAGCCTTAATGTTAAGTTATCATTTTACTATTTACAGAATATATTAGCTTGTTGATACCGAGAAGAAAAGCTCTTTGATATTGTAATAAGTTTATTAATAAAACATATGACACCAACGTATGCCGTAGGAGTGACCTTTTGGTGTTCTATATACTCAGCCATAACTATATTGTGTACTTGTAAGCATAAAATACTTCCGTTGCTTAACTTTGTGACTAGTTCTACATGAAATGATCCTCGGCAAGATGGGTTGGTAATCTGAAGCAGCTAACAGGAATTGGGCCGATTATTAAGGCGTTTACAATCGGTTCAATTACAGAAAGAAAAAGCCTGTGCACACCCAGTACAAATTTGGAATAATTTGAGATTATTAAAATTATAAAATTAATAAGTTCTATTAATGATTGCTAGACATTTCCTTATTATCAAGCCGTCTGACAGATGGGATTTCTCATACCCTATAGGGGGTAAATTTTTAATTACAATATATGACCAGAGGGCTAGGTTTTTCTTCGGCCAGAGAATCAGCATTACTATCCAACGTGGCAATGCTGACACTTTTTTCATTGACCAAATTTTTGACGCCCAATGAGACGCAAAAACGCAAATGAGACGCATGCTCTTTTTATACGCGTTTGTATATAGGTATGTCACATATTATTTTTTTTATGTTCTAATAAGTATGTTGAAAATAATAAAAAAAAAAAAAACGAAGTAAAATAAAACTTTCATTACAAAAAGAACTATTATTCAAATTGTACGATTCTGAACCCAGTGTTCAGGCTGTGCGTAGGCACAGATAATATAATACTAGCTTACAGATGCCTCATCCCATACAAAGAAACCGTGCCGACGTAACTAGCGTTTTTCATCTGATTATACCGATTATTTTTTGTAAATCAATCGCGTTCGGTTCCGTTCCACGGCGATAGATAGATCACCATCTATATCCGTTGAATGGAACGGAACGGAACCGAACGCGATCGGTGTACAATTAATAATCAGAATAAACAGTATAGAAAGTCGGCACGGTTTCTTTGTATGGGATGAGACACCACTGGCGTAGGTAAGTGAAATTTTAGATTTTATTATTACATAAGGATTCTAATAAACCAAACAAATACCTGACACAATGAAAACAAAAACCTGAATCGATTCATATAATCCAGGTCAACTGTGTAAGTTTTTATACTTCAGCACAACAACTCCAACAGTTAGTTCTTCTTTCAGTACAATTTATAAGTTTAGTTTTTTGTAGTTTAGTGTACTCGTTCAGTCGTGGTATCCACCTGCCTACCACGAGCATACCACGACTGAACGAGTTCCTGTCTGTTCCGCCACCTGCCTTATCGACCTACTGCCTGGTTACCAGACCACCTGCCCCGGACCTGCTGCCCACGACGTGTGAAGCCGGCCCCTACTAAATTTTCTATTCTCTACATCTTTTTTATTTTTTTGTTTATAATTATTTAGTTTTAATTTACGTGGCTTACGTGTAGTTACTCTAGTTACACGTAACGTTACAGTTTGATTCTAATAAACCAAACAAATACCTGACACAATGAAAACAAAAACCTGAATCGATTCATACAATCCAGGTCAACTGTGTAAGTTTTTATACTTCAGCACAACAACTCCAACAGTTTGTTCTTCTTTCAGTACAATTTATAAGTTTAGTTTTTTGTAGTTTAGTGTACTCGTTCAGTCGTGGTATCCACCTGCCTACCACGAGCATACCACGACTGAACGAGTTCCTGTCTGTTCCGCCACCTGCCTTATCGACCTACTGCCTGGTTACCAGACCACCTGCCCCGGACCTGCTGCCCACGACGTGTGAAGCCGGCCCCTACTAAATTTTCTATTCTCTACATCTTTTTTATTTTTTTGTTTATAATTATTTAGTTTTAATTTACGTGGCTTACGTGTAGTTACTCTAGTTACACGTAACGTTACAGTTTGATTCTAATAAACCAAACAAATACCTGACACAATGAAAACAAAAACCTGAATCGATTCATACAATCCAGGTCAACTGTGTAAGTTTTTATACTTCAGCACAACAACTCCAACAGTTTGTTCTTCTTTCAGTACAATTTATAAGTTTAGCTTATAAAATGCTCGCTTAGCTACATTGTGATATTTCTATCCAACCGAGTCGAACTTCGCAGAATTAATCAAATAAAGGAATGAGATTGCTTTCTTCCTTCGCTAAGGACTTCGTGGAAAGATATTTTATAAATAAGATACAATTATTTGTTTTATAACTGACTGAGGCAAAGCTGAAGAGTATTCTGGATGTTAGTAAGTGGGTATACCTATATCCGTCTTGAATGTGGATCCAGATCTTATTTCTCAATCTTATTCCAACAGATTATTAGTGTCTGTAAATAAGAAACAGTAGCCTATATTTCATCAGCCTTATAATGTTCCCACAGCTGGGACTCAGGCATCCTCCATGTGAGAAAGGTAATGGGGCCTCCACCACGCGGGCCCAGTGCGGGTTGGTGGATGTCACATGACTTTGAATTTTTGGTTAGGACATGCCGGTTTCTTCACGATGTTTTCCTTCACCGTTTTAAGAGCAGTGGTGATGAAATAATTTACACAAAGTATAGCGACTGCCTGGGTTCGAACTCGCGACCTACGACACGTAAGTCGGGGCCGTTACCACTGGGCCACCACTGCTCCTAGCCTATGTTTAGCAGTGGACATCTTTTGGCTGATATTATGATGAAGATAATGATGACTAGTTTCTTTTCGGAGCTTCTCTCCGGTGGTTTCTCACAAAGCAGTTGTTTTTTTTCCGAAATAAAATACCCAAGATACAGTAATAGTGTATTTTTTTTATCAGGAAGTCAATTTCCGTACGTTCCAGATTCATCATCATCATCATTTCAACCAACAGACATCCACTGCTGGACATAGGCCTCACCCAAGCGTCGCCACACTGATTGGTCATGTGCGTTTCGCATCCCGCAACCTTGACCAGGTCGTCGCTCAACCTAGAGGGAGGCCTTCCAAAGCTGCGTCTTTCGGTACTCGGCCGCCACTCCAGAACTTATAGGCCTCAACGGCCATCCGTTCTACGAGCTATGTGCCCTGCTCACTGCTATTAAAGTTTGGCAATTTTTTGAGCTATGTCGGTAACCTTGGTTCTCTTGCGGAGGTCTTCATTTCTGTTACGATCTCGCAAGGAAACTCCGAGCATAGCTCTTTCGGATTACTCGTAGGAGATTGTTATTATTCTCGTACTTCAAAATCGTTCACATTCAAATTGCAATAATATATCATCTCGGCGACAAGCAATCCATCTTACTAATATTCTAAATGCGATAGTAACTCTGTGTTATCTTTTCATGCGTAAACCTCTGAACCGATTTTATGAAATTTGGTATGTATATAGTTTGAGATCCTGGGAAGGACTTAGGATATGGTAGTGCATTCCCTTGTGATGATAAAACACTTTTAAAGGGGGCGAAGCCGCGGGCAAAAGCTAGGTAATAAAGTCAAAGTCAAATGTATTTATTCAATTAGGCCATTAAGCGGCACTTTTGAACGTTAACAATTAAAATTTACAAGTAATAAAAATTGATTCTACCGTGCATTCGGAAAAGTAGCTTGTTATGGAGAAGAATGCACAAGAAACTCCATACTTACTCTTTTAAAAAAGAAAAATGTTTTACAATATTAAAGTACATACATTAATAAATTCATGTACGTGAGGACGATGCACCTAGCACTATTATACTACTTATAGGTATAAAGTATTACAAGCATTAACAGGTAAACCCTTCACTTGATAAATAGGAACATGGTTCTCACATACTTACAAATATTGCATACATTGGTAAATTACCTTCAACAACAACGGAACAGTGTGCGAGTCGAATAAAAAAAAAATAAAGCGTTACTATAATTATGAATATAATACAAATTAACCAGTTTGATTTTGTCTACACTAAGGATTAAGGATTTTAATACGTAAAAATCTTCCTTTAAACAATGCCAAAAGTCTAATAAGTTTTTTAGTTGTTAGTATAGACTAACAATTGCCCAGTTTACGAAGAGCTTTAATTTTGTTAGCTGTAAGTACATCACGTAGTGGTCGGTCGGCACTTGTCAGTGTCGCCTCGGCTACTTTGTGCCATTCCTTTTATTTTTAGAACACCCTGTAAGTGGCACTAAGTAAATTTAAGTTTTACGTGAGGAATGAGTTAATGTAGCCTATTTTCGTGGATTTATTTGTGTTATTTTGGTCTGAAATATCTTTACAATTCTGCCGTTTCATTAAAATCGTTTGATAATGAAATTGTATGATACTCGTAATTATTTTTTGTGTTATTTTAAAGTTAGCTCAAAATTGTTGTTATCCAAACTAAATTAGTTAATCTTTAAAAGTGTTTTGATTCGATTATGGAAATTCCATCCCATATAGATAGCAACACTATCATAGACTCCTTTTTAACCATTTCCCAAACAAAAAAGAGGAAGTTCTCTGTTCGACTACATGTTTTTTTGTGTGTTCACTGATGTCTCCGACAATTATGAATTCTTTTTGAAAGGGTAGGTATTCTCCCGAGGTGGTCCCAGTGTTACCAAATCAGAATTTGACGATGGGCTGCCATGGAAATCCAGAGAATTCCTCGACTTTGTCTCTGTCACTTCTGACCTAGACTAGAGTAAAGAGCAAACACATCTCAAAAAAAAAATACTTACATTTTAGGCATACATATAGTAATTTTGGTATTTTCATCAACAATACAATCATTTGCACTCAGAGATTATCATTTGGTGAAGTGGGACTGATGAAAAATACCACAGATGCCTCTGGAACTCCTTAATGCTAAATATTTCACGGGTATTAGATGGTACTTCGAAATAAAACAATGAATCCTCGTCGAGTTTGGGCTTATTGGAATCGTCATGAGATGTACTTTGGCTATAAATGATTTTCATGAAAATTTGAGGTACCAAAACTAAAAAAAGAAAAGTAAAATATTATTAACAAAAACATTAAACCGACTTCCAAAAAAAACACTACAAAGCGAAAAATTACTTTCTTTACCGAAGTCGCTGTCGAAAATGAAAAACACTAGATACCGAAGACACACTACCTACTTTTCCCATACACTATAACAACGAGATTGATGATAATCATGATTGTCGATCGCATTAACGAAAATTCGCCAGAAGTCACTCAAATCGCTAAATGTGACGTCGTATTATACGTCTACCTGGGCGCTTTAATATCGAACCACGGTGGTTGCGGTGACGATAGCAAGCGATGCATGGCTTTGGCCAGGTCTGCCATGGATAGGCTGAAGAAAATATGGAGGAATCACAATATCACCACAGGCGTGTCTTTTTACCGCTAAAAGGAGTCTTTTCGATCAAACTCCTACTTTTCGGGGTACGTCTGTTCCTGTGACTGATCGGCTCGAGCTCCTAGGCATGGAGTTGACATCCAGTCTCAACTTTGGCGCCTCCATTGAGTACAAAGCCCAAATTGCGGCCAAAAAACTAGGCATCCTAAATAAAGTGAAGCGATACTTTACGCCTGGACAGCTTTTAACCCTATACAAAGCGCAAGTCCGATCCTGCATGGAGTATTGCAGCCACCTTTGGGATGGCTCTGCTAAATATCAGCTTGCCGCGCTTGACTCGGTGGAACGCAGAGCCAGGAGGCTCATTGGCGACGTTGAGCTGGCGGGTGCCAGGCTTCACAGCTTGGCTCATCGCCGCAAGGTTGCCTGCTTGTCGGTCTTCTACAGACTGTACTTCGGTGAGTGTGCTGAAGAACTCCACGACCTCATCCCACCAGCCCCCTTCTACCATCGGACATCTAGACGCACTGCAAGTTATCATCCTTACCTTGTTGCCATTCCACCAATTCGCACCAAACGCTTCCAAACATCCTTCATAATGCGCACAGCGAATGAATGGAACTCGCTACCTGCGTCAGTGTTTCCGAACGCATTCAACCCGAATCTCTTCAAAGTTAGAGTGAACAGGCTTCTTCTGGGTAAGCTCACTCCATCGTCGACTCTGTCTCTGTCACCTTTGACCTAGACTAGAGTCAAGAGCAAACCCATCACAAATAAAAAAAAAAAAAAAAAAAACCAAAGCCACGAAAACCCGGCTCATACGGGCACTTGTGTTCCCGATATTTCCCGTCCGAGACCTGGATGCTGAGAGGCACTGAGAGAAAGAGAATAGACGCTCTGGAAATGTGTGCTGGAGAAAAATGCTTGGAGTGTCGTGGACTGAGTTTCGCACTAACATATCCATTCTTCAAGAACTCGGTATCAGGCAACGTCTATCGGCTATAGCCCAAGCTCGAATACTCCGGTTCTTTGGACACGTGTCCCGACGAGGGAATGACTCTATCGAGTGCCTTGTAGTTCAGGGTAGAGTGGAAGGAACGAGAGCGCGCGGCAGATCGCCCATGCGATGGACCGACCAGATTAAGTCTGCAGTGGGTGGCCCATTGCATGAATGCACACTAATAAAAGTCGATAGAGTGGGATGGCTTCGCATCGTTAAACAAATTATGGCTACCCGAAGTCTCACTGCAACATGATAACCACGACCGCTCTGCCAAGAGTGTACCGACGAAGAAGAAGAATAACAACGAGTATCATTCGTAAGCATCAAGTTTAATTATTATTAATTATTTTATAGTCAAATTCGACTTCTTAGATTATATATTGACTATACTATAAGTATTCATAATTAATTCTAAAATCTAGAACTGTTTATGATAAATAATTTCTTCGTAATATTAAATGCACAATTAGTCTATCTTGTTTATTGTTTGTTCTTAATTAAGTTTTCTCCAATTATTCATTTGTTAGTCGCTTTGTTAGTAAGAAATGTTTTTCTTTCATTTTAACAAAGACTTGGTAATTAGTTTTGTTTGTGAATTTATTTGTAAATGATTATTATGCATTAATGTTTAGCAAGGTTTAATTTAGTTTTATAATATTTGGTTATGATAAATTAGTTCATATTTTATTAAGAACTAGCTTCTGCCTGCGACTTCGCCCGCGTGGTATGGTAATTATCCCGAGGTAGAGATGGGCGTTTTCGGTTTTTTGCGCAAACGGTTATGTAACTGATATACAGTTTTCATATCGATATCGAAAACGGTTTTCAGATATCGATATCAGCAGTACAGCGGTATGGTTCCAATAGGTTGCAAAGTTTGCATTTTGTTCGTACGTTTTTGGATTGTTACGGTTTTATGTTTTAAGTTATTCGTTCGTTCGTCGCAAGTAGTTTTGATTCGATACATACAGTTTTTGCGATATCGGTTATTTTGATATGGATATCGATATGGTATGATATCGAACACCATATTAAAATATATAAATTGACAGCTTGTCATACGAAATTTTCAATTTAATCTCGAGTTAGCAACTAACACTGCGTTAAGGTTTTCTTGCAAGTGGGCCTTAAAGAAAAAAATAAGATAGCACTATTCTTCAAAAACTTCAAAAGAAGGAGGTTGTAAATATGACTCTGTTTCACTACACGCACTATTGCTGTCCTAAGTAATATAAAACAAAAAAAAATATTAAAACTATACGCAGTAAATACAATTTCCTCTCGTCACCGCCTGAAAAGACAGGAAATGGTTATATTTGAACAATGTGTGGTGACGTCATACATCGCTGGCCATTGATACGATTTATAACTAACTCATGGGCGATAGTAATTGCGGGCGATTGATTCGTTTCTATTTTATTGTGGTTAAACTTCACTGGGCTGATTGGAGTTTTTATTTAGTTTGTTCTAAGTATATCTTTTCTTCGTTCACTTTAAAGCTATCTGATGTTCGGATTCTTAACAATTTTTAACCGGAGTTTAGGTTTGATATTGTAGTAGTGTATTGATCAGAAAGTTTTTTTTCGATTTTTCACTCCAATAATAAATAAATAAATAAATAATATCGCTTTGATCTTTAGTGTTTAATTGAATCTATATTTTATTGTTGTTTTTAATTTAATCTGAATTGTATTGACATTATCTGTATTTTAATTTATTTGACATAACCTGTGTTTTGATTTCACTTGATATTTTCTATATTTTAATTATGATTGACATAAACTGTATTTTGATTTGTATTTTAATATTAATAATGATGATTGGGTTGACTTACATATATGGCAGAATCTTTTCTTTACTTTAATTTAACCTGACATGACCTGTATTTTAATTTAATCGAACGTGTATTTTAATGTTGATTTTAATTTAATCTTTATAATGTTATGTGTACATTCAGTTTTTTTTCTGTTATTTTAATTTCGTATTTTTTATTTTCATTTTATTGTAATGTTATCAATTGTATTGTATTTATATAAAGCGTGTTAACTCGAACATGTGTAAGCTGTGGTTACCTATAATTGAGTGTGCATAACAAGATAAGAGTATTGAATTGTATTTATTGTCTGTATAAGTTGATGTTGTGTAACTCATTGGTAATCCTAATCCTAATAAATAAATAAAGTTGTGCTGTGAAAAAGATGGATGAAAAGAGATTGCATGTAGCAGAGATGAGAATGTTGAGATGGATGTGCGGAGTGACGAGAATGGATACATTGAGAAATGAGTATATTAGAGGAATTTTGAAAGTGGCGCAAGTGACAAAAAAGTTAAAAGGAAACCGTTTGTCCTGGTATGGTCATGTGATGAGCAGGGATGAAACGCATGTTACTAAAAGAGTTATGAATATAAATGTGGATGGATGGAGAGGGAGGGGACGGCCAAAGAAAAGATGGATGGACTGTGTGAGGAGTGATATGAAAGTAAAGGGTGTTAGTGATAGCGTGACGGGGGATAGGACGGTATGTAAGACGAAAACGTGTTGCAACGACCCCAAATAACATGGGACAAGGGCAGGAAGATGATGATATGAGGTTTGATATTCATCATCTGCTTAGCCTTTGCCCAACTATATTGGGGTCGGCTTCCAGTCTTACCGGATTCAGCTAAGTACCAGTGTTTTACATGGAGCGACTGCCTATCTGACCTCCACAACCCAGTAACTGGGTAACACGGTACCCTTGGCAAGACTGGTGTCAGATCTCAAGCTTCTGACTACCCGACTGTCAAAGATCTTCAAATAACAGCCGGGACCAACGGCTTAACGTGCTTTCCGAGGCACGGAGGAAACTCGGTATGTTGAAATGGTCACCCATCCACGGACCGACCTCGTCAAGCGTTGCTAAACCTTGACTTGATGAGGTTTGATATTGATTACTTTTTATTTTTTCATTGTAAAGCTGAATGAAACTATTAGGAATTGAATTGAATGGAAGGTACAAATACAGACCTACACTATACAATACACTAACACTACTGTGCGTTCCGAATGCGAGGACGGTCGGCGGCTTCGCTAATTGTGACGCGATTCGTCAGGACTGTGTCGAAATATGGGAGTTAATAAAAATAACTGACACTAGGCTTTTGGAATAGATTGTCTTGTCTGATTGTAGCTTGCTGGGGGACTAGTCGATTTTCCTCTCATTTGAAACGCATAATACAATACAATATTATAACACACTCACACACAACTCCTCTTGCACACTTCATACGAGTTTTAAAAATTTGAAATGATTTGTTTTGTTTTTTAAGTTTCTGTTGCAATTTTATTTGTAAGGATAGTAAATTGTAAATCCGTAATTGGCTGTAATAGTAGTAAAATAAGTGTGTTAAGGTATTTCTAAGAGCTGTGGATTTTGTGATTAATAAATAAATAAATAAATTGTTGATAGGTTTGACCACTATCTCACCTGATGGTAAGTGATGATGTGGTCGATGGTGAAGCACGCTTGCCTAGAAGTTACCTATTCACTCTTGACAAAAGACTCCCAGGTTGCATGTATCAGGAAACAGACTCCGGCAGGGATTTCCACTCCTTACCTATATGCACAATGAAAGGAGTTTTTTCGATGTTGTTTCGTTTCATTTGTTATCGATAACTTTTATATATGTTTCGTTTCTAACGTAGCTACTGGTTTATAGATTACTATGTCGAATCAATAACTATCAGTAAAGAAAGAAAGAAAGAAAAATTGTTTATTTGCGCCAGACACGACGCATACCAGTAGTTTATCAGTGGACCTCAGAAATCTTTACTGGAATTCGAATTCAATTTGTTTTTATACGAATGCCTTTGAATCAGGGTTGAATGTTATTCAAGTAAGAATTATAGATCCACGCCTGAGTAACTCCGAAATGCCTGAATGATGTTTAGAATGTAAAATGCAGGTGTCTTTTAAGACACTTTAAAGATCAAAATCTGTAGAAATTATTTTGTAAATGACCAATCATTGGCTTCATCATTGGCTTGTCCAAACAAGCCTCAAGATAGTTCTAAATTGAAGAGTGGTTTTATCGAAATTTTTATTCAGACTCGCAAAACATTAATTTAATTTTACTAGTTACTACAGCTGTGACCGCGGCTTCGCTCCTGTCAACTGCCTACCCTACCCTAGTTACCTACCTACCCTACTTACCTAGACCCTACCAGGAATCTTAACACCGCCATTTAGAAAATTACGTCAAATGCACAACGCCATCCATCGAATATGGATTTCAACTGTCCGAATATCTGAATTGCGTGTGTTGTGAATTTGCGATATTTTATTTCTTGAACACTTTAAATTCATCTAACTTTTGATAGAGTGAACCGATTGGGATGAAACAAAAACTAAGGAATTTCGCACAATTTTTATGTATAAAAGTTATCTTCATTGGTTTCGTAAATTTAACGTGATGCGATCACAACTTAACAGACCAATAGACAAAAATGCAAAAAATGCTGGCAACGATCAATCAATTAATCATTTATTTTGTAAATCATAGGTATAGTTACAGTTGGTATATTATTATAATATGTGCACTATGTTTTGCCAATATCTGGCGTACAAAGTTAATATAAGCAAGCAACAATAAATAATAAATGAAATAATACAATTAAGGTGGCATGTCAATAGATTACATTAAAAAATAAATCAATTTAAAATATGTCAATTACGTAAACGACCTGGCAATTTTTTTGGATATTTTTTTTTATGTACAAAAACGACTTATTATTTGGTGGGATGAATTTTTAACATAACAAAGAGATGTTACGATCAGTAACTTAAGAATAAATTTATAAAACAGTAACTTGTAACACTCGTATTTTCCAACAGACAAAAATGAAAGGCATCGATCATTATATCAAACAAACTGCCTCAAAGAAAGTGTTGCCACAAATCGGATCGATTGACAGTGAGGTAGCTCCACGCATCGTTAGCCACCTCGTTTATAATTAACTTGATGATAGTTCCTCTGACAGCGTTGACATTTATCAACGTTCACTTTTGTTTACTTTGTCGAGTGCAGTTATTATATATGCCAACCAGTAGATTAATATTATTTTTAATATATAAGCAGAGCAGTGGTGGCCCAGTGGCTCCGACTTACGTATCGTAAGACATGGGTTTGAACCCAGGCGGGCGCAATACTTTGTGTAAATTATTTCATCACCACTGCTCTAAAACGGTGAAGGAAAACATCGTGAGGAAACCGGCATTCCTAGAGCCAAAAAATCGAAGACATGTGACATCCACCAATACGCACTGGACCCGCGTGGTGGATCATATGGCTTATTCCCTCTCTCACAGAGAGGAGGCTGTGTCCCAGCAGTGGGCACATTAAAAGTCTGATGATGATGAATATATAAGCGTGTCTTTGTGTTTAGGATTCCTTGTGAAAAAATTTTTTTGAGGAAAAGTACCTAGTAACCTTAAAAATACTAATAATTTAGTGGGATTGTTTTTACTATTACAAAAAGACGTCAAAAGCAGAAGTTATCATGAAAGTTTTTTTGAACTATGACTAGAATAATTGTATGTCAATAAAGATTTTTACACGAAAATAAATAGCATATAACCAATAAGACATCAACGAAAATGTATCCACAAATCGGATCAATTGACAGTGAGGTAGCTCCACGCGTCGTTAGCCACCACATTTATAATTAACTTGATGAAGGTTCGTCAAGTAAACATTGATAAATGTCAGCGTTGACATTTATCAACGTTCACTTTTGTTTACTTTGCTGAGTGCACTATTGGAAATAGTGCGGTTTATTTTAGCCTGTAGAGTATTATTATAAAAATATATAATGTATTAGTTTTAGCTTCGTCAGTAAAACTGAGATATTTAGCCTATTAAGGTTACACTAGTCGATTTTTTTCATACAAACGTAGTCTAGAGATTATTTCACTGTTTGACGATGTACGTTCAAAATAAAAAGTGATATCAATTTGTCTCATCATTATGTAGCCCTGTATGGGAGCGAAAAAGTAAAAAAAGAAAATGTTTTAAAGTTATGAGCGTCGAAAGTTCCACATTTCGACACAAATTTTAACGCATTTTTGGCCGCGAATAAATACCATGAGAAGACGGAAAATTGCAAAACGGCCTCCATACAGGGATAGATTAGTAGTTCAACAATGCAAATAATTTTATTTTGAACAGATAGATTTAGCCGTTTTTTCATGATATCTAGACTGCCCCAAAGGTCTGGTTATCAAATTTCGCGCGCTTGGTTTCGTCCTGAATCATTATCCTTTTCGCTACAAATTTGCAAAAGTATTCGTACGCGAACTAGCTTACTACTGCTCATCACAGCATCTATCTCTTCCGCACGTGTTGTCGGTTGATATAAAATGCATTTTAACCCCATGCACAAAATAGTTCGTGCCGTCGACTAGTGTACCCTTAAGGCAGAGACAAGCACGACGCAACAATACAGCAACCTTACTACAACGTCTTTTCACATAAATTGTTATACGGTTAATATCCGTCAATTTTGTTGTCTCATTTTCTTCTTGCGCCTGTCTACAAGAGAATTATTTGCCACAGTGCTACTTTTTCTGCTTGTCCCTTCTCGATACAAAAAGATTCTTTAGCCCTGAAGGGAGATTTGAAGCTTTTTTGTTTACCTCTGTAAATCCAACAAATGGACAAGAAGAACTA
The DNA here is from genome assembly GCA_948252205.1 of Orthosia incerta. Classification (NCBI taxonomy): domain Eukaryota; kingdom Metazoa; phylum Arthropoda; class Insecta; order Lepidoptera; family Noctuidae; genus Orthosia; species Orthosia incerta. Next base: position 9,087,531 of record OX411761.1, read on the forward strand.
ATCTCCTTAAAAACAGACTTGAACTTAATACCTTCTACATTCAAATCATTGATCGAATTCAGTGAGGTAAAAGCACGCATCGTCGGCCGCCGCCTTCCGATTTATAATTAACTGAGCGCCGATAGCGGATGGATTTGTCAACTGAACGCAACTGGGTTAGTCGGTTTAGTTCGATCGAGTTGAATAAATGAACAGACGCTTGGATTTTACTTGTAATTTATTTAAGCTTTATTTGCGTGTTGAAATACAACGTATTCCTATGATAATTACTGCAGTTGTTATTCAAATAACTTTGGCAGTATTTATAGAAACTTGAAATTACAAAACTATATTTATTGAAAATATTAGTTAGAGGTTTTTGCTAGTTGCAGATAGCTTTGAGTTAAAAAAATGAGCTTTTATTTCCGTATTTAAAAAAGTTTGCATTCTAATATCAGTCTCAATCTGTCAAAAAGACTTCAAATTGACCTCCATTTTTGACAGTATAATAGTATTACTAAACAAACGAATTAAAGACAACGAAACATTGTTTACGTAAATGAATTGGACATATGGTATTCCGGTTAAGCTTGCCACAAAAAAAAACGACAGCATAATGTGTTGAAAAAGAAACTAATATTATAAATGCGAAACTTTGGATGAGTGGATGGATGTATGTTTGTTAGTCAAACACGCCAAAACGGCTGAACAGATCTGGATGAAAGTTGGCACAGGGATAGATTTTAGCCTGGAATAGCACATAGGATACTTTCATCCCGGTATAATGTTCCTTTGGGGTAAAAAATCACTTATCACGCGGGCGAAGCCGCTGGCAGAAGCTCGCATTTTCACACAAAAATAGAAAAAAACAAGAAATTTTTGGGGTTCCCCATACTTAGAACTGAAACTCAAAAATTTCTTTCACCAAACCCATACGTGTGGGGTATCTATGGATGGGTCTTCAAAATTGATGTTGAGGTTTCTAATATATTTTTTTCTAAACTGAATATTTTGCGCGAGAGACACTTCCAAAGTGGTAAAATGTGTGTCGTGTAACTTCTAAAATAAGAGAAGACAAAGACAAAGATATTTTATTTCAAGTAGGCCACCAAGCGGCACTTTTGAACGTTAACAATTAAAATTTACAAGTTATAAGAGTTGATTCTACCGTGCATTCGGAAAGAAGCTTGTTATGGAGAAAAATGCACAAGAAACTTCATACTTACTCTTTAAAAAAAAAAAGTTTTTTTTCAATATTTAGTTACATAAGTACATACATTAATAAATTCATATATGTGAGGACAATGCACCCAGAATAGCACTACACACTATACTACGTACAGGCATAAAGTAATAAAAGTACTCACACATGCACTGTGCAGTTATATAATAGAAGCTAAAAAAAAAGCATTAACATCCGAAGCAGTTAAGTTATGACCAATCCCAACTGACGGCGTCCGTTCACGAACATGACGCATGAATTGGCACCACCGGAGAATGACAAAACTAAAAAAAGTACATGATGTTTTTTAATACGTCATAAATCGTAAACCGCAATTTACCAAGTACGGAACCATTCGTGCGCGAGTCCGACTCACACTTGGCCGGTTTTTTGGTACAAGAGTTTTAATAAATTCATATAAGCAAAATATAATAAAAATCTCAACGCATAGCAATCACTTACAATCTCGTTTCATTCCAAAAATACTCCACAATTTGAATTCACAGCGAAATGTATTTTATGTAAAACCTTTTAATACCCATTATTGCCATTAGGATCCGCACATTTACATACAACTTGTTTAATTCTATTAACATGACAATAACAAACGAGGTTTCATGCAAAAAATATTATTATTTTTAAGGTTTTGTGTCTGAAAATGGTCCTTTTCACCTTACCAGTTTTTTAATCGACATTTGTTTATCAAAACTTGGCTCTTTTTTTGAAAATTCTGTCCCGCTGCTGGGCAAAGGACTCCCCCAAGTTCAGGAACTCTTCTCTCGCAATTACTCGAACTCGAGTCTTGCCAAAAACCGATTATTGCCATAATTACCTCCCTTTGCAAGAAGATTGGTGTTCGCAGAAGATAGTTACTTATAGAGAAAAGTTTTTATCCATCTTCTGGATACAATTTATGTCTACACTCTATTCAAGATACTTAGTAAAAATAAAAACTGCTTATTATGACAATTAATGTCAAGACTCTATTTAATAACAAAATAACATAGGAAAACGGACAAAAAAATATTGTCAACTAATTTATATTACTTTGTCAAAAAAAAAAAACAATTTACCAAAACGCCGTAACACAAAAACCAATTCACAAGAAAACTTCCATCCAAATGAAAATTACATACAAAAAGCTACCAAACAAACGGTAAATCCATAAAACTTATTGATATGCCGCGGGTACGGTGGATGGCGGTACAAGAGTCCGTTGGCTTACTCCGCAACGCGCGGCACAGTCCCACGGGCAGCCGACTTGGCCGCACGCGCTCCGAATCTCCCACAATTGTACTTACCACCTTTTCACCTCCCGACCACCACCCGACCGCGGGCGGACCAATCGAATCTGTGAATTTTGAATTTGGAATCGCGATCTCCTGCTAGCAAAGCAAGGTAAGTTTAAAATCGGAAAAATTAAACCGTTTAAATATTGAATACATTTTTTGGTTGACTTTTTTTTTCTTGTTTTTTTTTGTTATATTTTTTTTTTGTTTATAGTATGATTAGTAATAAATTATTTGACGTCTAGTGAAGCGTTGTTGGTCATACTTAAAGGTCGGCTGAAGAAGGGCGCGCTAATTAGGTTAGAACTAATTAGAAGGGGAGGGTTTCCCTTCTCTTGTTTATATTTATACTATGCAGGTACGAGTGAAGGGTACGGCTATTCTAGTGGCTGTTATGGTTAACCTGAGGATACAAGGGTTGTTATTACGAGAGTGTAATAATTGTCTGTATTTTATAACATTTTAGGGTGAAGGATTGTATCCAAGTTATCCTTAGGAGGCTACAAAAATGAAAGAAATTAAATTCCAACAATAAGAGGTTCCTAATTAAAATCACGGGAGCCATTTTAATTAAATTTATTTTTAATTAAAATTATTATGGATCATTAATTAAAGAAGGTGTGCAAGGTTATTTCCCAAGATAATTCTTATTATGACTAAAAATAAAACTCAAGCGTCTTTTAATTTTTTTATAATTAATGGCGGATACTCAATCTTCACTTTTCCTGGCCGAATAAACAGTACAATTTAAAATAAAATCAACATTTTCTTAAGTACAATCTCCGTTAAAATTCCTTCACAAAAAATCCTTGACTAAAATAGCTTAGTAACCCATCTTAACGAGCTTTACCCAAAATAGCAATTATCAATAATTTCACAAACTGCCCAACTCTCATTAAATATTAACAAATCTCTAACACTTCCCGTGAGTTACCCTCTAAAAGTAAATTATTAATGACTTTACCCGGCCATTGTACGTTAATAGTTAAGTAACATTGATTTTTCGCTTCATACAGGTTAATGCTGGTTATTTTTATCAGTTAGCTTTTAGTTTTAGAATGAGAAAATAAATATATTAGTGTTCAAAGAAAATAGGTTACGGATTTTTTTGGAAAATCTTATCTCTCTGCATGCATTGCTTAAACTGGGTCGATCGCTCCATTTGTATAAGAAAATCACATCACACATCACATCACATCATCAGCCTATTAATGTTCCCACTGCTGGGACTCAGGCCTCCTCTCTGTGAGAGGGGATGGGCCGTAATCCACCACGCGGGTCCAGTGCGGGTTGGTGGATGTAACATGTCTTCGAATTTTTGGTTCTAGGACATGCCGGTTTCCTCACGATGTTTTTCATCTCCGTTTTTGAGAGCAGTGATGATGAAATAATTTACTCAAAGTAAAGCGAATGCCTGGGTTCGATTTCACGACCTACCACTGGGCCACCACTGCTCTCTATAAGAAAATAAGATAAAAAAAAATTGCTGGGATACTTCCTATGTCCTAATGCAACCATGGTTTGCCCATATTCCTTTCATTCAGATCCGTTCGGCCTTCGAGGCGTGTTCACTTAAAAAAAAAATCGACGTACAAACTTTCACAGATATATTACATATACACATTATAACATGTAACAGTTTGGATGTTTCAAGTAGGATTGGATTTTCAGGCTGTAGTAAAATATAAGGCAATCAATTTTTTTTTAAATTTCACAATTTCAAAGGGGTTCCTTTCTAGAATTCAGAAAGTATTTTATTTGAGTAAAACCCCCCGAATCCGATTTTCATAAATTCTACTATATCATAATGAAAACCGCAGTCCAATTTTAAAGGAAATTTACACAATCCCTTTTCTAGAATACTGAAAGTAGTTTTATTTGAACAAAAACCCTGGAACCCGATTTTCATAAATTCATGAAAACTCGTTTGTAGTAAGCTTCGTAGTAAGCCAATAAATTTTCACATGCCTGAGTAATTGTAAAACTTTACTCATATAACCTTCCGAACTCATTTAAAACTAATCGTGCAAAAGTGGTTCTCTATATTAATTTTGATATAGGTCCTTGATCTACACTAATTATTTTGCCTGGAAAGAAGAGAAGACTGCTTCAGGGTCTGTTGAGAAAGATTCTTTTAGTAAGGAAATGGCTTCTGAAAGCAAAGCACAAAGGAGGTAGATACTGCATCTTCGTACTTCATTTTGTTTTAAAAAAAAGTGAATACTTATAATAAGTAACAGTCATACAGCCTGAAAAAAACAGAAGAATACATAATTAGAATAGCACACAGCAAACCTAGTCTTACATATTAAACAAATATAATAATAAAGTATATATGTACTAGGTACCTAGGTAGTTTGCTTACTATGTACAAAGATCTTTAGCATAACATATTAGATGGTGTTAGCAGCGACTTGCAAGCAAAAGGGTTTTTTCGTTTCGTGACAATTTTATTTCAAATTTAAAAAATCGGCTGGCATGCCTCAGAAATTTAAAACCGCGCCATCTATTGGAATCAATTTTAAATGATCCGTTCAAATAATCTTTGAAATCAGAATTAAGAGCCCAATATTCCATAACTTTGTGCTTAGGAAAGATCAATTCTAGAAAATGTTAATTTTATACACAAATCAATAACAATTCGATGCATATCGCGCCATCTAATGACATTTATTTGAACCAAATTTGCTTTGTTAGCGGTGGGACCCCGTGTTATGTAAGACTTTTCTTTTATTCTTTATGAGCGCTCGCCCATGCCTTCAATCTCGCATGATGGTAAGCAAGCATAACAGGAGGTCTACAGTGGATCGAAAGAACCCAGAAGATGTCTATTTACCTTGCTTGTGTTGTAAATGGCCTTTCGTTTGTATATTATTACTAGCTGTGCCCGCAGCTTCGCTCCCGTCAACTGCCTACCCTACCTATCTACCTAATCTACCTATCTACATACCTAGCCTACCTACTTACACGACCATTGTTTTTTTTTCAATGTTTTTCCGTAAGAACCTTCTACAAAGTATGAGAAAACTGAAAAAAATATGAATAAAATCGGCAAAGCCGTTCTCAAGTTATGGCATGACCAAGGGAAATATGGATTCATTTTTTTAATATATAGATTATTTATCTAGCTTGTACAGTCCCACTACTGCGAAAAGGCCTCCATTGATTCCATTGCGCCTGTTTCTGGGTCACTTCTTGCGAATTCCTAACGAAGGCATTCAAGGCTTCCACTTCTTTCGTAGTCTGCAGCCACCCCGTCTCTCGTTTGCCATAAATAAATAAAAATAATAGGTACCCACAATTTGTATACCTCAAGCTTATGCAAATTAAAAACTCCGTCCAGCCCTAACGAAAATAAAAAGAAAAATAAATTACATTGCCCAAAACGTTGGTCGTGTATTTCGCTTGGGATTAAATATTCAAAATCAGCAATACAAACGTAGAGTTTAGGTCAGGAATTAAAAATAAAATATGGCTGCCAGGCGAAAGCAAATACCAGAACCCTTAATGGGGGAAGGGTTTTTGAAGCCTGTAGTAAGTACATGGGTAGGCATGTACCGTATAACATTAACTTTTTCGCCGTTTTTCAAAATATATCTTTATTTCAAGTAAAACAAACAATGAGTTGGTGCCTCATGTTTTCACTGAAATTAGCATAGTGAAATTCAGTTTCATTTTATCTTCTCTGTATGAGAAGAGTTCTTTACTCCGCAGTAAGACAGTAACAGGCTAGCATTATTCTTATTATTTTATTAATTTTTAGGGGCGATGTTGCCTAAAATAAATGGATTATATTGTTCGAGGTAGCCCGACAGCCAGGTGGAAAGTAAATCTTTTTGTGGTGAAAAATAAATTACACTTTTTTGCATATCCCCGAAAAATATGTATTTTTTTTGGTGTTGACTAGTAACTTACTTATTTACATAATCCCAAATTAACTGTCTGTAGTCATATTTGCCATCACGTGTATCGTGGTTTATTATACTTTTTAGCATTTATCTGAATTTAAAATTCACAGCGATGGCAACTAGCTATTGGAAATTCTTAAATTTAAAAAAATATAGTAGATGTGTGTCTAGTCACACTAAAGTCGTCACAATCTAGGAAGTCCGTTGACGTTTCTCATTTTACATGCCGCGATAACTTTGTACGTAAATTTAATATATTTTTATTAATTGATATTTCTTTTTAAATAAAGAGTAGGTAGCTCTTAAAAACTGCACAAAAATGACTAGCGCGACGTTTTGTTCGGGGAGGCGCCTTAAGCATGTAATGTTTGTCCCCGTTCAAAACTCATTCTGTATCATGCCCATAGTCTTTATGCTCGATGTTTTATTACAGTGCGTGGCTTTGATTTCCTTCGTAAATATGAAATAACTATTCTGTGCACCGATTTCATGGAAAATGTTGACCTTCTCTGGTATCGGCTCAAAATCTATGTAAATTTGAGTACCTCATACTGTAAAGTCGTCACAATCTAAGAAGTCCGTTGACGTTTCTCATTTTACATGCCGCGATAACTTTGTACGTAAGAAATTATAAAAAATCAAATTGATAATTACTAGGTTACCTAATTAATTACTAGGTTACCCATACACTCGAGGAGCTCGTGGCTAAATAATAACAGCCGCACGGGTCGATCATCAAGGTTAAGCAACGCTTGACGAGGTCGGTCCGTGGATGGGTGACCATTCCAAACATACCGAGTTGCCTCCGTGCCTCGGAAAGCACGTTAAGCCGTTGGTCCCGGCTGTCATTTAAAGATCTTTGACAGTCGTTACGGGTAGTCAGAAGCTTGAGATCTGACACCAATCTTGCCAAGGGGTACCGTGTTACCCAGTTACTGGGTTGAGGAGGTCAGATAGGCAGTCGCTCCATGTAAAACACTGGTACTTAGCTGAATCCGGTAAGACTGGAAGCCGACCCCGATATAGTTGGAAAAAGGCTAGGCAGATGATATGATGTTACCCATACACTATAACAACGAGTATCATTTGCAAGCATCAAGTTAAATCAAAATGAAGTATTGTTATATCTGTCAAAACGGGCCTTTTAAATTTTGTCAAATTTAACACATCACATTTTTTTTATGATCAACGGCTGAACAGCTGACAAGCCAACCATGGCCTAGAATAGGACATTCGATAATTGTTGTATCCAGCAGTAGATATTTACACAGACACCTGCTTTTTCGCAGCTCTTAAGGACCCGACAACCACTCAAAAACCTACTAAACCCATATCGTTATAACTACGAACAGAACAGCTGAACACCTTGTTAAACCGAAAATCAATCGGCCTGCCCTTAAGAAACTGGGTCACGACGGCTTTACAAGTGCTTAGCAACCTGTTACCTGCTCCCCCTTAAGTAATGTAATAGTACATGCTTTAAGGGATCATGTCTTTGAATAGGAATTGTAAAGGTAGCTATGCCAACCTTAGTACAAAATAAAATCAAATATTTCATGTGTGAAATTGATATAGACCTTTTCAGGCGTATATATATACTAAACTATATACTATATACTCACTTATATTTTGCCGAAATATTATTTCTATGGTTTTTCGTATTAGCCATTAATTGGCTAGTGGGAGTCAAATTTGTATTCAATCATTCCATGTACAAGTAAAATTAAAAAAAAAAAAACTTTTTACAAAAAATACTACCGGCTTCCAAATAAGAAAACTACGAAGTAAAAAAAAACTATTTTTGGAAGTCGGTGTCTTTCGTAGGTACCATTTTATTGCGTTATGGACACCGACTTCCAAAAACTAAGTTATTTTTCACTTCGTAGTTTTCTTATTTGGAAGTCGGTAGTATTTTTTTGTAAAAAAGTTTTATTTTTTTTAACACGCTTTTATTAGCTTGGTATGTATGTATCTATGTATCAATGTATCAATGTAACGGAATCTTTGAACGTGATTTTCACCCACTTCAAAACGTTGGATTGATTTGAAACTTTGCACACTTATCAAGGACCGATGATAATGCAATAATTTAAACAGTTTGTCCCATTATCCTTACCAATAAAGCGTGTTTTTTAGTTTTTAGAACTACAATTTATTCACTTTTTAGTTATACCTACCTAATAGGCAAGTTGTTTAGTAAGTTTCCTATAAACCCAGAATAGATTAACCGAATAGCATGAAACTTGAATAAAACCGATCAAATGAGAGATCTGCTTACCCCTTAAGAGCGTACTGGCGTGATGTTATGTTATGAAATGGTATAAAAAATAAACAAACATGCGATTGCAGCAGTCCCGAGAGATTTGCCGTTATTTATTGAAGAGTTCTGATGTTTTTACTTTCACCAAATTAAAATGGGACCAATTTCGAAACATACTCTTTCAAAGAAAAAAGATTTATTAAAATCGTTCCACAATTGACGGATATATTGGTGAACATACATAAAAAAAACATACAAGAAGTCGAACATAGAACCTCCTTCTTTTTCGAAAGTCGGTTAAAAAAATGTAAACAATTCCCGACACCTTTTTATTTCATGCTACATAATTTATCTATTAGTAGACACGCTTCGATCAACAATGAACACGTAGTTATGTCACGATATCGTGCGAAAACACCCCGAATCAAACAGTGAAATGCCCATAAGTTTTGAACGGCAGAACAGCTTTTCAACAAACATACCTCAGAACACTCTCGATAAAGTTATTTTTCCAACAAATAATACTAAATCAAAATCGGTTTATCTGTTTACGTGCTATGATGTCACAGACAGATACATAAACACACAAGTACTCACTTCAAACTTATAAATCCCTCTTTTTTCGGCGGGGGTTACGAAAACTGAGTAGACTGGAAACAGAGCAGCAGATAATTTAGATAAGGTTTTTGATAAAAACGTCTCTAGCAATGATTATATTTCCCCCGAATCAACATTATGTAGAAATATAATGTATTTTTATTAATTGATATTTCTTTTTAAATAAAGAGTAGATAGCTCTTAAAAACTGCACAAAAACTACTAGCACGGCGTTTTGCTCGGGGAGGCGCCTTAAGCATGTAATGTTAGTCCCCGTTCAAAACTCATTCTGTCTCATGCCCATAGTCTTGATGCTCGATATTTTATTACAGTGCGTGGCTTTGATTTCTGTCGTAAATGTGAAATAACTATTCTGTGCACCGATTTCATGGAAAATGTTGACCTTCTCTGGTATCGGCTCAAAATCTATGTAAATTTGAGTACCTCATACTGTAAAGTCGTCACAATCTAAGTAGTCCGTTAAAGTTTCTCATTTTACATGCCGCGATAACTTTCTACGTAAGAAATTGAAAAATCAAATTCATAATCCTAATTAAACACTATGTTACCCATACACTATGACAACGAGTATCATTCGCAAGCATCAAGTTTATATATTACTAGCTGTTGCCCGCGGCTTCGCTCCCGTGCACCACCCCACAGGAGCCAATTCTGGGATTAAAAAATATACCTATGTCACTCAGGAATAATTTAGTTTTCTATTGGTGAAAGAATTTTTCAAATCGGTCCAGTAGTTTCGGAGCCTATTCGGTACAAACAAACAAAAAAATATTTCCTCTTTATAATATTAGTATAGACTAGCTGTTGCCCGCGGCTTCGCTCCCGTGGACCACCCCACAGGAGCCAATTCTGGGATTAAAAAATATACCTATGTCACTCAGGAATAATTTAGTTTTCTATTGGTGAAAGAATTTTTCAAATCGGTCCAGTAGTTTCGGAGCCTATTCGGTACAAACAAACAAAAAAATATTTCCTCTTTATAATATTAGTATAGACTAGCTGTTGCCCGCGGCTTCGCTCCCGTGGACCACCCCACAGGACCCAATTCCGGGATTAAGAAATATACCTATGTCACTCAGGAATAATTTAGTTTTCTATTGGTGAAAGAATTTTTCAAATCGGTCCAGTAGTTTCGGAGCCTATTCGGTACAAACAAACAAAAAAATATTTCCTCTTTATAATATTAGTATAGACTAGCTGTTGCCCGCGGCTTCGCTCCCGTGGACCACCCCACAGGACCCAATTTTGGGATGAAAAACAGCCTATGTCACTCAGGAAAAATGTAGCTTTCTATTGGTGAAAGAATTTTTCAAATCGGTCCAGAAGTTTCGGAGCCTATTCGGTACAAAAAAAACAAACAAACAAAAAATCTTTCATCTTTGTAATATTAGTATAGAAGTATAGATTACCTAAGTATTTTTATAGCTGTCAAAACGGGCCTTTTATTTTTTGACAACTTTAGTAACAATGATAAGCCAGAGATAAAATAATTGGATAGCTTAGTCTCTTGATACTGTTTTGTTGTGTTATGATGAGGTAAGACATTGTTCGTTTGACTTGGTTCGTTTAAAAACTACTGATGTCAATTATTTCATCACCACTGCTCTCAAAACGTTGAAGGAAAACATCGTGAGGAAACCGGCACGTCCTAGCGCAAAGATTTGAAGACACGTGACATCCACCAACACTCTACTCTACACAACGTCTAATTACGGTCCTTTCCCTCTAACAGAGAGGTCTGTGTCCCAGCAGTGGGAACGTTAAAAGGCTGATGATGATAACAATGACTTGAAAACCAGGCTTATTTAAAAGAAGGCTAGGCAAACGATTATGATATATAAAGTATAGGCATGGAGACTTATCTTTGCCAAGCCACTTCAAAATTAAAGAAGATGCAAGGAATGTTATCATAACCACAAGCATATATTCGACATAGTCTTGCCAAGAAAACTTCAGCAATAGACTGTCAAACAATTACATCACATCACATCACATCACATCATCAGCCTATTAATGTTCCCGCTGCTGGGGCACAGGCCTTCTCTCTGTGAGAGGGAATGGGCCGTAATCCACCACGCGCCCCCAGTGCGGGTTGGTGCATGTCACATGTCTTCGAATTTTTGGTTCTAGGACATGCCGGTTTCCTCACGATGTTTTCCTTCACCGTTTTGAGAGCAGTAGTGATGAAATAATTTACACAAAGTAAAGAGCCTGCCTGGGCTCGAACCCACGACCTACAACTTGTAAGTCGCGGCCGATACCACTGGGCCACCACTGCTCATCAAACAATTATAAAAAGTTAATTGAAAACATTCCATAAACACTAGACTTAATCTACTATGTCATTTTTAAACCACGACGGACAAAGAGTGGTGTTATAAGTTTGAAGTGTGTACCTGTGTATTTGTGTACTTGAGTACTTGTGTACTTTGTGTACTTGTGTATTAGTGTATCTGTCTGTGGCATCATAACTCAACGGATGAATCGATTTTGATTTTGTGTATGTCGTTTTTGTTCACATCATCACATCACATCATCAGCCTTTTATTGTTCCCACTGCTGGGACACAGGCCTCCTCTCTGTGAGAGGGAATGGGCCGTTATCCACCACGCGGGCCCAGTGCGGGTTGGTGGATGTCACTAGTCTTCGAATTTTTGGTTCTAGGACATGCCGGTTTCCTAACGATGTTTTCCTTCACCGTTTTGAGAGCAGTGGTAAATAATTTACACAAAGTAAAGCGCCTACCTGAGCTCGAACCCACGACCTACAACTTGTGAGTCGCGGCCGATACCACTGGGCCACCACTGCTCTTTGTTCGGTTGAGTAAAATCGGTTCAGCCGTGCAAAATTAATGGGCGTTTTTATTGTTTGAATCGGGGTGTTTTCGCAAGATATCTCGTCATAATTACGTGTACAATTATCGATCGAAGCGCGTCTTCTACTAGATAAATTATGTAGCGTGCAATAAAAATATGTCGGTGGTTCCTAATTTTTTAAAATTTTACTTGTTATTATTAACATCTAACAAATGCACTTCGCATGCGTAAGATCATTCGGGCGCCGTAATTTATAAAATGGATAGACCGATCGAATATACATTGAACGTAGGTATTATTCTTTCATGTGTTCTTGAAGCAAATGGGGCAAGGTATTCCAAATGCCATAGGTTGAAGACTAGTAAATGGTTTAGCCTTCGCTTTGCTTTGTTTGTCTAACCATGAATTTGCAGTGCATATGGATTTACATGTTAGTTTTATGAGTGAAGGGTTTTATGATAGACGCCACTGGGAATCTTTTTGCGTATCTACACATATTACTTTAAAATAGTGTCCCTTTTTGAGTCTATATTTATTTACTTCGGGAAAACAAACAGTTACACAAAAAAATACAAGATAAATAATTATATTATCATATTTTTCATGTGTATAATTTGTTAGTACATCAGAAATCTATACTAATACATTTTTTTTTTCGTGTTGGATTTGCTCTTGACTCTAGTCTAGGTCAGAGGTGAACTAATACTACTAATATTATAAATGGGAAATAAGTCTACTTATTTTCCGCTAAACTAATTATGATAAAATTCTGATAAAGAGATAGGCTAGGCCTTGGAGAAAGACATATTATACATTTAGTCCGTTAGTATGTATTAGTGGCAGAAGCCAGTACTCTTTTCTTCAGATATATAAGAAACCGGCCAATGGTGCGTGTCGGACTTCGCACATTTAGGGTTCCTTACCAAACCGCAAAAACAAGTAGGTTTTAATATAAAATATCAGATTTATAAATATATTGGTATTTTTTAGTAAAATAAACGTAATAATAAACATTATCAGCAAATTTGAAGACTGTAGCTCCAACCGTTTGGCTGTAAACCGTGTAACCACCGTTGGACCCTTCGGGTACGGATACCCTTAAAAGTCCTGACTCATAGGACCCATCCACGCCTAGCCCTTGGACCTAGCAAGCTGATATTTTGACTATTATAATATTTTTCTTTTATGGTGTATACTAAGAACGAGGCGGCACAATTTGATGTTTTCTCGGCTCAACGGCTGCACGGATTTAGATGTAACTTGGCATAAGGATAGAACATAACCTAAATTACAACACCCCTGTATAATTTCCCCTTAGGATAATAAAACACTTTTCACGCGGGCGATGTCACGGTCAGAAGCTTGTAGAGAATAAATATCGAGCAAAGAGGATGAAAAATAACGCCGTTTCGAACCATTGAGCATTGAAGTCATTTCAACAACAACATACATAAATAAAGTTATAAAAGGAAGAGTTTGAATATAAATTAGTTACTAATGTTTTTTTTTTATTTAGAGTGGGAATAATGGAAATGTGATTTTGTAATTAAGTGTGTTGTTAGTGATCAGAGATTGAATAAGAAGGGTATGAGCAGTAGTAACCTCTTTGTGCAAATTAAAATATAACCGACATAAAATCATGCCTGTATTAATTACCTGAAGGAGTACGTTTAAAGTTTAAACAGACATCTTGCTTGCTTTGTTTAAGTCCTACGTGTCCGAAGCCTAATTTTAACCGACTTCAAAATAAGGAGGTTATCAATTCGACTGTTTTTTACTGCAGAACTTTTCACTAGGTGAACCGATTTTAATCTGATGCTTGTCATGTGGTCCCATTTAAATTTCATTAAGATCTGATTAAAAACTTCGAAGATATACATTAGAACTCTCCAATAAATTTTGGCAAATCACTCAGGATAGATACAATCGCATGTCATTCAATTTCGTACGACTTATTGTCGGGCCTACGGTGTCCCCCCATATCCAAGTACTAATGCTGTAACATGGAAATATTGTAAACACAAAAAAAAAAAAAGAGTAACCATGGAGTTTCTTGCCGGTTCTTCTCCATAGGAAACGACTAACCCGAACCGTGCACATTTTGTCGACGTTTTATAAGTGCCCATGTAGGCCTATGTAAAATAAAAATATTTGATTTTGATTTTGTCTGTTTATTGTTTACACCATTTCATAACATACCATCACGCCAGTATGCTCTAAACGGGAACGCAGATGTGTACAGTTCACCTTGGTACACTGTCATTCCACCGGTTTTGTTCAAGTTTCATATTATTAGGTAAATCTATTCTGGCATCAAAAGTTTGATGCTCAAAGGAGCATCATAGGTACCTAGCCTATAGAACTGGTCCATTATGTACCAGAACTATAAAGTGAAAATAAAAAAAGTGTTTTTTACAAATAATACAACCGACTTCCAAATAAAAACACTACAAAGTGAAAAATTACTTCAATTTCGGAAGTCGGTGTCAAAAAAACAAAGAAATGAAAACATGTACAACACTAACAATCATCTTGCTTGTTTTATTTAATTCCTACGTGTTCGTTTAAGACTATTTTTACCAATCGGGTCCAAAAACAGACTTACTTTCTCTTCTTTTTCATTTTAATTCAAATGGAAAATTCAAAAACACTTCACCTGATTTGCGATCGAACACAGAATCATGCTTAGCAGTTAACACAACAAGATCACACAGTAAAAATCAAAAATTAAAAACATACATCTGACATCAATTCCGAAATAATACGCCATTTTCTGATAATCATCATAATCATTTATTCATTTGCGAATATGGGGACAAAAGAAAAGATCTTATACAAACAATAGTGTGCATTTATAGGCATGCAAATTTACAAATACACAGGTATCCTATAAAACTTGAATTTAATAGTAAAAAGATATTATTTATGTACGGAGATTTCTATTTCATAAAAAATATAAGCTGGTTTTCAACTCAAAGCGTTTAAAAAATACAAGCATATTTACACCCTTTGACAGTATCATCCTACTTACCATGCAATCCACACTGTGTGTTATAACAGAGTATCAGCTAGTGTTACAAGGATTGAATATGGAATTGCGTTAGGTCGACGAGGCAGTCAGTCCTGTACGCTGATCGGATCAGGGTTACCCTATGTTAAGTACGAAAACGCTATAATCGGAAAAAACACCAAAGTATTAGTTATTATAATTATATTGACACTTCACGGTCGAAATGCGAAAGTAACTCTGTTTTTCTGTATTTTGGTACTCGTGTGACATATTTATCACACGAGTAAACCATGTTAATTTCCTTCATTTAGCCGGCCGAAGCCATGGACAAAACCTAGTGAAAATGTAAGCTGGTTTATAAAACACTTAAAAAATTCAAGCATATTTTCCCCTATAGCAGTATCATTCTACTTGACATGCCATCCATACTACGTCTTTTAACAGAGTATCCGCCCTCGTTAGTGTTACTAGGATTGAGTTAGGAATTGTGTTAGGTCGACGAGGCAGTCAGCGTCCTGTACGCTGATCGGATTAAGGCTCTCTATAGGGAAGGCTTGTTCTCTTTTAGCTGTGAAGGATAAATGACGGTATGTTGTGTTGGATTTTGACACTTTATTGTTGATTTTACTACTGATAGTCCGCAATCGTGTCAAAAGAGAACGCACTGCCAGGATGAAAATTATCCCGTATCTTGGTTTTATGGTTAAACAGCACTCGCCACACGCCAAGTTTCATCCAAATTGCTGCAGCCGTAGAAGCGTGAGAGCAGTGGTGGCCCAGTGGTATCGGCCGCGACTGAGAGCAGTGGTGTATCGGCCGCGACATACAAGTTGTAGGTCGTGGGTTCGAGCCCAGGCAGGCGCTCTACTTTGTGTAAATTATTTCATCACCACTGCTCTAAAAACGGTGAAGGAAAACATCGTGAGGAAACCGGCATGTCCAAGAACCAAAAATTCGAAGACATGTGACATCCACCAACCCGCACTGGGCCCGCGTGGTGAATAATGGCCCATTCCCTCTCACAGAGAGGAGACCTGTGTCCCAGCAGTGGGAACATTAATAGGCTGATGATGTGATGTGTAGAAGCGTGATTGAGCAAAAACGAAACGAAAGAATAGATTTTGTCCGCGACAAAGATCTGCGTAGCATTAGTACCTACTTCATTATCATATGCCTGCTCTTGTCCCATGTTACTTGGGGTCGGCGGAATCGTCCTGTCATCCGCCAAGATATCATTTAGTCTCTTTTCTTTCATTTTTATATCGCGCAATATTATTGTTGGTGTCTTAACCACCTTATTTTGGTTCACCATACAACATTTTATATAATTCTAGCATACAGATGCCTCATCCAAAGAAACCGTGCCGACGTTACTAGCGTTTTTCATCTGATTATACCGATTATTTTTTGTAAATCGAGCGCGTTCCATTCCGTTCCACGGCGATAGATAGATCATCATCTATATCCGTGGAACGGAACCGAACGCGATCGATGTACACAAAATAGTCAGTATTATCAGTACAGTACGTCGGGACAGTTTCTTTGTATGGGATGAGACACCACTGACCATACAAACCCTCTTTCTACCACCTTAAGGATGATTACCCGGATCAAACTATCAGATATCCTTCCCAGGGGCTTAAACTATCTCCATGCCAAATTTCATCTAAATCGGTTAAGTGGTTTAAGCGTGCAAAGGTAACAGACCGACAGACAGAGTAAATTTCGCGTTTATAATATTAAAGTAATATATACTTATTACTTAGTATGGATGATAACGATGAAATAATAGGAAAATACTATTTGCGGCTGTTATTTTATTAATTGAAAAGCAAAAGATGGATCTTTTACTTCTTCTACTTGTCTCTTTATTATGTGTTTACATGAATGGTTAAATAAATAAAATAAAATTAAAACATCAAACGGGCAACCAAGGCATTGCCTGCCACTTAAATTGGGAAAACACAAATAAAATAATGCTCAAAGTCTGTTTGATCTAGGCCAGGTTTAAACTACTTTTTTCAGTCTCATATTTTAAGTTATATCGACTACGTTATATTTTTGCTACCGCGACAGAAACCAGCCACTCATTATTTGATCTGCACGTCGACAACCGCCATTTCAATACAAATTCAATTCACTCATATTTGATATTGACTAAAGCAGCTTTTTGTGGGTTCGGAGAAGAAATGATAATTTAATTTCTGTGTAGATCTATTTGGCTGATATCTTTTGTTATTTTGTTAATCCAGCAATCAAATTACGTAACAAAATTCTCATTGCCTTATTTTTTTGAATATTTAATAGTTTTTACAGTCTGAATTTGTATATCAGATGACTTTTATAGCTTATTAAATTTTGCTTCACCCACGTTAAATTTTGTTACCAAAATTCACAGGATCGCCCCCTGGGCTAATCTGAAGATGGCCTGAAAATTTCAACAAAAAATCGCCAGCCGATTTGTCTAGTCTATAGGGAACATATATATATGCATCGATTTTGATAGATAACGTTTTATAGCCCTAGTTTCTTCTCTCCGATCTCCCAGCAAATCAATTTATTACTACCCAAGTTTCCAAACAAGGCCAAGAAAATCCTTCAATCAGAAAGACAATTTTTCATTTAAATTCTGATCACATTTCTTCTAAAACCTTGAACAAAGTGTCCAACAATAAGAAAAATCTTCTTCAAATCGGAACAATCCATAACTCTTCAATTTTCTTTCATCCAACTTTACTTTATCCTTTAAAAAATGAAGGATGAAAAAGCTATTTTACTAAAAGATCCTGGCTTTTTGTCTCAGTTCAGATAAATTGGGTATTATTCGAAAAAATCGAGGTCAGAAGCCAAAGGGTGTAAGTTATCATTATTTATGGATCGTCGCAATCTTTTGCTGGATAGCAAGATATTGTTTTTGACGATTTTTGGACTTGTTCCATATTCTATTCAAGTATGATATACTCTGGCGCGATCGAGGTCAAGATCTGGCCTATCACAAAATGAAAATAAAATTTTAGAGACTTATTCTAAGTTCTTTTCAAGGGAACTCCACGCCATCTCCAATGTTGTCAGTCACCACAACAACGGAGAAAAATCGTCGACGTTCTTTTTTTTCTTTTGAGAATGTGGCCACTTCTGGTGTCAGAGTTAATTAAGCCGCCTCTGGGAACCCCACAGGCCTCTGACTTTGCTATATTAATTATAAAAGTCCAGGTCTTCTCACGATGTTTTCTTTCACAGTTGCCTGTGATGTCCAAGATAATCTTAGAAAGTACATATAGATTTGAAAAATTCACATTGGTACTTTCTCGATTTATCATCTGCCTAGCCTTTTTCCCAACTATATTGGGGTCGGCTTCCTATCTTACCGGATTCAGCTAAGTACCAGTGTTATACATGGAGCGACTGCCTATCTGACCTCCACAACCCAGTAACTGGGTAACACGGTACCCCTTGGCAAGACTGCTGTCAGATCTCAAGCTTCTGACTACCCGTAACGACTGTCAAAGATCTTCAAATGACATCCGGTACCAACGGATTAACGTGCTTTTCGAGGCACGGAGGAAACTCAGCATGTTTAAATGGTCACCCATCCACGGACCGACCTCGTCAAGCGTTGGTACTTTCTCTATTAAATAAAATAAAAAAGCCTTTTATTTCATGCATTACATTTTTTTACATAATTACAAATTATTAATTTAGATTATTAATTTATTCAATCACTATATTTAGGTGATGGCAACAAAACTTAAAAACATTGTTTAATACCAATCAATCATCAAAATCATAAAAAAGATTCATAATCATAAAATTTTTAAACAATGTTCAAATTGTAAAATTGGTTCTTATGCGTACTTTCAATGAAAAAATAAGATTCCTACCAAATCAACATTTAAAAATAGTAAAAAATAAAAGTGTATATAAATAGAAAATATTTCATTCATTTGTATAACAATTCTTAATAAGTAAAGCGATTAATTTCATTAATGATTATTACAATATCATGCTAATTTGTTTGATCAAAAGGTCTTATAATGAATAATTGCATTAACTATGTTCTTTTTTTAATAATTTGATCATTCAATAATCTAATAATTCAAATCAAAATAAATTTAATTAATTACATAATGTAAAATAATAGATAACAAAATAATATAATTAAAATAATTTTAAACTATATTAAATTTATCATCATTATATATAGGTAATGGCAATACTTTATACTCGTAAAGCATTGTTTAAAATCAATCAATCATTAAAATCATAAATAAGAATCACAATCATAAAATTTTTGCAAACATTTTTAAATTCTAAAGTTCTTTCTCTATTAATGTTAATAAATGATTCAGGATATAAGCTTTAGCTGTTCCTGCAAAGTTGTTTTTTTTTCTATCCGCCTGTCATGTTATCTCTCGAACACCCTTGGTTTCCTAGTAGAGAATGCCTAAAGCATTAAGTTCGGCTCTGCATATTTTGTGTTGCATGAAGTTTTACAATTATTGTTTTTTGTTGACTGTACCGTTTATAATCGTTTGATTGTTTTCATCCATCAATCGTTACATGTTTATGTAGCCAGTATGTTCAATCACATTATTCCTGTCATCATTCGTCAAAAAAAGCACCGGTGATCGTTGTCTGCTACAATCGCAATTTATCAATTTAACTCCCATTGACCTTATTGCGAATCTGCTAACAATTGACTCATATGAATAGTGCTGTGATAATTTTAGCATTGACCATGAGATGCAATGATTGGTTACAGATTGTAACAAGTAAAATTTAAAATCCCCTGGCACCATTATTATTTCATGCTACATAATTTATCTAGTTTTAGACACGCTTCGATCGACAATCTATTGAACACGTAAACATGACATGATATCTTGCGAAAACACTCCGATTCAAACCGTAAACGCTTATAATTTTGAACAGTTGAACCAATTTTCTTCAAACATAGCTAAGAACAGTCTCGATAAAGTAACCTTTCAAACAAAAAAAAAACTTGATGGATCCATCCGTTTAGGTGCATCATATGCCACAGATAGATACACAAATATACAAACACACATACACACGTCAAACTTTTAGCACACCTCTTTTTCCGTCGGGGCCGGAGGTTAAAAATCGATTCCACTATGGTTGTGACGATTTGAATCAGTTTGTACAACGCGGTCACATTAGATATGGCATCCTCACAACTCAAAAGTAAATCGTTAAATTATCTTGCCCACTTGCCACCACCGGGACTAAAAGTATCTGGGCCAAGGTCTACCCATGTTCCAAATATCATCTGAATCTATTCAGCTGTTGAGGCATGATTGATTAGCATACCTACTTTTTAGGGTTCCGTACTCAAAGGGTAAAAATGGGATCCTATTACTAAGACTTCACGATCCGTCTGCCTACCTGTCTGTCAGTCTGTCTGTACGTCTGTCACCAGGCTGTATCTCATGAACCGATATATTTGATAGCTAGACAGATGAAATTTTCACAGATGATGTATCTCTGTTGCCGCTATAACACCATATATACTAAAGATAAGATAAGATAAGATAAGATATATTTATTTGCCCATACATGTGTATACATACAACAAATCATTACACTTGCATGCAGGATGACAAAAAAAAAAAAAACAGAATAAAATAAATATTTAAGTGAGGCTCCTATACAACAAACGTGATTTTTTTGCCGGTTTTTGCGATAATGGTACGGAACCCTTCGTACGCGAGTCCGACTCGCACTTTTTATGCACAAACCATATCAGACAACGAGATCGAAAATGCGGGCAAAATCTAAAATATTGAAACCACGTTTCTTTGAAGAGAGAACTTATTATATATAATATCCAGAACTACAAGTTCTTATTCAATCTTGTCTTTTAATTCAAATTAAACACAGAAACAAAAACCCTAACCAAAATAACGAATTCAAACTACCCAAAATTACAGTCTAAAAACGTACAAAATTAGCATCTGCCACTTAGCTTAGAGTGGAAACAGTAATGAAAGCTGTCGATTATTTTAGACCAGTTTATTTGCAAGTTGTGTACGTTCTGAGTTTAAATTCATCCTGGCTGATGAGATAGACAGACACGAATTTAGTTTTAGTCCGAATGCTTGTAGAATTTATAAGTACAGAATTTTTATAGTGTTGTTTTTTCATTCGCAGTGTTTTTATTCGTTTTTGTTTGTTAAAAATTTATGGTCTTCTAGTTGTAAAGTTTTGATTGAAGCTGGCTTTTTGTGAGTTTTTTTTTATGGCAGTCTTAGAATTATAAAATTATTTTATTACTTTCTATGTCCATGAATAATATGGTATTGAGATTGTCTGCCCACTGTTCGCCGGATTTAGACACATTGTGAATCGCCACTGTCGAATCTTCTTATTCGAGTCAATAGTAAACTTTTTAAACAATTTTGGGCCTATTCACTAAATAAGTTAAGGTATCTGATCAAATCTGGGGGCACTGCAGTGCCCCCGCCAAGACGAGCCAAGCGAAGCGCAAGGGCACTACCTACCTTATCCCGAAGCGCCCCCTGAACCCCTTATAACTTGGGTTTAGAATATACCAGATAAACAAATTTCTCGGGCTGTGATTTTAATAGTAGACTCATTAAACACAAAGTTTCAATTGGATAGCTCTTATACTTTAGATTTTATTGATATTTAAAAAAACGCCGATTTTGTCACTGACTGACTCACTCACTCACTTATGATTTTAAATTCTTAGGATACTGCCTGAAGTCTTAGAAAGCTGAAATTTGGTATGTAAGCTAGTATTAGTACACGAACAAAAAAAAATCTAAAAGCTTAACTTTAACTTTTATCCCCCAACCTCATAAACTAGGGGATGGAAGTTTGTATGAGACTTCCGCAAATTTTGATGCTAGAGGTCTGAAAATTGATATAAATAATAACGTGACGGTAGCGAAACGGCCAATCACATATTTTGACTAAGGTGTAGAGTTTGTGAAGTTAAAGCTTATAGAGTTAGGGCGTGCAGAGTTAGATAGCTTGGTTCTACAAAAGATCAAATAACGTTTTGACAATGCGAGCCATTTTGGATCGTCTTGGCAACATTTTACATGAAAATATTTTTGGCGAGTCACTTATTTTCTTTAGGGACATCATCCCAAAGATTTGTTTATTTTGACACCTTCCATGAATTGATGCTCTACCTTAAGGATTTGATCAAGTCATGTTTCTTCGACCTATACATGCATTTGGGGCACTGCACTGAATATATATTTTAATTTTCTAATTTCCTCTACATCCCCTCTTTGTGAGACCCATCTTTGGTCATCGTACCCAACAGCTGAATTCATAGTATTCTCATTTCATTACATTCACAGTGGTCGACGAACAAACAACAACTCGGACGGAACAAATCTGATTTAAACAACAGACCAGGCACCACAAACTGGATGAATTAAATCGAATTTTTACCACGCGGGCGTCATATTTGATTTTAAAACTAGATTATGGCGGCAAATAGTTCGTGATTTGCCACGGTATTTGTCATGTGAATCAATTTTATTTATATTTATTTTTATAGGATGTTTTGTTTATTCCTAACTACATTTTAACTGTTTGTTTAAAACTGAATATACGATATGGTAGTTTAACGAACTTTGGTATTATTTACCAATTAACTTTTTATTTAAATATTTAACTATAACTGGACTAGTCGATGTGGTGGCGCTTGGAGGATCTATGTCCAGCAGTGGACGTCTTTTGGCTGCAATGATGATTATGGCGATAGAACTTTAAATCTGACTAGCCTTTTTTCAACTATTTTGTGGTCGGCTTCCAGTTTAACCGCGCTACATAATACAGCTGAGTACTTACGGCCTGCCACCGTCTAATGGCGGACGCAGGGGAGGAGGAGTGTCGGTATAGCATTGGCCGCTCTTCCTATCCCCTGCGTCCAAAAAGTGGTAAGCGGTGGGGCCACTGATCTGATCCGTCATAGGGGTACCAAGGGTGCCATAAACGGAGTCATTTGGCGCTCATGTGCTGGTTTGGTCCCTGGGGTGGTCTCGGCGAGCAATGTGTTCTGCTGCGCCGATGATGTAGGGTACACCACAGACGACAGCCGCGGCGGGCTCGCGGATAAGTGCTTACGCGTGCCGGTGTTTCCGTCATGAGCGGCACAGGAAGACACCGTGGAGTTTTAGTGGGTTGGAGTACACTATCGCCCCGTGGTAGCACAGTATACATGAGCATTTCTCCACACAAAAAAAAACCTCTCGACAAGACTGGTGTCAAATACCCTGGCTTCTGACTACCTGTACCTATTATTTAAAATCTACAAATGATAGCCGGGACGGAGTAATAACAATCTGTTAAGTCACCCATCCACGGAGTGACCTCGGCAAGCGTTGCTTAACCTTTACCCGAAAATAGAATAATAACAATATTTAACCGACTTTCCAAAAAGAAGGAAGAGTTGTACGACTTTAGGTTTGTTTTTTTTTTTTGTGAATGTTCACCGATTTTTCCTCAATAGTGGACCGATTTTGAAAATTATTTTTTTGCTTGAAAGTGTATGTTCTGAAATTGGTCCTATTTTAATTCGGTGAAGATATGATGAAGAACTTTGGAGATATACAACAGAACTCTTTAATAAATAACGGCAAATCTCTCGTGACTGCTGCACTCGCATGTCTGTTTATTATTTATACCATTTCATAACATAACATCACGCCAGTACGCTCTAAAGGGGAAGATATGTACAGTTCACCTTGGTACACTCTCATTTAACCGGTTATGTTCAAGTTTCATGATATTCGGACATTTTAGGTACCTTACTAAACAACTTGCCTATTAGGTAGGTACAACTACAAAGTGAAAAATAACTTTCTTTTTGGAAGTCGGTGTCCATAACGCAAAAAATTACACCTACCAAAGATAGGTAGTATTTTTTTTTAAGTATTTTTATCACAATAATAATGGTATAACCAAACGGAGCTGCCAAAATAATTAACGACACTTACTAAAAAACAATCTAATCGAAATCAGTATCAAACGAAAATCCAGTAAATAAATTCCTTGAATGTTTAAAATTCATTTTGCCAGCCGTTTATCCGCCCAAGTTTTTCCGCCTGAAAATCTAATTTGCCCGTAAATAAGTCACTAAAGTTTGTCACAATAGTTGCTGTATCTGAACTTGGTCCATACAAACCGAGTCTGGAGTCTCACTACGACAAACTCGCATGCATCAATTATGTACAAAGTGAAGCTGTTTGTCTCAGAAGTTTGAATTAAGACAGATTCATGTTTTAGTGTTATTGTTGGTAGTTTTAGGTCGTTTCGGGTAAAAAATTGGGTAATATTTCTTCATTTATTATAACGATACATGATGCTTTTATTTTCTGAATGATATACTAAGTGATTACGTTGGATTAATGGCATTAACAAACCTATCTAACCGCTTGTATTGCCAGAAAGGGTAGGCAAATTATGACGACGAAGTTTTGTCAGCTAGGACCACTAAAATTACGACTATTTACGTGGCTTAGGTAATAGAAGAGAACATGAGATTGAGCAACATTAAACCTTCTATCTGAATCTGAAGGATTTAGAAGAACATGCCTAATAGCTTAATAATGTCGGTTTTTTATCGGTTACATTTCGGGGAGTGTGCGTTGGAATTGCATGAACTAATTCCGCCCAGCCCGTTCCATCATCGGACTACATGACTTACGGTGATGCGTCATCGGTACAAGGTGGACATCCCACCCATACGCACCAAACGTTTTGGGAATACTTTTATTATGCGTACAGCAAAGGAGTGGAATTCCCTGCCGGAGTCTGTATTTCCTATTGGCTACAACCTGGGAGTCTTTAAGTCAAGAGTGAATAGGTTTCTTCTAGGCAAGCGTGCTTCATCGTTGACCACATCGTCGCTTACCATCAGGTGAGATAGTGGTCAAACGCAAGCCTATCAATAATAAAAAAAAAAAATGTTTCTGCGTCAATTCCGAAATGAATGTTACAAAACATTCCCATTGATTGTTTTACCCCACAGGTTACCCCTTGCCATGTTGTCTGACTTTTTTATATTCATCATCATCATTTCAGCCGAAAGACGTCAACTGCTGGACATAGGCCTCCCCCAGGCGTCGCCACATTGACCAATCCCGTGCGTCTCGCATCCAGCGCCTTCCCGTAACCTTAACCAGGTCATCGGTCCACCTAGTAGGAGGCCTTCTAACGTATCGTCTTCCAGTTCGCGGTCGCCATTCCAGAACTTTTCGGCCCTATCGGACATCCGTTTTGCGAGCAATGTGCCCTGGACACTGCCACTTAAGTTTGGCAATTCTTCGGGTTATGTCGGTAACTTTGGTTCTCCTGCGGATATCATCATTTCTGACGTGATCACGCAAGGAAATTCCGAGCCCTCTCCATTGCCCTTTGGGTGACTTTTTATGTTAGAGATCTAATATAGGCTCGCACTTGACCACTATCTCACCTGATGGTAGGCGATCATCTGGTCGACGGTGGAGTACGCTTGCCTAGAATTAACCTTGACATAAAGACCCCGAGGTTGTGGCTATCAGGAAACACAGACTCCGGCAGGGAATACAACTCCTTCGCTGCATGCATAATGAAAGTATTTCCATAACGTTTAGTGCGTATGGGTGGGATCTCCACCATGTACCGATGGCCTCTTGTAGTCCGATGATGAAACGGGCTAGGCGGCATTAGATCAGGCAATTCCATCGCACACTCCCCGAAATGCAACCGATAAAAAACCGACAGGCTGGCAACTCGGCGACGATGTTCAAGGCTCTGGAGCTTTGACTCGACCAGTGCCTCATTGCCGATGAGCCTCTTGGCCCGTTTTTCGATCGATGATACTGCACCATAGTTCAGTATTAGTTTAAAATATACTCATACAGTGTATACGTGGACATAGAGTGGCTCTTTAAGTCCCTACACAGCTAAAAAGTTAACTAACACCATTTTCATGAGTAGCTGGGTTAAGCATCCTTTCTTTTGAGCCCCACATCACAATACTGAGAGAAAGCGGTACACAAGGTAAGACATTTAAATAATTCACACATTTTCCTTTGAAATGAAACGTGAGATATTTTCCGGTAGCTAGATATATATGTATGTAAATAGGTAGGCACGTTTTTGTAACTTATTTTGTCTCGGAGGGCATAAAGGATAGGCTGGTTTGGACAAAAATTTAGAAACTGAGACGGTGCTAGCCTCAGGAGTTTTAAACTATTAGGATTAATGGTTTGTTGTTTTTACCCGAGCGCCGAAGGAGGGTAATCATCATCAGTCTATGTATGTATGTTCCTATGTGGCGTTGTAGAGACCAAACGTGTTGGCCGATTTTGATGATTTTTACGTCAATCGATTGGTCTTAAACTTGCGAGTGTCACTGGATATATTAAAATTGGAAAATAGAAAAATGGCGGTTTTGGCGCCATATTGTGGGGGCCCATTTTTATTTTTCGAAACCCATCGTGGGGGTATCAAAATAAATGGTTTTAAGAGGTGATTTCAAAAAAAAAATGTTAACTAAAAACCCGGTTATAACATAACAATAATCAAAAAACCCAGCTGCTTAAGAAGCGATCAAAAAAGAAGTAAACAAGAAGAAAATCATGCTGTGCAGTCGGAGGATACGCCTGGTTTTTGTCAATCAGCTCGCGAATATATATCCTCCGACTGCACAGCATGATTTTCTTCTTGTTTACGTCTTTTTTGTTCGCTTCTTAAGCAGTCGAGTTTTTGATATTCAGAATCAACTGTTTTTTGTTAGTACGAGTATCTCTAAAATTCTTCCAAATAGTGATTAACTAGCGTCAGCTTTGTAGACCGTTTTGCTAAAGATAGCAATGGTATTTCTTGGCTGATAATCTTTGAAAGGAAAAGCATTAGTAAAAACGCAACGCCTAGTAGGACATTTTAGGCAGCTGCAGTGGTATGTCGGAAGTAAAGAAAGAAAACATTTTTATTTGCGCCAGGCACGACGCGTACCATAAAAATAAAAATAAAACTTAAATACAATAAATTAAAAGTATGCGTCACAACCACGCAAAACGGTCATCGCTCAGCATAATGCTGTGGTGGACAGTGGACATCACTGCAATCAGTCAGTATAGCAAATCGATATCAAATCATATCGGTGGTCAAGCTCGAGACTATAGGAGATAAAAAAAAACATTTCTGATTGATATACCTACCAATGCATAGCGAGCAGTCATTATGAAATTGAACTACATTTTTGGGACTTTTGGAACATTATTCAATAATCCAATCAAAAGATCTACCTTTGCTATTTTATAAGCTTTTATTTAACTTGCAATGTATATATGTGTGTTCGGGTCAAATTCTTGCAACTGAACTTTAAAGCATCCTCCACGGATTCAGATGAAATTTTGCATACAAGTTTAGTTTGGATGACAATTCATGGTTAACTAAGTGACGTCATTCTAAATCCAATATGGCTGACCAGTTCTTTTTTGTGCACTGCCATGATATGGATATCAAAAACCGGCCAAGTGCGAGTCGGACTCGCGCATGAAGGGTTCCGTACCATTATCGTAAATAGCAAGAAAATCACGTTTGTTGTATGGGAGCCTCACTTAAATATTTTTTTATTCTGTTTTTAGTATTTGTTATTATAGCGGCAACAGAAATACATCATCTTTGAAAATTTCAGCTGCCTAGCTATTACGGTTCATGAGATACAGCCTGGTGACAGACGGACAGACAGACAGACAGACGGATCGCGGCGTCCCATTTTTACCCTTTGGGTACGGAACCCTAATGAAAGGGGTTGCTGAGAAGAATACGAAAAAATCTTGTTTCTATAAAAGATTGTTTAATGTATAATTTTATTTCATATAAGGAAAACAACAAAAAAGACGAACTATGTCTCCTCTAAGTTTATATCTTTGTATACGCATCCAAGATATAGGAGAAATGCATAGTGTGGGGAAAACGTTTACAAAAAAAAGAACAAGATATTTGTCTATAAAGCTTACTTTATCCCACTGCTTTTATCGCCGAGCAGTGGTGGCCCAGTGGTATCGGCAGTGGTTCGAGCCCAAACAGGCGCTTTACTTTGTGTAAATTATTTCATCACCACTGTTCTCAAAACGGTGAAGGAAAACATCGTGAGGAAACCGGCATTTCCTAGAACCAAAAATTCGAAGACATGTGACATCCACCAACACGCACTGGGCCCGCGTGGTGGATTACGGCCCATTCCCTCTCACAGAGAGGAGGCCTGTGTCCCAGCCGTGGGAACATTAATAGGCTGATGATGTGATGTGATCCCACTGCTGGGCAGAAATCCCTACTACTAGTCCTTTCGGATGGAGTCATCCCACAATAAGTTTTTCCGTCCTAACCTCAAAGTTCAGTTCTATACGTTGTATGCACAATGGAATTTAGGTCAGCGTACATTTTAGCACGGAAGCTTGGTTTTAATTAACTCTTTTGTTGCTCGTCGTGATAAGGTAGGTAGGTAGCCGGATGTGCTTAAGTGAAGAGGTATGGGGTGGGTTAAATTGGGGTATGGACTAAGATTGATTTAAAGGCTTTCGGGGTTGTTCTACACTCGTTTACATGGTAAATAAACTAGGTCATTTTAGTTTTTCTTCGCTTCTGTAGACTGGTTAATATGAACTAATTACCTACATATTATTTTTGTGTACCTATCTAGAGACCAGTGGTGGCCCAGTAGTATCGGCCGCGACTTACAAGTTGTAGGTCGTGGGTTCGAATTCGAACCCAGGCAGGCGCTTTACTTTGTGTAAATTATTTCATCACCACTGTTCTCAAAACGGTGAAGGAAAACATCGTGAGGAAACTGGCATGTCTTAGACCCAAAAATTCGAAGACATGTGACATCCACCAACCCGCACTGGGCCCGCGTGGTGGATTACGGCCCATCCCCTCTCACAGAGAGGAGGCCTGTGTCCCAGCAGTGGGAACATTAATAGGCTGATGATGTGTGATGATGTGTACCTATCTACATCGTAATAACACAAAAGAGTAACACCCATCTGAAGTTTTAATTCCTTGTAAAGGAAACTGACTCCACTCTACTTGACTGGAGTGGAGGACGTTAATGTCAGTAAAAAACCAGCAAATAACAGTAAATAACTGTCAATGGGCAGGGGAAACTGAGTTGTGTATGAGTTTATTGGAGGAAGTGACTTAGAATATTAATTAAATTGCATGCGTGTAAGAAACGTGTATTTATTATTATTATTACAAGCATTAAATTACGACAACTAGTAATCCATTTTTCGGGTTCCGTGCACAAAGAGTAAAAAGGGGTCCCTATTACTAAGACTCCACGATCCGTCTGTCTGTTCCATACAACAAACGTGATTTTTTAGCCGTTTTTTGCGATAGTTGTACGGAACCCTTAGTGCACGAGACCGACTCGCACTTGGCCAGTTTTTTAAGCACTTCCTGGCAACCAAGTCAGCTGAAACTTGGCGTACTTATTTAACTTTGGATAAAATAAAATAATATGGCACTATGAAGCTGGTGTCATGATGAAGTCGGAAGGTGGCTATAGCAACTCCTCAACTAGACAAGATATCACCATCGTGTTTGGGGTCATTGCAAGTGATTGAAAAGTGATATTACATAGTACCTTTCAGTTCAATAAGCTTGTTTAAATAGTTATTTATGCTACAAGTGCGGCAAGCAGGTGATTTCCGATGAGTGGTATTTTTATTCACGAGCGAGCGAAGCGAGTGAGTGGATAAATCGACACGAGTCGGAAATCATCTTACGCACGTGTATCATACAACATTTTACTATGCATTGTGCGGGGAACCAAGCAAGAAATTAATAAAATGGCGCTTTTTCAAGGGCGCTCAGCATATCCACCTAGATTAACTAATAGTTCATAGTTCCTCGGGCATATCTACTGCGCATGTGCAAATAGCTGTCACGTCGTAACGCAAAAAGGCACGAGCAAAATATTCATTCTGCCAAACATATTTAATGAATATTTAAAATTAATTTATTGATCAAAATCTAAATCTAGAGTAATTAAAAACGCCTTATATGAAGTATTAATAGTTTTGTTTTACCTTTTATATGCATGATAATTTGTACTTAACTGATTTTTAAAACTTTTCACAAATAATAAAAACTCTATGCGGCTGACGTTGGAGTTAAAAATTAAAAAAGTACAGGAAAGTAAAAAGCACCAGTAAAAAAAATAACACTTTCCGCACAGTTTGGCTGCTTGGAAAACGCTCTTTCCGAGGGCATGCATTGTTAAAATATTTTTGATTAAATACTTATTTGTGTGGCTTTCATCTGCCTAGCCTTTTTCCCAACTATATTGGGGTCGGCTTCCAGTCTTACCGGATTCAGCTAAGTACCTGTGTTTTACATGGAGCGACTGCCTACCTGACCTCCATAACCCAGTAACTGGGTAACACGGTACTTCTGACTACCCGTCACGACTGTCAAAGATCTTCAAATGACAGCCGGGACCAAAGGCTTAGCGTGCTTTCCGAGGCACGGAGGAAACTCGGTATGTTGAAATGGTCACCCATCCACGGACCGACCTCGTCAAGCGTTGCTTAACCTTGATGATCGACCCGTGCGGCTGTTATTATTTAGCCTCGAGCTCCTCACTTATTTGTGTGGCTTTACTAACGTCATATTATGCTTTCTCGAATACTCAAACTTAGAATAACATTAACTTAGATAATCGGCTACAATTTTCCCTCTCCAGGGACTCATGCGTGCTCTCTGTGAGAAATTGACTTACGGTACTCTTAAAAAGTTTGGTGTTTGCTAATACTTTATACCATGTTTAGAAATTCGTATCCTTAAAAAACTTTTATACAAAAAAATACAACCGACTTTAATTTCGGAAGCTTGTGTCAAAAACGAAAAAAAAAACAAAAATAAGATTACCGACTTCCAAAGTAATTTTTGCCGTTTGTAGTGTTTTTATTTGAAAGTCGGTTGTATTTTTTTGTATGAAAGTTTTTATTTATGGTGAAAGAAAGAAAAACGTTTATTTGCGCCAGGCACGACGCATACCATAAAAAAACAAAGGAATGCTTAAATAGAAATACAGAGCATACGACACAACCACGCAAAAACGTCATCGCTCAGTATAATGCTGGGACTCGCGTGCAAGACAGAGCCACAGCGCTGGTTTTCAGCGATAGCTGCAGTCGACTGGGTGACGCCGAAGCAATGAAACCTTAAGAGGAAACGGGGGCAGAGAGCGCCGACTGAATTTTCTTAGTAAAAAGTCATAATTCGAGGTTTGGCTCTCGTCTCTTTTCTCCTCCAATATTGGACCAATTTAGAAGATATTCCGTAAACTGAAAATTAAAGATATATACTATGTCCCTTTGTTCCTTTTTGATGATACATTATTTATAGAAGCTTTAGAGCCCTCAAAAAATGCTCAAAATTGCGCTGTCAACAAAGGCTTAGTGTGCAAATTTGACAAATATAAATGAAAAAAGGAAAACATAGGGACATAGTATATATCTTACTTTACCAGTTCATGGAATATCTTTTATATTGGTCTAATATTGGAGGAGGAAAGAGACGAGAGCCAAACCACGAATTATGACTTTTTACTAAGGAAATTCAGTCGGCGCTCTCTGCCCATATTTCCTCTTAAGGGCATTAAGTGACGGAGTGGAGCGGTGGAAATCCTTAACCATTATCGACCTACTGATAGGTAAACTTCTGCTTAACCTTCGATATGTTGTATTATTATTCTCAAAAAATACGGAACGGTTTTCCTCTAGTAGTCTAGTGGATAGAAAATCTATCAATTTTCACTGGCCCTATCGTACTAAAAAGTTACGAGGGTCGAAAGTAATATCAAAAGTTGAGAACAAATATTGTTTATTAATGAACTTTATTAATAATATTGTTTGGTAACCCTTCAGTGTTTATATTCTTAAGCTGGTTTAAGGGATTTTGAAGTAATTAAATTGGGGTAATATTCTGCTGTGTTATACTTGCACCCAAGGCTTGGGGTTATAATGAAGTATATGGCTATAAATGTGTGCCCTGTTGATTGCAATAGAATGCCCCTTATTGTACTTAGCCTGTTTTTTATTTTATTAAAGAAAAATAACATAATCGCGAGCTGACTGATCAAAACCAGATGTATCCTCCGACTGTACAGCATGATATTCTTCTCTTTTGCGTCATTTAGTTCGCTTATTAAGCAGTTATTTTTTTTTCGAATAGTGTTCATTTAAAAATATTTGTGTTATATATTTTTAAAATCAACTCTTAGATCCTTTATTTTGATACCCCACACGATGGGTTTGGAAGAAAATAAATATTGGGCCCCCACAATATGACGCCCAAAAGCCGCTATTTTAATCCGCACGTTTAGTTTCTAAAACGCCACATTGGAACAAACATACATACATAAACTGATTAACACATAACCCTCCTTCGGCAGTCGGGTGAAAATCGCTCGAAAGTCAAACCTTCGTTCGTAATTACCGGGTAAGCCATTGCTTGTTGGTATTTTAAGCGTAACTTTTAAGGTGTTAAACATTACTGGTGTAATGCACCTAGGTGTATTTACACCTCTGTTAAGACCTCATTGAATACAACCGTGATGAAAAGTTAATCTATATGTTATTAATATTTTTATGTAATGTATTGTATAGTAATTTACGGGTATGGTTTCGAGAGAGACACACTAGAGAATGGGTCTAGAAGACGAGGTTTGATCGACCTTACAGAATACATCATCATCATGATTTCAGCCGAAAGACGTCCACTGCTGGACATAGGCCTGCAGCGGCAACGACGCCGCCATTTAAGAACTAATGACATAACGTCAGGCAAATCTTGCATCGCGCAAGCAAAGGTTTCGGCGCGATTATAACACATACGACAGTCCGACAATAACCGTTTGGCAGTTTCCCGGACCAGACACAAGACTCGTCTGGTCGGAGGAACCTCACTTTTCTATGGAGGTTTGTTGGACTTTACACCCTGTTCCACCTGCTCCAAAGGCCTCTCCCAAGCGTTGCCTTCACTGGACTGCCGCAGCCTTGACCAGGTCGTCGTTCCAGAATACAGACATGATGAATAGATAGTGTGGATGAAATTACTATGAAATCTGTCGATATTAATAGAGATTCACGCTAGAGAATACGAGCCTTGATCGACCTGACAAAAATCTATCTCTTTTAATATTTACTATCTCTTCAAAGTTAGAGTGAACAGGCTACTTCTGGGTAAGCTCACTCCATCGTTGACTTTGTCTCTGTCACCTTTGACCTAGACTAGAGTCAAGAGCAAACCCATCTCAAATAAAAAAAAAATAAAAAAATTAAAACTATTGATAAACACTTAAGCAACAACCCATAAGTTTATCTGTAAGTTTCTCTGCCTCATTAAACAATCTAAATATAATGCCTCACTTTATCGCCTACGAGTACGTCCTTCGCAATCATCCCACGTTCAGAGCAAGGCGACGCGTCGTCTCAATGTATCTAGGGTAATACGTATGGCTGACATGTCTCTGAGAAAAGATATGATGGTAATGAAATCCAAGGTAACAGTACTCTATAAATGTTTTTGACTTCATTGTGGGTATCATCTCTCGAAAAACATAAATTAAAACACGAGAGCAGTGGTGGCCCAGTGGTATCGGCCGCGACTTACAAGTTGTAGGTCGTGTGTTCGAGCCTAGGCAGGCGCTTTACTTTGTGTAAATTATTTCATCACTACTGCTCTCAAAACGGTGAAGGAAAACATCGTGAGGAAACCGGCATGTCCTAGAATCAAAAATTCGAAGACATGTGACATCCACCAACCAGCACTGGGCCCGCGTGGTGGATAATGGCCCATTCCCTCTCACAGACAGGAGGTCTGTGTCCCAGCAGTGGGAACATTAATAGGCTGATGATGATGATGATGGCAAAAAAAAAACAATTTTGCATCCTCGTGAATTTTGACTTTAACAGCCTCAGAAAAACCACCCTGTTAATTATAATCGGCATCTATATTTTTTTTTTAATGACTTCTATAATCAGAAAATTCAAGCCTCTGAAACTTGGATCCTAAGGTAACAGTGCATATTGCCTTCCGATGATCTGTACTTACAGTTAAATTGTAAGACTGTGACTATGCTTGCATAGACTTAGTTCAGGTATAATATTATGG
Organism: Orthosia incerta; assembly: GCA_948252205.1. NCBI lineage: Eukaryota > Metazoa > Arthropoda > Insecta > Lepidoptera > Noctuidae > Orthosia > Orthosia incerta. Next base: position 9,121,809 of record OX411761.1, read on the forward strand.
CTCTGGCGTTGCCATTGACTATTTTGTGTTGTACTTCGTAGCACGACTATGAACGCATTCAATATAACTTTAGATGGTACTAAAATCCTTTTAATTTGTACTTATTATGTACTCCTATTTCATAACTGGTAAATTGTTAGAAAAGCAATAAACATTTTCTGCCTATAAGTATGTGATTTGTATACTTGACACTAGATGGCGTTAAATGTGGCAGAATATGTTTTTTTTTGCTGTTCTAACAATTTACGACAATTTACCAGTAATTAAATAGGAGTACATAATGAGTACAAATTTGTAGGCATGCTCCCGTTTTATCACTTCTACGCCAGCTGGAATTTTAGCGTGGTCGTGCTGGGAAATAATCTTGGCAGCACGACCTTTATATCTGCTATAATTTAGAGGTATAAAATTTCTAATTAGTGGTATAAATTAGTACAAATTAAAACGATTTTAGTACCATCTAAAGTTATAATAAAAAAACATAAACAAAAAAAAAACAAAAAAAACATATTATGGCAACCCGAAGTCTCACTGCAACATGATGACCACGACCGCTCTGCCAAGAGTGTACCGATGAAGAAGAAGAAGAGAAAGTTATAATGAATGCGTTCATGGTCGTGCTACGAAGTACAACAAACTATTTTTGCAAGAAATAACGAAGGCAAGTCATTACACAGGGCAATCATCTTGTTGCTTCTCTAAACAATCTAAATATAACACTCCTCTTTGTCTGCGAAGAGTACGTCCTTCGCAATCATCCCACGTTCAAAGAAAGGCGACGCGCCGTCTCCAACTACTCGTATATATGATAAAACGTTTTTGAGAAAAGATAATGATTCCAGTGAAATATAATACATGGAGTCTCTAACGGTCTATAAATGTTTTCGAGTTAAAGAAAATTATTGTGGTATTCAAGTCTTGGATTTCTATGTTGACCTCATTTTTGGTATTATAGCCCTCGAAAACCATAAATGTCAAAGGAATTGTCATATTTGGTCGTCCATCTGGATTGTGATATTTATTCAGTAAGTTCACATAACCAAAGCAATGGTTGAGAATACCTTTATTGCATTAAGTCCGCCACTGCTATGTACATGAAGCATAAATAAATGACCGTCATCTATAATTTATCAAAGAATTTCTTTTGGAAACCTTTTTTAATATCATTCAAAATCAGAAGCCGATAAAATCCTAATAAGCTACAGTATACATACAAATAATGTTAAGTTTCCGAGTATCCATAATGTTGTTCTGCGCCAACGCTTGGCAACGACTTACGGCATAGTAATATTATGGCTGTAGTGTTTCCATTGACAGCTAGGAAATACCAAACGTTGTCTTTATCAAAACAATCTAAACATTAAACTTCGCCTTTGAAGTGTAGGCCGTAAAGGACGGAGTATTACATTCTTCGTTCATTCGTTCTGACGCAAGGCGACACGTCCGTCTGCGTCTATGTAGGATAAAAAGAAAGTTGCCTATTATCATCTCAAAACATACTCTTTTTGGTAAAACAATTTTAATGGGAGCCCCTAAATTAGGTCTTATGGTATACATCCGCTCTGTGACAACCATCGCTGGCATTGACTTATTGCATAGTAATATTATTTATGTGTTCCTACCTATTGACTGTTTATAAATATCGGGCAATTGCCTTGTTTCCTTAATAACCCCTTGTAATTCACTGAAACAATTAAAAGATTGTATCTCGCGTAGATCTGCGTTAAGAGTTTAAACCGCCCATGGTCACTTGTCTTTGTAAATGTTTGTCCTGTAATTATTAAAAGGTATACAATAAAACCCATAAATAAACAGTCTAAATATAACTTTCATCTTTGTAGAGGAGCCGATAAAGAACATACCTTCGTCAATGGTCCCACGTTTAGAACTTCAGACGCAACTACGCAAGGCGACACTCCGTCTAGAAGTATCTAGGACAAAACGTTATACGATGAGACATAAACCAAGTTGACAATGTTTTGAAGTTTTAGGAAAAAAGATTTGAAAGATTTAAATGTTGCTGAAAATGTGATTATGGGTGTAATAACTTTGGTCTAGTTTTAAGGTACTAGTAACTGTAAAGGGACTCGTCAAGAACAGCCACACGTGTCCATCTTCAAGGTAAAGTAATACTTGGTGTTGTCGGTCCGTGGATAAGTGACCATCCGTTTTGCGATGTCGTATGGGGCCTCCCATACCCATACGATATCGCGGCTGAGGGTTGGAGGCCGCGGCGGGAGAGGAGTGCCGGTATTGCGGTGCGCCGCTCTCCTTACCTTCCGCGGCCTTGACGGGGTCGCCACTATCTTATGGCGGACGCGGTGGGACCGCAGAGGAGGGTCCGGTGACGGATAGTCGCAGTGTGTTCGCAGTGAGTGCTAACGCGTGCCCGTGCTCCCGCCATAAGCGGCACAGGAGGACATCGTGGAGTTTTAGTGGGTTGGAGTCCCACATAACTGCGCTATCTCCCCGTGGTGGCGTAGTATTCATGAGCATTTCTCCACGAAAAATAAAAAAAATAAGATAGGCAATCCTCTAAACACTGGTATACAACTACACCCGGTCCAATGATAAGTGATTATTAGGATGTACCTATAGATTTGGTAATAGTTACCATACTCAAAGTAACGTACTCGTAACTCAGTTAAAGCGAAAAATACTCTGTAGGTATATAACGTTACTTGTACTATAAGAAAAACAATTGTACCGAAACATCTTTTGCTAGAAACAGCAAACGTTTCTATCCAATGTTGTCTTTTGATTAACACATTGCGAACGCCGCTGTCTGCTTGTTTATATAATAGAGATACAATGTATATTATGTATAGATAGAGATACAAACGAGTATATTAGATATATATGTGTGTGTGTGCTTTAAGGAAGACGCCTATCCCATCACTCAAGGGTAAATTGCATATTGACAGGTTGGCACACACATGCTGTCGTGCGCAAATATTTGGATCGGTCTATTATTGTCGGTAAAGTGAAATTGTTACAACATAGTCTAAAATCAAGTACCATAACAGGACACAGGATATGGTCAGAATATTCCCCTTGTCTGTTATCAGTAGCTGGTATAAATTATGATCAATTTTCACCCATCAATTTTCTGGACTGAGTTATAGTGGCAATATTTTCTCTTCAACGTTAAGAAAGTCAATGTTTGGCAGTTTGTCTCATAAGATGACAAATACTCTCTTCAATTTATCACTAGAATCCATCATAATATTCTAATGAACTGTTTTCATTATCATCCGCCCTTTATCATTGCAAGCTGCTTCTTGCTCCATCGTCGAAAGTAACAATGATTTATATCAAGTCAATAGCGAGCCTATTAATGGTCAAAAGAAAAAAAACTTTAACTATAACTTGGCAAATTCATACGTGACTTTCCTATGGTCCGGGGTATGTAAGGCAGCGGGGGTGGTAAAAAGTGCGCGCGGGACGAGGGTCACCTGACGGGAGCGTCGTCGTGTCATCGCGCCGTCACGTCATTGGGTAGTAACTTCCCCCGCCACCCGCGCGGACCTTGGTAGTGTCACGTACAAATTTGCCAAGTTATAGATTAAGACATCATCATCTGCTAAACCTTTGCCTAATTCTGTTGAGGTCGGTTTCCGGCCAAACCGAATACAATTGGATATCAGAACTAAGATCGACTGCCAATCTCTGATAACCAGATCTTCACAACCCAAACCCAACAACATATCTGCATCAACCAGACGAAACCGTCCTCTATATATTCCAACAACCCAGCAATGGCATTCAACAAAAATAAAAGAATAAAATATAACATCTTTGAAAATTCAAATTCAAGGCAACGTTCCATATTTTTCTGTTACAAACTCACCCTTAGCTGCGTTCCGATCGAACGCTCTCGTCGACTGGCGAACCACTGGAGCGGGTAAATCGGGCGAGGACAGCGCTTTGTAGCTAGTCAGCTAGTCAGCGCTGGATGGTGATTTGTGATCCGCTGCGAGATTGTGATTGGGCAGATGGAAATATGGGAATGGTGGCTCCTTACTGGTACTGTTTATTGCAGTATGATATGCATAGTAGTCTTGGTTTTAAATAACTGTTTCAGAAGGAAGGTAATGTTCTTAAAACGTCACATGTGAAATTACATCGAAACAGCTAAAGAAAAATCAGATTCTATGTAATTTCAATGTCAAAAGTCTAGAATAGGTCCTAGGTGACAAGAATTGCTTTGCAAGAAAATTACATATTAAAATGCATTGATTTCTTACTATAGATTTTGTTGATAATATTCTCAAGATCGTACCTACTACTTAGTTCAGTTTTTGGCTAAAAGATTCTACCTTCCCTCAATTCAATAGCCAAGCTTGACACAGACTCAAGTATTATTAAAAGCAACCAAAATAATTCAGTCAAGATCATTCGAGGGACACCATCGTCACTGGTTTTGTCAATTAGGGAATTTCCAAAGTGAATAAATTATCCGTCCCTTTTGAGGGTAGTTCGAACAAGAACAATAATAATAACAAAGGACTACCCGCGTCTTGGTGACGTGTCAATTTGGAACGTGGGCTGCGAATTTTGAATTAGTGCTGTTCTGAATTTGAACTTGATTTCTTTATTCTTTTATTTTGTTTTGTATTGCACCAGGTCTAAATTTTAAATATTTTATGGGTTTCTATGAGAATGTTTGTGTTTCAATCATACCGTTCTTTTCACATAAAAAAATTTACAAAAGCTCTATAGTGCAATAATTTAACTAAGTCCAAACAATATCATTGCTTTACATCGGTTGAATAAGTAGCACTAGTGGTTAGACGCAAGCCACATATTGTGCGACAATAATTACTTTTATACATTGCTGCCAGTGACAAATCACAATTTATTCTATTATTAACAAGCACAAATAATTATTCAGGCACAGATGAATTATTAATTATTCACCTGTGCTTTAAACCGAACCGATCACAACCGACCGGGCAAAATTTTATCGATACCATGCGTTGATAGCTTTCCGTACCTACCTCAAAAGAGCGAGGACACTAACTGTTGTTCTACAGGGCATAAATTAGGCAAATTTGTGTCCCTTTTGTAAGCTCTAAATGACCTTCACCGCTTACCACCTGGTGAGATAGTGGTCAAACGGGGGACCCGAGAGACGGGCGGGCGTTCTGCATAGCTGATGAGAACTTGACTTTTTTTATTAAATTGACGTTTAAAAAGTGTTGACTCTCGTTTCTCATAATTTTATTGAATACGTTTTGATTTTGATATATAAATAAAAAAATGCGGACGTTGCGGGTCTTTGCATTTGATTGAACAAAAAAGGCTTGGGATTGAGCTGCTCCAATTAAAAATTAATTTTGATTTTTTGTATTTTCCACCGTGAATTTTGTTTTTTTTTTTTTTTTTGGTTTTCTTGCAATGACAAGAATATTTACTTTTTAAAGTATTATATTATTTTATTTTAATTATTGTGAATGTGAAGACTATGTGGACCATTTTTTTTTTGTTTTTATTTTTAATTTATCTTAGTTTTTAATCGTGGTCTGGCAGTTTGAGTAGTTTATGCGGCCTACCTGAATATCCTTTCTTTGGTATTGTTCGTCGAATCGTTGAGCTCCTTAAATTCTGTATTGAGCTGCTCGATTATTGACAAATGCGTGCACTGACTGGACAGGTCCACTCAATCTGGCTGGTTCTTTCCTCAAAAGACCATTTCAGACATCAGTCTACATGGTCTTCACATGATCTAACCAAGATTTTTGTTTTGTCTGGACTTTAAAAGAGACTGTGACCTCTGAGTTTGTTTCGGCCTTTCTTCTCAGAGTAGTCAGATAGGAAACGCCGACCTCATCTAGTTTTAAAAATATGATCGACATGTAAAAGTGTTTGTACAAACCAACTTAAAGAAATAAAATCATTTATGATTTCTAAACAAAAAGTGCGTTTAAATATGGCCGGGTTATACAAGGCTAGGGATGGCAAGGCTTATTATCCTGCATGCCGATGAGGCTTGTATATGCCAATTGACAATAAGACAGAGTTTTTGTTTATACGAGGCCATGCTAGCTTACTAGCATAATCTTTAAAACAACTAACCTGGCAAAATTGTATCGATACTAGGGATGGCAAGGTATCAAAGGGCGAAGACATCAACTATCTTTTACGTCAGGGAATAAACTAGGCAAATGTGTGACCTTTTTGTAAACTCTTCACATATTATTCTAGCATCGCACATACGAAAATGACGAAACTTATTGATATCTATTTCATTTTATTTATTAGGTCTACCAACAATTGTTTACACAAACAAAAATAAAACACGGGTTTAAACCCTACACAGAGCAACAATTAATTAAAAGTAAACAAAAAACAACAATAATAAGTGATTAGGTTAGTTTTAAGCTACATGTTTTACAAGTAAACCTAGTAAAATATATAACTTTGTATTAAAAGCATAATTTTCTCAAAAAGCACAACACAGTCCAAAAACATTTACAAGAAATCTGTTAAACAGTCCAGAAATATAATTTTTTGCTGATTGAGAGAATCAAAGTGAAAATCAACCATATCACTACAACTATTCAACTATAAAAAAAAAAAAAAAAAAAAATAAAAAAAAAAATATACGAGACCAGAGTAAGTAGCATACTATACTTCATCAAGGATAGCTTGATCTCTGCGACAGCTGTCAGTATCCAAACATTAACAATAGCGCTTGACAGGCTAACAATAACGTATACGTCAGTTTGACATATTTCGCAGAGATCAAGCTATCTTTTATGAAGTATAGTTTACAAGGACAATCGTGCTGCATTATCTTGAATGCAGCACGATTAAACGTAATAAAAGTAAAATAACGTTATCCGGGCATTACTACCAACATGGCAAAATTTTATCGATACCTTGCCATTCCTTTCTCAACGGGCAAGGTCACAATCGTACTCCGTCAGGGAATAAATTAGGCAAATGTGTCGTCCCTTTTGTCAACTCTCAATGTACGTGAATTCAATTTGTTGCCGATGAGAGTAAAAAGATCGGACGCGCGGAGTGAGGTTGTCACTTGTTTTTATATTTATTTTATTATTGGGAGTGAAGGCAGTTGTGTTTGAAGGATATTGGTTTTTATGATAAAAGAATGAGGCAGAAATAAAAGATGGTTTCAGAATATCCATCTTAACTTTTTTTTACCTTACTAAATGCAATGTTTAAGAGTTACTCTGCTGTTCTTACAACTTGAAATATTATTTATTACATAGTTTATTATTTATTTTATAGGTTTAATTACCGAGAGAATGAGAGAACGACAACCGTTTGCGAAATGTTGTGTGCAATTGCTTTTTTTATTACAATAATAAAGATTTATACTACAATAACTCTTCTGAATGTTGATGTATTTCACATATTAAGTATGTCTATTTCAATATTTTACAAAATAAAATGCTTTTATTTAATATCAAATACTAATCAAGTTCTCTTTTTTCCAGGTAAGTTCAACTGCAGAAAATCAACAGAAGACGTGAAGGTTTTTTTAAACTTAACAATTTACCATTTGCTTAATAGTCAAATAAAAATACTTTTTTTTAACTAAACCATTTAAAATACTCTGGATTGTCAAACAAACAAAAATATTAATCTAGTTGCACATTCGCAAGCGTCAGTAGGTCTCCATGGAGAAGAATGTGCAAGAAACTCCACGGAAAATCTTTTCCATCAGTTTTAATTACAAGTATTTGACATCATTATTTTTGGGAAAAACCCATATCTGTGAGAACGATGTAAAAAGAAGTGCACGTAAAAGTGTCTAGAGTAAAACAAACTATTCAAAAATACAATAAGTACCTAATTAAAAACAGGCAGAGGCAGCCAAGTTATAACCAATCCCAACTGATGGCGCCCGTTCACGAACAAGACTCATAGATTGGCACCACTGAGCTCAACCATCTTGAAGGGAGCCGAATGATCCAACACATGTGCCACCATCAGAGAGACATAGAGAGCATGATACACTCAACTGCCAGGGCACACATAATTCAACGATCGACATAAAATATAGGAGCAGTAAATGAAACAGAAACACTGTAATATTTCTAGTAAAATTATGATAATGCAAACGGACTCCCAGGGTCTGATCAAATAACAGAGAATCTCGAGATACCTATCAGCGCCGCACTTCACCAGGCTGCTGATCGTAACAGATCGAGAAAGACCGTTAAAAAGTTGAACCAGAGACAAGATTCTCAGCAGTGTGAAAACGATTGTGTAGGGACAAATAATAAAAACTACTAATAAAAACATATTCTATAGTGTTGGCCTACATAAAATATTACATTACATTAAATTCAAAGCCAAAGAGACGATACAACTGAGAAAAAACAATATAAAACTTTTGGGTCAAATAAATGTTATTCATGTCCCTACCATAACCCATATATTTTCCCCCAGGGATAGATTCCGACCAGTGAACGGAAATAAACATGGAAGCATTCCTAGCTTTAAAAGATGACCCAACGCAAATTGTGCCCCGGTGGGCGGGGCTTACCGATCGTGCCGCTCACGCTTTTAGTTCGTCCGCAGTAGGCAACAGCGGCGGTCGACTAATATTTACTGTTTTTCGCATGTTAAATATTTAAAAATGCCTTCTTGTGCAGTGAAGTGGTGCATAAATAAATCACATTTGCATAACAAGAATGTTGGAATTAGTTTTCACGTGTAAATACATCGCTATTCATTATATTTCTATTAAAAATGAAGTATGCCACGAAATCTATAGGGATGATGTTATGCCAACCAAACAATTAACTTTTTTACCTGACAATAATGGCAAATATAATTTAAAAAAAAAATGGCGTGTATTTTTTTTTCTATGGGGACGGCACTATGCAAAATATACCAAGTTATTGTAGGTACATAAAAGTTCCTTTAACAGCATGGAGAAAATAGATATCGTTGCTGTATCTTTATCTTTTCTAATATATTTTTGACCGTTCCAAAAAGATATATTTTTAATACAATAAAAGATGGTTCTTTAACACGAATTGCCGTAGGATTTGACTGGTAGAAATCATCACGCGAAAAAGCATTCATACTTCTATGCGATATCCTTCTTTCGAATTTGGTCAAAATATAAATCCAAAATGGCGGCTGCGAAATCTTTCATATTTTTCATCATGGGTTTAGTTTTCGAGGATGCTTAAGTCGATTGTGAGGCTAAAATAATACAAGACGGCAAAAATAAAAAAAATGTTTTTGTTTAAATCATACGTGAGAAGGAACTTTGTTCCTGACGGTGGTACCCTGATCACACACGTTTATTTATGCTTCTATATTTTCTTTCATATTACTTTAATACCATCACTATCATAATTAATTATTGCGTTGCTCCATATTGCATAAAGAATCCCGGGCGACGCGATTGGTGGACGCAGTGGCGTCGTAGAAATGTCGTTAGCGGCCTATACGTTAGATGATAATTTAAACCCAAACTTTAAGTAAATAAGGTCTATTTTTTACTGTGCATCATGAGTTGTAATAATATTGTTTGTGTACTTTGGCTAGTTTGACGAATCAGTGGCGGGGTTTCGATGTGTGAGTTTGTTTGGGATTTTGTGTCAGGATGCGCGTTAAGTTCCTTCGAAGTAATGCTTCCATGTTTATTTCCGTTCACTGATTCCGACACAATGCAGGTAACTATGGTAGAATCGATATACCGGAGACATAAATAGACAGGTTATCCTCGAAGGGTAAATGTTACTTTACCCTTGTTGCCTGTCAAATTAGATTTAATGCTTGCATTTATAATTTTATTTGAAAATATTTCTATTCTTATACTATGGTTTAATAGACTATTTTAAGAATGAATTTTGTATTGGTAAGCACATTTTTCAACTTTTTCAAATCAAACTATTCAGACAGGCAGTGGCATTGTACATATCTTTCAGTGTACAAGTGAACGGATACACTCCAGCAAGTGCAAGGTAGCACCACACTCGCACTGGGTGTTCATTGGATTAATAATCGCCCATTTTGCCAAATTATATTTGTAGCGGCCTACTTCGGTGCGCAATGAAGTAAAATTCCTAATTTGCCTTGGTAATAAGTATACCTAAGTTAATTAACTAAAAAGACAGTGCCAGGTACTGAAGTTCTTTCTGTGTAACTTTCGGAGTCTGGACTAATGAACTGAATTAATTAGGACTGGTAAGATATTTATTTATTATATTATACTATATTGTACACCATAAGTTACATTTATAAAGGAAACTTAAAACTAAAACACATACTATGGGTGGCCTTATCGCATTCCGCGATCTGTTCCAGGCAACCAGGTATGGATAGTAAATGTTGGACACGAAGTGGGGCTATCATTGGTGTGACAATATCAGTATTGAAAATAATATATTATAAAAGATACGCAGATACATACATATGCTATGCAATATATACATAAACACATACATACTAAAATATAAGGCCTTAAAAAAACTGATGACAATCAATTCATAATCACAGCGACAGGTAATGCTACCTCACGGGTCTTATGAACACAAGCAACAATTGGGCACGTTTGATTGGGTCAGGCAATGCATTCCACAGACGAGTAGCCTGGACAGTAAAGGATTTATTGAGAAAACTCGTGGAATGCGTTGGCAGGATAGTTTTACATCTGGATAGAAGTTCATTTGTTTGAAGGGTTCTTCGAAATATTTGGCCCGTGAATGCTTTGTAAGACAAAGCAGGCATGACATTCTCGGAATAGCTATAACGCCCTGAAGAAAAAAATATTTCATTTGACAGGACTACCTGTCAGCTGCTGTTACTGTAAGACAGAATGTTCAAATGCTTCTTCTTTCGTGTGAGGTGCGGCCACCTCTGGTGTCAGAGTTAATTAAACCGCCTCTGAGAATCCCACAGGCCTCTGACTTGGCTATTTCAGACTTACATTAACTATGTAAGTCCAGGTTTCCTCACGATGTTTTCCTTCACCGTTGCCTGTGATGTCTAAGATAAACTTAGAAAGTACATATGAATTTGAAAAAGTCGAGACTAGGCAATTCCAGGTCGAACCTTACTGCTTCTTCTTCGAGTACATGAAACGGTACATGCAGTTTTGCTGGCCCAAATCTCTTCCACAGCGTCGTCGTTGACAGCGCAAAGGCTGCATGTTTCGTGCGACATATGAAAGAATAAGTGTTAAGGGCACACACATAAACACGATACGACATCGCGGCATCTTTTTGACTTCATGTCGCTATTTTTCCTTCCAACCACATTTGGTTCAGGGTGACATACGGGTGTGAATTTTTGTTGAATTTCTAAGCAAAATTTCTAAGAAAAATAGAGACATTAAGTCAAAATGTTGCCGCGTCGTAGCACGACGCGAAATCGTGGGTATCGTTTTTATGTGTAAGAGCCGCAAGGTATAATTTGCTATACAGCTCTGTTACCACACCTCGCTAGCGAACATAACTAAAATTACGATATTATACCCCACTTTTACGTAGATAAATCTTACGTAAAGTAATCTTCTTCACATAAATTACCTATCACTGGTAAGATTGAAGAGCCTTGGGAAAGTCATCCCAACTTAGCTAGATGACGTATTTATCTTAGGCTGCGTGATCGGTAGCAGCGTCGACAACGTTGGATTAGGAAGCTTAAGTTTGGTTAGTATCTAATCTAATCGGCTTGCCTTGTGTGGTGACAATAGACAATGGCTTCATATAGATACATAGCCTAATAGTTACAGGCATAAGCAGCATAGTGCAGAGCAAATCTCTAGGTTTACAAAATAACACTGTATTAGCGATATCAACAGTCAACTATTGGTTTCTTGTTCGAAAAACCACGAGACATTTTAATATTAGCGCATGTCAATACCGTACATAGACTTTTTTAATCGACTTACAAAACAAAACACTACATAGCGAAAAATAATATTATTTTCCGAAGTCGGTTTCGAAAAACGGAAAACAATAGGTATCAAAGACACCGACTTCGGAAAAGAAAGTTATTTTTCGCTTTGTAGTGCTTTGTTTTGGAAGTCGGTTTGATATTTTTGTTAAAAAGTTTTAGTTAACAGTCGTTTTGGTTAATAGAATGTAATTTTATCAAGATTCTCAATTTCAGATCAATAAATCCACGATTTTTCACGATGTTAAACTATAATAAAACCTTAGTTCAACGTTATTCAACTATAATATTTGGGCATAAGTTTGTTGATACTACAAATCAGAATCTGTCCACAAATTTTATTTCAGCACCATTTTCTACAGCCGTTAAATGTCAACCGAGCACATTACAAGGTTCTTGTCCTAAGCTGTTTTGAAAGAAATTCTTTGCCATCATACCGATCAAAGTCTGTATAGAAAACAGTGTAAAACAAAAGAATGGCTTCGCTTTGTGATGAAAGAGGCCGTTTACAAAAAACGGGACAAAAATCGACGGTTTCCAAATATTTTTATGTTGGAATTCCAACTCTTAAAAATATTTGCAAGCCGTCGACTTTTGATTTACAATCATTGTTTTCTTTACAAGCTTTGATCGCTTTGATCCGTATGATGGCAACGAATTTCGACTTTTTAGAATGTTTCCAATAATTTGTAGGAAGTTCTACAATTCGATTGCTTTATATTATATTAGGTCTATGGCATATTGAAATAATTTACACAAAGTAAATTGCCTGCCTTGGTTCGAAATCACGACCTACGACACGTAAGTCGGGGCCTTTACCACTGGTCCACCACTGCTCTTAAAACGGTGAAGGAAAACATCGTAAGGAAACCGGGAACCAAAAAATCGAAGACATGTGGCGTCCACTAACGCGCACTGTGCCCGCGTGGTGGATTAGGGCCCATTATCTCTCTCATCGAGAGGATGCCTGTGTCCCAGCAGTGGGAACATTATAAGGCTGATGATCATGGTATTTTGGTTGTAAGCACAACTGGTGAGAAAAAGTTTCTAGATTCAAAATATTATGTACAGATAGAATAGCTTTGAATTCATTTACTAGTTTTTTTTTATAGCAGCCCAGAGTCTATATTTAGGTCACCGGTATCATCGAACTTTTAATACATACACGTAATGTGAATGTAATATTTTTTTGCTTCTGCTTACTCCTACTATAAATATTGGCGTGATGATGTTGTTCTAAAGTGATGAGCTCTTGCTTACAGTTTTAGATTTAACTTCAAACTCTGAAGTTAGAGATATTTGTTTTCCAGAAGAGTCAACATAGTTACTGCAATGTCGGAGCCGGTAACCTGCAGTCACTTTAAATATTGAATTTAAAGGAGTAGCATAGTTTATTGCACGTGCAAAACCTAAGGACACGACGGATTTGAATTTAATATTGAATATGTTTGCTTAAGTTTACTAAGAGATAGCCTTTTGATTTATCGATGCAATGTTTGGAGGCTCGTGATGTGTTTTTTGTATTACTCAACATTTATAGAGTAGAAAGTATAACTAGAGTAGTAAAAAACGTTTAAAAAAAACATGAAAAAAAATTGTTCTATTTCTGGAGTAGGTTTTTTTTCAAGATTACAAAAATAAAAATATGGTAAGGCGGTTATCGTATATGAGTTGATATTATTTTACTATGAACCGTTGAGCCGTTGAGCTAGACAGTTGAAATTTTCACAGATGATGTATTTCTGTTGCCGCTATTACAAAAACTACAATTTTTTTTTTTTATTTATCTCCTCTTACATTTTTTTTTGTTTGTTTTTTTAATTTCGTACGACTTATTGTCGGGCCTACGTTGTCCCCCCATACCAAGTACTAATGCTGTAACATGGAAATATTGTAAACACAATTTTTTTTAAAAGAGTAACCATGGAGTTTCTTGCCGGTTCTTCTCCATAGGAAACGACTAACCCGAACCGTGCTCCTTTTGTCGACGTTTTATAAGTGCCCATGTAGGCCTAAGTAAAATAAAAAAAAATGATTTTGATTTTGAAAAAAAGCAGAATAAAATAAATATTTAAGTGGGGCTCCCATACAACAAACTTGATTTTTTTGCCGTTTTATGCGATAATGGTACGGAACCCTTCGTGCGCGGGTCCGACTCACACTTGACCGGTTTTAATTTTGAAATTTTGTTAAATACCCGTGCGAAGCCGGGGCGGGCCGCTAGTTATTACATAAATGTCTTAAAATAATTGAAAGATGATTCTGATTGTAACAAATTAATTATTTGATAAGTTGATAATAATAGCGGTGCCTATGGGGTATATTGAGTTAAGCATAATTTGACTTTAATTAAAAACAAAACTACCAAATTCAGTGTTTCAATTTACCTGAAAAAAAAAACTAAATGTAGAAAAAAAGCGACGGTGCCAAGTTTTTTTCATGTTTTTGTGAAAAAAGTCATTTCGTTTTTTTTCAATTTTCATCTCTAATCGTAACAGGCGGCGTTTTGTAGTTTGTGCCCACGATGGTAAAAAAGCATAAGGTATGTATGAATAATGATGTTGCGTAACTTTAACCGCTTACGCAGCGCACGCAACGGAAGCTGTGAAAAAGGAATAATTTTACCCGTTTTTGCAACATTTTTCCTTTATGCTCGGCTCCTATTGGTCGTAGCGTGAAGTTATATAGCCTATAACCTGCCTCGATAAATGGACTATCTAACACAAAATAAATTTTTCAATTCCAATCAGTAGTTCCTGAGATTAGCGCGTTCAAACAAACTCTTCAGCTTTATAATAATAAAACTAGTATTTGCTTGGTGCGCGAGCTGCAAGCAGCTCGCGTGTTTTTGTCCCTACACCTACCCTACACCTACCCTACAGCTACCCTACACCTACCCTACACCTACCCTACACCTACCCTACACCTACCCTACACCTACCCTAAACCTACCCTACACCTACCCTACACCTACCCTACACCTACCCTACACCTACCCTACACCTACCCTACACCTACCCTACACCTACCCTACACCTACCCTACACCTACCCTACACCTACCCTACACCTACCCTACACCTACCCTACACCTACCCTACACCTACCCTACACCTACCCTACACCTACCCTACACCTACCCTACACCTACCCTACACCTACCCTACACTTTTTTCCAAAAAACATAACCCTAATGTTTGCTTGTCGTCGCCAGGCACTGAGTTCGCTCCACTCGGAATCCCTACGCTGCCTGGTCCACTCCCACCGGACAGGTTTCGACGACCGATATTAGGTAGGGGAGGTTGGGGAGAGGAGGGATGAAGGGAGGGAGAGTGGGGAGTTTTGAAAAATGATTCCGACTCAAGCATTGCCCCTTTATATGAATCTGAAAAAAGAAATGTTCCAAGTCTCTCAACTTCCGAGATCCGCTTAAAGGGGGGAAGAAGGGGGGCGAGGGGGTCAACTTTGAAAAATGGTTTTTACTTTGCCGAGCCTCCTCTAAACGAATCCGTAAAAAAAACTGAAAAAAAAAAGATTCGCCAAAACGGGGGAGAGGGGGGCAAGGGGGTCAACTTTGAAAAATGGTTTGTTTGTGACTATATTATTGCCCCTTTATATGAATCTGAAAAAAGAAATGTTCCAAGTCTCTCAACTTCCGAGATCCACTTAAAGGGGGGGAGAAGGGGGCGAGGAGGTCAACTTTGAAAAATGTTTTTTACTTTTCCGAGCCTCCTCTAAACGAATCCGTAAAAAAAACTGAAAAAAAAGATTCGCCAAAACGGGGGGGAAAGGGGGTAGAAGGGGGGCAAGGGGGTCAACTTTGAAAAATGGTTTGTTTGTGACTATAGCATTGCCCCTTTATATGAATCCGAAAAAGCAATGTTCCAAGTCTCTCAACTTCCGAGATCCGCTTAAAGGGGGGGAGAAGGGGGGCGAGGGGGTCAACTTTGAAAAATGGTTTTTACTTTTCCGAGCCTCCTCTAAACGAATCCGTAAAAAAAACTGAAAAAAAAAGATTCGCCAAAACGGGGGGGGGGGGGGAGGAGGGGGGCAAGGGGGTCAACTTTGAAAAATGGTTTGTTTGTGACTATACCATTGCCCCTTTATATGAATCTGAAAAAAGAAATGTTCCAAGTCTCTCAACTTCCGAGATCCGCTTAAAGGGGGGGAGAAGGGGGGCGAGGGGGTCAACTTTGAAAAATGGTCTTTACTTTTCCGAGCCTCCTCTAAACGATTCCGTAAAAAAAACATACTACGGGTACCGTAGTTTCCGAGATACGATAGAGGGGGGGAGGAGGGGGGGGGGAAAGGGGAGGTTTGGCACTTTTCCCATACTCACGGGAGTTACTTGTTTACGAATCTGTCAAAATATACCCACCTCCCCCTCCACCATCTGGGAGAACAATTATGTCAGTGAGTCAGTGGTAATGCAGTTTTATATATTATAACTAGTATTTGCTTGGTGCGCGAGCTGCAAGCAGCTCGCGTGTTGTTGTCCCTACACCTACCCTACACCTACCCTACACCTACCCTACACCTACCCTACACCTACCCTACACCTACCCTACACCTACCCTACACCTACCCTACACCTACCCTACACCTACCCTACACCTACCCTACACCTACCCTACACCTACCCTACACCTACCCTACACCTACCCTACACCTACCCTACACCTACCCTACACCTACCCTACACCTACCCTACACCTACCCTACACCTACCCTACACCTACCCTACACCTACCCTACACCTACCCTACACCTACCCTACACCTACCCTCCAAAAAACCAAAAACAAACCCTAATGTTTGCTTGTCGTCGCCAGGCACTGAGTTTCGCTTCACCCACTCAACCTTCGTTACGCTACGGAGGTCGCCGGCTCGCTTCGCTCGCCACCTCCCCCCTGCGCTGCACTTGGACTCGTAGGTTCGCTCCACTCGGTATCCCTACGCTGAATCCGTAAAAAAAACAAAAAAAAAAGATTCGCCAAAACGGGGGGGGGAAAGGGGGGCGAGGGGTCAACTTTGAGAAATGGTTTGTTTGTGACTATAGCCATGCCCCTTTATATGAATCTGAAAAAAGAAATGTTCCAAGTCTCTCAACTTCCGAGATCCGCTTAAAGGGGGGGAGAAGGGGGGCGAGGGGGTCAACTTTGAAAAATGGTTTTTACTTTTCCGAGCCTCCTCTAAACCATACGGTAAAAAAAACAAAAAAAAAATATTAGCCAAAACGGGGGGTGAGGGGGGAGAAGGGGGGCAAGGGGGTCAACTTTGAAAAATGGTTTGTTTGTGACTAAAGCATTGCCCCTTTATATGAATCTGAAAAAAGAAATGTTCCAAATGTTCCAACTTTCGAGATCCGCTTAAAGGGGGGGAGAAGGGGGGCGAGGGGGTCAACTTTGAAAAATGCTTTTTACTTTTCCGAGCCTCCTCTAAACGAATCCGTAAAAAACAAAAATACGGGTACCTTAGTTTCCGAGAAACGATAGAGGGGGGGAGGAGGGGGGGGGAAAAGGGGAGGTTTGGCACTTTTCCCATACTCACGGGAGTTACTTGTTTACGAATCTGTCAAAATATACCCACCTCCCCCTCCACCATCTGGGAGAACAATTATGTCAATGAGTGAGTCAGTGAGTCAGTGGTAATGCAGTTTATATATAGTATAATAACTAGTATTTGCTTGGTGCGCGAGCTGCAAGCAGCTCGCGGCATTGTCGTGTTTTTGAGAAGTATTCCTTAACCTACCCTACACCTACCCTACACCTACCCTACACCTACCCTACACCTACCCTACACCTACCCTACACCTACCCTACACCTACCCTGGACCTACCCTACACCTACCCTACACCTACCCTACACCTACCCTACACCTACCCTACACCTACCCTACACCTACCATACACCTACCCTACACCTACCCTACACCTACCCTGCACCTACCCTGCACCTACCCTACACCTACCCTACACCTACCCTACACCTACCCTACACCTACCCTACACCTACCCTACACCTACCCTACACCTACCCTACACCTACCCTACACCTACCCTACACCTACCCTACACCTACCCTACACCTACCCTACACCTACCCTACACCTACCCTACACCTACCCTACACCTACCCTACACCTACCCTACACCTACCCTACACCTACCCTACACCTACCCTACACCTACCCTACACCTACCCTACACCTACCCTACACCTACCCTACACCTACCCTACACCTACCCTACACTTTGTTCCAAAAAACATAACCCTAATGTTTGCTTGTCGTCGCCAGGCACTGAGTTTCGCTTCACCCACTCAACCTTCGTTACGCTACGGAGGTCGCCGGCTCGCTTCGCTCGCCACCTCCCCCCTGCGCTGCACTCGGTCTCGTAGGTTCGCTCCACTCGGGATCCCTACGCTGAATCCGTAAAAAAAACAAAAAAAAAAGATTCGCCAAAACGGGGGGGGGAGGGGGGAGAAGGGGGGCAAGGGTGTCAACTTTGAAAACTGGTTCGTTTGTGACTATAGCATTGCCTCTTTATATGAATCTGAAAAAAGAAATGTGCCAAGTCTCTCAACTTCCGAGATCCGCTTAAAGGGAGGGAGAAGGAGGGCGAGGGGATCAACTTTGAAAAATGGTTTTTACTTTTCCGAGCCTCCTCTAAACGAATCCGTAAAAAAAACTGAAGAAAAAAGATTCGCCAAAACGGGTGGGGGGGGGGGGAGAAGGGGGGCAAGGGGGTCAACTTTGAAAAATGGTTTGTTTGTGACTATAGCATTGCCCCTTTATATGATTCTGAAAAAAGAAATGTTCCAAGTCTCTCAACTTCCGAGATCCGCTTAAAGGGGGGGAGAAGGGGGGCGAGGGGGTCAACTTTGAAAAATGGTTTTTACTTTACCGAGCCTCCTCTAAACGATTCCGTAAAAAAAACAAAAAAAAAAGATTAGCCAAAACGGGGGGGGAGGGGGGGGCGAGGGGGTCAACTTTGAAAAATGGTTTGTTTGTGACTTTAGCATTGCCCCTTTATATGAATCTGAAAAAAGAAATGTTCCAAGTCTCTCAACTTCCGAAATCCGCTTAAAGGGGGGAGAAGGGGGGCGAGCGGGTCAACTTTGAAAAATGGTTTTTACTTTTTCGAGCCTCCTCTAAACGAATCCGTAAAACAAACTGAAAAAAAAAAGATTCGCCAAAACGGGGGGGGGAGGGGAGAAGGGGGGCAAGGGGGTCAACTTTGAAAAATGGTTTGTTTGTGACTATAGCCTTGCCCCTTTATATGAATATGAAAAAAGAAATGTTCCAAGTCTCTCAACTTCCGAGATCCGCTTAAAGGGGGGGAAAAGGGGGGCGAGGGGGTCAACTTTGAAAATTGTTTTTTACTTTTCCGAGCCTCCTCTAAACGAATCCGTAAAAAAACCAAAAAAAAAAAGATTAGCCAAAACGGGGGGGGGGAGGGGGGAGAAGGGGGGCAATGGGGTCAACTTTGAAAAATAGTTTGTTTGTGACTAAAGCATTGCCCCATTATATGAATCTGAAAAAAGAAATGTTCCAAATGTTCCAACTTTCGAGATCCGCTTAAAGGGGGGGAGAAGGGGGGCGAGGGGGTCAACTTTGAAAAATGCTTTTTACTTTTCCGAGCCTCCTCTAAACGAATCCGTAAAAAAAACTGAAAAAAAAAATTCGCCAAAACGGGGGGGGGGGGGGGAGAAGGGGGGCATGGGGGTCAACTTTGAAAACTGGTTCGTTTGTGACTATAGCATTGCCCCTTTATATGAATCTGAAAAAAGAAATGTTCCAAATGTTCCAACTTTCGAGATCCGCTTAAAGGGGGGGAGAAGGGGGGCGAGGGGGTCAATTTTGAAAAATGCTTTTTACTTTTCCGAGCCTCCTCTAAACGAATCCGTAAAAAAAACATTCTACGGGTACCTTAGTTTCCGAGATGCGATAGAGGGGGGGAGGAGGGGGGAGGAAAAGGGGAGGTTTGGGACTTTTCCCATACTCACGGGAGTTACTTGTTTACGAATCTGTCAAAATATACCCACCTCCCCCTCCACCATCTGGGAGAACAATTATGTCAATGAGTCAGTGAGTCAGTGAGTGGTAATGCAGTTTTATATAATATAATAACTAGTATTTGCTTGGTGCGCGAGCTGCAAGCAGCTCGCGTGTTGTTGTCCCTACACCTACCCTACACCTAACCTACACCTACCCTACGCCTACCCTACACCTACCCTACACCTACCCTACACCAACCCTACACCTACCCTACACCTACCCTACACCTACCCTACACCTACCCTACACCTACCCTACACCTACCCTACACCTACCCTACACCTACCCTACACCTACCCTACACCTAACCTACACCTACACTACACCTACCCTACACCTACCCTACACCCACCCTACACCCACCCTACACCTACCCTACACCTACCCACTCAGCTTCACCCACTCAACCTTCGTTACGCTACGGAGGTCGCCGGCTCGCTTCGCTCGCCACCTCCCCCCTGCGCTGCACTCGGTCTCGTAGGTTCGCTCCACTCGGGATCCCTACGCTGAATCCGTAAAAAAAACAAAAAAAAAAGATTCGCCAAAACGGGGGGGGAGGGGGGAGAAGGGGGGCAAGGGGGTCAACTTAGAAAACTGGTTCGTTTGTGACTATAGCATTGCCCCTTTATATGAATCTGAAAAAAGAAATGTTCCAAATGTTCCAACTTTCGAGATCCGCTTAAAGGGGGGGAGAAGGGGGGCGAGGGGGTCAACTTTGAAAAATGGTTTTTACTTTACCGAGCCTCCTCTAAACGATTCCGTAAAAAAACAAAAAAAAAAGATTAGCCAAAACGGGGGGGGGAGGGGGGAGAAGGGGGGCAAGGGGGTCAACTTTGAAAAATGGTTCGTTTGTGACTATAGCATTGCCCCTTTCTATGAATCTGAAAAAATAAATGTTCCAAATGTTCCAACTTTCGAGATCCGCTTAAAGGGGGGGAGAAGGGGGGCGAGGGGGTCAACTTTGAAAAATGCTTTTTACTTTTCCGAGCCTCCTCTAAACGAATCCGTAAAAAACAAAAAATACGGGTACCTTAGTTTCCGAGAAACGATAGAGGGGGGGAAGAGAGGGGGGGAAAAGGGGAGGTTTGGCACTTTTCCCATACTCACGGGAGTTACTTGTTTACGAATCTGTCAAAATATACCCACCTCCCCCTACACCATCTGGGAGAACAATTATGTCAATGAGTGAGTCAGTGAGTGGTAATGCAGTTTTATATAATATAATAACTAGTATTTGCTTGGTGCGCGAGCTGCAAGCAGCTCGCGTGTTGTTGTCCCTACACCTATTCTACACCTACCCTACACCTACCCTACACCTACCCTACACCTACCCTACACCTACCCTACAACTACCCTACACCTACCCTACACCTACCCTACACCTACCCTACACCTACCCTACACCTACCCTACACCTACCCTACACCTACCCTACTCCTATCCTACACCTACCCTACACCTACCCTACACCTACCCTACTCCTATCCTACACCTACCCTACACCTACCCTACACCTACCCTACACCTACCCTACACCTACCCTACACCTACCCTACACCTACCCTACACCTACCCTACACCTACCCTACACCTACCCTACACCTACCCTACACCTACCCTACACCTACCCTCCACCTACCCTAAACCTACCCTACACCTACCCTACACCTAACCTACACCTACCCTACACCTACCCTACACCTACCCTACACCTACCCTACACCTAGCCTACACCTACCCTACACCTACCCTACACCTACCCAACACCTACCCTACACCTACCCTACCCTACACCTACCCTACACTTTGTTCCAAAAAACATAACCCTAATGTTTGCTTGTCGTCGCCAGGCACTGAGTTTCGCTTCACCCACTCAACCTTCGTTACGCTACGGAGGTCGCCGGCTCGCTTCGCTCGCCACCTCCCCCCTGCGCTGCACTCGGTCTCGTAGGTTCGCTCCATTCGGGGTCCCTATGCTGCCTGGTCCACTCCCACCGGACAGGTTTCGACGACCGATATTAGGTAGGGGAGGTTGGGGAGAGGTGGGATGAAGGGAGGGAGAGTGGGGCTTTTTGAAAAATGATTCCGACTCAAGCATTGCCCCTTTATATGAATCTGAAAAAAGAAATGTTCCAAGTCTCTCAACTTCCGAGATCCGCTTAAACGGGGGGAGAAGGGGGGCGAGGGGGTCATTTTTGAAAAAAGATTTTTACTTTTCCGAGCCTTCTCTAAACGATTACGTAAAAAAAACAAAAAAAAGATTCGCCAAAACGGGGGGGGGGGAGGGGGGAGATGGGGGGCAAGGGGGTCAACTTTGAAAAATGGTTTGTTTGTGACTATAGCTGTGCCCCTTTATATGAATCTGAAAAAAGAAATGTTCCAAGTCTCTCAACTTCCGAGATCCGCTTAAAGGGGGGGAGAAGGGGGGCGAGGGGGTCAACTTTGAAAAATGGTTTTTACTATTCCGAGCCTCCTCTAAACGAGTCCGTAAAAAAAACTGAAAAAAAAAGATTCGCCAAAACGGGGGGGGGGGGGAGAAGGGGGGCAAGGGGGTCAACTTTGAAAAATGGTTTGTTTGTGACTAAAGCATTGCCCCTTTATATGAATATGAAAAAAGAAATGTTCCAAATGTTCCAACTTTCGAGATCCGCTTAAAGGGGGGGAGAAGGGGGGCGAGGGGGTCATTTTTGAAAAATGGTTTTTACTTTTCCGAGCCTCCTCTAAACGAATCCGTAAAAAACAAAAAATACGGGTACCTTAGTTTCCGAGATACGATAGAGGGGGGGAGGAGGGGGGAGGAAAAGGGGAGGTTTGGGACTTTTCCCATACTCACGGGAGTTACTTGTTTACGAATCTGTCAAAATATACCCACCTCCCCCTTCACCATCTGGGAGAACAATTATGTCAATGAGTGAGTGAGTCAGTGAGTGAGTGGTAATGCAGTTTTATATAGTATAACTAGTATTTGCTTGGTGCGCGAGCTGCAAGCAGCTCGCGTGATGTTGTCCCTACACCTACCCTACACCTACCCCACACCTACCCTACACCTACCCTACACCTACCCTACACCTACCCTACACCTACCCTACACCTACCCTACACCTACCCTACACCTACCCTACACCTACCCTACACCTACCCTACACCTACCCTACACCTACCCTACACCTACCCTACACCTACCCTACACCTACCCTACACCTACCCTACACCTACCCTACACCTACCCTACACCTACCCTACACCTACCCTACACCTACCCTACACCTACCCTACACCTACCCTACACCTACCCTACACCTACCCTACACCTACCCTACACCTACCCTACACCTACCCTACACCTACCCTACACCTACCCTACACCTACCCTACACCTACCCTACACCTACCCTACACCTACCCTACACCTACCCTACACCTACCCTACACCTACCCTACACCTACCCTACACCTACCCTACACCTACCCTACACCTACCCTACACCTACCCTACACCTACCCTACACCTACCCTACACCTACCCTACACCTACCCTACACCTACCCTACACCTACCCTACACCTACCCTACACCTACCCTACACCTACCCTACACCTACCCTACACCTACCCTACACCTACCCTACACCTACCCTACACCTACCCTACACCTACGCTACACCTACCCTACACCTACCCTACACCTACCCTACACCTACCCTACACCTACCCTACAGCTACCCTACACCTACCCTACACTTTGTTCCAATAAACATAACCCTAATGTTGGCTTGTCGTCGCCAGGCACTGAGTTTCGCTTCACCCACTCAACCTTCGTTACGCTACGGAGGTCGCCGGCTCGCTTCGCTCGCCACCTCCCCCCTGCGCTGCACTCGGTCTCGTAGGTTCGCTCCACTCGGGATCCCTACGCTGAATCCGTAAAAAAAACAAAAAAAAGATTCGCCAAAACGGGGGATGGAGGGGGGAGATGGGGGGCAAGGGGGTCAACTTTGAAAAATGGTTTGTTTGTGACTATAGCATTGCCCCTTTATATGAATCTGAAAAATGAAATGTTCCAAGTCTCTCAACTTCCGAGATCCGCTTAAAGGGGGGAGAAGGGGGGCGAGGGGGTCAACTTTGAAAAATGGTTTTTACTTTTTCGAGCCTCCTCTAAACGAATCCGTAAAAAAAACTGAAAAAAAAAGATTCGCCAAAACGTGGGGGGGGGGGGAGAAGGGGGGCAAGGGGGTTAACTTTGAAAACTGGTTCGTTTGTGACTAAAGCATTGCCCCTTTATATGAATCCGAAAAAAGAAATGTTCCAAGTCTCTCAACTTCCGAGATCCGCTTAAAGGGGGAAAGAAGGGGGGCGAGGGGGTCAACTTTGAAAAATGGTTTTTACTTTTCCGAGCCTCCTCTAAACGAATCCGTAAAAAAAACAAAAAAAAATGATTCGCCAAAACGGGGGGGGAGGGGGGAGAAGGGGGGCAAGGGGGTCATCTTTGAAAACTGGTTCGTTTGTGACTATAGCATTGCCCCTTTATATGAATCTGAAAAAAGAAATGTTCCAAGTCTCTCAACTTTCGAGATCCGCTCAAAGGGGGGGAGAAGGGGGGCGAGGGGTTCAACTTTGAAAAGTGGTTTTTACTTTTGCGAGCCTCCTCTAAACGAATCCGTAAAAAACAAAAAATACGGGTACCTTAGTTTCCGAGATACGATAGAGGGGGGGAGGAGGGGGGGGGAAAAGGGGAGGTTTGGCACTTTTCCCATACTCACGGGAGTTACTTGTTTACGAATCTGTCAAAATATACCCACCTTCCCCTCCACCATCTGGGAGAACAATTATGTCAATGAGTCAGTGAGTGAGTGGTAATGCAGCTTTATATAATATAATAACTAGTATTTGCTTGGTGCGCGAGCTGCAAGCAGCTCGCGTGTTGTTGTCCCTACACCCGCGTGTTGTTGTCCCTACACCTACCCTACACCTACCCTACACCTACCCTACACCTACCCTACACCTACCCTACACCTACCCTACACCTACCCTACACCTACCCTACACCTACCCTACACCTACCCTACACCTACCCTACACCTACCCTACACCTACCCTACACCTACCCTACACCTACCCTACACCTACCCTACACCTACCCTACACCTACCCTACACCTACCCTACACCTACCCTACACCTACCCTACACCTACCCTACACCTACCCTACACCTACCCTACACCTACCCTACACCTACCCTACACCTACCCTACACCTACCCTACACCTACCCTACACCTACCCTACACCTACCCTACACCTACCCTACACCTACCCTACACCTACCCTACACCTACCCTACACCTACCCTACATCTACCCTACACCTACCCTACACCTACCCTACACCTACCCTACACCTACCCTACACCTACCCTACACCTACCCTACACCTACCCTACACCTACCCTACACCTACCCTACACCTACTCTACACCTACCCTACACCTACCCTACACCTACCCTACACCTACCCTAAACTTTGTTCCAAAAAACATAACCCTAATGTTTGATTGTCGTCGCCAGGCACTGAGTTTCGCTTCACCCACTCAACCTTCGTTACGCTACGGAGGTCGCCGGCTCGCTTCGCTCGCCACCTCCCCCCTGCGCTGCACTCGGTCTCGTAGGTTCGCTCCACTCGGGATCCCTACGCTGAATCCGTAAAAAAAAACAAAAAAAAAAGATTCGCCAAAACGGGGGGGGAGGGGGGAGAAGGGGGGCAAGGGGGTCATCTTTGAAAACTGGTTCGTTTGTGACTATAGCATTGCCCCTTTATATGAATCTGAAAAAAGAAATGTACCAAGTCTCTCAACTTCCGAGATCCGCTTAAAGGGGGGGAGAAGGGGGGTGAGGGGGTCAACTTTGAAAAATAGTTTTTACTTTTCCGAGCCTCCTCTAAACGAATCCGGAAAAAACACAAAAAAAAAAGATTTGCCAAAACGGGGGGGGAGGGGGGAGAAGGGGGGCAAGGGGGTCAACTTTAAAAAATGGTTTGTTTGTGACTATAGCATTGCCCCTTTATAGAAATCTGAAAAAAGAAATGTTTCAAGTCTCTCAACTTCCGAGATCCGCTTAAAGGGGGGGAGAAGGGGGGCGAGGGGGTCAACTTTGAAAAATGGTCTTTACTTTTCCGAGTCTCCTCTAAACGAATCCGTAAAAAACAAAAAACACGGGTACCTTAGTTTCCGAGATACGATAGAGGGGGGGAGGAGGGGGGGGGGGAAAGGGGAGGTTTGGCACTTTTCCCATACTCACGGGAGTTACTTGTTTACGAATCTGTCAAAATATACCCACCTCCCCCTCCACCATCTGGGAGAACAATTATGTCAATGAGTCAGTGAGTGAGTCAGTGAGTGGTAATCCAGCTTTATATAATATAACTAGTATTTGCTTGGTGCGCGAGCTGCAAGCAGCTCGCGTGTTGTTTTCCCTACACCTACCCTGCACCTACCCTACATCTACCCTACACCTACCCTACACCTACCCTACACCTACCCTACATCTACCCTACATCTACCCTACACCTACCCTACACCTACCCTACACCTACCCTACACCTACCCTACACCTACCCTACACCTACCCTACACCTATCCTACACCTACCCTACACCTACCCTACACCTACCCTACACCTTCCCTACACCTACCCTACACCTACCCTAAACTTTGTTCCAAAAAACATAACCCTAATGTTTGCTTGTCGTCGCCAGGCACTGAGTTTCGCTTCACCAACTCAACCTTCGTTACGCTATGGAGGTCGCCGGCTCGCTTCGCTCGCCACCTCCCCCCTGCGCTGCACTCGGTCTCGTAGGTTCGCTCCATTCGGGATCCCTACGCTGAATCCGTAAAAAAAACAAAAAAAAAAGATTCGCCAAAACGGGGGGGGGGGGAGAAGGGGGCAAGGGGGTGAACTTTGAAATATGGTTTGTTTGTGACTATAACATTGCCCCTTTATATGAATCTGAAAAAAGAAATGTTCCAAGTCTCTCAACTTTCGAGATCCGCTTAAAGGGGGGGAGAAGGGGGGCGAGGGGGTCAACTTTGAAAAATGGTTTTTTACTTTTCCGAGCCTCCTCTAAACGAATCCGTAAAAAAACTGAAAAAAAAAAGATTCACCAAAACGGGAGGGGGGGGGGAGAAGGGGGGCAAGGGGGTCTACTTTGAAAAATGGTTTGTTTGTGACTAAAGCATTGCCCCTTTATATGAATCTGAAAAAAGAAATGTTCCAAGTCTCTCAACTGCCGAGATCTGCTTAAAGGGGGGGAGAAGGGGGGCGAGGGGGTCAACTTTGAAAAATGGTTTTTACTTTTGCGAGCCTCCTCTAAACGAATCCGTAAAAAAAACATTTTACGGGTACCTTAGTTTCCGAGATACGATAGAGGGGGGGAGGAGGGGGGGTGAAAAGGGGAGGTTTGGCACTTTTCCCATACTCGCGAGAGTTGCTTGTTTACGAATCTGTCAAAATATACCCACCTTCCCCTCCACCATCTGGGAGAACAATTATGTCAATGAGTGAGTCAGTCAGTGAGTGAGTGGTAATCCAGCTTTATATAATATAACTAGTATTTGCTTGGTGCGCGAGCTGCAAGCAGCTCGCGTGTGTTGTCCCTACACCTACCCTACACCTACCCTACACCTACCCTACACCAACCCTACACCTACCCTACACCTACCCTACACCTACCCTTCACCTACCCTACACCTACCCTAAACTTTGTTCCAAAAAACACCCTAATGTTTGCTTGTCGTCGCCAGGCACTGAGTTTCGCTTCACCCACTCAACCTTCGTAACGCTACGGAGGTCGCCGGCTCTCAACTTCCGAGATCCGCTTAAAGGGGGTGAGAAGGGGGGCGAGGGGGTCAACTTTGAAAAATGGTTTTTACTTTTCCGAGCCTCCTCTAAACGATTCCGTATAAAAAACAAAAAAAAAAGATTCGTCAAAACGGGGGGGGGGAGGGGGGAGAAGGGGGGCAAGGGGGTCAACTTTGAAAACTGGTTCGTTTGGACTATAGCATTGCCCCTTTACATGAATCTGAAAAAAGAAATGTTCCAAGTCTCTCAACTTCCGAGATCCGCTTAAAGGGGGTGAGAAGGGGGGCGAGGGGGTCAACTTTGAAAAATGGTTTTTACTTTTCCGAGCCTCCTCTAAACGATTCCGTATAAAAAACAAAAAAAAAGATTCGTCAAAACGGGGGGGGGGAGGGGGGAGAAGGGGGGCAAGGGGGTCAACTTTGAAAACTGGTTCGTTTGGACTATAGCATTGCCCCTTTACATGAATCTGAAAAAAGAAATGTTCCAAGTCTCTCAACTTTCGAGATCCGCTTAAAGGGGGGGAGAAGGGGGGCGAGGGGGTCAACTTTGAAAAATGGTTTTTATTTTTGCAAGCCTCCTCTAAACGATTCCGTAAAAAAAACAAAAAAAAAAGATTAGGCAAAACGGGGGGGGAGGGGGGAGAAGGGGGGCAAGGGGGTCAACTTTGCAAAATGATTTGTTTGTGACTATAGCATTGCCCCTTTATATGAATCTGAAAAAAGAAATGTTCCAAGTCTCTCAACTTCCGAGATCCGCTTAAAGGGGGGGAGAAGGGGGGCGAGGGGGTCATTTTTGAAAAATGGTTTTTACTTTTCCCAGCCTCCTCTAAACGATTCTTTAAAAAAAACAGAATACGGGTACCTTAGTTTCCGAGATACGATAGAGGGGGGGAGGAGGGGGGAGGAAAAGGGGAGGTTTGGGACTTTTCCCATACTCACGGGAGTTACTTGTTTACGAATCTGTCAAAATATACCCACCTCCCCCTCCACCATCTGGGAGAACAATTATGTCAATGAGTCAGTCAGTGAGTCAGTGAGTGGTAATGCAGTTTTATATAATATAATAACGAGTATTTGCTTGGTGCGCGAGCTGCAAGCAGCTCGCGTTTTGTTGTCCCTACACCTACCCTACACCTACCCTACACCTACCCTACACCTACCCTACACCTACCCTACACCTACCCTACACCTACCCTACACCTACCCTACACCTACCCTACACCTACCCTACACCTACCCTACACTTACCCTACACCTACCCTACACCTACCCTACACCTACCCTACACCTACCCTACACCTACCCTACACCTACCCTACACCTACCCTACACCTACCCTACACCTACCCTACACCTACCCTACACCTACCCTACACCTACCCTACACCTACCCTACACCTACCCTACACCTACCCTACACCTACCCTACACCTACCCTACACCTACCCTACACCTACCCTACACCTACCCTACACCTACCCTACACCTACCCTACACCTACCCTACACCTACCCTACACCTACCCTACACCTACCCTACACCTACCCTACACCTACCCTACACCTACCCTACACCTACCCTACACCTACCCTACACCTACCCTACACCTACCCTACACCTACCCTACACCTACCCTACACCTACGCTACACCTACCCTACACCTACCCTACACCTACCCTACACCTACCCTACACCTACCCTACACCTACCCTACACCTACCCTACACCTACCCTACACCTACCCTACACCTACCCTACACCTACCCTACACCTACCCTACACCTACCCTACACCTACCCTACACCTACCCTACACCTACCCTACACCTACCCTACACTTTGTTCCAAAAAACATAAACCCTAATGTTTGCTTGTCGTCGCCAGGCACTGAGTTTCGCTTCACCCACTCAACCTTCGTTACGCTACGGAGGTCGCCGGCTCGCTTCGCTCGCCACCTCCCCCCTGCGCTGCACTCGGTCTCGTAGGTTCGCTCCACTCGGGATCCCTACGCTGAATCCGTAAAAAAAACAAATAAAAGATTCGCCAAAACGGAAGGGGGGGGAGGGGGGAGATGGGCGGCAAGGGGTCAACTTTGATAAATGGTTTGTTTGTGACTATAGCATTGCCCCTTTATATGAAACTGAAAAAAGAAATGTTCCAAGTCTCTCAACTTCCGAGATCCGCTTAAAGGGGGGGAGAAGGGGGGCGAGGGGGTCAACTTTGAAAAATGGTTTTTACTTTACCGAGCCTCCTCTAAACGATTCCGTAAAAAAAAACAAAAAAAAAAGATTAACCAAAACGGGGGGGGAGGGGGGAGAAGGGGGCAAGGGGGTCAACTTTGAAAAATGGTTCTTTTGTGACTAAAGCATTGCCCCTTTCTATGAATCTGAAAAAATAAATGTTCCAAATGTTCCAACTTTCGAGATCCGCTTAAAGGGGCGGAGAAGGGGGGCGAGGGGGTCAACTTTGAAAAATGCTTTTTACTTTTCCGAGCCTCCTCTAAACGAATCCGTAAAAAAAACATTCTACGGGTACCTTAGTTTCCGAGATACGATAGAGGGGGGGAGGAGGGGGGAGGAAAAGGGGAGGTTTGGGACTTTTCCCATACTCGCGAGAGTTACTTGTTTACGAATCTGTCAAAATATACCCACCTCCCCCTTCACCATCTGGGAGAACAATTATGTCAATGAGTGAGTCAGTGAGTCAGTCAGTGAGTGGTAATGCAGTTTTATATAGTATAACTAGTATTTGCTTGGTGCGCGAGCTGCAAGCAGCTCGCGTGTTGTTGTCCCTACACCCGCGTGTTGTTGTCCCTACACCTACCCTACACCTACCCTACACCTACCCTACACCTACCCTACACCTACCCTACACCTACCCTACACCTACCCTACACCTACCCTACACCTACCCTACACCTACCCTACACCTACCCTACACCTACCCTACACCTACCCTACACCTACCCTACACCTACCCTACACCTACCCTACACCTACCCTACACCTACCCTACACCTACCCTACACCTACCCTACACCTACCCTACACCTACCCTACACCTACCCTACACCTACCCTACACCTACCCTACACCTACCCTACACCTACCCTACACCTACCCTACACCTACCCTACACCTACCCTACACTTTGTTCCAAAAAACATAACCCTAATGTTTGCATTCTTCGCCAGGCACTGAGTTTCGCTTCACCCACTCAACCTTCGTTACGCTACGGAGGTCGCCGGCTCGCTTCGCTCGCCACCTCCCCCCTGCGCTGCACTCGGTCTCGTAGGTTCGCTCCACTCGGGATCCCTACGCTGAATCCGTAAAAAAAACAAAAGAAAAATATTCGCCAAAACGGGGGGGGAGGGGGGAGAAGGGGGGCAAGGGGGTCAACTTTGAAAACTGGTTCGTTTGTGACTATAGCATTGCCCCTTTATATGAATCTGAAAAAAGAAATTTTCCAAGTCTCTCAATTTCCGAGATCCGCTTAAAGGGGGGGAGAAGGGGGCGAGGGGGTCAACTTTGAAAAATGGTTTTTACTTTTCCGAGCCTCCTCTAAACGATTCCGTAAAAAAAAACAAAAAAAAAGATTCGCCTAAACGGGGGTGGAGGGGGGCGAAGGGGGGCAAGGGGGTCAACTTTGAAAAATGGTTTGTTTTTGACTAAAGCATTGCCCCTTTA
Organism: Orthosia incerta; assembly: GCA_948252205.1. Taxonomy (NCBI): domain Eukaryota; kingdom Metazoa; phylum Arthropoda; class Insecta; order Lepidoptera; family Noctuidae; genus Orthosia; species Orthosia incerta. The sequence continues at coordinate 9,153,292 of OX411761.1, forward strand.
TATGAATCTGGAAAAAGAAATGTTCCAAATGTTCCAACTTTCGAGATCCGCTTAAAGGGGGGGAGAAGGGGGGCGAGGGGGTCAACTTTGAAAAATGCTTTTTACTTTTCCGAGCCTCCTCTAAACGAATCCGTAAAAAACAAAAAATACGGGTACCTTAGTTTCCGAGAAACGATAGAGGGGGGGAGGAGGCGGGGGGAAAAGGGGAGGTTTGGCACTTTTCCCATACTCACGGGAGTTACTTGTTTACGAATCTGTCAAAATATACCCACCTCCCCCTCCACCATCTGGGAGAACAATTATGTCAATGAGTGAGTCAGTGAGTGGTAATGCAGTTTTATATAATATAACTAGTATTTGCTTGGTGCGCGAGCTGCAAGCAGCTCGCGTGTTGTTGTCCCTACACCTACCCTACACCTACCCTACACCTACCCTACACCTACCCTACACCTACCCTACACCTACCCTACACCTACCCTACACCTACCCTACACCTACCCTACACCTACCCTACACCTACCCTACACCTACCCTACACCTACCCTACACCTACCCTACACCTACCCTACACCTACCCTACACCTACCCTACACCTACCCTACACCTACCCTACACCTACCCTACACCTACCCTACACCTACCCTACACCTACCCTAAACTTTGTTCCAAAAAACATAACCCTAATGTTTGCTTGTCGTCGCCAGGCACTGAGTTTCGCTTCACCCACTCAACCTTCGTTACGCTACGGAGGTCGCCGGCTCGCTTCGCTCGCCACCTCCCCCCTGCGCTGCACTCGGTCTCGTAGGTTCGCTCCATTCGGGATCCCTACGCTGAATCCGTAAAAAAAACAAAAAAAGATTCGCCAAAACGGGGGCGGGGAGGGGGGAGAAGGGGGTCAAGGGGGTCAACTTTGAAAACTGGTTCGTTTGTGACTATAGCATTGCCCCTTTATATGAATCTGAAAAAATAAATGTTCCAAGTCTCTCAACTTCCGAGATCCGCTTAAAGGGGGGGAGAAGGGGGGCGAGGGGGTCAACTTTGAAAAATGGTTTTTACTTTTCCGAGCCTCCTCTAAACGATTCCGTAAAAAAAAATTAATAAAAAAGATTAGCCAAAACGGGGGGGGAGGGGGGAGAAGGGGGGCAAGGGGTTCAACTTTGAAAAATGGTTTGATTGTGACTATAGCATTGCCCCTTTATATGAATCTGAAAAAAGAAATGTTCCAAGTCTCTCAACTTCCGAGATCCCCTTAAAGGGGGGGAAAAGGGGGGCGAGGGGGTCATTTTTGAAAAATGGTTTTTACTTTTCCGAGCCTCCTCTAAACGAATCCGTAAAAAACAAAAAATACGGGTACCTTAGTTTCCGAGATACGATAGAGGGGGGGAGGAGGGGGGAGGAAAAGGGGAGGTTTGGGACTTTTCCCATACTCGCGGGAGTTACTTGTTTACGAATCTGTCAAAATATACCCACCTCCCCCTCCACCATCTGGGAGAACAATTATGTCAATGAGTCAGTGAGTGAGTGAGTGAGTCAGTGGTAATGCAGTTTTATATAGTATAACTAGTATTTGCTTGGTGCGCGAGCTGCAAGCAGCTCGCGGCTTTGTCGTGTTTTTGAGAAGTATTCCTTAACATACCCTACACCTACCCTACATCTACCCTACACCTACCCTACACCTACACTACGACTACCCTACACCTACCCTGCACCTACCCTACACCTACCCTACACCTACCCTACACCTACGCCACACCTACCCTACACCTACCCTACACCTACCCTACACCTACCCTACACCTACCCTACACCTACCCTACACCTACCCTACACCTACCCTACACCTACCCTACCCTACACCTACCCTACACCTACCCTACACAGCTGCAAGCAGCTCGCGTGTTTTGTCCCTACACCTACCCTACACCTACCCTACATCTACCCTACACCTACCCTACACCTACCCTACACCTACCCTACACCTACCCTACACCTACCCTACACCTACCCTACACCTACCCTACACCTACCCTACACCTACCCTACACCTACCCTACACCTACCCTACACCTACCCTACACCTACCCTACACCTACCCTACACCTACCCTACACCTACCCTACACCTACCCTACACCTACCCTACACCTACCCTACACCTACCCTACACCTACCCTACACCTACCCTACACCTACCCTACACCTACCCTACACCTACCCTACACCTACCCTACACCTACCCTACACCTACCCTACACCTACCCTACACCTACCCTACACCTACCCTACACCTACCCTACACCTACCCTACACCTACCCTACACCTACCCTACACCTACCCTACACCTACCCTACACCTACCCTACACCTACCCTACACCTACCCTACACCTACCCTACACCTACCCTACACCTACCCTACACCTACCCTACACCTACCCTACACCTACCCTACACCTACCCTACACCTACCCTACACCTACCCTACACCTACCCTACACCTACCCTACACCTACCCTACACCTACCCTACACCTACCCTACACCTACCCTACACCTACCCTACACCTACCCTACACCTACCCTACACCTACCCTACACCTACCCTACACCTACCCTACACCTATCCTACACCTACCCTACACCTACCCTACACCTACCCTACACCTACCCTACACCTACCCTACACCTACCCTACACCTACCCTACACCTACCCTACACCTACCCTACACCTACCCTACACCTACCCTACACCTACCCTACACCTACCCTACACCTACCCTACACCTACCCTACACCTACCCTACACCTACCCTACACCTACCCTACACCTACCCTACACCTACCCTACACCTACCCTACACCTACCCTACACCTACCCTACACCTACCCTACACCTACCCTACACCTACCCTACACCTACCCTACACCTACCCTACACCTACCCTACACCTACCCTACACCTACCCTACACCTACCCTACACCTACCCTACACCTACCCTACACCTACCCTACACCTACCCTACACCTACCCTACACCTACCCTACACCTACCCTACACCTATCCTACACCTACCCTACACCTACCCTACACCTACCCTACACCTACCCTACACCTACCCTACACCTACCCTACACCTACCCTACAACTTCCCTACACCTACCCTACACCTACCCTACACCTACCCTACACCTACCCCACACCTACCCTACACCTACCCTACACCTACCCTACACCTACCCTACACCTACCCTACACCTACCCTACACCTACCCTACACCTACCCTGCACCTACCCTACACCTACCCTACACCTACCCTACACCTACCCTACACCTACACTACACCTACACTACACCTACCCTACACCTACCCTACACCTACCCTACACCTACCCTACACCTACCCTACACCTACCCTACACCTACCCTACACCTACCCTACACCTACCCTACACCTACCCTACACCTAACCTACACCTACCCTACACCTACCCTACACCTACCCTACACCTACCCTACACCTACCCTACACCTACCCTACACCTACCCTACACCTACCCTACACCTACCCTACACCTACCCTACACCTACCCTACACCTACCCTACACCTACCCTACACCTACCCTACACCTACCCTACACCTACCCTACACCTACCCTACACCTACCCTACACCTACCCTACACCTACCCTACACCTACCCTACACCTACCCTACACCTACCCTACACCTACCCTACACCTACCCTACACCTACCCTACACCTACCCTACACCTACCCTACACCTACCCTACACCTACCCTACACCTACCCTACACCTACCCTACACCTACCCTACACCTACCCTACACCTACCCTACACCTACCCTACACCTACCCTACACCTACCCTACACCTACCCTACACCTACCCTACACCTACCCTACACCTACCCTACACCTACCCTACACCTACCCTACACCTACCCTACACCTACCCTACACCTACCCTAAACCTACCCTACACTTTTTTCCAAAAAACATAACACTAATGTTTGCATTCGTCGCCAGGCACTGAGTTTCGCTTCACCCACTCAACCTTCGTTACGCTACGGAGGTCGCCGGCTCGCTTCGCTCGCCACCTCCCCCCTGCGCTGCACTCGGTCTCGTAGGTTAGCTCCACTCGGGATCCCTACGCTGAATCCGTAAAAAAAACAAAAGAAAAATATTCGCCAAAACGGGGGGGGAGGGGGGAGAAGGGGGGCAAGGGGGTCAACTTTGAAAACTGGTTCGTTTGTGACTATAGCATTGCCCCTTTATATGAATCTGAAAAAAGAAATTTTCCAAGTCTCTCAATTTCCGAGATCCGCTTAAAGGGGGGGAGAAGGGGGCGAGGGGGTCAACTTTGAAAAATGGTTTTTACTTTTCCGAGCCTCCTCTAAACGATTCCGTAAAAAAAAACAAAAAAAAAGATTCGCCTAAACGGGGGTGGAGGGGGGCGAAGGGGGGCAAGGGGGTCAACTTTGAAAAATGGTTTGTTTTTGACTAAAGCATTGCCCCTTTATATGAATCTGGAAAAAGAAATGTTCCAAATGTTCCAACTTTCGAGATCCGCTTAAAGGGGGGGAGAAGGGGGGCGAGGGGGTCAACTTTGAAAAATGCTTTTTACTTTTCCGAGCCTCCTCTAAACGAATCCGTAAAAAACAAAAAATACGGGTACCTTAGTTTCCGAGAAACGATAGAGGGGGGGAGGAGGCGGGGGGAAAAGGGGAGGTTTGGCACTTTTCCCATACTCACGGGAGTTACTTGTTTACGAATCTGTCAAAATATACCCACCTCCCCCTCCACCATCTGGGAGAACAATTATGTCAATGAGTGAGTCAGTGAGTGGTAATGCAGTTTTATATAATATAACTAGTATTTGCTTGGTGCGCGAGCTGCAAGCAGCTCGCGTGTTGTTGTCCCTACACCTACCCTACACCTACCCTACACCTACCCTACACCTACCCTACACCTACCCTACACCTACCCTACACCTACCCTACACCTACCCTACACCTACCCTACACCTACCCTACACCTACCCTACACCTACCCTACACCTACCCTACACCTACCCTACACCTACCCTACACCTACCCTACACCTACCCTACACCTACCCTACACCTACCCTACACCTACCCTACACCTACCCTACACCTACCCTACACCTACCCTACACCTACCCTACACCTACCCTACACCTACCCTACACCTACCCTACACCTACCCTAAACCTACCCTACACTTTTTTCCAAAAAACATAACACTAATGTTTGCATTCGTCGCCAGGCACTGAGTTTCGCTTCACCCACTCAACCTTCGTTACGCTACGGAGGTCGCCGGCTCGCTTCGCTCGCCACCTCCCCCCTGCGCTGCACTCGGTCTCGTAGGTTAGCTCCACTCGGGATCCCTACGCTGAATCCGTAAAAAAAACAAAAGAAAAATATTCGCCAAAACGGGGGGGGAGGGGGGAGAAGGGGGGCAAGGGGGTCAACTTTGAAAACTGGTTCGTTTGTGACTATAGCATTGCCCCTTTATATGAATCTGAAAAAAGAAATTTTCCAAGTCTCTCAATTTCCGAGATCCGCTTAAAGGGGGGGAGAAGGGGGCGAGGGGGTCAACTTTGAAAAATGGTTTTTACTTTTCCGAGCCTCCTCTAAACGATTCCGTAAAAAAAAACAAAAAAAAAGATTCGCCTAAACGGGGGTGGAGGGGGGCGAAGGGGGGCAAGGGGGTCAACTTTGAAAAATGGTTTGTTTTTGACTAAAGCATTGCCCCTTTATATGAATCTGGAAAAAGAAATGTTCCAAATGTTCCAACTTTCGAGATCCGCTTAAAGGGGGGGAGAAGGGGGGCGAGGGGGTCAACTTTGAAAAATGCTTTTTACTTTTCCGAGCCTCCTCTAAACGAATCCGTAAAAAACAAAAAATACGGGTACCTTAGTTTCCGAGAAACGATAGAGGGGGGGAGGAGGCGGGGGGAAAAGGGGAGGTTTGGCACTTTTCCCATACTCACGGGAGTTACTTGTTTACGAATCTGTCAAAATATACCCACCTCCCCCTCCACCATCTGGGAGAACAATTATGTCAATGAGTGAGTCAGTGAGTGGTAATGCAGTTTTATATAATATAACTAGTATTTGCTTGGTGCGCGAGCTGCAAGCAGCTCGCGTGTTGTTGTCCCTACACCTACCCTACACCTACCCTACACCTACCCTACACCTACCCTACACCTACCCTACACCTACCCTACACCTACCCTACACCTACCCTACACCTACCCTACACCTACCCTACACCTACCCTACACCTACCCTACACCTACCCTACACCTACCCTACACCTACCCTACACCTACCCTACACCTACCCTACACCTACCCTACACCTACCCTACACCTACCCTACACCTACCCTACACCTACCCTACACCTACCCTACACCTACCCTACACCTACCCTAAACTTTGTTCCAAAAAACATAACCCTAATGTTTGCTTGTCGTCGCCAGGCACTGAGTTTCGCTTCACCCACTCAACCTTCGTTACGCTACGGAGGTCGCCGGCTCGCTTCGCTCGCCACCTCCCCCCTGCGCTGCACTCGGTCTCGTAGGTTCGCTCCATTCGGGATCCCTACGCTGAATCCGTAAAAAAAACAAAAAAAGATTCGCCAAAACGGGGGCGGGGAGGGGGGAGAAGGGGGTCAAGGGGGTCAACTTTGAAAACTGGTTCGTTTGTGACTATAGCATTGCCCCTTTATATGAATCTGAAAAAATAAATGTTCCAAGTCTCTCAACTTCCGAGATCCGCTTAAAGGGGGGGAGAAGGGGGCGAGGGGGTCACTTTGAAAAATGGTTTTTACTTTTCCGAGCCTCCTCTAAACGATTCCGTAAAAAAAAATAAAAAAAAAAGATTAGCCAAAACGGGGGGGAGGGGGGGAGAAGGGGGGCAAGGGGTTCAACTTTGAAAAATGGTTTGATTGTGACTATAGCATTGCCCCTTTATATGAATCTGAAAAAAGAAATGTTCCAAGTCTCTCAACTTCCGAGATCCCCTTAAAGGGGGGGAAAAAGGGGGGCGAGGGGGTCATTTTTGAAAAATGGTTTTTACTTTTCCGAGCCTCCTCTAAACGAATCCGTAAAAAACAAAAAATACGGGTACCTTAGTTTCCGAGATACGATAGAGGGGGGAGGAGGGGGGAGGAAAAGGGGAGGTTTGGGACTTTTCCCATACTCGCGGGAGTTACTTGTTTACGAATCTGTCAAAATATACCCACCTCCCCCTCCACCATCTGGGAGAACAATTATGTCAATGAGTCAGTGAGTGAGTGAGTGAGTCAGTGGTAATGCAGTTTTATATAGTATAACTAGTATTTGCTTGGTGCGCGAGCTGCAAGCAGCTCGCGGCTTTGTCGTGTTTTTGAGAAGTATTCCTTAACATACCCTACACCTACCCTACATCTACCCTACACCTACCCTACACCTACACTACGACTACCCTACACCTACCCTGCACCTACCCTACACCTACCCTACACCTACCCTACACCTACGCCACACCTACCCTACACCTACCCTACACCTACCCTACACCTACCCTACACCTACCCTTACACCTACCCTACACCTACCCTACACCTACCCTACACCTACCCTACCCTACACCTACCCTACACCTACCCTACACAGCTGCAAGCAGCTCGCGTGTTTTGTCCCTACACCTACCCTACACCCTACGCCCACACCTACCCTACACCTACCCTACACCTACCCTACACCTACCCTACACCTACCCTACACCTACCCTACACCTACCCTACACCTACCCTACACCTACCCTACCCTACACCTACCCTACACCTACCCTACACAGCTGCAAGCAGCTCGCGTGTTTTGTCCCTACACCTACCCTACACCTACCCTACATCTACCCTACACCTACCCTACACCTACCCTACACCTACCCTACACCTACCCTACACCTACCCTACACCTACCCTACACCTACCCTACACCTACCCTACACCTACCCTACACCTACCCTACACCTACCCTACACCTACCCTACACCTACCCTACACCTACCTAACACCTACCCTACACCTACCCTACACCTACCCTACACCTACCCTACACCTACCCTACACCTACCCTACACCTACCCTACACCTACCCTACACCTACCCTACACCTTCCCTACACCTACCCTACACCTACCCTACACCTACCCTACACCTACCCTACACCTACCCTACACCTACCCTACACCTACCCTACACCTACCCTACACCTACCCTACACCTACCCTACACCTACCCTACACCTACCCTACACCTACCCTACACCTACCCTACACCTACCCTACACCTACCCTACACCTACCCTACACCTACCCTACACCTACCCTACACCTACCCTACACCTACCCTACACCTACCCTACACCTACCCTACACCTACCCTACACCTACCCTACACCTACCCTACACCTACCCTACACCTACCCTACACCTACCCTACACCTACCCTACACCTACCCTACACCTACCCTACACCTACCCTACACCTACCCTACACCTACCCTACACCTACCCTACACCTACCCTACACCTACCCTACACCTATCCTACACCTACCCTACACCTACCCTACACCTACCCTACACCTACCCTACACCTACCCTACACCTACCCTACACCTACCCTACACCTACCCTACACCTACCCTACACCTACCCTACACCTACCCTACACCTACCCTACACCTACCCTACACCTACCCTACACCTACCCTACACCTACCCTACACCTACCCTACACCTACCCTACACCTACCCTACACCTACCCTACACCTACCCTACACCTACCCTACACCTACCCTACACCTACCCTACACCTACCCTACACCTACCCTACACCTACCCTACACCTACCCTACACCTACCCTACACCTACCCTACACCTACCCTACACCTACCCTACACCTACCCTACACCTACCCTACACCTACCCTACACCTACCCTACACCTACCCTACACCTACCCTACACCTACCCTACACCTACCCTACACCTACCCTACACCTACCCTACACCTACCCTACACCTACCCTACACCTATCCTACACCTACCCTACACCTACCCTACACCTACCCTACACCTACCCTACACCTACCCTACACCTACCCTACACCTACCCTACAACTTCCCTACACCTACCCTACACCTACCCTACACCTACCCTACACCTACCCCACACCTACCCTACACCTACCCTACACCTACCCTACACCTACCCTACACCTACCCTACACCTACCCTACACCTACCCTACACCTACCCTACACCTACCCTGCACCTACCCTACACCTACCCTACACCTACCCTACACCTACCCTACACCTACACTACACCTACACTACACCTACCCTACACCTACCCTACACCTACCCTACACCTACCCTACACCTACCCTACACCTACCCTACACCTACCCTACACCTACCCTACACCTACCCTACACCTACCCTACACCTAACCTACACCTACCCTACACCTACCCTACACCTACCCTACACCTACCCTACACCTACCCTACACCTACCCTACACCTACCCTACACCTACCCTACACCTACCCTACACCTACCCTACACCTACCCTACACCTACCCTACACCTACCCTACACCTACCCTACACCTACCCTACACCTACCCTACACCTACCCTACACCTACCCTACACCTACCCTACACCTACCCTACACCTACCCTACACCTACCCTACACCTACCCTACACCTACCCTACACCTACCCTACACCTACCCTACACCTACCCTACACCTACCCTACACCTACCCTACACCTACCCTACACCTACCCTACACCTACCCTACACCTACCCTACACCTACCCTACACCTACCCTACACCTACCCTACACCTACCCTACACCTACCCTACACCTACCCTACACCTACCCTACACCTACCCTACACCTACCCTACACCTACCCTACACCTACCCTACACCTACCCTAAACCTACCCTACAATTCGTCGCCAGGCACTGAGTTTCGCTTCACCCACTCAACCTTCGTTACGCTACGGAGGTCGCCGGCTCGCTTCGCTCGCCACCTCCCCCCTGCGCTGCACTCGGTCTCGTAGGTTCGCTCCATTCGGGATCCCTACGCTGAATCCGTAAAAAAAACAAAAAAAGATTCGCCAAAACGGGGGCGGGGAGGGGGGAGAAGGGGGTCAAGGGGGTCAACTTTGAAAACTGGTTCGTTTGTGACTATAGCATTGCCCCTTTATATGAATCTGAAAAAATAAATGTTCCAAGTCTCTCAACTTCCGAGATCCGCTTAAAGGGGGGGAGAAGGGGGGCGAGGGGGTCAACTTTGAAAAATGGTTTTTACTTTTCCGAGCCTCCTCTAAACGATTCCGTAAAAAAAAATAAAAAAAAAAGATTAGCCAAAACGGGGGGGGAGGGGGGAGAAGGGGGGCAAGGGGTTCAACTTTGAAAAATGGTTTGATTGTGACTATAGCATTGCCCCTTTATATGAATCTGAAAAAAGAAATGTTCCAAGTCTCTCAACTTCCGAGATCCCCTTAAAGGGGGGGAAAAGGGGGGCGAGGGGGTCATTTTTGAAAAATGGTTTTTACTTTTCCGAGCCTCCTCTAAACGAATCCGTAAAAAACAAAAAATACGGGTACCTTAGTTTCCGAGATACGATAGAGGGGGGGAGGAGGGGGGAGGAAAAGGGGAGGTTTGGGACTTTTCCCATACTCGCGGGAGTTACTTGTTTACGAATCTGTCAAAATATACCCACCTCCCCCTCCACCATCTGGGAGAACAATTATGTCAATGAGTCAGTGAGTGAGTGAGTGAGTCAGTGGTAATGCAGTTTTATATAGTATAACTAGTATTTGCTTGGTGCGCGAGCTGCAAGCAGCTCGCGGCTTTGTCGTGTTTTTGAGAAGTATTCCTTAACATACCCTACACCTACCCTACATCTACCCTACACCTACCCTACACCTACACTACGACTACCCTACACCTACCCTGCACCTACCCTACACCTACCCTACACCTACCCTACACCTACGCCACACCTACCCTACACCTACCCTACACCTACCCTACACCTACCCTACACCTACCCTACACCTACCCTACACCTACCCTACACCTACCCTACACCTACCCTACCCTACACCTACCCTACACCTACCCTACACAGCTGCAAGCAGCTCGCGTGTTTTGTCCCTACACCTACCCTACACCTACGCCACACCTACCCTACACCTACCCTACACCTACCCTACACCTACCCTACACCTACCCTACACCTACCCTACACCTACCCTACACCTACCCTACACCTACCCTACCCTACACCTACCCTACACCTACCCTACACAGCTGCAAGCAGCTCGCGTGTTTTGTCCCTACACCTACCCTACACCTACCCTACATCTACCCTACACCTACCCTACACCTACCCTACACCTACCCTACACCTACCCTACACCTACCCTACACCTACCCTACACCTACCCTACACCTACCCTACACCTACCCTACACCTACCCTACACCTACCCTACACCTACCCTACACCTACCCTACACCTACCCTACACCTACCTAACACCTACCCTACACCTACCCTACACCTACCCTACACCTACCCTACACCTACCCTACACCTACCCTACACCTACCCTACACCTACCCTACACCTACCCTACACCTTCCCTACACCTACCCTACACCTACCCTACACCTACCCTACACCTACCCTACACCTACCCTACACCTACCCTACACCTACCCTACACCTACCCTACACCTACCCTACACCTACCCTACACCTACCCTACACCTACCCTACACCTACCCTACACCTACCCTACACCTACCCTACACCTACCCTACACCTACCCTACACCTACCCTACACCTACCCTACACCTACCCTACACCTACCCTACACCTACCCTACACCTACCCTACACCTACCCTACACCTACCCTACACCTACCCTACACCTACCCTACACCTACCCTACACCTACCCTACACCTACCCTACACCTACCCTACACCTACCCTACACCTACCCTACACCTACCCTACACCTACCCTACACCTACCCTACACCTACCCTACACCTACCCTACACCTATCCTACACCTACCCTACACCTACCCTACACCTACCCTACACCTACCCTACACCTACCCTACACCTACCCTACACCTACCCTACACCTACCCTACACCTACCCTACACCTACCCTACACCTACCCTACACCTACCCTACACCTACCCTACACCTACCCTACACCTACCCTACACCTACCCTACACCTACCCTACACCTACCCTACACCTACCCTACACCTACCCTACACCTACCCTACACCTACCCTACACCTACCCTACACCTACCCTACACCTACCCTACACCTACCCTACACCTACCCTACACCTACCCTACACCTACCCTACACCTACCCTACACCTACCCTACACCTACCCTACACCTACCCTACACCTACCCTACACCTACCCTACACCTACCCTACACCTACCCTACACCTACCCTACACCTACCCTACACCTACCCTACACCTACCCTACACCTACCCTACACCTACCCTACACCTACCCTACACCTATCCTACACCTACCCTACACCTACCCTACACCTACCCTACACCTACCCTACACCTACCCTACACCTACCCTACACCTACCCTACAACTTCCCTACACCTACCCTACACCTACCCTACACCTACCCTACACCTACCCCACACCTACCCTACACCTACCCTACACCTACCCTACACCTACCCTACACCTACCCTACACCTACCCTACACCTACCCTACACCTACCCTACACCTACCCTGCACCTACCCTACACCTACCCTACACCTACCCTACACCTACCCTACACCTACCCTACACCTACCCTACACCTACACTACACCTACACTACACCTACCCTACACCTACCCTACACCTACCCTACACCTACCCTACACCTACCCTACACCTACCCTACACCTACCCTACACCTACCCTACACCTACCCTACACCTACCCTACACCTAACCTACACCTACCCTACACCTACCCTACACCTACCCTACACCTACCCTACACCTACCCTACACCTACCCTACACCTACCCTACACCTACCCTACACCTACCCTACACCTACCCTACACCTACCCTACACCTACCCTACACCTACCCTACACCTACCCTACACCTACCCTACACCTACCCTACACCTACCCTACACCTACCCTACACCTACCCTACACCTACCCTACACCTACCCTACACCTACCCTACACCTACCCTACACCTACCCTACACCTACCCTACACCTACCCTACACCTACCCTACACCTACCCTACACCTACCCTACACCTACCCTACACCTACCCTACACCTACCCTACACCTACCCTACACCTACCCTACACCTACCCTACACCTACCCTACACCTACCCTACACCTACCCTACACCTACCCTACACCTACCCTACACCTACCCTACACCTACCCTACACCTACCCTACACCTACCCTACACCTACCCTAAACCTACCCTACACTTTTTTCCAAAAAACATAACACTAATGTTTGCATTCGTCGCCAGGCACTGAGTTTCGCTTCACCCACTCAACCTTCGTTACGCTACGGAGGTCGCCGGCTCGCTTCGCTCGCCACCTCCCCCCTGCGCTGCACTCGGTCTCGTAGGTTCGCTCCATTCGGGGTCCCTACGCCGCCTGGTCCACTCCCACCCGACGACCGATATTAGGTAGGGGAGGAATGAAGGGAGGGAGAGTGGGGAGTTTTGAAAAATGATTCCGACTCAAGCATTGCCCCTTTATATGAAACTGAAAAAAGAACTGTTCCAAGTCTCTCAACTTCCGAGATCCGCTTAAAGGGGGGGAGAAGGGGGGGCGAGGGGGTCAACTTTGAATACTGGTTTTTACTTTGCCGAGCCTCCTCGAAACGAATCCGTAAAAAAAACTGAAAAAAAAATCGCCGAAACGGGGGGGGGGGAGGGGGGAGATGGGGGGCAAGGGGGAAACTTTGAAAAATGGTTTGTTTGTGACTATAGCATTGCCCCTTTATATGAATCTGAAAAAAGAAATGTTCCAAGTCTCTCAACTTCCGAGATCCGCTTAAAGGGGGGGAGAAGGGGGGCGAGGGGGCCAACTTTGAAAAATGGTTTTTACTTTTCCGAGCCTCCTCTAAACGAATCCGTAAAAAAAACGAAAAAAAAAGATTCGCCAAAACGGGGGGGGGGGGGGAGAAGGGGGGCAAGGGGGTCAACTATGAAAAATGGTTTGTTTGTGACTATAGCATTGCCCCTTTATATGAACCTGAAAAAAGAAATGTTCCAAATGTTCCAACTTTCGAGATCCGCTTAAAGGGGGGGAGAAGGGGGGCGAGGGGGTCAACTTTGAAAAATGGTTTTTACTTTTGCGAGCCTCCTCTAAACGAATCCGTAAAAAAAACATTCTACGGGTACCTTAGTTTCCGAGATACGATAGTGGGGGGGAGGAGGGGGGAGGAAAAGGGGAGGTTTGGGACTTTTCCCATACTCGCGAGAGTTACTTGTATACGAATCTGTCAAAATATACCCACCTTCCCCTCCACCATCTGGGAGAACAATTATGTCAATGAGTGAGTCAGTCAGTCAGTGAGTGGTAATGCAGTTTTATATAGTATAACTAGTATTTGCTTGGTGCGCGAGCTGCTAGCAGCTCGCGGCTTTGTCGTGTTTTTGAGAAGTATTCCTGAACCTACCCTACACCTACCCTACACCTACCCTACACCTACCCTACACCTACCCTACACCTACCCTACACCTACCCTACACCTACCCTACACCTACCCTACACCTACCCTACACCTACCCTACACCTACCCTGCACCTACCCTACACCTACCCTACACCTACCCTACACCTACCCTACACCTACCCTACACCTACCCCTACCCTAGACCTACCCTACACCTACCCTACACCTACCCCTACCCTAGACCTACCCTACACCTACCCTACACCTACCCTACACCTACCCTACACCTACCCTACACCTACCCTACACCTACCCTACACCTACCCTACACCTACCCTACACCTACCCTACACCTACCCTACACCTACCCTACACCTACCCTACACCTACCCTACACCTACCCTACACCTACCCTACACCTACCCTACACCTACTCTACACCTACCCTACACCTACCCTACACCTACGATACACCTACCCTACACCTACCCTACACCTACGATACACCTACCCTACACCTACCCTACACCTACCCTACACCTACCCTACACCTACCCTACACCTACCCTACACCTACCCTACACCTACCCTACACCTACCCTACACCTACCCTACACCTACCCTACACCTACCCTACACCTACCCTACACCTACCCTACACCTACCCTACACCTACCCTACACCTACCCTACACCTACCCTACACCTACCCTACACCTACCCTACACCTACCCTACACCTACCCTACACCTACCCTACACCTACCCTACACCTACCCTACACCTACCCTACACCTACCCTACACCTACCCTACACCTACCCTACACCTACCCTACACCTACCCTACACCTACCCTACACCTACCCTACACCTACCCTACACCTACCCTACACCTACTCTACACCTACCCTACACCTACCCTACACCTACGATACACCTACCCTACACCTACCCTACACCTACCCTACACCTACCCTACACCTACCCTACACCTACCCTACACCTACCCTACACCTACCCTACACCTACCCTACACCTACCCTACACCTACCCTACACCTACCCTACACCTACCCTACACCTACCCTACACCTACCCTACACCTACCCTACACCTACCCTACACCTACCCTACACCTACACTACACCTACCCTACACCTACCCTACACCTACCCTACACCTACCCTACACCTACCCTACACCTACCCTACACCTACCCTACACCTACCCTACACCTACTCTACACCTACCCTACACCTACCCTACACCTACCCTACACCTACCCTACACCTACCCTACACCTACCCTACACCTACCCTACACCTACCCTACACCTACCCTACACCTACCCTACACCTACCCTACACCTACCCTACACCTACCCTACACCTACCCTACACCTACCCTACACCTACCCTACACCTACCCTACACCTACCCTACACCTACCCTACACCTACCCTACACCTACCCTACACCTACCCTACACCTACCCTACACCTACCCTACACCTACCCTACATCTACCCTACACCTACCCTACACCTACCCTACATCTACCCTACACCTACCCTACACCTACCCTACACCTACCCTACACCTACCCTACACCTACCCTACACCTACCCTACACCTACCCTACACCTACCCTACACCTACCCTACACCTACCGTACACCTACCCTACACCTACCCTACACCTACCCTACACCTACCCTACACCTACCCTAAACTTTGTTCCAAAAAACATAACCCTAATGTTTGATTGTCGTCGCCAGGCACTGAGTTTCGCTTCACCCACTCAACCTTCGTTACGCTACGGAGGTCGCCGGCTCGCTTCGCTCGCCACCTCCCCCCTGCGCTGCACTCGGTCTCGTAGGTTCGCTCCACTCGGGATCCCTACGCTGAAACCGTAAAAAAAAACAAAAAAAAAAGATTCGCCAAAACGGGGGGAGGGGAGGGGGGAGAAGGTGGGCAAGGGGGTCAACTTTGAAAACTGGTTCGTTTGTGACTATAGCATTGCCCCTATATATGAATCTGAAAAAAGAAATGTTCCAAGTCTCTCAACTTCCGAGATCCGCTTAAAGGGGGGAGAAGGGGGGCGAGGGGGTCAACTTTGAATAATGGTTTTTACTTTTCCGAGCCTCCTCTAAACGAATCCGTATAAAAAACCAAAAAAAAAAGATTAGCCAAAACGGGGGGCGAGGGGGGAGAAGGGGGGCAAGGGGGTAAACTTTGAAAACTGGTTCGTTTGTGACTATAACATTGCCCCTTTATATGAATCTGAAAAAAGAAATGTTCCAAGTCTCTCAAATTCCGAGAACCGCTTAAAGGGGGGGAGAAGGGGGGCGAGGGGGTCAACTATGAAAAATGGTTTTTACTTTTCCGAGCCTCCTCTAAACGAATCCGTAAAAAAAACTGAAAAAAAAAGATTCGCCAAAACGGGGGGGGGGGCCAAGGGGGGCAAGGGGGTCAACTTTGAAAACTGGTTCGTTTGTGACTATAGCATTGCCCCTTTATATGAATCTGAAAAAAGAAATGTTCCAAGTCTCTCAACTACCGAGATCCGCTTAAAGGGGGGGAGAAGGGGGGCGAGGGGGTCAACTTTGAAAAGTGGTTTTTACTTTTGCGAGCCTCCTCTAAACGAATCCGTAAAAAACAAAAAATACGGGTACCTTAGTTTCCGAGATGCGATAGAGGGGGGGAGGAGGGGGGAGGAAA
Source organism: Orthosia incerta (assembly GCA_948252205.1). NCBI lineage: Eukaryota > Metazoa > Arthropoda > Insecta > Lepidoptera > Noctuidae > Orthosia > Orthosia incerta. The sequence goes on from OX411761.1 coordinate 9,170,853, forward strand.
AGGGGAGGTTTGGGACTTTTCCCAAACTCGCGAGAGTCACTTGTTTACGAATCTGTCAAAATATACCCACCTCCCCATCCACCATCTGGGAGAACAATTATGTCAGTCAGTGAGTGGTAATGCAGTTTTATATAGTATAACTAGTATTTGCTTGGTGCGCGAGCTGCAAGCAGCTCGCGGTTTCGTCGTGTTTTTGATAAGTATTCCTTAACTTACCCTACACCTACGCTACACCTACCCTACACCTACCCTACACCTACCCTACACCTACCCTACACCTACCCTACACCTACCCTACACCTACCCTACACCTACCCTACACCTACCCTACACCTACCCTACACCTACCCTACACCTACCCTACACCTACCCTACACCTACCCTACACCTACCCTACACCTACCCTACACCTACCCTACACCTACCCTACACCTACCCTACACCTACCCTACACCTACCCTACACCTACCCTACACCTACCCTACACCTACCCTACACCTACCCTACACCTACCCTACACCTACCCTACACCTACCCTACACCTACCCTACACCTACCCTACACCTACCCTACACCTACCCTACACCTACCCTACACCTACCCTACACCTACCCTACACCTACCCTACACCTACCCTACACCTACCCTACACCTACCCTACACCTACCCTACACCTACCCTACACCTACCCTACACCTACCCTACACCTACCCTAAACCTACCCTACACCTACCCTACACCTACCCTACACCTACCCTACACCTACCCTACACCTACCCTACACCTACCCTACACCTACCCTACACCTACCCTACACCTACCCTACACCTACCCTACACCTACCCAACACCTACCCTACACCTACCCTACACCTACCCTACACCTACCCTACACCTACCCTACACCTACCCTACACCTATCCTACACCTACCCTACACCTACCCTACACCTACCCAACACCTACCCTACACCTACCCTACACCTACCCTACACCTACCCTACACCTACCCTACACCTACCCTACACCTACCCTACACCTACCCTACACCTACCCTACACCTACCCTACACCTACCCTACACCTACCCAACACCTACCCTACACCTACCCTACACCTACCCTACACCTACCCTACACCTACCCTACACCTACCCTACACCTACCCTACACCTATCCTACACCTACCCTAAACTTTGTTTCAAAAAACATAACCCTAATGTTTGCTTGTCGTCGCCAGGCACTGAGTTTCGCTTCACCCACTCAACCTTCGTTACGCTACGGAGGTCGCCGGCTCGCTTCGCTCGCCACCTCCCCCCTGCGCTGCACTCGGTCTCGTAGGTTCGCTCCACTCGGGATCCCTACGCTGAATCCCTAAAAAAAACAAAAAAAAGATTTGCCAAAACAGAGGGGGGGAGGGGGGAGATGGGGGGCAAGGGGGTCAACTTTGAAAAATGGTTTGTTTGTGACTATAGCATTGCCTCTTTATATGAATCTGAAAAAAGAAATATTCCAAGTCTCTCAATTTCCGAGATCCGCTTAAAGGGGGCGAGAAGGGGGGCGAGGGGGTCAACTTTGAAAAATGGTTTTTACTTTTCCGAGCCTCCTCTAAACGAATCCGTAAAAAAAATATACTACGGGTACCTTAGTTTCCGAGATACGATAGAGGGGTGGAGGAGGGGGGAGGAAAAGGGGAGGTTTGGGACTTTTCCCAAACTCGCGAGAGTCACTTGTTTACGAATCTGTCAAAATATACCCACCTCCCCATCCACCATCTGGGAGAACAATTATGTCAGTGAGTCAGTCAGTGGTAATGCAGTTTTATATAATATAATAATAAACAAACAACGGGAATATGCCAACGCCAACCATCCGGAATCCGGGAATGTGCCTCGACGACCATCTGTCGAGGCTGTCACTGGGCGGTTGGATCAAGGGTCTGATACAGAAGGCAGTACTCCTCGTTATGGCTCGCATTGTGAGGAGGTTCCTGTCTCTAGAGCCCTAACCACCGGTAGCTTGGACCCTGTTCCCGATACCGGATGGCTTCTATTTTTTATATTTTTAAATGTTTTTTAAGTTTTTTTTTTTTTTTAATATTTAAAAATGTAATAAAATTAGAAAAAAGATAAATAAACGACATAATATATAAGTATAGATTATGCTCAACATCATTATCTAAATATGTTAATATCGTTTGGCTGTATTGAGAGGATGAAGGAAAGGCGACTAATGAAAGATATTTACAAGGCAGACGTGAATAGAAACGCCGGGAGGGGACGGCCTAGGAAGACATACATAGACCTTATTGGTGAAGTTCTTCAGAAAACCCAGGTGCGCAGTACTCATAACCGGCGTGTGTGTATGACTAGATGTATGAATGTGAGTGACGCAAAAGAAGTATGTAAGGATCGTAGTAGGTGGCGTTCTGTAGTTTCAGAAAAAGGCGTGAGTTTATCATCATATGTATTATTATCTAATCTCCAAGGTGGGACTAGGTCAAGATCATTCTATACAACATGCATATTCCTAGAATACTTACCTACTTACAATTTTCTTTGTCGTTTCTCACGAACAAACAAAATCGAGCGTTACAAATCATCTCCTTACATCACGAAATGATTATAGAGAAACATTTAGAGTTTGGCAAACGAAAGTTGACACTCGAATTATTTGCAAACTTTTTATATGGCAATGCTATACTAATGCCAACCCCAATTTACCGTATGACGCTACTAAGTTGATACTTTGTTTTAATTCGTAATCACTATTTATCTTTTTGTAAAAACATTTCCTCTATTTAATCATTTAAAAAGTTTATATTTCATGATTTATAAAAGTTTATATATGATCATTTTGACATTTTAAAGTTAAGTATTTTGATTTAGGTACTTACTTGGTTTTGTTTCTTTTTGCTCTCTGACTTTTTATTGTTAATTTAATTATTGGTTCTGCTAATTTAATACGCATGATCTTACGATAATGTTTTTCTCTTATTTTTTCTCTAGACATTTGATTTGTAAATCTCCAGGTAGATACACCTAATATTTGTACGCCTCTTGGCATGACATAGCGCTCTATTTTCATTTTAAACGCAACATCTGTATTTTATTACCTGTGTGAACAAATAAATATATTTGATTTGATTTGATTTGATTAATGTAGAAAACAATGATTCCTGTGACTCTTATAAATCTTTCCACATGAATGTCTTAGTTTTAGATTTTGATTGATAGTGAATAAACCAAAATTATTATAGAATACTGTTGCTTTTTTTTATTCAGATTGATATGTCTAAAGTATTACCTACCTAAATGTATTTAGGTAGGTATTATAGTAGTTTTATTCAGACGAAGTAATATAAATAATTCTAAAGTATCAAATTAGGTTATTCCAGGTATTGCATACTAGTTTCTGGGGTTGCTATGCTAATATTTTTAAAATTTGCCGCGCTTTTTTAGTCTCTACTTTCGTTTGCCAGACTCTAATTCGGTTTCAAGAAATTCTTGATTATAACACATAGGTACATAACCTCACACCTTTTCCCATGGGGGCAGGCAGACACTGCAGAACGCTACGTGCTACGCTCCTTACGTACAGTAAAACGAGGTCAAATTGAATAATTTTCAAAGTAAAATTGACATAACTACTTTAATTATACTATGAAAAATATGCAGTGTTGGCGACTTGACTCAAAATTTATATTCTCTATTCCCTTTTATCATAAAGAACGCTTTCAGTTCCTTTTTGACACACATTCTAGGTCCTTGAAATCATCGGAGAATCTAAAATTAAGTATACGTATGCATTTCACATCCTTCTTCGACAAATCCTTTACAGTTCAAGCAACTCGTTTGTGGAATGCATTACCTATTGAAGTGAGGCGTGCTCAATCCTTACCAACATTCAAAAAAATGGTGAAGGAGCATTTCCTTTCACTATGATTAGTCTTCTACTTTCTCTGTAAAATTTTTGTTATTTATTAGTATATTATGTATTATTGTATGTATGTATTTTATGTTATTATGTCTAAGTATTATTATTTTAAGTTATATTGTACACTGACAACCCTAAATTCCGTTCCTCTCGTTCAGTCCATCCAAAGTTTGTCTGTCCATTGTTCACTTGATTGTATGATTGTTTGTCCTGTATATATATTTTTGTGGTGTAAAATAAAGAATATAATAAATAATAAATAAATAAATAAAATTATATTTTTTATCCATAGTTTGGACAAAATACAAAAAAAAAACGAGCCTATCAACGTTAAAATAAAAATGGGGTTACTTGATAACCCCATATTTTTCGTTGCAATATAAAATACAAATTTACAAATTAGTTTTTTAATGAAATCTCACTGTATAATTTAAAAATATTTTTCTGCAACGACTTATAGTAGTTCATACATTTAGTCATTCACTTACGCCGGTAATTAGTACTAAACATCTGGCCTTTCTAAAGAACATCACCAATATCATAATTTTATGATACACTGAATTCTCCAAGCCGACTCAAATATGCGGTCTATACATTCACCACGATTATAATCCTTGAGTGGTATATATTTAATATCTGTTGCCTTCAAAATTACAAATTGCGTGGGAACGCACCATCTGATACAATCCGAGTTCTGCTTTCATCAGCCAAAATTAGTTATGAAAATAAATAAATGTTAATTTCGTTTGGAATTTAAATAAACAGACCATTGCGGGTTGAAAACAAGCTTGTTTGTATGTAAACTGTGTTGTAATGGGTCTGGGTAGCGCAGCAGTTGCAGAGGCGAGGTTACTGTAGAATCTGTTATATTTATTCCTCTACAAATTCTATTTATGGATCGTAGACGTCTTTGTGCACACCTGGGTTCTTTTTATAGATTGGTTAAGTTTTTCAGTTATACTTTTTATATTATAAAGCTGGAGTACTCATATTTTCTCGTGGCTTAACCATTCATCTGGCTTCATTGAATACCAGATCCCTCTGTTACATAGAAAGCCATTGGTGGTGGCTGTCTTTTGTAGGTCACTGGCTAGGCCTGCGGATCACAGTCAAGAGGCAACGCTGGGGCTCATTAACAACGCTTCTACTCAAGAGTAGCAGCGTTGTTAATGGGCCCCAGCGTTGCGTGGTTTCGCGGGTATGGTCCTGGTTGGATCCTTGGACCATACTCGCGAGACCATGGCACGTGGCAGCAGTCGGCTAGGGGTTTGTTCTTTATGATACTGGTACCTGTCAGACAAGTGGACAGTGGTACCTAACTGCACAACTTACAAATAATACTCATGTTTGTTTCCGCGGTGGTCAATCTTGTGTGTGTGGTCAGTGTGTTGGAGAGAAAATATATACAATAAATGTGGAAGGAACAACAAACGTGTTCTGAGCCGGGCTCCGGCTACCTGCAGACACGTTCCCAACACGAAAATACCTCGCTGCGCGCGAAATGTACTCAAATACCAATGTCCGGGCAAAGCACAATACCACACGCGGATGGAGACACAATTCCGGTGAACGATTGACTGGTTATTTATCAGTTTACAAAAAAAAACAGCCTAGAGCCAAATCGTCACGTCTTTCTCCGGCAAACACGTTTTTAAAAGTCCTATGTCAACGTCAAGCTCAGTCGAAAACTGTCAATTCAAATGACAGCGAGCTGACGTTGTGTTGCAACAAAATAACAAAAAGGAACGAAACGTTTTCGTTCCGAACACTGGCGGTCATTGGATACGGGTAATCAGAGTCTTAGATAGGCAGTCGCTCCAAGTAAAGTATAGTTCGCGCCAAACTTCTTGGCCGCCCTGAAGTTGGCTACAATGGTTGCGCAGTAGTAACTCTCATACAAAATCAGCACCAATCCGTGCCTTGCGCATCGGAAAGCCAACTTCAGGGCGGCCAAGACGTTTTTTTTTTACTGTCCACTCTCTAGATGTTTAGCATTTGGTAAGACTCGATGGATGCATACCCCTATATAAAAAGGTAGACAGCTAGACAGATGGTGAGTAATAATATTGTCAAAGTTAGGATTGGAGCTGTTCCCTAACGATTTAGATAATCTAATAAATCGTTAGTTGCTAGTTAAACAACCCGAGAGATTCCGATAACTTTGATTATTCGTAGCCAATGATGAACTCAAATTCCAAGTGGAGCCGTCAAATATTTATATCATTAAATTATGTCCTCTGCGAAGAAATATCACCAAGTCGTTGTGAATATACGTGATGATCAATGCTCGTTGCTTCTGGATATGAGAAGATTATTTTAGCTGCACTGTGAACATTACAGGCTGTGTTATTGTACTTATTATATTTGTGTCATGTTATGGCAGCATCGGCACTTGGGCACTGTGACTATGCACCTTAAGTGACCTGTGTACTACCATCAAAGACGCCATGGAAGTGGCAAAGTTTTTGACCAGAACATAGGAGTAACAGTAAAATCGCAATTAATCAAAACTGAAGTGTATAAAATTACTTTGTAGAAGAAAGACATCTGTTGTGGACAGTGATGTTATATATATACTGAGATAGATACGACTTACCGACGTCTGCGAGCCAATACAACACAAGCTGACCAGCTTGAGTGAACTCAGTCCATCCTGCGTCTGACTGCGACATGAACGTACGTTTGAACAGTATATTTATCTCTTTCTGACAACGGGGTCCTATTTATACCTCTGTGTTCTTTTAACCTACTAAGTGTAGAAATTAAGTTCCAAGTTCCATAGCTCCTATGTAGGTAGCTAAAGTTAAATATTGCCATGTTTTTATTTCTTTATGATGAGTATGACGTCACTATTGGTAAAATCTCATTGGTTGTGGAACTTGTGGATCATAAAACTGTACCTATTACCGTGTCAGCGACACGAAGATGAATAAGAAGACTTGTTACTGTATTAGAGCCACTTACTGTTAGTAACATTTCGTGCCAAAAGAGAATAAAATTCTCATTCTTTCACAATATCATTCAGCCACAAAACTAACTTCATTAATATGTTTTCGCTTGTTTTTATCTTATAATCAAATCAAAACTACCAACATACGTATTAAGCCAACTAATCCAGTAACAGACAAAGTTTCGAGGTTATAATGGAAAGTTCTAGCTGGTTTATAGAGCTGTGATGCTATACGGGTGGTATCAATGTAGGTTGATTACGAGACGAACTGGTTATCTGATCTTAGAACATGCGGGCTGGTGACTCATTGTCAAAATACTTTGGAAGCTGATTTTGGTGTGATTACGTCTAGAACGAGTAGTTATTTTTTACTATTAACATTAGGCTCGTGTATGATTTTCTCACCTGATGGTAAGCGATGATGTGGTCGACGATGAAACACGCTTGCCTAGAAGTAACCTATTCACTCTTGAATTAAAGACCCTCAGGTTGTAGCTATCAGGGAACACAGACTTTATGTTTTCTAGACGCTTTGCATTGACTTTATTGTTGCCATCATGTACTGGATGAAGCTGTGCCAGCTTTGGGGAGTGGCACAATTGAAGAGAGGCCTGTGCTCCTCAGTGGGCGAAGTCAGACTGTGGATGATTGTCATGATGAGATGTTTTGTATATTGCGTTTAGGTACGGCAATCGGTTGGATTGCCGTACCTAACGCAATAAACAAAACACATGTGATACGGAGGAAAGATGAACATGTCGTAAGGAAAGTTAGAAGTATGAATGTGAAAGGGTAGTTGAAGGTTGTCTGTAAGAGATTGCCCTGTGCGATAAGACCGCCCATTGTACACTTGCTTTTATGATTTTTGTCCTGTATATATATTTTTGTGGTGTACAATAAATAATATAATAAATAAATAAAACTGAAGAAACGAAGGATGCATTCTGTGAAAAATTATATGGTAAGAAAAGTAAGACTACTGAGATTACGGTAAACAGAGATGAATAGAGAGAAGGGAGATGCTGTGCCAACTCCAAATAAATTGAGAAAAGAATAGTAAGAGCAGTGATGGACCAGTTGTTTTGAGGAGCTCGTGGCTAAAGAATAACAGCCACCCGGGTCGATCATCAAGATTAAGCAACGCTTGACGAGGTCGGTCCGTAGATGGGTGACCATTTCAACATAACGAGTTTCCTCCGTGCCTCGGAAAGCACGTTAAGCCGTTGGTCCCGGCTGTTATTTGAAGATCTTTGACAGTCGTTACGGGTAGTCAGAAGCTTGAGATCTGACACCAGTCTTGCCAAGGGGTACCGTGTTACCCAGTTACTGGGTTGTGGAGGTCAGATAGGCAGTCGCTCTATGTAAAACACTGGTACTTAGCTGAATCCGGTAAGACTGGAAGCCGACCCCAATATAGTTGGGAAAAGGCTAGGCAGATGAGTGATGGACCAGTTGTTTGTACCCAGGCAGGCGCTTTACTTTGTGTAAATTTTTTCATCACCAATGATCTCAAAACGGTGAAGGAAACATCGTGAGGAAACACCTTGAGAACATCGTGAGAAAAACCTAGAACCAAAAATTCGAAGACATGTGACATCCACCAACCCGCACTGGGCCCGCGTGGTGTTTTACGACCCATTCCCTCTCACAGAGAGGAAGCCTGTGTCCCAGCAGTGGGAACATTAATAAACTGATGATGAATAGTATTGAAAAGCAGGAAGATGATGTTTAGAGACTGTGTTAATAAATTAATGAAGTATGATAGTTGTGATGATAATTTTGACAAAACGTTTTACATAAATACCTCTGTTCTACTTCCAGATCGGACAAGATTCCTTTTACCATCCCAAATTTATTACTTTCAGCCTCAAGTCTAGATTAGTACCTAGTAATTATAAAAAGGCTCTCCCTCGATGCCTTTAGATTTCATTAAAGACGTCGAAATGTGTGTGTGCCTTCTCTATCTCGTCCCCCGAGAAATACAGGTACATTTGTACAAGTGTACGAAAAACACAAAAAGTTTTACCTACGTCATTTATTAAACTTCTTTATCTAAACTTTACCTATACATTATGAAAAGTCTCCACGAAAAAATAAGGTAGTTTCGACCTCGAACCCGCCAGGTATTCACCTATAAGAATGATAGATGACGCTCGTTTAATCTACGTTTTTTCATCAACTTTGAGGCAATCAATCTTTCGTATAAGCTCTGGTTAACCAAACCGACGTGATTGGTTGGTAATTTGGTTCAGTAGATAAATGGGTGTTTGTATTGGTGATAAATCTAATGATTATTGGGCAATTTAGGCACGTAATTATAGGAGATTATCTACCTGGGACAAACGGTCTAATTAGGTTCAACTTCGAGAAAGAGGTCAACCATCGAATCCGACTCGGCTGGGCAGCGTTCGGGAAGTTGCGCGATATCTTCTCGTCCAACTTACCACAGGGACTGAAGACGAAAATCTATTACCAGTGTGTGTTGCCAGTGATAACTTACGGGACGCTCACAATGTGCCTCATTAGAAGGTTTAACGTCACCCAAAGGGCAATGGAGAGAGCTATGCTCGAAGTTTCCTTGCGTGATCGAATCAGAAATGAAAACATCCGCAAGAGAACCAAGGTTACCGACATAGCCCGAAGAATTGCCGAACTTAAGTGGCAGTGGGCAGGTAACATTGTTCACAGAACGGATGCGGCCATGGCCAAAAAGTTCTAGAGTGGTGCCCGCGTACTGGAAGACGCAGCGTTGGAAGGCCTTCCCCTAGGTGGAGCGACGACCTGGTCAAGGCTGCGGGAGTCCGGTGGATGCGAAATGCACGGGACTGATCAGTGTGGCGACGCCTGTGGGAGGCCTATATCCAGCAGTGGACGTCTTTCGGTTGAAATGTTGATGATGAATTATGGGAGGTCGTGGCTAAATGATAACAGTATCACGGTTCGATCTTCGAAGTTAAGTAAGGGGTTGGCCCGAAGATGGGTGACCAACCATTACATACTGGGACTCCTCCGTTCCTCGGAAAACACTTTAGTCCGTTGGTTTCGCCTGCCTTTTGTACATCTTTGAAAGTCATTACAGGGAAGGCAGAAACCAGAAAATCGGTCACCAGTCTTGCCAAGTGGTTATCCAGTAACTGGATTGTGGAGGTTAATTAATAAAATATTCGTGAATTAAAGTATCGCCTTCGGTAAAATTATACTCCTTAAATATCAGTACCTGGGCGACCGAGCTCTTCTCGGGTGAAATCAGAGAAAATATATTTTTTATATTTTAGATAGGCTCGCGCTTGACCACAATCTCACCTGAAGGTAAGCGATGATGTGGTCTACGGTGTAGTACGCTTGCCTAGAAGTAACTTATTCACTCTCGACTTAAAGACCCCGAGGTTGTAGCTATCTGGAAACACAGACTCCGAATTGAACCTAGCTAGATCGATTTATCGCCCCCGAAACCATGATAAATTGCATGAAAATCGTTGGAGCCGTTTCCGAGATTCAGATTGTATATATAAAGGCGCGTGACATTATTAAATAATAAAAATCAGTTAATTTGGAGAATTGTAATGTATGTTGTTATATTTTAAACATTGGTCATTATTTTGTTATTTTAAAGATTAATTTTAATTAAGAGCAGGTAACACCGAATGGAGTTGCGTCTGTCATCACGGGCGAACGTCGTGTCAATTATCAAAAAATGGATGGTTGATAGCCGTTGCACGTTTTGAACACTCGCAAACCCATTGGCTCTAATTCGATAATTATTACTGCAATTCTTAATTGTTTAAGTAATTTAAGTATCTGTATAATTGAAATAGTGAGCAGCCAACGCTACAGTGTATTCATTTCAACGTTTTCCTGAAGTTTAGCACCCACTATGAATTCTCGTGCTGACGAGGTCACGAATTAGCAGCCAGCAAGAATTGCTCGTTTAAAGCTATTAGATTGAAAGTATTTTTCGTCATATAAAAATGTCCTCTATTTTTCTATGACGTACCTTTGATATATATCATCATATCATCTCATGTTTTGTAACCTAACTCATCATATTTTGTGAGCTTTCCCTTATAAATAGGTTGCAAACAAAGTCCGCGTGGGAGTTACCAAAGGCCTAAGGGATTATGAGGACGGAGGGTTCAAAAATAGACGGACCACATCTTAAAATAGTTTAGACCTATTTTAGGATAAGTACCTTAACGGTCGTAGTTATAATAAACAATACATAATATTATTTTGGACGAGTACCCGAGTTGTTACTGCATGGTGGATATCCCACCCATACCGTTTTGGGTTTACTTTCATTGTTGTGTTTTCTGATACCAAACAATAACCGGGAGTAGAGTTACCATTTCGAAAATTGACAAAAAGCCAGACTTTAAAAAAAGTCCATTTTGCATTTTTTGCCCAAAGTTTTTAATGGATTCAGTTAAAAAAGGGAGAAAAATACGGTAGTTATAGGCTCAATTAATTATATGGATGGCAAAGGAGTAGTCGTCAATGGTGTAAAGCGTTTTGATGAAATAACTCCTGTCAATCCGTTTTTATCGCAACAAAATGTTGAAAATCATCTAAGTGAAAAAGCCCAACAAATTAGAAGGCCGGACAAGACGCCAAATATCCGCACATGACCGGACAAATCCGGACGGATGGAGGGAAGCAAGCGACCATAGTCAGGTCAAGTCAGGTGCATCTTCGAAGACATCATCGCTTACCATCAGGTGAAGCAAATATCGATAAATATATTTAAATGCTGACTTATTTCCACTATATATATATTATTTCCGACTCACAATTTGCACGATACGGTAACTTTAAAATTAAATTATTTTCTTTATTCTTTGTTCTACATCTGACTGCGAATATGTACAATCTGCACATCATATCTTATGGGAGTGTATTCTTTGGCAGAATTAACGCAATATTATGTTGAATAATGTACAGGCTACAACCTGAGTTATTTATTATACGGACCTTGTAGAAACTAGAACAAATTCCCGTGCGTTCAAGCGTTTTTGCCATACCTATTATTGAAATCAAATATAACAGCTCACAATGTTAGACCCATTAATATTAATGATAATTTTTATATGTGGTGCTAGGCAACTGGGCTTATCCCAGTTGTAAAAGACCCTTTGTGCCTATTGGCCTTGTTTGTTCTGTCTTCTGCTTGATATGGAGGGAAGTGGATATTTTTTATTTTTTCGTACTCCTCCGTTATTCTTTTCTGATTAATTTCGTTGCGGGATCCAAGATAGCTAAATTCATACTCCGGGACTTCGTCGAGCTTCATTGCTTCTGCGCTTTTCTGGTGGTCGCCACTGTTTGTATCTGGCTTTCAGGAGTTGCAGTGGTTTGGGAATAGTGCGGTGGAATTATCCCAAAAGAAAAATCATTGCTCATATCACTAAAATAGAATTTAAATTCTTAGCGTGCTTTGTTTAAAAGATAAATAGACTTTATTTAATTTTCGCATTTCGATTTATAAATTGAAATGATAATCTTCCAGAAAATTCCCATTTAAGGCAACGTAGGCGGAGCCGGCTTTAAAATATAGTGTCTTTCAGTGTACCTAACTAAATTGAACTCCGGGAAATATTTTACGGACGAAAATATTCTTGGAATCTGAACCAATTTCGTCTAGGCAGAAAAATGGTGCTGGAATCTTTTAGATCGAGAGAGATACCTAGTATTTTATACTTTTACCTTATTTTTCCAGTTAACTTTTTTCTGGTGTCGCTCGCTAGACAAGAAAGATTTTAAGAGCCAGCGCGTATTATCGACAATTTGTTGATAATTTGATCGTTCAGGGAATCAGTATGGAGCTATATTGAATTGCACGCATTTGGCGATTAAAAATTGGCGGTTATTTTACTCTCTCTCTCTCGATCAGCATATGATAGCAATCAAACTATAGGTCAACTAAAAGTTGCTAGTTTGCCTAAAGTGACAGATTTCGGAGTCCATTTTCCATCTTGTACCGTCAGGAAAATGATCTGTCACACAGAGACGTGGTAATACCTAGACGGAACGTATTTACGACGAAAAAGAAACTGTCAATTCTTTCGTTCTTGCTTAAAGAGAAACTCTATGAAAAAGAAAGAGACAAACATAGACAAACGCTACCATCCTAAACGTCAAAGAGACCACTTTTTAGTCACTATTGTAACCCATCGGTTAGCAGCTCTAATTCAAGTTTTTCGCTGTTTTCAAGCCTTTGTATCGTTTATATCAGGAAGAATTTTGTTGTTTAATTATCTGCATGAACCATGTCGTGTGTGGCTATCGGTTGCAAGAGTAGAATGAGTGTATTAACAGAACATAATCAAAGGATATCTTTCAACAGGTGAGTTATCGACTAGCATACTGAAATTATTGTGCAGGGAATACATTTCATAGGCTGTCCGGAATAATGGTATCTAAGTTCTAAATACGTCGAGGACGTATAGTATCATTTAAACCATTCTATTTAGTGAAATAATTAACTTTTATACGTTCGCTGATAGAGCTATGACAGTTTACGTACTTACGTTCTGATGTTAGAGATGTGACAAAAGTCACGAGAAAGATTTATCGATACTGTATTTTTATTTTACTTACTTTAATTTATTTCATAAAGTTTATTTGCTATTTGTGATTATTAATCTAATATCGATTGTGCACAGGTTTCCTAAGAGTACTTATTTAAGAAATAAGTGGATCAAGAATATAAAACGAGCTAACTGGACACCTTCACTATATTCTCGCTTGTGTTCACTGCAATGAATCATGCCATCGCTATCCCTTGACCCATTTATGGACACAGGTTGATGAATCATGTTAATTTTTACATATTACTGTTTTAAATGAAATTATTATATTTAAACAATATTGTTATTATTATTTTTTTACTTTTATATACATACTCGTCTGTAAACTTTCTTTTCAGTCTTCATCAGTTTATCGATCAGTACATGTCTGTACAGTCGTACGAGTGTACCAAAAACTGTCACTTTGATCTCATGATGTACCTCGTTTTTGCGCAAGGTATGAATAAACATTATTATACAACTCTTATAATGCGCAGAAAAATTACGAAAGAATGGAATTGTACTCTTACAATGACTGATAAGTTCACTCTTTGTACGAGTACACATTCACTCTTTAAATAATTATAAAGTTTCCTACAAAAAAAACCTAAAATTAGCCGCAGTCAGGGACGATTCTTACAGACATTTGACCAAATTTGTATATCGCTCCAAAACTAAACTCAATAATATCGATATGACAGTGGCACAGATCTAGTACTGATATATGTCTATAGATAAGTATCTATAGCATACTCGGCCACACTGGCACAAAAGATGGCATAGACAAAAGTATATCTATCTCTTTTTGCTTATGATGTTATCTGTGAGTGCGAAAGTGAATACCGATATTGAAATTGCGTCTTAAACACGTTCCGTCTAGGTATTACCACGTCTCTGCTGTCACAGCTCTTATGGTTCAATGAAACTTGCACGTCATAAAATAACAAGAGTGAGAGAGAGCTAAGCAAAGTTTCATTCGATGTCAGCGCTGGCGATTGTCGAAATGCCAAAATATATAGAGGACTAATCACGTGCCATTTTGATAACGCTTGACAAGCCCATATTTTTGACATTTGAGAACGCTATTGCGACGCATTCGTTGGTAGAATAACACTTCTCTAGACCCTCTAGTGTAGGTGTTTGTCTATAGGTATGACAGATGATTTCAAACTTATTTGAAGTTGTAATTTACAGGGACTGTTGCAATAGTAAAGTCCCCGTAATGAGAAGTTATAAATTTTGTAAATAAAGAACTTCTACTAAGTTACCCAGCGACAATTCAATCAGCAACAATTAATCCCAAATTCAATCAACACAACGTAGCATTCGTGTAATACGAAACTAACGAGCAATTTTACTTGGTCGGGTTATATTTTAACGATGTAAAGCGCTGTCGTTTAATGTTTTATGGTACTGGAACGTTCTTTGTCGTGACGGGGCCTTTACATACATACATACATAAACTCACGCCTTTTTTCCCACGGGGGTAGGCAGAAACTACAGAACGCCACCTGCTACGATCCTTACATACTTCCATTGATTCACTCACATTCATACAACTAGTCATACACACACGCCGGTTATGAGTACTGCGCACCTATGTATGTCTTAGGGTCTTTAGAAAACAAATATTCATTTCGCTGTCGTTATATTTTTGATACTAATAAGGAACTATTACTACGTTTAAGTGTTTTCGTACTACAACATTTCAGACTAATGTTTTTTTCTTACCTTTTTTGTATTCGACTGCTGTGCAAAGAAAAATATTTTAAAATACCAAAATTCACGCAAATACAGATAGTTAGTAGACATCTACATTCCATTGAACAATAGTGCCTCGTGTACGCTATCGGCAGACTTCACCGCGACCCAGTGGTTCGGAATCAATCTGTGTTCGATTTCATGACTTGTGTGTATGACTACCCATTTACATGCGATGACAATCTCACTATCTACAAAATGTTTATTGATTTTGTTGAGAGGATCAGTGTTTACTTACAAATGTAGGCACTTAAGAGGAAACGGGGGCAGAGAGCGCCGACTAAATTTCCTTAGTAAAAATTAAAAAGATATTCCATAAACTGGTAAAGTAAGATATACACTATGTCCCTATGTTTACCTTTTTCATTTACATTTGTCAAATTTGTATACTAAGCCTCTGTTGACAGCGCAATTTTGAGCATTTTGAGGGCTCTAGTGCTTCTAAAGATATTGTATCATCAAAAAGAAAAACATAGGGACATAGTATATATCTTTAATTTTCAGTTTACGGAATATCTTTTAAATTGGTCCAATATTGGAGGAGAAAAGAGACGAGAGCCAAACCTCGAATTATGACTTTTTACTAAGGAAATTCAGTCGGCGCTCTCTGCCCCCGTTTCCTCTTAAGTAGTATTTTGAATTTATGTTCTGTATTTCAACAATTGTTTAGGCACATCGAGATTTAGAAGAAGCTCGGTTTAGTAGAGTTTTTCTCAGTTGCACTAATCAGTTTATAACAATATTGATGACGTGGTGGTCCCTGCATGGCTAATATCACGCAGTCGAGGGCTCAAAACCGTGTTAATTCCAATGTGAGTTCAATTCATACCGAAAATCTGAGTAGACTTTATTTGGCAAAATATGGCTGCATGTACAGCCGTTTTTTTTTTTGGTGGGATATCATCCAATGACTTCTCCGGCTCTGGGTGAAACGGGAGGGCGTGTCAGGCTTTTACTGACTAAAACCCACCCGTGTTCCTTCAGTTGCTTGAGCCAGGGCCGCGGTAACTCTTTTTCAAATTTATCCTTATCATGAATACAACCTTTTAATGACTACAAGCATGATGTTTTATGTATATTTGGCATTATCAAGCTTTGCTAACAAAACACAGCACTAAAGAAAGAATATAAAGAAAGAAAACAAGTTTATTTGGCACACACAGATACACACAATGTAGGTACAAATAAAAGGGAACTTAATTTTGAAACAATCACATACATTGTTTAATGCTGGTTTTCAACTGAACCTTCCGTTGAAGTGTACGGATGTGAATTAGTTTTTACGGTGTTAAATTTACAGTTAAATAGATATATGCTAAAGATAATCACATTATTGTTTCAATGTGAACATGTCACTTATATCCTGAAGTGACTATTAAGCGATAGTCGTTGACATTGATAAGCTATCTATAATGATAGATGATAGCAGTATTGTGTCTAGGTAATCGAAACAGTACTAATGTTTTCCATAGTAGTTCCCAGCTGAATACTAGGAAGAGGTAGTCACCTCTTCCTCTTCTTGTGTTAAATAAAAACAAAATGCCCGCTAGTCAGCGGGCATTTTGTTTTTATTTAACACTAGCTGCCCCACGCGGCTTCGCTCCCGTCAACTGGCTACCTCCTTACCCTACCCTACCTACCGTAGATACATGAATGTTGCGTAACTTTAACCGCTTACGCATCGAAACGGAAGCTCTCAAAAAGGAATATCTTTTCTCGTTTTTGCAACATTTTTCATTTATGCTCCGCTCCTATTGGTCGCAGCGTGATGTAATATAGCTTATAACCGTCCTCGATAAATGGACTATCCAAAACAAAAAGGAATTATTCAATTCCAATCAGTAGTTCCTGAGATTAGCGCGTTCAAACAAACAAACTCTTCAGCTTTATAATATTAAGTATAGATTTTGGCATTCAAAAAGTGCTAACTGTCAGCCTAATTTAACATTAGTATTGATTTTGTAAATTTACAATGGACAAAGACATTTCGTAAAGAAGGTTTTCCTAAAAATAATTAAGTTACTTTATCACCATCGTCACTTCAGCCGAAAGACGTCTAGTGTTGGAAATGGCCTGGTTGCCACATCAACCAGTTCTATGCTTCTCGCATCCAGTGGACTCCAGCGGCCCTCACCAGGTCATCAATCCATCTTGAGGTAGGTCGCCACCTTAGAACCTTTTGGCTTCATCAGCCATTCGTAGACAAGCAAAGTGCCTACTGCCTCTTCATTTTCTTTGGGCTATATGCATTACCTTGTTCCCCTTGCGTATATCTTGATTTCTGATTCGATCATGCAAGGAAACTCGAAGCATAGCCCTCTTCACTCAAGTCACAAAGGAAATGTTTTTATAATTTTCAGCAAAGAAAATGAGCTTCATAACAAAACAAACTTTACCACTAACGCACCAAGTTTCAAAGTGCAATATAAACTGGAAGACAACAAAGTACCACCGTCTTTACCATCTCTATAACTGCAAAGATGCAGAGATAGAGCCTTCCACATAATTATTTACAAACTCTACGATCAACTTCTTCGCTTATAACTAACCTTTCTCGCGTTGAGTTCCTTTAGCGAACTCTATCTAATGTAGAGAAATTTAATCTTGGCTCTTTGTAGAGAGGTTGTGTGTGGGATTAATAAATACTGTTTATGAAAAGCTTTGAGGGTAGTTCTATTTTAATTGTGGCTTCAATGATATCATGATATTTTTATCTATATTTAGATTATGAAATAAATAAAGGTTTCTAAGGAAATTTAATACCTAAAGAGCTGAATGAATATTTAATTATTTTTTTGGAAAGGCTTCGTCTATATTCAACAGTGATTTTTTTTTTTTTTTTATTCGAGATGGGTTTGCTCTTGACTCTAGTCTAGGTCAGAGGTGACAAAGACAAAGTTGACGATGGAGTGAGCTTACCCAGAAGAAGCCTGCTCACTCTAACATTGAAGAGATTCGGGTTGTATGCGTTCGGAAACAGACGCAGGCAGTGAGTTTCACTCTTTTGCTGTGCGCATTATGAAGGATGATTGGTAGCGCTTGGTGCGAATTGGTGGAATAGCAACTAGGTGAGGATGGTAACTTGCAGTGCGTCTAGATGTCCGATGGTAGAAGGGGGCCGGTGGGATGAGGTCGTGGAGTTCATGAGCACACTCGCCAAAATACAGCAGTGATTTAAGCGAAGGTAGCGTAAGGAGTAGAATTCCCTGCCGGAGTCTGTATTTCCTGATAGCTACAACCTCGGAGTCTTTAAGTCAAGAGTGAATAGGTTTCTTCTAGGTAAACGTGCTACATCGTCGACCACATCATCGCTTAGCATCAGGTGAGATAGTGGTCAAGCGCGAGCCTATCAATAATAAAAAAAAGAAAATGAAGATAATGTCGTGAGGGAAGCTTGTGTATGAATAGGGATAGTTACTATAACAAAAACTATAAATGGGTTACTGGTTGGTTCGGGTTGTATGAAACGTGGTATGAAAACAAAGGAGGTAACTATTGAGATGACGGCGAATATAAATATAAGGAAAAAAATTGTCAATTCAAAAACCCGAATGCTTAAGGAGCGAACTAAAAAGACGTAAACAAGAAGAAAATAATGCAGTGCAGTCGGAGGATACATATTCGCTAGCAGGCTGACCAAAACCAGATGTCACCAATCTGATCAGGACAGATTCAAGCGACCAACCATGGCCTCCCGGAGAGACCGGATCTGAGGCCGAGTAGCGCGCGCGTCGGATACGTATCTCTCAGCAACAGTGCTGTCGTCTGCATACCCGAAGGTTTCGCCGATAATTTTTGTGCAACAAGAACAATGTTGCTGAGAGTACCGTCCCCTCAGGGACACCGGCGTTGATATCCAGTTCGTCAGACGAGCGGCCATCAATAACCACTTATATAGACCGGTCCCTCAGGAAGTCTGCGATCCAATCGCACAGACCACTGGGCAGACCGAATAAAGGAAGCTTACCAATAAGGCTCTCGTGCCAGACTCTATCAAAAGCCTTAGAGACGTCGCGGGAGACGGCAAGCGCTTCCCCATGCCTCTCGATGGCCTCTCTCCAGATGTGAATGGCATACGCTAGAAGATCCCCAGTTGACCGATTTCATTTTACGGCATCCATCTTGTCAAATGATATGTGCCACCTTCAATAAGGCCTGTCTTATGTCCAAATATCCAAAATCTGAGAGAAGCGGAGCGACGAAGCGAGTTGGTTCGCTTCGTCGCTCCGCTTCTCTCAGACTTTTCCCTTATTATTATACAAACAAGAAGCCGTGTAAAATACGTTCAAAATTTAATTAGTCACGTGTTAGGTATAGATTACAGTCGCGTATAATTAGGAGAGAGGTGGGACATCGTTAGCGGGACCCTCATATTTCATGCTAAAATATTTGACAAGCTATTTAATAGAATTAAAAATATATTATACCAGGTGTTTTTTTATGTACCTTTATAGAGTAAAGGTATGAATGAGACCATACCAGAGAATCAACTGACATATGAATTATTTTTCAATTATCTTTTTTTTTCTTTTCACCGAAGTTCTTCATCAGATCTTCAGTAGTTTAAATATAACTAAACAATGAGAAATAACTTATTTCAAAGACAAAAAGAATTTTACAGATCCGTTCATATATGAAGGAGTTATGCCCGAACATACATATTGAGAAGCTCCGCTTTTTTGGGAAGTCGGTTAAAAAATACTCTGATCTGTAACGAACTCTTGATTGGCAAAAAGAAACTAAAAAAACAGCCAAGTGCGAGTCGGACTCGCGCA
This sequence comes from Orthosia incerta, assembly GCA_948252205.1. Taxonomy (NCBI): domain Eukaryota; kingdom Metazoa; phylum Arthropoda; class Insecta; order Lepidoptera; family Noctuidae; genus Orthosia; species Orthosia incerta. The sequence goes on from OX411761.1 coordinate 9,190,834, forward strand.
CGAAGGGTTCCGTACCATTATCGCAAAAAATGGCAAAAAATTCACGTTTGTTGTATGGGAGACCCACTTAAATATTTATTACAATCTGTTTTTAGTATTTTTTGTTACAGCGGCAACAGAAATACACCATCTGTGTAAATTTCAACCATCTAGCTGTCACGGTTCATGAGATACAGCCTGGTGACAAACAGACAGACAGACGGACCGCGGTGTCTTAGTAATAGGGTCCCGTTTTTACCCTTTGGGTACGGGACCCTAAAACTATCACAAACAGCCAAACTACATATTCACTGCATAATTTGGACTTGTAAAACCCCTCTCCTTTAATGCAATTTTCCTACACAAACCAGCTTTAGCATAACAAAGGCATAACTGAAAAATACCAACTTTACTGCACAGAATAAAAACTATTCGAGAGATTACCTAGTGCATTAAGCTATGGTAATTGCTTTCTCCTTTATAGAACGATTCCTCTTTGAAGCAAGGCTTACCTAATTAATTAAAAAGAAACATCCTAGCTCAAAAGGCTGTAACTGAAAGGCAACTGTGCTGGATCAAAGCGAGTTGGATGTTCAGTTATGTTTTTATTGCTCGGGGAAAACAGTTCAGGATTGCTATATGGCGTGATGCTGTTTGGCAGCTCAGAGATAAATAAAAGGTAAAAAATGTGAGCAAGCTATGCTTTTCGAAACAGTATAATCATTTGGCTGTTAATTTAGCAAACCCAGTTTTAATTGCCAAAGGTTTTAAGGACAATCTGGATATTGAGAGGGAGCGCAGGGCTTTGGCGGTCAGAGGTAACATGCTGGCCCGCAGATTCTTCCGATGCTCTAAACAAGTAAAGATAACTTTGTTTAAGGCTTCTTGTCAAAGCTTTTATACGGGAAATCTGTGGGTCAGTCACACCAAAAGATCGCTGGATGTCTTGCGCTGCTTGCGCATCCAGTATAACAACATCTTCAGGATGATTTTGGGGCTGCCTCGCTTCTGTAGTGCATCGGGGATGTTTACGCTGTATCGCACTGACGGCTTTCATGCCGTCATCCGCAAAAAAAAAAACTGTCTCCCTGATCTGCAGAATGCGTGGCAGCTGCAACGGAATTCTGAAGACTGTAGCTGATAGGATCTCCTCTCCGCTGTGGAGATCCTTTATTAGGCGGGTAATTTGAATGTGTTTTTATTTTAGTTTTTTATGTTTTATTCAATCGAACTGTATGGATTAAGTTATCCGAAATAAATGAATTTGAATGTAATAATAGCTCAGCTTTTTAGATCCTCTAGCTATTTCTCTATCTAAAATTTGAGTTTTTTTTTTTGATGAACCCAGATTTTGCAGTTCGATCAGAGTATTGGCTACTGCTTAACCGGGCGATCCTGTGGCGACTACACTAGAGCCTCCAAAGCAAAGTTATTTACTGTCTCCAGGCTTGTTTCCGTGCGTCGTATTCCTCAAGTATTGAGTTATTGAGGGTCGTGACCTCCCTTCTGCATCACCTTCTCTCGAATGATCTTTCTCCATCTGATTCTGTCTCTGGCGGTGTGGAGGGCGTTGTAAGCTGTAGAGTCAAGAGCGGTGCGGATCTGGTCAGACCAACGTATTGGGCTGCGTCCACGAGGCCTTTTCTCATCTACTTTGCCGGTCACGATGAGCCTCTCGAGGTTGCTACCGTCTTTCCTTGCAATGTGGCCGAAGTATTCTAAAACTCTGCGCAGACACTCGGATGACAGCCGCGGTCCAGGGGATACGGAGCATCTTTTGCCAGTACCACATCTCAAAGGCGATGCATTTGCGGTCTGCAGATTTCAGTGTCCAAGTCTCAGCGCCATTCGAAAAGATCGAGAAGACTAAAGTCCGTACCAGTTTGGTTTTGGTTTTTACGGAAATGTTGCGATCTCTCCAGATTTTTTTTAAGTTGCGACATTGCTTGTATACAAGCCATAAATTTCGTCCACATGATATAATGAGTTTTCTTACAAATTGTTCATCTTCTAAAGATTTAAGTTTTTCTTGCAAATTTGCAAGAAAAACTTTAGAAAATGAACTTTAGCTATTCCTGATGAGCTCGTTCTCGTCCTCGGATCTTGCCTGATGGTAGTGATGGATGAGTTTTAAAATAGAGCGTACGTATCTACAAGATGCCTGTTTAGTCAGGGTTTACAATGACGAGTTACAGGAGTACTTCATTGCAATAAAATCGATACATCTCCTAATAAACATCGATGTCCCAGTATCGATAAAACTGCTCATCGGTTCAGGTTAATATCGTAAAAAAACGCGTCCCCCATGACGCAATGTCCATGAATGGCCAATATACCTTGTTTTATAGACAGCCAGGATTAGGGGGCCATATCCATTCTCTACAATGAGCGTTGAGAACTAAACTCATGGATATTGCTTAGTGAATGGTATTGGGTTTAGTGAAAGATTAAGTTCTTAAAAAACATTTTTTTTTTCTCCATTATATCCGACTGCTCCAGAAGAAAGTTTATTTTTAAAGTAAAATCAGTAAGCACAACCACTAAATGAGTATAATTGGGCAGTTGTTTGCTAAGGTTGTGCGATCTTTAAAATTATTATGCATGTTGTGTATTTTGTGACTGCATGAGAGAGCTTCCTTTTTTTGAAGTCGGTTTAATAATGATGTGGGTGCACCCAATAATTATATCAGAGTTTTGATATTTTTGTAATTTAGGGGTACCGTAATGTCGCGGATAAATTTGAAAAAGAGTTACCGCGGCGGTTGGGTTTTAGTCAGTAAAAGTCTGATACGCTCTCCCGCCTCACCCAGAGCGGGAGAAGTCATCGGATGACTTCCAAAAAAAAAAAATAATTAAGAGAAAGATTTTTCGTACCATTAACCCACCAACCCAACTTTTATTTCTTTAACTGGCCTACCATAGAGACAGATTTTCCATTAGCTACATATCCCTAGAATCTCCGAACAATCCTTTTAAAATACGACTATGGCTAAATAATCGTTAGACCGTATAACCACTTTAATACCTCTTCTTGGGCCCATACATATAAATAGCCCGGCTTTACCCACGCAACCTTGGACGATCTATAAAGGTGTAGTCGATAACGTGTGAACCTAACTCGTCGCAGTTATTAGCAAAGTTATAGCTGAGGGCCTTTTTATGTAATAGGCTCTGTAAAAAGGCTGCGTAAAGCTGTGATGGAAAGTTATTTTCTATCACCATGAAGATACATAATTTCTTATCAAAATAATTAATGGTATTTACAAAGGTGATAAAACTGCGGTGACAGCTTTGTTTGATTCTAGTTTTCACTTCTTAATAATAACTTTTAATTTTGTTTAAGTTAATAAGCAAAAATTGATTGGTTGATTTTCACGCTTTGGAAATTTTAAAACGATTGTCACTGTTTTAAACAAGCTACGTTTAAAATTAAAAATTAAACGACTAATTGGACGTGGTGTTGCATAACTTTCTGTCCATTTCTTTTATAATATTCTACCTTCAAGAATTTCTTCACAAAACTACCAAAATTCGACGAAAAACACCTCCCTTTCTGAGAAAGGAAAAGCAATTACGTACAAAGGCAGAATGTTTTCAACTAAATGCCTCAATAAATCTGTGTATCCGAACGAAATACGCCAGTCATCCACCATTTTACTAAATTATCTGCGGCACAAAATGGCGGCGGTAATGGACGCGTAGTTTCGCGCCAAAAGATTGAAACTTTATTGACGGCCATTAATTTTGCTTTGGAAGGCGACTGAGGTTAATTTAGCTTGTTTTCGGCCTGATTGATATGAAACAAAACACCGCTTAGAAGTGAAATATTAACTGGTGTGAATTTAATTTAATACTTTTAGCGGGAAACTCATTTGCATTTTATGGATTTGTGTAAAAGGGTTAGAGATAATTTAATATGCTTTGTTTTCTCTCCTATACACGGAATTATGATGAAGGGATATTTAGGTATATTAATGCGGATTACGTTTGGGATTTAATTTTGTAAAGGTGAAGGTTGAGATAAAATTAGATGCTTTATAAACATAAGTTAATATTGAATACGCTGGTGCAGGCGATAAAACAGGTTGCTAAATCTTTGGGATTAGCAGTTTTGGTATGGCGAATTTGTTTTGCAATGATTTGTTACGCGGCGAACATTCATTCGCAAAACGAACATTCGTTCACGAACGATTAGAATTAGTTTTTTGTAAGGATTCACAAATTCACCAAACTGTTCGTATCGAAAATGAATATTTATCGCGTAACCCAAGCTTACGGTCAATTCTGTTCATTTGCAAAATATTAGAACTTCTAAGAGCTTACTTGGGTGTGCAGGTCTGCTAGTTAGTCGCTAGATGTAAAACACTTGCATTAAGATAACCCCAACAAACTTAGGAAAGGCTTATCAGACTGATAGAACATTCTTGGATGAAAGGTCTCCAACGATAAACGAATGGCTATAAATAGTCAGTAAACGTTCGCAGGTTGTCGCGCCGTAACAATTCGACCATGTGATCGTAAACGGATCAGTTGTCTTACACCTGTATAGCGTAGGTAGGTATAGGCGCTTTTATTAACACTTTATTGGAATACCAGGAGAAGGGGTGGTGTTGATTAAAATTGCTGAAATAGTTTACCATTTTGATACGGGTTTTCGGATCGATATATAATACTTTAGATAACGAACGGATGGTCGATGGGGCTGAATAGTTGTGTAGTGGCGATCGCGTTCGGACGTAGCATTGGGACGTCTCTAGTCTAGGTGGACCGATCACCTGGTTATTTCTGCTCTTTGAATGCAAGACGCACAGGACCGATCAATGTGGCGATACTTGAGGGAGGATTATGTCCAGCAGTGGACGTATTTGGACTGCATTGATGACGATGATGCAAAATGAACGTTGACAAGTCAACGTTTAGACCTGTCTCGATCGTCATCGAAACTCAAAACAAAATGACATTCTGTCAACTAATGACTGTCAAAATGTATGACATTGACCACATGACATTTCATTATGCTGGGACAAAGGACTCCTCTCTGTGAGAGGGAATGGGCCGTAATCCACCACGCAATTTTGGTTCTAGGACATGCTACTTTCCTCACGATGTTTTTCTTCACCGTTTTGAGAGCAGTGGTGATGCAATAATTTACACAAACTAAAGCGCCTGCCTGGGCTCGAACCCACGACCGAAGCCAACCAACCAACTTGTAAGTCGCGGCCGATACCACTCTCGAAATTTCGGTACCGCATGTCAATCCCATACATCTCTCATTATCACTCAAGGTATTTTCTCTAGAACCTCAGGTCAATTTATCATTTGTCAGTTTATAATACCAGCCATTAGAAGAAGCTATTTGTCCTATAAAAGAAAAAATATTATACTATATAAAACTGCATTACCACTGACTCACTGACTCACTCACTCATTGACATAATTGTTCTCCCAGATGGTGGATGGGGAGGTGGGTATATTTTGACAGATTCGTAAACAAGTAACTCCCGTGAGTATGGGAAAAGTCCCAAACCTCCCCTTTTCCTCCCCCCTCCTCCCCCCCTCTATCGTATCTCGGAAACTAAGGTACCCGTAGAATGTTTTTTTTACGGATTCGTTTAGAGGAGGCTCGGAAAAGTAAAAAGCATTTTTCAAAGTTGACCCCCTTGCCCCCCTTCTCCCCCCCTTTAAGCGGATCTCGAAAGTTGGAACAATTGGAACATTTCTTTTTTCAGATTTATATAAAGGGGCAATGCTATAGTCACAAACGAACCAGTTTTCAAAGATGACCCTCTTGCCCCCCTTCTCCCCCCCCCCCCCCCGTTTAGGCGAATCTTTTATTTTTCAGTTTTTTTTACGGATTCGTTTAGAGGAGGCTCGGAAAAGTAAAAACCATTTTTCAAAGTTGACCCCCTCGCCCCCCTTCTCCCCCCCTTTAAGCGGATCTCGAAAGTTGAGAGACTTGGAACATTTCTTTTTTCAGATTCATATAAAAGGGCAATGCTATAGTCACAAACGAACCAGTTTTCAAAGTTGACCCACTAGCCCCCTTCTTCCTCCCCCCCCCCCCCGTTTTGGTAAACCTTTTTTTTTTGTTTTTTTTACGGATTCAGCGTAGGGATCCCGAGTGGAGCGAACCTACGAGACCGAGTGCAGCGCAGGGGGGAGGTGGCGAGCGAAGCGAGCCGGCGACCTCCGTAGCGTAACGAAGGTTGAGTGGGTGAAGCGAAACTCAGTGCCTGGCGACGACAAGCAAACATTAGGGTTATGTTTTTTGGCACAAATTGTAGGGTAGGTGTAGGGTAGGTGTAGGGTAGGTGTAGGGTAGGTGTAGGGTAGGTGTAGGGTAGGTGTAGGGTAGGTGTAGGGTAGGTGTAGGGTAGGTGTAGGGTAGGTGTAGGGTAGGTGTAGGGTAGGTGTGGGGTAGGTGTGGGGTAGGTGTGGGGTAGGTGTGGGGTAGGTGTAGGGTAGGTGTAGGGTAGGTGTAGGGTAGGTGTAGGGTAGGTGTAGGGTAGGTGTAGGGTAGGTGTAGGGTAGGTGTAGGGTAGGTGTGGGGTAGGTGTAGGGTAGGTGTAGGGTAGGTGTAGGGTAGGTGTAGGGTAGGTGTAGGGTAGGTGTAGGGTAGGTGTAGGGTAGGTGTAGGGTAGGTGTAGGGACAACAACACGCGAGCTGCTTGCAGCTCGCGCACCAAGCAAATACTAGTATTACATATAAAAGTGGAACTGGGCGTATTATACGCCCGAAGCAGCGCGACTGTGATCGAGTGGAAAGAGTTTTCTCTTCTGTCTTGGAAGTTTATTTTCTTCACAATTCATTTTAAACAGTGATTGTTTACAGGCTTAATTATTTCACCATAGCTTGCATAACATACACTTTTTCCTTAAGAGGAAATATGGGCAGAGAGCGCTGATTGAATTTCCTTAGTAAAATGTCATACATCGAGGTTTAGCTCCTCCTCTCTTTCCTCCTCCAACATTGGCCAATTTTAAAGATATTCCATAAACTGGTAAAATAAGATTTATACTATGTCCCTATGTTTTCCTTTTTGCATTTATATTTGTCAAATTTGCACACTAAGTCTCTGTTGACAGCGCAATTTTGAGCATTTTTTGAGGGCTCTAGTGCTTCTAAAGATAATGTATCATCAAAAAGGAAAACATAGGGACATATTATATATCTTAAATTTTCAGTTTATGGAATATCTTTTAAATTGGTCCAATATTGGCGGAGAAAAGAGACTAGAGCCAAACCTCGAATTATGACTTTTTTAACCGACTTTCGAAAAAGGAGGAGGTTCTATGTTCGACTTCTTGTATGTTTTTTTTTTATGTATGTTCACCGATATCTCCGTCAATTGTGGACCGATTTTGAAAATTCTTTTTCTAGTCTAGTCGGTGTCCGTAATGCAAAAAAAATGGTACCTACGAAAGACACCGACTTCCAAAAATAAAGTTATTTGTCACTTTGTAGTTTTCTTATTTGGAAGTCGGTAGTATTTTTTTGTAAAAAAGTTTTTATACTAAGGAAATTCAGTCGGCGCTCTCTGCTCCCTTTTCCTCTTAAGGGCCTACTACCGCTTTAGTGCCGTAAAACGGTCACTTTCTAAAGCATACTCCTTAGTAACGGCTAGATTACAAGGATTGAAAAAAAAAAATGATTCATATACATTATTTGTAAAATATGGTTTTTTCATGTAACTAATAGTTTTGTTTTAAAAAAATAATTAACAACACAATAATTTTTCGCTACTTTTGGATACTCCTCCAAAACGACCTGATGTTTAAGAATATTTTACCCAAAATAATTGATGGCTAGAATTTCTCCACAAGTGTAATAGCAATATATGTAAATAAAAGAATATTTTGCAAACTAAACTGTCCAAAAGGTGGTTCAATATTGATATTCTGGCTCCGAGCGGGCGCAAGGCCAGTACTGCGTTAACATTGGGGAATATATACGTTTTAAATTACTCCTCATTTTTTCAACTATGCTGGGTTCGGCTTCCAGTGCAACGGGATGACCTCCACAACCCAGTCATTGCGTAATATTAATAAAAAAAATGCAGCCTACCCGAATGACCTTTCTTTGGCATTGTTCGTTGAATCGATGAGCTCCTTAAATTCTGAGTTGAGCTGCACGGTTATTAACAAATGCGTGCACTGACTGGACAGGTCCACTCAATCTGGCTGGTTCTTTCCTCAAGAGACCATTTCAGACATCAATCTACATGGTCTTCACATGATCTAACCAAGATTTTGTCTGCACTTTAAAAGAGCGTTTGTTTCGGCCTTGCTTCTCAGAGTAATCAGATAGGAAACCCTCATCTAGTTTGAAAAATATGATCGACATGTAAAAGTGTTTGTACAAAACAACTTACAAAAATAAAATCATTTATCACTTTATCATTAATAGTAAAACGGGTTTGTCAGACTTTTAAGCTAAATTACAGTCTATTATAACATGAAATTCCACCTCAAACTGATGATATCAATCACCAAGCAGCCTCTCTTCTTACAAAACCCCATTGAGATCCCCAGCCTGGCTATATAACCCTAAACTATTTTAATTAGCCAAAGTGACATTTGACTAATCTCAGTTGTCAAGTCGATTGGGGCCACGAAATGCGCGTTCAGATGACAAGGGTTTTGTTTTAGGTACTTATGTCATTTGTATAAAATGTAGCCAAGTGGCAATTTGTGGGCTGTGAAATTTAGCAGGTGAAATAATTTCTATTAAATTTGATGGTTCGTTTCGTTTGCGGGGTAGGTCGATATATGTCAACTGGATATTTTGACAGATTATGTTTTTAGGGTTCCATACCCAAAGGGTAAAAACGGGACCCTATTACTAAGACTCCACGCTCCGTCTGTCTGTCTGTCCGTCTGTCACCTGGATTTTCTCATGAACCGTGATAGCTAGATAATTGAAATTTTCACAGATGATGCATTTCTGTTGCCGCTATATCAAAAAATACTAAAAACAGATTAAAATAAATATCTCCTATACAACAAACGTCGTGTTATTTTAGCCGTTTTTTGCGATTGTGGTACGGAACCCTTCGTGCGAGAGTCCAACTCGCACTTAGGCAGTTTTGTGTCTGTTTATGTATGTTTTCTGTGTCGCCTAAAACCCACAATAGCTAAAAGTAGATTTAAAGAAATACCTATATATGAAAGGAGACATCGTATTTCATTTTTAACACAATTGGAAAATTATTTTCCTGTTTCTGTTCATTTTCTTTGCAGAATACTTACCTAAATACCTTTCCGAGTTAAAATCCATGGAGTTTCGCAAAACACCTTGCCGGGCGTACAATGTGCTGAGTCATTCAACAATTTACCGAAAGGAAGCCTTTTACCCGGGACGAGGTATGGTACGACGGTATATCTATAAATGGTATAGCTAACTTTCCACTTTGTATACCAAAAGTTCAGTTGCAATTTACAGTTGCTAAGAATAGTTACAGCACTGATAACAGTATTTGTGCCACATGTTAAATTTAGTGTTTTTTTTTTTATCTTTGTATAGATTCTTTTACCGATTGTGAATGTGTGAACATTGTAGGCTTTCTAGATTTCTAGATGATTATTAACATTTGTTAACTGTTTATTTCGTTTTACATTATTTTTTTGTTTGTTTTTTTTTAATTTCGTACGCCTTGTTGTCGTGCCTACGTTGTCCCCCCATATCCAAGTACTAATGCTGTAACATGGAAATATTGTAAACACAACATTTTTAAAACAGTAACCATGGAGTTTCTTGCCGGTTCTTCTCCATAGGAAACGACTAACCCGAACCGTGCACCTTTTGTCGACGTTAAATAAGTGCCGATGTAGGCCTATGTAAAATAAAAAAAAAATGATTTTGTTTTTACATTGCCATGATTGCTCACAAATGCTGGCTGTACAGGTAGGTACCCAGATTGAACCTGTTCTTTCTTTAAAGACCACCTCAAACACTAATCTGCATAGTCCTATTATGATAGAGATTATCTTTTCGTGATACCTAGATAATTTCTACTATAAAAGAGATTTAAATGTATCAGTTTGTTTTGGTGTCCTGGGGAGTACTCCCCAGAGGAGAGCCCGGTGACGGACAGCTGCGGCAGGTTCACGGATGAGTGCTAAAGCTTGCTCGTGTTGTCGCCATAAGCGGCACAGGAGGACACCTTAGAGTTTAGTGGGGGTTGGAGTCCCATATAACTGCGCTATCTCCCCGTGGAGGCGAAGGATGCATGAGCAATTCTCCAAGCAAAAAAAAAACAGAAAGGAAACATCTAGTTTTCAAATATTATTGTCTAGACGTATGAAAGTGTTTGTTGAAATCAATTTATAGAAACACTAGCGGACGCCTCGCGGTTTAACCCGCGTAGTTCCCGTTCCCGTTCCCGTGAGAATACAGAGATGAAAAGTAGCCTATATCACTTGGGGATAGTGTAGCTTTCAAACGGTGAAAGAATTTTTGAAATCGGTCCAGTAGTTTCTAAGTTTATTTGTTACATACAAACATACAAATCTTTCCACTTTATAATATATATACTAGCTGTTGCCCGCGGCTTCGCTCCCGTCAACTGGCTACCTACCTATCCATCTACCCTACCTACCCTACATGCATGATTGTTGCGTAACTTAAACCGTTTACGCAGCGCACGCAACGGAAGCTCTCAAAATGGAATATTTTTGCCCGTTTTTGCAACATTTTTAATTTATGCTCCGTTCCTAATGTCGTAGCGTGATGTTATATCCTATAACCTATAACCTTCCTCGATAAATGGACTATCTAACAAAAAAATAACTTTCCAATTTCAACCAGTAGGTCCTGAGATTAGCGCGTTCAAACAAACTCTTCAGCTTTATAATATTAGTATAGATATATAAACTCACGCCTTTTGTCCCATAGGGGTAGGCAGAAACTGCAGAACGCCACCTGCTACGATCTTTAATACTCCTTCAGCTCCATTTTCGTTAGATATAATTAATATTGCAATAAGCTCTCACATACTTTCAATCATTCACCTAATATCATATTACCCAACATAACCTGATACCTATCCTCCATCAATCTCCGCTGTCATCAAGGCCACACACTGAGCCACTCAACTCCGAAGGAACTCCGTCTTTTGTTTACATAATTAATCTCTCCGCTAGAACGTAATGACATTATCCATTCTCGTATATATGTGGTTTTTATACCTTCCTTATTGTTCGTGAGTCCTGGTGGCCCAGTAACTAAGACCTCGCCCCATGTGCTTGAGACGTGAGGATACAAATCCGGGCAAGGCAAAGTAGATATGAATTTGAAAAGTCAAATTGGTAATTTGACTTTTCAAATTCATATCTACTTTGTAAGTTTATCTTAAGATATCACAGGCAACGGTGAAGGAAAACATCATGAGGAAACCTGGACTTAGTTTAGTTTAGTTTCGACGGGCTGTTTTATGAGTCCAGCATCGCATACCACAGCGTTGTGCGTTCTGATCAAGAGACCATAGCTACGCACACACACACATTACAACACACAATACAAACACACAAACATAACACAAACGAATCATTATCTGAATCGTTCCATCTATTTCAAAGCGAAACAGAAATACTGTTCCGTAGAAAGAACAGCTTCGATAGTAACACTTCTGTGAAATAAAAATCGTTGCTATTACAATCGCTAGCCATTTTGTACACTCAATTTCTGCTATAGCTCTTCAAAATAGATGGCACCATACGGAACGTGTGTGCACTATTGATTGCAAACGGATTTTTGCACTAAATTGCAAAGGAGAACTGCCGTGGTGTATTTTGTTTTAGTTTCTACTCGCAAGCGAAAACAAACTCTAATAATGAGGCTTAAGGTTCTATTTATAGAAATAAATAGCGTGCTTCAATGGACTGCCACAGTCTATTGTTTTGGATTTCACACTGCAAGCGAAAATAAACTCTTATCAAACAAAATGATGTGGAATTTACAACGTTAGTAGCGAAAAGGTTTGCTGAGTCGGCAACATTCTCAAATATCGCGTGTTTCCAACACATTATTATAATTATGTACAAAATACTTACTTTAAATAAATGTAGTGCTTCAGTAAAAGCAGGTTCATTGTACTTTTTCATGGGAAAATGTAGTCGTTATTTCTGGCCAGTATTCTTACTTTTAAATAACAGAGCATCGAGATATCTCGGTGGCTACTGTTAGAGACGGCATTTTTTAAAGTATCGATAGGAACCAAGCGTGTCAGTGCGAGGCACCATTTATTCATTGAAATCTTCAGGATTTGATTATTATGCTGAGCGCGAATTGTAGTTGCATTAAGAAGAGTCCTAAGTTTTAAAGAAAGAGAATTTGTAAAATTTATGTGAGGATTTTGTCTGTTTGACAAAGAAAAGATGAATGTGTTTTGTGAGGACTGATATGAACACTAAAGGGAGTTGATCATATTGTGACGGTTGACAGAACGAAATGGAAGAAGAAAACGTATTTCACCGAACCCAAGTAACATGGGGCGTTCCCAAAATTATTACAGAATGTGCTCGAAAAACTAACACATAAGTGGGTACCCATTTGACGTTTACAAGATCATAGTTTTGTTTAGAAACACTTGCATAAGTGTAAAACATCACACAGTTTTTTATAAGCTTCGGTTTCCTCTCGCAAATCGCATAAAATCTAAGATCATTACTTTGAACTACTACTCAATATTTATCCTCACTATGTTTATTATTTTAGCAGTCCATCGATGTTTGCCACTACTTAGGGCCTCGTCACACAGACGCTATTAGTCGCGCGACGTATCGCGAAAAACTATAATCGTGACAATCTAAGAAGTCCGATGACGTTTCTCATTTTACATGTCGCGATAACTTTGTACGTAAAAAAATTAAAAACAAAATCAATTATCCTAATTAATAACTATGTTACCCATACACTAAAACAACGGGTATCATTCGTAAACATCAAGTTTAATTATAAGTTTTTTATAGCTGTCAAATCTGACTTCTTAGATTGTCACGACTATATCCCGTGGCTTAGCTCTCTTGGCTGCACCATCATCATTTCAAAATTTCAGCAGAAAGACTAGCATCACCACATCGATCTATCGTATAATTTTTGCATCCTGCGGACTCCCACGGCCCTTACAACACTCTGTCTTCCACACTCCAGAGCCTTTTGGCTGCGTGGCCTTCTCCAAATCTTCATTTTTTTGGTTGAATTCCAGTCTTCTTATGAGTCCCATTGTGAGTGAGACGTTGCGTTGTAGTGAATATCCGTAATTCCCTAGCTAGTCATCTCCCGATCCACAATAAACACTCGCTCTTAACTCAAAAAAGAATCACAGAATCTCAAACTAGTCGCGCGACTGATTGCGACAGTGTGAGGAAACCTTATAAGATTCACATCAAACGTGTGTCAGGAACGTTCGTTATATCCATATTTATATTACCAAACAGTATCAGTTTCTTAGTAAAGCCCATAAAGTGTATTGGAAGTCTATTTTCGGATTTTGACGTAAGTTTTTTTAGATGTGTGCGGTCGTGCGGCAATTCGCATAGCTATGTGTATTTTGTTAGTGTTTGTGCGAACGTGCGAAAAGTGGTTGTGAGTAATATTCTTGCACGGATTTATATACCGGTGTAGAATAAGTTAATGTTAGAAATTTTGTTAGTTTTTCTTTTAGTGTTTAACCTTGAACGTTGCAACCAAAGTAGTTCACTTCATTGCTTATTATTATTATAGGTTAGCCATAGTTTTATTTAAGACAAGCTGTTGCCCACGGCTTCGCTCCCGTGGACCACCACACAGGACCCGTTTATGGAATTATTATAGTATTTAGCCTATGTCACTCAGGAATAATGTAGCTTTCTATTGGTGAAAGAATTTTTTTAATCGGTCCTGTAGTTTGGGAGCCTATTCGGTACAAACAAACAAACAAAAAATCTTTCCTCTTTATAATATTATATAGTATAGACTACGGCTGTTTTAAACCTGCTTACTATTTATGGCCCCATATTTATTATTACTACTTTAGAACCACGTACTTCAAACACTACTTTCACGATTAAAAATAACTGTGACTTCTGTACACAGAACATACTCGTAGATTAAATAGCCTGGAAGCAATCTCTACAAATAAAAACAAAATAACTTCAGTGACATAGAAAACAAAAGCCGACACAACTGACTTCAAAAATGGAGTTCACGCCCCACAAACCGAATACACACGAAACCTAATTCAAAATGGAATTCACACTCAATTAACTAGCCCCAACTTCGCACATACGATGCGGAACACAACATGACAAAAAAAAAACAAATGAAAAGCCGAAACAATAGATATTTTTGACTGAAGCACAAAAGCGAATGATTTCTGAAAAAAATCGCCCGAAAAGGAACGAACACGGAACAGCGAAACAATTCTATGTAAATACCAGCGTACCTTACAATGGCGGACGCATTAAACAGGGGTTTATCTGTGACGTCATAAGCCCTCCTGACACCCCCTTGCCCCTCTTTTAGGGAACCCTTAGAGGGTGAACTCACACAGCGCGATTTAGGAAGCGTGAAACTGGCGAGGTTCTCGTGTTTGTAATTTTTTTCTGGCATTTAATAATCTGTCTTTTTTATTTAAATTATTATAAAATAAGAGTCATAAATAGAGATTCAAAAAATCAATCAAGACTTTTAGATAATTTAAGATCCAAAAATTAATTATACACAGGGATTACCTACCAACTGTTCACAAAAATGTTCTGAATATTTATGCAATACTGTTGTAACATTTTTTTTTGTCATAATGAGAGGGAGACATAATTATGTCCACACATTAAATAACAATACTGGTCGTCACATAGTGGGTGCACACTCTTAAATAAACGTTGGAATTTGGTCTAATATTTATGACGTATAGCATTTTTCAATTATTTTGGATCTTCAGGTAAAACGTTTGGAACGGCCTCGTTAATTTTATCGCCATTTTGTTTGTTGAATAAGCCTTTTGTGCGTATATGCATTTTCAATTTGAATTATTATGTTGGCTGTACTGTTCCTATGTGTAATATCTTCGTATATACAATTTATGGCAGCCAGCAATAAAATGGATGGATTGTTGAGTTTAAGAGAAAAATAGTACAATTTAGCAGCGACTGATGAGCATAAGTATATCTTTAGTTTCGATATCCGGATCTGGCAAACTCTTATTGGGTTTTTCAATCTGGAATATTTCAGTTGCAGCCCAGAGTCCGGTTTTGTGCCTCATCATCATCATCATCATTTTCAGCCGAAAGACGTCCACTGCTGGACATAGGCCTCCCCCAGGCGTTGCCACACTGACCGATCCGCGCGTCTCGCATCCAGCGCCTGCCCGCAACCTTAACCAGGTCATCGGTCCACCTAATGGGAGCCCTTCCAACTTGCGGCTTTGTGCCTGTTTGATGGTAAAAGTCTCGCCCCCTACAGTACAAGTGTGTAATGGCACAGATAGTATAATACTATCATACAGATGCCTCATCCCATACAAAGAAACCGTGCCGACGTAACTAACGTTTTCGTCTGATTAAAATGATAACATTTTGTACATCGATCAAGTTCGGTTCCGTTCCACGGCGATAGATGGTGTTAGCAGCGACTTGCAAGTAAAAGGGTTTAATCAGTTCGTAAATTTTTTTTTCTTTAGATACAGTAACGATTTGTTTTATAGTATTTTTTGCACGTTTTACAGTTTCATCGCACCAAAATGTGTTACAATACAAATCTGAATTCCTCAGAAATTTAAAACCGCGCCATCTATTGGCATTAATTTTAAATGATCCGTTAAAATAATCATTGAAATGTGAATTAAGAGCCCAATATTCCATAATTTTGTGCTTCAGAGAGATGATTAAACAAGAACATACAATATTTATGTTCAATTCTACAAAATGTTGATTTTACACACAATTCAATAACAACTCGGTGCATATCGCGCCATCTAGTGATATTTATTTGAACCAAATTTTCTTTCTTAGCGCTGGGACCCGTGGTCATGGCAAAAAGTACAACTCTGCGTAACCCTTCGAGGAATATAAGCGTGATGCTATGCTCAAACTATAAATATTGCAAAAGCCAGCATTATAAAAAAAAAACACTATCAAAAACAAATGCAAATCGTTGTTTTAATAAATAAGTATAGAATGTTCTTCTGCAAACTGCAGCTATGAAAACTGAATGCGTTTGAAAGCAGTTTCTTAATGGATATGATTCTGAACGCTTGCAACTATAGCATCGTTTGGCTCTGCTAATTTGAACTTAAGTACCTATAATATCAACCCGAGTTGGTGGAGTAATAAAAACGTAGGCGGAATTTAGAGATTGATCTCAACATTTAGTTTTCCTGACTATTCCAGTCAGGAAAACTAAATGTTTATCACTTGCTGGGCCCATATTATTTCATTAAGTATTTCAAAATGAAAGAAGCTTTTATTAATGTCACTTGCACGTCACAAAACGACAAAATGGTCAAAACAACGCGACATTCCACCAGTGAAAGGTGTGTTTGCCATAAAGTTGCAATCATCATCACCTATGCAAAATGTGGTCAACAATTAATTGCCCTGTTTTTCGTTTTCTTATCTATACTAATATTATAAAGCTGAAGAGTTTTGTTTGTTTGTTTGTTTGAACGCGCTAATCTCGAGAACTACTGGTTGGAATTGAAAAAAACTTTTTGTGTTCGATAGTCCATTTATCGAGGAAGGTTATAGGCTATATAACATTACGCTACTACCAATAGGAGCGGAGCATAAATGAAAAATGTTGCAAAAACGGGGAGAAATATTCCTTATTGAGAGCTTTCGATGCGTGCGCTGCGTAATCGGTTTAAGTTACGCAAATATCATGTATGATGGAATTGTTCCTCTTTAAAAGTTCTAAAAAAAAGTCCGCGACAGCATATGTCTATCTTTTAAGATTGACTCACAATAGCAGCTTTTATGTTATAAATTTTAATTAGATCGCCGCCGCCGGTAGAAACAAAAGTTTAGAGGTTACATTCGTATAGTAGTAAGGGTAGGGTAGATAGGGTAGGGTAGGTAAGGTAGGGTAGGGTAGGTAGAGTAGAGTAGGTAGGGTAGGTAGGTAGGAGGTGGGTAGGTAGGTAGCCAGTTGACGGGAGCGAAGCCGCGGGGGTCAGCTAGTTAATTTATAAACGTATGTGGGTTTTAAGAAGCTTAGCAAGTGCTTTGATATTTTCAATTAGGTAATTGGGTGAGTAATAACTTTTTTATGAAGTTTAATCTTGTCTTAAGGTCATGTAAAATTGCGCGTGGGAGTACTTATGAAGATTTGAAGGCTGAAATTAAAACGTACTGTGATTTGTGCGTACCTAGTGATCTTGCAACGAACATTTCCTCGACTTCTTTTTTACAAGCTTTTATTTAACTTGCAATGGATGTATGTATGTAGGTGTGTTCGGGTCAAATCTTGCAACTGAATTTTAAAGCAGTTATCATCCACCGATTGAGATGAAATTTTGTATACACGTAAAGTTACGATGCCAATGCACGGCTAGCTAAGTGACTTCATTTTAAATATAATATGGCGGACGGCCCAAGATGGCGGACTAGTTATTATTGTGCACTGATATGGGTATCAAATGAGAGTTTGCTGAGAAGAATACAAAAAAGCTTGTTTTAAAAAGAGCTCATAGTGAATAATTTTGTTTTTTACAAGGCCTTAGTTATGTTCTTAACAAAATGAAACTCTGTCGGCGGTAACGACTAAAAGTCAAAATATACGGTAATGTATGTCATCTTACTAATCTATACTATAATATAATATTATAAAGAGGAAAGGTTTTTTTGTTTGTTTGTTTGTACCGAATAGGCTCCGAAACTACTGGACCGATTTAAAAAATTCTTTCACCAATAGAAAGCTACATTATTCCTGAGTGACATAGGCTATTTTTTTGTCCTGTGGGGTGGTTGTTTGCCACGGGAGCGAAGCCGCGGGCAACAGCTAGTCTTACTTAAAATGATAAATGCGAATGTTTGGATGGATGTGTGTATGTTTGTTACTCAACGCCAGAACGGCTGAACGGATTATGTTGAAATTTGGCACAGTGATTGATTATAGTCAGAAATAGCACATAGGATAATTTTTATCCCCGGAATATGTCACCTCAAATGTTTGCACGTGGGCAAAGCCGCTGGCCGATGCTAGTATTATATGTTTTGAACATTTTGAAAATCGCTATCACTCTGATTAAATGTCATTTGGTCTGATAACTCTTTACCCTGACGTATAAATTATTTTCTTAACAAATATTTATGACTGCAAGCATGCTTGGTTTGATTCTTCAAATAATTATAATACCCTGCATTTTTGATACCGATAGTAGCCGTAAAAATAAATTCAGGTTACAAAGGTACACCTGAATTTATTTTTACGTTACAAAGAAGACCAAATCACAATACAGTTACCTTTTTCGAAGAAAGGTAACCTTTTTTAACCGGTTACCGTGAAGCCAAAAGGTAGGGTGCTTTGTTGCGTATGGTTCCCTACCCGGCTACCCTAAAAAAAATAGGTAAACCCTTTTTTGACACATTTGTAAAAGATGGTGAAGGGATGACATCAAGGTGATGAACGATGGTTACGGAATGGCGTCACCCTGTACGAGTATCCTTTGTTGCGGTCAAAATAAAAATCGACTGCCAAATTATTTAACACTAGCTGTTGCCCGCGGCTTCGCTCCCGTGGACCACCCCACAAAAAATAGCCTATGTCACTCAGGAATAATGTAGCTTTTTATTGGTGAAATATTTTTTTAAATCGGTCCAGTAGTTTCGGAGCCTATTCGGTACAAACAAACCAACAAACAAAAAAACATTCCTCTTTATAATTTGGGCGCACGGTTGGCGCAGTGGTTGAGCGATTGACTGCTGCGCTGCGTGTCGCGGGTTCGATTCCCGCACGGAACAAATATTTGTATGACCTACAGATATTTGTTCCGGCTCTGGGTGTTGTGTATGTGAGTTTATATGTTTGTAAACGCACCCACGATACAGGAAGAAATTCCTAGTGTGGGGCAGCGTTTTTAAAAAAAGACAAAAAAAATAAAAATAAAAATTTGTATAGAAGTATGATAATATGATAGTTTCAAAGTGGCGCCTGTGACAGAAAAGTTGAAAGGAAACCGTTTGTCCTGGTATGGTCATGTGATGAGGAGGGATTAAACGTATGTTACTAAAAGAGTTATGAATTTCAATGTAGATGGATGGAGAAGGAGGGCAAGGCCAAAGAAAATATGGATGGACTTTGTGAGGATTGATATGAAAGAAAAGGGAGTCAGTGACGGGGGACAGGACGGTATGGAAGAAGAAAACGAGACCCCAAGTAACATGGGACAAGGGCAGGAAGATGATGGTAACACCCTTATTCTGTCATTTTGAAGAAAACTGCCGCAAATCCACTCGAGTCAGACACCACGACAACGTGAATGCCAAAAAATAACATAACTTTGTTAATAATATATTATACTACATTGAAATTTACGATCTATCAATAAATTCCAATTTGATTGATGAGTTGTGCTGGAGGAAATTACTTGAAAATGATTTCTCTAAATTCATCATCATTATCATTTCAGCCGAAAGATTCTGCAGGACATAGGCCTCCCACAGGCGTTGCCACATTGACCGATGCCGTGCGTCTCGCATCCAGCGGATGCCCGCAACCTTATTCAGGTCATCGGTCTACCTCGTGAGAGGCCAGCCAACGCATAATATTCCGGTTCGCGGTCGCCACTTCATAACTTTTCGGTGGTTCTCTAAATTACTGACTGATCTATTACAATCCTGAAAACATAATTGGATTAAAAAGTGTTTATAATAGTAGTTTATGCAATGGTCATATAATAGGTGTTATTAAAACACGAGCGTGGGTTTATCACATGAGGTGAAGCCGAATGTGATAATATTAACACGCGAGTGTTTTAATACCTAATTATATGCCGTTGCATACACTACTTTATCTTCACAAATTAAAAAGTTATTTTATGATATAGTTGTTTGAAAATCGAAGAAAAATGTTGCACTGTAATGGGTTTTTTTTTAATTTTACCTATCCACGAATAACACACACACACACTTGTACATGTTTATACAATATTTTTTGAATTCATATTTGGAGCATTACGTTGTGAATTTATAATTTATTGGTCAAATAACGATACAGTGATACTGGATGCCATCACAGAGTTGAAACACAGAATAAATGTAAAGTATCCTTTAAGGTAGTGTTCATTTAGAGCTGAATTTCAACAGTGTTATTCTCTCATTATCATTTTGAAATTCGAATGTTGTTAACGCGTAAATCCGCCTTGTTTTTCCAGTAAATCCAAGATATAGTTTACTTTCGGGTCATTTGTGTAATTCTATCCTATGTGAAACTTCGAATTTCCCGTAAGTCGAACCGACTTCAAGTTTGAAGTGGTATCTAATAGTATTGAAGTAGTATCTGTACCTCAAGAATGAAATGTTATGTGATGCGGACTATATAATTTAACTATAACTAGAAACCGAAATAAAATGATTCTTAAAAAAAACAAGCTTTTTTCGTATTCTTCATAACAAACCCTTTCATTTGATATCCATATCATGGCAGTGCCCAAAAAAGAGCTAGTCCGCCATCTTGGGCCGTCCGCCATATTAGATTTAGAATGAAGTCACTTAGCTATTGCATTGTCATCCAAACTAAACGTGTATGCAAAATTTTATCTTAATCGGTCGAAGATAACTGCTTTAAAATTCAGCTGCAAGGTTTGACCCGAACACACTTATATACATAATTATATACATTACAAGTTAAATAAAATCCTGTAAAAATCATCGTTTCAGCCGGAAGACGTCCACTACTGGACATTGCCTTCCTCCAAGCATTGTCACATCCAACTTCACCAGGTCGTCGGTCCACTTTGTCAGGGCTTTCCAAAGCTGCGTCTGATGGTACGAATCTTTCAGATTCGGGAGTGACGATGTGCCCCATCGACAAACCATATTTTGAGCTATGTACCATGGCCACTAGCATTTTAGTTAGGCATTTATACAACCAAAATATGTTCTACGTAAATTACGAAACAGAATATGTAAACTATGACCTGAAAAGACCGCTGTATGCATTAATTTCCCAGCTAACGCCGCAAGTAAATATGTTACAGGTTACTTCAGTTTATAATAAAGTAGCTAACAATTATGGTAAACAAAAACGTGTTATTTATGAGGCTATTCGCCTAAATAACACTCCCGCTATTGATAAGAATCTACATTATTATGCATTTTGCAGCTAATTACATTCCAAATGGGAGGCATCATACATTATTACTGCTTCCCAAACAACAACAAAGTTTATTCACCAATTACAATAAACCCTACTCAATTTTCGACTTTAACACCTGGTGTTAAAGCATGATTTTCCGTGCCGAAATGTTACTTTGTTCCCCTATGTACAATATATGAGTGTGTTCATTGTATATGATGTGCTGGTGGTGGTACGATAAAAATGGACAACAGAATGTCAACTTTATATGTATTGTTCATTAGGGTAGATATTTCGGTAACATGACATGTTGATGAAATGTACCTATTGTTGGAAGTATTTTGGTGCCAAATGCTTGACCTAACCTTCTTTTTGGTTTCGTAAGTCGGTCAAGGATTTTCGGGAGGTAAGTTAGAATGTATGAGGTTGAAATACGAGTATTACATTTTACACCAGCTAAAATTGTCGGAAAAGAGGAATTCTCGCAGGAGTTCTCAAGGGAACATTACGTAACATTTTGCACGAGTTTGTTCTGCATTTCGCTTGGCCATAAATTAGGTAGAAACTAGATAGGTGCAAGGCTTTACCAGGATTTTTAAGTTTTTGGAGCAAGGATTTAACTGGCCTTTTTATAAGGTTTTCCATTTATAGAAAATTAAGCTGAAGTTTTATCGTAAAATATTCATCTGCGCAAAGACTTGGTATAAATAAATAAATTTTCTGACCAGGCGACACGACAGCTTGTCACGTAGGTAATAGTTATTTATGCTACAAGTGCGGAAGGTAGGTGATTTCCGATGAGTGGTATTTTATTCAACAGCGAGCGAAGCGAGTGAGTGGATAAATCGACACGAGTCGGATATCATATTACGCACGTGTATCATACAACATTTTACTATGCATTGTGCGAGGAAATAAAAAAATATATCTGAACCAAGTAAGAAATTAATAAAATGGCGGGCTTATTCAAGGGCGCTCAGCATAGAGATATGTCAGCTAAGTATCAGCTTGCCGCGCTTGACTCAGTGGAACGCAGAGCCAAGAGGCTCATTGGCAACGTGGAACTGGTGGACGCCAAGCTTCACAGCTTGGCTCATCGCCGCAAAGTTGCCTGCTTGTCGGTCTTCTACAGACTGTACTTCGGTGAGTGTGCTCAGGAACTCCACGACCTCATCCCACCAGCCCCCTTCTACCATCGGACATCTAGACGCACTGCAAGTTATCATCCTTACCTTGTTGCCATTCCACCAATTCGAACCAAGCGCTTCCAAACATCCTTTATAATGCGCACAGCGAATGAGTGGAACTCACTGCCTGCGTCTGTGTTTCCGAACGCATTCAACCCGAATCTCTTCAAAGTTAGAGTGAACAGGCTACTTCTGGGTAAGCTCACTCCATCGTAGACTCTGTCTCTGTCACCTATGACCTAGACTAGAGTCAAGAGCAAACCCATTACAAATAAAAAAAAAAAAAAAAAAGCATATCCACAGATTAACTTTTACTGCGCATGTACAAATAGCTGTCACGTCATAACACAAAAAGGCACGAGCAAAATATTAATTCTGCCAAACATATTTAATGAATATTTAAAATTAATTTAATGATCAAAATCTAAATCTAGAGTAATTAAAAACGCCTTAAATGAAGTATTCGTTTTGTTTTACCTTTTATATGAATGATAATCTGTGCTTAACTTAATTTTTTAACTTTTCTCAAATAATAAAAACTCTATGCGGCGGCGGCGGGCTTATGTAAAAAAAAAAACCAGAAAAGTAAGTCCTCTTTACGAGGACATGCATTGTAAACATGTTCTTGTATCTGAGTAGTACTTAATTGTTGACAGAAAATTATTTCATTGACTTCGAGGTTCTATTTGTTAAATTACAAGATCCTCGAAAACGTTTCTCGTACCTTAATAATTATATCAGAAATGTAGAGATCCGCAAGAGAACCAGGTTTACCGACATAGCCCGAAGAATAGCCAAACTTAAGTGACAGTGGGCAGGGCACATTGCTCCCAGAACATATAGCCGATGGGTCAGAAAAATTCCGGAGTGGCGACCACGGACCGGAAGACGTTGCGTTGGAAGGTCTCCCACTAGGTGAACCGATGACCTGGTGTATTTCATCACCACTGCTCTCAAAAACGGTGAAGGAATACATCGTGAGGAAACCGGCATGTCCTAGAACCAAAAATTCGAAGACATGTGACATCCACCAACCCGCACTAGGCTCGCGTGGTGGATTCATTCATTCCCGCTCATTCCCTCTCACAGAGAGGAGGCCTGTGTCCCAGCGGAAACATTGGGCACATTAATAGGCTGATGATATGATGATGATGTGAAGCGTGCTTCATTATCGAAAGTGTTCAAATATAAAAAGATCCTCTAAAACCTTCGTCAGAGTAATTGAGGCAAACATTTACCGAATATCATACTCGCACCAATTGTTAAGGGATTCCTATCATACTCGTAATAATCCTGTCCCCTTTGAAAATCAAATCATTCCACCTCAAAACTCGGCGCATGTCAAACTAAACAACTTATAAGCAGAGAGTTCAACAAAGCGAAACTTCTAGAACTATTCTGTTATAGGACGGTTCGCTCTAACTTTGTTCTGTTGTGGTTATGCGTGTACGTCGGTGTGTACATAATTCAGGAAGTTTTAGTCTGTGAATACGCCATTCATAAGGAAAGTAGTTGTATGCTTTATGTAAAAAGCCTTCGGATTTTTGCAACGTGAAGTTGAACGTATGTTAATAGTTATTAAGAAAATGTTATATTACGTAAGATTTTCGCGTTATACCTGTTTTTCTAAATGCGTGAGGAACTTCGTGCCTGATGAGGGTCCCCTAAACGCACACGTTTTTTTTATAGAATTTTAACCTACTCCAAGAAAAGCCATCTACAATTTTTTCAAGTAAATTATTAATTGTAGTAAAACTAGTCACTATTTATAGTCTCTACTATAAATAAACCATATACTAGAGGTGGTCTGACTAGTTAGTCAGTCACATTTGTAGTCGGCGATTAGTTGGCAACAGATGCCGTCTAGTCAGCATTTAATAAGCTACAGAAAATAAACTAAATGGCCAGTACTTACAAAAACACTAAAACAGAGCGAGTCATCAAAATCTAATTTTTTATTTAGTCAACAAAACTTAAACGTATTAAAACTAAATTTAAAAATATATGATAGAAATGTGTCTACAAGTCGACATTCTCACAGAACATCTGTATTTCCAGGATCGTTTTTAACGGATCCGCCGCTACTGGAGGTGATGTCACATCGCATTTACAATACCGATTTAACGGATCCGTCGCTACTGGGAGTAATTTACACACCACATCGATCGGCTTCGATCCGATAAAACGGATTGATGTCAGTATTTTAATACTTTTATGTGTGTGAACTCGTTCACACCCCGTAGCACCTACGCTATTACCGAATAAAAACGTATACGATAAAGCGGACCTGTAAAACGGACAGCTGTATATTTTGTCGGATCGGTATTTTTTGTTATTCAGTCGGTTGATCTGGAATACTGTCATGTGTGTGAACTCGCTCATGCAACTACATACGTCAGCGCTGAATAAAAACGGCCCTGCAAAAGGGGGCCTCTGTGTGAACGAGCACTAAGCCGACTATCTGACCGAATTTATACTCGGCTGAAAAGTCGGCCTGTTATATGCCAAATAGTCTTCAAGTCGATAGTCAGCCTATCTCTACTATATACCGATATTAAAAAAGACATACATTTGACTGTTTTTATAAAGGAGGCGTGGGGCCCATTGTTTTCTTTCGCCCTGGGGTTAGACTTTCGATATCACTCAACTTGTCATTTAAGATGACATTTCCTTTTCCTCTTAGTTATTATTTAAGGTGGAAAAAACGTTGGCCTTCATTTGTTTTTGTTTGTATGGTTTACGCGTAACCCCGGCTCCACACGTTGGTCCCAGTGCTCGTACCAATATTGGTCGGTTAGTTGGTGAGGCGACATGTTGGCTATTAAACTAGTTCTGTCTCGTCAGAGCCAATGTGGAGATTTCCGATACAGAGATTACTGTAAGCGCTTTTACGGTACTGAGTGCATAATTATAATTTATATTTGTTACGGAATAAAAAGAAAAAACACGTCAAAGATGATGGTGGATGACGACACATCATATAACACGGAACCAGTGAGTACAGACACACTTCATTCTAATAATATCGAAAATCACGGATCGCGAACGTTGGCACAGATTCCTTTGATAAAACCGACACGCGCCGGCCAACTACCAATGCTCGCCTCAATGTTGGCGCAAACGCATTTTTCTAGATCTACACGTTGGACGAGTGTCGTTGGGGCCAACGTGTGGAGCCGGCGTAAAAGTTTATAGTTTTTTGTAAGCTTACGACAACAAGAACAATATGAAAAGCAATAATTATGAAATAAATTACTTTAATGGCCGAAAAGTAAGTAGAATGCTTACCAATTGTAAGGTTAGAACCAGGGTGTAATATTAAAGATTTCGACAGACAGATGCTACATGACAATGTGACAACGGTTTGACAAAATTTTTCGTGTCGCATCTGTGTACGTGGAGTCTTTATTTCGCTCTATTCGAAAATAGTACCCAACAAAAATAAAACCAAACGAAGTTTTACAAATTTATTCTAACAACCTCTGCATTATGCAATAAGCATAAAACACGAATACCTAACCTAGATTTAAATTCCATTTCCAAATTGAAAACCCGTATAAAAAGAGTTATTCCACTCACGTAATGCAGAACACAGCTAACGCTAAAAACAAAAGTTGTTGCATGAAATACTTGTACTGCATTTTAAACGTGCCACGAACCCAACACTTGTGGTGTGTGAAGTCTTATTAAAATATTAAGTAGGGGTTCCAAACCAAACAAAACCATATATTTGTCAATGGCGATGGTCAAGCTATTACGAATTCGATTTCTCATTCGCAGTTTAAACAAAAAGATATGAGAGATAAGAACTTATTCAAAATAATTTTCATTTACCTAGTACTTTAATTTATGGCTAACTTCTGAAAGAAAGAAAGAAAGAAAACTTTATTTGTCAAATATACATGTGGTATATTATTTTACATTTAATTGCATTTTACATGCAGTCATTCTAAATACCATTACACAATACAAAACAAATAAATAATAATTCGACGACTTCGCTCGCGTGAAAAGTGTTTTAGTATGTCAGACTGGTGTAAAGTCCCACAAGCCTCCATTGAAAAGGCACACCCTGGTCCGCTTACCTCTAAACGGGTGACTCTCGAACATGAACGTCCATCATTGCAGCCTTCGTGCAGAGCTACTTCATCATGACGTCACCATCACTTTCTCAAACTTTCGAGCAGTGAGTCACACAGCCAGCCAGTAGCCACGGCATCTACGGGGGTATCCTGACCACCAGTATGTGGAGCCGCGCATTTCTGGCAACCCTTAGCTTCTGTCACTACCCTCAACGATAAAAGCGACCCTAGCACAGCCTGTCAACAAGTAGAATCTTAAAGATCCTCTCCCGGTCGACGCCAGCAGTTAAGCCACTACGCCGCTCAACACCGCTCCGACTCACTGGAGCCAGCATCATCACCCCGACTTACTGAGGTACTATCACTTGGATATCGTCACCCCAACTCACTGGGGCACCACCGCCTACACTTCAGACTCACCGCAAACTCTGCGACTGCCGGTTCCGACTCACGGGAACCAACCTTCGATTGGCCTGGCACGCATTACAAGATGCACGGACGACTGAACCTGCTATCGACCTCCGGAGGGGAGCGATGTAGCGGCTCAAGGCGTCACCTACGAACTAATGACATTACGTTACACAAATCCTGCATCGCGCAAGCAAAATTTTCCGCGAAATTTGAACGTAAACAGCAGGCCGATATCAACCGATGGGCGGTTGCCCGGACCAAACATAACACCCGTCTGGTCGGAGGATCCTCCCTCTTTAATAGAGTTTTGCTGGTTTTTACACCCTGTTCCGCTTCCCTCCATAATCCACAAGGAAAAGCATTCTATGTCCAACAATAAACAAGAACAAAATCTTGCTGTGCAGTCGGAGGATACATATTCGCGAGCTGGCTGACCAAAACCAGACGTATCCTCCGAATGCACAGCAAGATTTTGTTCTTGTTTACATCTTTTTAGTTCGCTTTTGAAGCAGTCGGGTTTTTCGATTTTATTAACTTTTTTATTTACAACTTTTTAGTGATACTTTTTTTTTTCGAATCGCTTTAAACATATAAGTGGTATATATTTTCGTAATCACCACTAAAAACCCCTTCATTTTGATACCCCACTCAATGGGTATCGAAGAAAAAAAAATTTGCAACCCCTACAATATGGCGCCCAAAAGCCGCCATGTTTATTTTTTTTCAACGGCTATTTTTTTTCTAAGAACACTTGGGCGGTCAAGACCTATCTAACGATGTCTTAATTATAAAAATCCGTCAAGTGGTTTGAAAGATACGAGGTAATAAAGAATATTACATACAAACAAGGTAAAAATCTAGGTCATAGTCTATCCGTGTGCCAAAAATTCCGTATTACATCAAAATCCTTTTAGCGGTTTAGGCATTAAAACGGAACAAACAAACAGACTGACAGTGTAAATCGCATTTATAATATTATTTCGGATTTTCTCTCCCACCAGCAACCGGTATCACTCAAGTCACGTTGACCACAGTTCCACATTCGGTTCCGTACGTGTCTAGGTTACAAAGTAACGCAGTGGTTATGGGACACGGGCATGCAACTAGGGTTACGGTCCGTCCGGATGTGTCCGTACATTTGGCGTCCTTTCCGGCCTTTTTCCGGCTTTCTAATTTGTCCGAACTTTTCGCTTAGATAGCATTTTTTTTTTGTTAAATTGAAAAGGCGTTTAATTAATTAGACTACAAATCCTATGAGACGAGATATGATACTATTGAGAGTCCTGTCTTGTCTCGTCTGACACGAGTCGAGACGTGACGAGGTTTTGTAACTGAAACATCCGGTTATTTTTTTAAAATGTTTTTAAGGCCGTCGAAATTTTAACCCTACATGCAACCAACGTGAATGGTAACGAGGGGCAGTGTTTCATATTTTGTGTTAACAAATGTGAGGTGTTGTTTTTTTGGCCTTTCCGGGTCAGGCTTGTTATGTTAGGGTTCAGGTGAGATTTTACGTTTTTTAATTTTGCTTTTTTTTTGAAGACTCTTTGGTGTTTCATGTTGATGATTTGTGACTATAATTGGCATAAGTAAAGTTGTTAGTTAGATATAGTTCGGTAGGTTTGATTTGGTATGGTTTGGTTTGGTGGTTTGGTGGATTGGTGGTTTGGTTTGGTTTGTTTGACATATTAATTATTTTTTTATTATTTCTATGGCATTTTTAGTACCCTCAGTAGCAAGTAGTGTCACCGGTCGTAAGAACTGTCCGGAACATGCTACTGGGATAAAAAGTCTGTTTTAATCCAGACCACGGACTACCCGTGTTCTAAATTTCATCAAACTATGTTCAGCCGTTGCGGCTTGCCAAATTTCACTTTATTAGAATACATAATGGAAAGCCGCCACCACCACCAGGCGTTTTGCGTTAATTATAACCATAGCCAATCTTAGAGGTTGGCATTTAAAAATAGAAAAGGAAAACCATTATTTTTTTCTTTTTTCGTATTCTTTTCAGCAAGCCCTTTCATTTGATATCCATATCAGGGTAATGCACAAAAAATTACTAGTCCACCATCTTGGGCCGTCCGCCATATTGGATTTAGAATGACGTCATTTAGAAAACCATGCATTGTCATCCAAACTAAACGTGCATGCAAAATTTCATCTTTATCGGCGGAGGATAACTGCTTTAAAATTCAGTTGCAAGATTTGACCCGAACACACTTACATACATACCTACATTGCAAGTTAATTAAAAGCATGTAATGTAAAAATAGAGCTGTGGTGGCCCAGTGGTATCGGCCGTGACTTACAAGTTGTAGGTCGTGGGTTCGAGCCCAGGCAGGCGCTTTACTTTGTGTAAATTATTTCATCACCACTGCTCTCAAAACGGTGAAGGAAAACATCGTAAGGAAACCGGCATGTCCTAGAACCAAAAATTCGAAGACATGTGACATCCACCAACCCGCACTGGGCCCGCGTGTTGGATTACGGCCCATTCCCTCTCACAGAGAGGAAGCCTGTGTCCCAGCAGTGGGAACATTAATAGGCTGATGATGTGATGTGATGTAAAAATAACTCAGTTTCCAAAGTAATTCAATCTAAAACCAAGCTTTCGCCAAAGCATAGTTTTAAGCTAGATTCTAGGAGCCAATCTATTTCAAACAGCTTACTATGGTACTCTCCATTATTGAAACCCATTTACGAGGTGTAGTCTTCACCAGCAACGACGGGTAATATAGTAACTTTGCTAAAAGCTGTATAGGTTTACTTGGTTTCCTGATAACTTCGGCTATAGCGAACACGTGCATAATAATAACATTGAGCTAGTAAGTATTACCTGAAGTAGTGGATAGATTTATTTATTTACTAGCTGTCCCACGTGGCTACGCTCCCGTCAACTGGCTACCTACCTACCTATCTATCCTACCAACCCTACATAAATTATTTTTGCGTAAATTAAAACGTTTTCGCAACGCACGCAACGGAAGCTCTCAAAAAGGAAAAATGTGACGTTTTTGCAACATTTTTCATTTATGCTTCGCTCCTATTGGTCGTAGCGTGATATTATATAGCCAATAACCTTCCTCGATAAATGGACGATTCAACACAAAAAGAATTTTTAAATTCCAACCAGTAGTTCCTGTGATTAGCGCGTTCAAACAAATAAACTCTTCAGCTTTATAATATTACTAGCAGTCCCACGCGGCTTCGCTCCCGTCAACTGGCTACGTATCTACCCTATCCTACCTACCCTATTCTACACCTACCCTACACCTACCCTACACCTACCCTACACCTACCCTACACCTACCCTACACCTACCCTACACCTACCCTACACCTACCCTACACCTACCCTACACCTACCCTACACCTACCCTACACCTACCCTACACCTACCCTACACCTACCCTACACCTACCCTACCCTACCCTACCCTTACTACTATACGAATGTACCGGCAGCGGCGATCTAATTAAAATTTAGAACATAAAAGCTGCTATTGTGAGTCAATATTAAAAGATAGACATATGCTGTCGCAGACTTTTTTTTAGAACTTTTAAAGAAGAACAATTCCATTCTACATTATATTTGCGTAACTTAAACCGCTTACGCAGCGCACGCAACAAAAGCTCTCAAAAAGGAATATTTTTGCCCGATTTTGCAACATTTTTCATTTATGCTCGGCTCCTATTGGTTGTAGCGTGATGTTATATAGCCTATAGCCTTCCTCGATAAATGGACTATCCAACACAAAAAGAATTTTTCAATTCCAACCAGTAGTTCCTGAGATTAGCGCGTTCAAACAAACAAACAAACTCTTCAGCTTTATAATATTAGTATAGATTATTATATTATATAGTATAGATATTATATCGCTGCACATGCTGAGATAGGAGCCTTTTTGGTCTCGCACGGGGTTTTTATTTTTAATTTTGTTTAATTTTAAGCTGATTTCTCGTGTCTCCTGTGCGGGTCACAAATAAATACTTTTTCTTTCTTTCTTTCTTATATATAGTTTATTGTACACCAAGATAAAATAATACAAAAAGAAACATTAAAATTAAAACCAAACATACAACAGGCGGCCTTATCGCGTTCTGCGATCTCTTCCAGGCAACCTTGAATTGGTAGAGATAGCCTGGACACGACATGTTTCATGTTTACCATTTCCACAGTTTGTCAGTTATGTTATAAGTTCCACATAATAGGGGGCGGGACTAGAAATATTTCAGGCTGCTTTTTAAATTACCCTTTACACTGCCCGCTCGACAGATCAAACGTTACTCTAAATAGTCGTGAGGACAAAAAAAATCTACCAAGACTATTTCCGACTATGTTGGGGTGGACTCACAGTCGAGCCAACTGCCTATCGGACCTGCACTACTCAGTTACTGGATAACATGATATCCCTTGATAGGACTGGCTAACAGATACTCGAGTTTTTGAGTACTCATAACAACTTACTAAGAACTACAAATGATAACGAGGCGAACGACTTAATGTTTTTTCGCCCCTACGAATAGACGCGCAGAATCATATGAGTGCATCTATTCCATCTTTTGAAAGGTATTTCAATTTCGAACATAAAAATAGGTGAAGATGTTTTTTGCTAAGCCTGACTGTCACTTCTAGATGAGTCGCCTGAAAGCAGGCACATTATTACTAAAATATATCTCATAAAAGTAAAACCATTGTTTCCTTCTCGCAGCACCTGACTACGTCAACACAAATCTTCAGGCATTAAATAAGAATGCTTCTGACATTCACCCAATGTCAAGCCTCCACTCAGACCTGAATAATTAATTAATAGGATTCTTTTTCTCAAAATTAAAAACAGGAACTCTTAGAGGATCCATCCGTTGTCTGTCTTTCTGTAAGACCCGTTTGCCTGAAGCACGTGCAGGTTAATAATATTAATTACTCAGGTATGTAATTCCTTGAAGCTATGATAAAATCATATTTCTAAATCAATGCAATCAAAATGTTTGGGTACAACAGTTTTCTAATAATAAAGTTAATTCCCTCAATCCAGTTTATCTTTTCCTCAGAGCAATGTTCGGAGTTTTCATTGTTTATGAACTTCAGTTATGTCACGGAACCTTCGGTGTGCGAATCCGACTCGTACTTGGCCGTTTTTAGGGACTCAGGCTCGAACCCACGACCTACAACTTGTAAATAGTTTTTTTTTATGTAGTCAGGCAAATTCACTTGAAACAGTCTTTTTTTATACTGTATTTTTCGTCCTTGAAAGAAAGCCACTTTCAGTTTGATTGGAACCTATGCAGTTCATTGCGCCATTTCCTTTGAGTCCTGTGACTCCACGTCTGCGTCATGCTCAGGGCACCGGTTCTCCACTCAACCAGTTCACAATTTTTCCGTGGCAAGCATATCCTGCCTATCTCCTTCCCATTTATTTTAGACAGCCTTAGCAGTTATACTAGTTGATGTATAAAGTTCAATATGAAACTTAATATGCCAATGCATTCCACTACATTCCTAGACAAATCTTTTACTGTCCATGCCACTCGTCTATGGAATGCATTGCCTGTGACTATAAAGCGCGCGCAATCACTGCCTGTTTTTAAGCGACTTGTGAAGGAGCACTACTGGTCACTGTTATCATAATGTTATACAACATGAATAAACAACACAGCTGAATTGTTTTCGTGTCTGTATATTGGTTATATGTATGTATTTATGTATCTATTTTTATTTTATTTTTGTATTTAGTACCTACTTTCATAATGAATTAATTATTTGTTGAAAATTTGCACCAAGTGCAAACCCATATTGTGTCCAGGCTGTCTCTTTCCATTCTTGGTTGCCTGGAAGAGATCGCGGATCGCGATAAGGCCGCCTGTTGTATGTTTGTTTTTGTTATAAGATGTCTTTTTGAACTATTTTTATCTTGGTGTACAATAAAGTATATATAAATAAATATAAATAAATAAAGTTATTATTATCGTGTGTTTACGCCGTAAAAATTCCAGCAAATGGAAATTTGCCAGTCAGCAAGTATCATCCTCATGCAAACATTCTAATGCCCCCATAAAAATCAATAAAAATCTATCATCAACTCATCTAAACAAAAATTATATGTTCGAGTATTAAGCTATCAGATATCCGTTTGGCGGAAAAGTCACGCTTGACTGCTGAAGTAATTGATATCCTTATTATCTCGTATAGGTCGTAAATGTCGACAGAAGGAGATATACTTCAGCAGTATGTTATGCTGACGACCTATCGTTAAGTTTCTAGTACCTACTTTTTATGACCCCTGAACTACTGGAAGGACTATAATAGTCCGTACTAGCAAAGGACATAATTGTGTTTGTGGTAAAGTGAATAGAAGGCTTTTATCCTGTAGTAGGACGATGTCGGCTAGTTGGACTATATTTCATTCTGACTAAAAGCTACCAGACAAACTAGTACTAAGTATTTTTATATTTCTTTCATTTTAGTTTGGTTTAGCCCTTTGTGTGCCGGTAAAGATGGTGGGCAGGGCACTTTGCTCGCAGAACGGATGGCCGATGGGGCGGAAAGATTCTGGAATGGCGACCGCGAAATGGAAGACGTTGAGTTGTAAGGCCTCTCTCCAGGTGGACCGATGACCTGGTGAAGGTTGCAGGGGATCTGCTGGTTGCGAGTTGGCTTATATGATGATGATGAAGATCTGTAACCTGTAAACCGTGGTTGCCAACAATTTAAAACCAATTCCAATTCTCGTACTTGAAAAACATTTGTTTTCAAGTCGCATATCGTCTCAGCGACAATCTATGTCAAAAACTGGTCAGAATATAGAAAAACTCAACGACGAAACTCATAATATCACAGACAAATATCCTCATTGCCACTTCCTACAATTAGTAACTATATAAAGGAATACTTAAACACGTTACTTATGTACTAAGTATCTATATGGGGCATATAGCATTTAGCATTCTCCTTGCTTTCAAAGCCACTGTGTAACGTTCATTAGAGGCTCGTTTGGACGTGGCGAGCATCTCGTCTGTTGGAGGTGGCAGTAACTGTCGCTAGAACTTGCAACACTCGATAGGTGATGAATAAAAACTCCACTGCGTTTATTTCATATGAAACATTTAAACAAAGCAACATTCTGTCGAGGGTAGATTATAAACAGTCCAAAATGTATTGGATCGTGATGGCCAGCAGCGTGCCGCATTATTGTTTCAATTGGCCATCGGTACCAGTAATACCTGCTATCAAAGAGGTTTTATCTGGCCTTGGGTACAGGGTGTACCCAAGCAGAAAAGATTCGGAGTGTCTGTAAATAACGAAGTCAATTTTCAAATTCCATACAAAATTTGCAACGTTTATTTACAACCTATTTTATAAATTAAGACAATCATATTTAAAAAAAAATATATACACAGATCAAAAGGCCTGTTCATTGGCATTATAAAAAATATCAAGTGTTAACAAAATACTCAGAATGGAAGTCATAAAAATAGTTTGTTTTTAAAACGAGCCGGCGCGGTGGCCCGCCTCGCGGGTTCGGTTGCGGCTAGGTAGTGGTACTAAGCGGTCCACAGCTGGCCAAATAGAGCTTAATTGACCCTGGGTACGACTGGTACGCATGGCCACGTCAGCGGATATCACACGTACCATTGTTACAGTCAGTCGACATTTTATCACCTTTCTATCTTAGCTGTAGACAATAATCCCTCTACGTGTAAACGCGTATGAATAATTCAAGACATTCGCTCGGCAACGATCTGCGAACATTGCTAGTTACAAGTTAATGTGTCTCGATTTCTATTACATGAAGTGCCGGTACTCGTAATTGTGTGGGCGATAAAACTATTCGTTAATATGTAGGTCATGTGTAAAAATTTTTCAGCCTTCATTTTGTCTGTATAATGTGCAAAATTAAGGTATGTGATGTGGCGAAGAAAAATGTCATGATTTATTCATGACGTTTTGAGTAAGAATATCAACAGCTGTAACTATAACTACTAGCTTATGCCAGCGACTTCACCCGCGTTGAAAATGTTTTATCATCCCAAGGACACATTATACCGGAATAAAAAGTAGCATATGTGCTTTTCCAGACTACAATCTATCTCTGTGTCTAATTTCATCCAGATCAGTTCAGCCGTTCTGGCGTGATTGAGTAACAAACATACATCCATCCAAACTTTCGCATTTATAACATTAAGTGAGATATATAATATTATATTATAGAAGTGAGATGGAAATTGCATAGAAACGATAATTGGAATATATGGGGTGACTATTAAAGAGGATTACTAATAGAGACGTTTGGAAGAAGGAGATCCACAACAAATTAGGTAAATGTCAAAATGAACATGATTATGTGCAAAATCAACCCACTTAATTTTAATTCTACACTCCATCGCTTTGTTAACAAATAATGTACTAGAAAATGATAAATTAATAACTGATTCATCGATCCATTTTCGGAACTAAATAGTCTATAGTCACCTCGTTAATATTTAATGACTTAGGTTTATTAAATTGAATCGCGATACAATACCAGGCTCAACAAAGCGCCCGCTACGGTGCTACGATATTGCTACGCCGTAGCAAATCGCTACGCGCCGCCATTGTTCTTCAACTTATTGTGCATTTGACGGGTAGTTTGTCATAGTTGATTTATTGCTGTAGGTATTTTTTGTTATAGTGAATCAAGTTTTAATAAGAAAACTACTAGTTTTACAAAACTATGCAACTATGTAGGTTTTTCCTAGAGTTTTAAAGTTTACCTTTTTGTAAGATTAGCAAGCAAATATTGTTTATTTTATTTAAGTATAGTCCATGCGTTGTGAAAAGTGTAGTGAAATACCATGTATGGAAATCAAATATTTTGTAATATATTATTTTTAGATAGCAAAATCTCATTCATATTATTATTACATTTCACGATGAAATTATTATCTTTTTTCTAGTTGATACACACAATATAAGAACCATCTTATAAAATAATTGTTCCTAAACTCATATTAAAATTCTTTAAAACCGTTTTAAATTCCACACACAAAGAAAAGTCTCCTTATCGCATCCCTACATTTGTTACCTTACAATGAATTATTCTAATCCACTGTTACATGACATGTCAAACGGCTGATATCTCTACCGTCTAATGATATGTAAAATGTAGCTTCCTACAGCCTTGGAATCAAGGTTGCTGTGGTTCTCTCTGAAAATTGATAAGAATTTTTAGAATATTTTCTCCTTGAGAAGTGTTTACATAATCATTATATCCCTTTTGGACTCTGCCATAGCCGAGTATACACGTAAATGAGTTAAACTTGTTTAATTTACCTACAACTATAATTATAAAGAATGCAATAAGGATGTTGCCAGGGTAGAAAAATTATAATTCTATTTAGTCCGTCAATGAGACTATCAAATAATATTGGACCCGTATTTATTCATCATCATCTGCCTAGCCTTTTTCCCAACTATTTTGGGATCGGCTTACAGTCTAACCGGATTCAGCTTAGTACCAGTGGTTTACATCGACACGTATTTATTGCTTTATCAAATAAATAAAAATTGACAAAGATAAAGCGCATCAAAGTTCAGGAGTGGGGGCTTGTGATGTCACTTTGTCAGTATAAAGTGTAGCACACCGTGACGTCACACGATATTTCACCGCACTGTATCGTCGTAGTTTTTTGTTAACGTGGCAAAATAAAAATACGTGACCATTATTCATCGCACTGTATCGTCGTAGTTTTTTTATTACGTGGCAAAAAAAATAAGTGTGCAATATTTCACCGCACTGTATCGTAGTTTTTTGTTTACGTGTCTAAAGAAAAATACGTGACTAATATTTCACCGCACTGCATCGTCATTATCTTTTGTTTACGTGGCATAAAAAAAATACGTGTCCGAAATGTCACCGCACTATATCGTCGTAGTTTTTTGTTTACGTGACAAAAGAAAAAATACGTGTCCAATATTTTTAGGTAATCTGACAAACTAAATTTTGTTTTTTTTTTGTCATCATTCCTTTTGAGAAAATAATATAGAACGTTTTCATACTTTTCTTTTGAAAAAGATACATACATTTCTTCCAATGTCCTATCATTGTGTCCCTGCCCTCATCAGAGGCGTCGAATCATTATCTCCTTCCATTCCGTCCTACCAACTGTCACGCTATCACTGACTTCTTTTTTTTCACAACACAGAACAAGTGTTATGGCGTTGCACCGTTGATATATTTTGTTGGGCATTATCATCATCATCAGCCTGTTAATGTTCCCACTGCTGCACAGGTCTCCTCTCTGGGAGAGGACCACCACGCGGGCCCAGTGCGGGTTGGTGGATGTCACATGTCCTCGAATTTTTGGTTTTAGGACATGCCGGTTTCCTCACGATGTTTTCCTTCACCGTGCTGAGGGCAGTGGTGATGAAATAATTTACACAAAGTAAAGCGCCTGCCTGGGCTCGAACCCACGACCTACAACTTGTAAGTCACGGCCGATACCACTGGGCCACCACTGCTCTCATCATGCCTATTGAGAAAATAATATATTACAAAAATGCATATATTTCTCCCAATGTCCTATAATTGTGTACCTGCCCTCATCCCATGTCACTTTGGGGGCGTCGAATTATTATCTCCTTCTGTTCCGTCCTACCAACTGTCACGCTTTCACTGACTCTCTTTTCTTTCACACAGACACAGAACAGAATTACGGCGTTGCGTCGTTGATATATTCTAATCAGAGGGCGGTAGGGCATCCCACCCATGAAAGTTTGCAAAATCGTTTTGGGAATAGATAATTAAAAAAAAAAACAATCTGTTTATTCTCAGACAATTACATAGTCCATAGGAAGCACGTTAAGCCGTTGGTCCCGGCTGTAATTTGAAGATCTTTGACAGTCGTTACGGGTAGTCAGAAGCTTGAGATCTGACACCAGTCTTGCCAAGGTGTATCGTGTTACCTAGTCACTGGGTTGTGGAGGTCAGATAGGCAGTCGCTCCATGTAAAACACTGGTACTTACTTAGCGGTAAGACTGGAAGCCGACCCCAATATAGTTGGGAAAAAGGCTAAGCAAGATGATGAATTACATATTCCATAGAAAAGTTAGTATCAGAAATCTTATAAACTATGTTAGTACAATAAAAATAATAATTGGCATAAATTTACACAATACGTTACACATTACACACACACATTATGCGTGCAGCTAAGGAGTGGATTTCCCTGTCGGAGTCTACATTGCCTGATATAACCTGGGGCTTTTAACGACCACAGCATCGCTTACCATCTGGTGACACAGCGGTCTAAAACAAGCCTATCAATTATAGAAAAATAACTTGCCTCACACAATCCATCCACCATTCTTTAGCCTTCCTCTCCGTCTATGAAAACCATATATTCTACCATATTAGTTTTAAACTAGTAACTGAGTTTAGCGGTAGCATTAATTGGATAACTTGCTACGAGTGCATATATACGAGTGTAAGGACAAGTTCTAGTTAATGTGGTTACCGGGGTCTAACTTGATAGCGAGTTGAAAGGAATCTACCATACATGCTGGTGCTGTAAGTTTGAGGAAGAACTAAATAATTTTACATACATAAATGTATAAACGCACGCCTGTTTCTTAAGGGAATAGGTAGACAATATAGAATGCTACCTGCTACGATCCTTTTTATAGATATGGTCCTAGATTATTTTAAACAGAACTGAATGTTGTTTTATAAACTGAGACTTTAAACAAGGTAAAACCGTTTATATTGTAGCTTATAACAAGCTGGATCAAGTGCTTACAAGTTCTCAACTATTCGGTCTAGTTAACCCACTAGAAACTTTGTAGGTAGTCGCAAAACTGTTATTGGAAACCGATTCCGCTTGGCTATATTATAATAGGCTTTAGAAGAGGATACAATGACAAAATTAGAAGAATATTTATATAGATTAAAGCCGATATAGATTAAATTGATAGCGAATGAAAGTCGATAAACTCAATGGATTTCTATGAGTACTCAATGGACTTCAGGAAGAGATCACCCAGAAATGTCTCTATTTATACCTGCACCTTCTTTATTTATATTTCATTTACTTATAAATCAGCGTATTGTTATCATAATAAGAATATAGAATACGTACAGTAAAAATAAATTGAACATGTAGAAATCTACTTAAACAACTAAAGAATTCAAAAACGTTAATTGCGTAGTTGTTTCATCGAATGAACGTGTATGACAAGATTTGTGAACGTGTGCAAAGCAAAAACAGTGATTTAAAAGGACCAAAGCATTTAGAGTTATGAAGCTTCTAACTATTCCTTCGAGAGAAATCCTTAATGTATAGATATTCTTTGATGACTCAGATGCAATCCAACAAGGGCTATTTAATCCGCCGTCACTATAAAATCACTAAGTAACTCTACCCCCCAATCAATACCAGAAGAATCTCTCTCAAGATCAATCTCGTATTAAACCCCTCTCAAACCCTGTAGATAATGTGAGACAATCGCTCACTCAGCCGGTGGGTAACGGTTGAAAGTACCCACACTCAACCCAAGTGCGGCTAACGAGACCACTTCAAGATAAAAATGTCGGTACCTGCTAACTTTGTTTGACCAGTGTCCCTTTTACTGAGGAAATGTTTGGGTGTAGTACTTTGAATGTTGAGTAAGTATTTTGATAAGTGTTACGGGTATTGTGTCTAGGACAGTTTACTACATTGGCTAAATAGCTGAACAACGAACTCCGAAAAACGGTGCACCTTTACCGTTCACCTTTATTCCAGTTAAATTGCGTCACATTTGGAGAGCAGTAACCCAGTGACAACACTGGTGGCCCAGTGGTAACGGCCATGACTTACGTATCGTAGGTCATGAGCTCGAACTCAGGCAGGCAAATTATTTTGTGTAAATTATTTCATCACTACTGCTCTAAAACGGTGAAGGAAACCGGCATATACTAGAACCAAAAATTCGAAGACATGTGACATCAACCAACCCGCACTGGACTCGCGTGGTGGATTATGGCCCATTCTTTCTTCACGTAGAGGAGTCCTGTGTGCCAGCAGTGGCAACGTTGAAAATGCTGATGATGATGATCATGACATCCATAAGGAACATCCTTTAAGCCGTATACACATACCTGCAACTTGCATGTGCAAGTAGCTTGCATTCCTTATTCTTCTACATTCGTGTCGATTTGACTCATGGCTTGCATACCATTGTGCCATTATAACTTCTGATTGGCGAGCGTCTCTATGGAAATACTTTTATGCATGTTGCTGGCATGTGTATATACTGCTTTTTACATTTGACATACTGTCATTATTCTGGTCAATCTTTCAGTTGCAGTAGAGTCTGCTATCAATAATGGAAAATTTTGCCAGGATAGGGATACAAACCCATGACCCCACTCTCAACACAGTCCCACTTAATCTTGTGGTCGACAAAACTATCGAGACAGGCATTGTATTACATTCAAATGGGTTTTCTTTCATACAAGCATAACAAACCATTAAGAGAACAATTTCTACAAACGCAAAAAGTTTTTTTGATCATAAGCAAACAGCACTGATTACCCCAAGTAAAAATAAACGCAAAGAATAACCCGTACTATAAAAAATAACGAAGGCACTAAGTGTAAACGGGCCACAGGTTGCACAAACCCAAAAAAGACGGGTACAGAAGGTCGGCTCCATACAACGAGGGTAAACAGGAGCACGCACACATAGACGCATATGTATTTTCTTTTTCTTTTTAATAAGTGGCGTCTCATAGTTAAAACAAAATGATTTTTGTACTGCATCACTGTGAAGACTAAACTAGAACCTCCAGCCAGGCACAAAAGCTTAACCTAAGCGACCACGCCGAGGGCTACCCTCTATGGGGATAGAACCTCGGCTCAGGGCGTCGCTGCGGGGACAACAAAGGCTGGATCATGATTGGACCTCCATAAACCAGTAGTTGGGTTAAACGATACCCCTTGGTAAGACTGGTGGTAGATTTTCTGGCTTCTGACTACCCGTAATGGACGTGTTCCCCCCCATTCACGGACAGACTTTGGCGTGCTTTGTTTGACCTTGATTATCGACCCGTACGGCTGTTTTAAGCTTAGCCACGAGCTACTCGACTTGTAGACACAAGTGTGTACGTTTTCGCTCGTTGTATGTAGCCGACCTTCTGTACTAACCTATTCAGTGTAGCTAGCTTATCCATTGCCTAGTGACCCATTTCTTATAATTGACTCTTGCAACTTGGCGGGAACCATCTGATACCGTCCGGAATATTTTTATTTTTAGCTCGAAATGTTTGCTATTATGTAGATTGGCGCGCGTTATGTTGACTCGCTTTTCAAGGGTTAAATTGCTTCCAACTAGCGTAGTTTTGGTTAAAGTTGACAGTTTTTATCGCGACGGAAAAAGAGGGATGTTATAAGTTTGAAGTGTGTACCTGTGTTTTGTATTTGTGTATGTGTCTGTGGCATCATAGCTCCTAACCGATATTGAATAAGTTTTTTTTTTTTGAAAGGTGACATTATCGGGCATGTACAGTCTGTGGCCAACAATATTGAACCCACTTGAATAATAGCGAATTTGAACCTTATCGCGAAGAATTTAGATAAATGCATGTTGTTAAGCGATTGTTATCATTATATTGTTGTCGTTAAGGTTGAAAAGCTAATGAGTAAAACGACTACTAAAACTAACCAAGGCGAGGGTGGAAGGAAAAAAAGTATCGCGCATCAGGAACACTAAAGTTAACTGTCTACGGATAATAGCTAATGCCGTGATCTATTTTAACAGCTGCTTGTATTTGTGCGATATTGAACTTTAAGAAAATAAACGATTGGGTTCAAATTCTTTAGAATATTGTGTTTAGTATTACAAGTAAGGTCAAATTTCAAAACGAAGCATAAGTGTCCAGTTGGTCTTGTGGTCACTAAGGCAGATCGACAATTAACCTTTACTGCGTTCGAAACCAGGCAGAACCCTATAATAGCTGTTTGTTCACAATGTTTTGTTTTTAATTATTATCTTTTTTTTACCTTTCTTAAACGTCGTTCTTTAAAGAAAAGTCAAAAAAACATAATTTAAGTCGGGAATTATATTATAAATGGGCAGTTTGTATGGAAATGAAACAAAATCATTGCAAGTTACGAAAATGTTTATTTTTTCACTAAAACATACTTAAGTGTAGTTTATTTCATCAGTATTAAGTAATATAAAGATAAAGTAAATAAATGCTCATAGTTCAAAATTTATATACATTTTATTATCATTTATCATATTCAAACCTAACCTCATTTATAAACATTTTAAAAAAGGTATGCTAATGCTTGGAAGTTTTTATCAAGAAAAATTAACTAATTTGTTAAATATTTTACAGATATATAGCTATAAATGTAGTGAATCAACATGTTATTTAAATAGAAAATGCATTTCCATTTATAACAATAACATCACCACAGAATCTGCAACATTTTGACGGTTTAGCATTCATTCAATTAAGCATTTACTTACATATGATTTTTAAATATACTTATAAGTGGATTGGTTGTTCTATCTCACGATGACGGGTTACGTGACTTTTATGCCGCCGAAATAAGATTCATTTTGCT
Organism: Orthosia incerta; assembly: GCA_948252205.1. Classification (NCBI taxonomy): domain Eukaryota; kingdom Metazoa; phylum Arthropoda; class Insecta; order Lepidoptera; family Noctuidae; genus Orthosia; species Orthosia incerta. Next base: position 9,233,359 of record OX411761.1, read on the forward strand.
ACGATTCACCCGTCATCGTGAGATAGAACAACTTTAGCGCACTGTCTCCTTCTATAACTTGCTGTAAGCGGCTACGCATACCGCACACCATGTTCCAACACAAATCTTTTCCTCTCATGTGCTCACAAAGATTACGACATTTTCTTCCCAATTGAAATTGAAAAAAAATTGAAATATGGGCAAAACGGACCCTTTCTTGGCGGTGATTTTTGTGCCGGTTTATAATTTCTAATCCCAGCAGCATGTAAATGCTTTCTCACTGAAATATTGTGTTCAATTGCAGTAAAACGAGTAGGCATAAATGGATTTTGAACATTGCTTGAAACAATGGCCTGGTGGCGTTCGGATTCGGGACTATACATCATGAGTTTTTCGCCTGGACGATTTCGCTGAATATTTTCAGTGTCTCCAACGTCTTAGCCGTATTTGTCTAAAACAAAAAAAAATATATCATTTATGGAAACGTGTAGAATGTGTATGTGTAAACTTGTAAGGAGTGGGTGTAATGGGAAAATAGCCAAATACACGATCACTAGGTTGTAAGAAATACTTATTAAACGTCTTTAAAAATGTTATTTGTTAGTCTTTACTTACTAAATTTTAAAGAGTTTAATAAAATAGGTATTAAAGCACTTACCGTTATATTAAGTCTACGACCAATCTCTTCGATTCCAACATTCTGCTCATATATAAATATTATTTTATATTTTGGTATAGTCACACACGACATGATGGTTTGATTACACCAAATTTATTAGTCTTTCTTCACCAAATTTAGTTAGACGTTTTACGATTTACGATGTTTGTGCGCAGTCGCTGCTATTAGGCGTAGGTAGACTGACTTTTGTCACTTAGATCAATTTAATATCCATCTACCCCACGAAGTAAACATATTTAACTTCGAATCTACTCATCTGTGGAAAAAAGTTTTTTTTTGTTTACCCACCTGTTTACAAGATAATTTTTAGGCAAAATAATATTGGTCGTTCTATAGCAAGAAATATTGTAGAAATCATAAATGAAAACAAATTAAAAAAGAAACTGATAATAAGTGGAGTGTTTCCGAACCCGCATGTTGTTCATCGCCAATCCAGCATCGAACCGCGAAGCCACGATAACTTGTTGTGAGCACTCGAAATTAAAGATTAGATAGTAATTATAGCCCTGTCACTTAAAAGCCTTTCAACTTTAACGTCAACAAGATAATGATTAAAATGGCTTAACAAGATATGTCCGTTGGTCAGGCAATATTGGGGTAGGTCAGTCTATTTTCAACTTTAAAGACAAGTGCATAATGATTAAAATTGCTTAACAAGATATGCCGGTGGGTTAGACAATTATGGGTGGGTTATACAATTTTGGCCAGGGACTGTACTTAGGTTTGATGAAAATCGGTTCAGCCTTTCAAAAGTTATTGGCATTTTACTGTTCGAATCGGGGTGTTTTCGCAAGATATCGTGTCATAATTACGTGCTTGATAGATTGCTGATCGAAGCGTGTCTACTATTAGATAAATTATGTGTAATTATAAATATGGTGGAGGCACTAATCTACCTTATAAAATTGAGGATCTTTTCAAGACTGATCTCATCTATCATTTTAATTTCAACCGAGATACATTCACTGGTGAACATAGGCCGCTCCCAAGTGTGTTTTAGCTGATAAGTAGATTTAAACTTTGGCTGAGTACAATGTCTTGTTGTTTTGTTTCTTGAGAACTAAATTACTAATTATAATTTCTTCTTTTACAGGTAATTATGTCTTCTAAGCCGTGACAAATCAACTACGATAGAAACTGTATGTATTTGTATAAATTAATTATACCAACCTGTAACTGTCCTACTTCAAATAAAAGGGCTCTTCTCCTTCAGAGAAGGCACGATCATTAAACACCATACTTCAAGATCTTATAAGTATAAACCAGAAGCTATTTTATTTGTTCTTACTTGATAACTACGTGAGTTCAAAGAATATTATACGAATATAAATTACTCCTAAAACGAAATCAAATCACAAGAAAATTTAATAACGTTCGTGTAAGTTTATTTGATCATCTTCTAAATATAGATGGTTAAAGCCATGATATCAGTGAATGCTATTGTTAACGTCACATTTCAATCTCCGGCGTTTTAGCGGCTACCCCAGGAAATTACTGACCGATGTAGACCCGATTGTGAACGAGCTATTACGAACGATTCTTTATATTTGAGGGTATTTTAGATGTTCTTTTTTTGGAACCGAAATGAAGTGAGAGTTTTCGACCGTGTCTGATATTTTGAATGTTAAAATATACTTAATATGACTGTATAATGGTAGCGTTGATACAGCATTCTTCAACAAAATTCGTACTGGAAGTAATACTCAATCCTGTTTTTATTTTGCAAGAGCGAAAATAAAATTGCCTACAACTTGCATAAAAGTGGAAAGTAGTAAACTTACACTTTACTACTTTTGTACTTTTGTGATTAGATGGAGCAAAATTTTGAAAAAAAAACCTGCCAAGTGCGAGTCGGACTCGCGCACGAAAGGTTCCGTACCAGTATCGCAAAAAACGGCAAAAAAATCACGTTTGTTTTATGGGAGCCCCACTTGAATATTTATTTTATTCTGTTTTTAGTATTTATAGTTATAGCGGCGACAAAAATACATCATCTGTGAAAATTTCAACTACCTAGCTATCACGGTTCATGAGATACAGCTTGGTGACAGACAGATAAACAGACGGACCGCGGAATCTTAGTAATAGTACCGTTTTTACCCTTTGGGTACGGAACCCTAAAAAAATTGCTGGTTGTAACAATGGTATACAAACTACTTGCACAGTATTATGCAAGTTAAATGCATATGTATTTTCGCTCTAAGAGTCTGACACCCAACCCAGTCTATATTTTCACACGTAAAATAAACACACATAACAAAACAAAATATCGCGCCTGAATTACATACATATAAACCTGTATGTAGGAGAAAATTACCTTGAAAAGGCTAAGCTCGATTATACGAAATGCTTACGTATAAGATTTCAAAAGACCTTCCTAAAGGTTATAATTAATTCGATACCAAGCTGCTGTTTTGTTAAGAGCAATTTACCTCACCAACCCTAGTTCTTGTAACTCATTCTTAATTCAACCTTATACTGAGTGTACAACGAACGAGAAGAGACGAATCGAGTAGTTTATATAATGAAGGTATTGTGTACCGACCTTTAGAGATTGATTCTTATGGAAGTTGAAAAGAAAATATATTATAGGATTGACGAAACTAGCATAGTTGGTAGAAAACATCGTAAAGGTATGATTCCGAACTCTGAAACAAGCAGCAGTTCTGTTGCCGCAGTGCTGCCACTAAGAAATTAGACACTACATTGCTTCCGCAACATTTCTGCCTAGCTCGGAATGCAATCTCATATAAGCTTATAGAAATTGTATGGGGACCAGTAGTGTCGCGGCAGCACTGCTGCGTGCAGCGTGGTTCGGAATCATACCTTAAGAGTTCAACAGGCAGGTTTTTTTATGATAGGCTCGAGTATGACCCCAATATCTTCTGCTGGTAAAGCTGAGTGAACTGATGATGATGGAGCTTGTCGAGAAGTGTATGATAGAAATTATCTCTTGACTTAAATAGCCCAGTTAAAACTATAAATACCAAATCATATGGTGGCTTTTCGTCGCAACGATGTTTGTTGTAGAAAATTAACTCATCATCATCTGCCTGCCCTTGTCCCATGTTACTTCGGGTCGGCGCAACACGTTTTCTTCTTCCATATACCGTCCTGTCACGCTATCACTGACTCCCTTTTCTTTCATATCACTCCTCACACAGTCCATTCAACTTTTCTTTGGCCGTCCCCTCCCTCTCCATCCATCCACATTTATATTCATAACTCTTTTAGTAACATGCGTTTCATCCCCCCTCATCAGATGACCATACCAGGACAAACGATTTCCTTTCAACTTTTCTGTCACTGGCGCCACTTTCAAACTTTCTCTAATAAACTCATTTCTCACTTTATCCATTCTCGTTACTCCGCACATCCATCTCAACATTCTCATCTCTGCTACTTGCAATTGTAGACAATTAACTGGTATAACAACTTATTTATCTAAATCGTCATCGAACTAAATGCAATACAAAGGCATCAAACAAACCTCCATATAAATAACCTTTATGAGGGTTTAACAGCTGACAAACTGTACTGGCAGAAGCAAGGTGCTTAGCAGAAGATTTGTGCATTACCCATTTATTGAATAAACTTATTAATAACTAGCGACCCGCCCCGGATTTGCCCGTTTTACACACACGTTTTACAAATTATACACAAAAACGTTCCTCGTTTCTCACTCTTTCTATTGATGAAAACCACATGAAAATCCGTTCAGTGGTTTTTGAGTTTATCGCTTACAAACACGGCGGGGGACTTAATTTTATAATATGTAGTGATAAACATGGATAAATATGGACATACTATACACCCCTGCCTTTTCCCGCAAGTATAACAGACGTGATGTTAAGGTTTACTGAATAAACAAAAACCTACTGACTCGACAAGTAATTAGATTCATAATCCCTATAACCACAGGCCGGCTTAGTCGGTAGAGCTCACTTTTACGGCTTGAGTGAGCACATATGTAGCAAATATGTGTCAGACTGGCGTAAATAATTTATATACAAATACAAATATTTGTTGGAACAAAAAAGTATTTCAATTTTTGTGTAGGTACGTTAATATTGCGTAGTCTTGGGATAGCTCCACTGTTTGACGATGTACGTTCGAAATAAAAAATGATATCAATTTGTTCATCATTATCTAGCCCTGTATGGAAGGGTCACGGATAAATTTGAAAGAGAGTTACCGCGGCCCCGGCACAAGCAACTGAAGGAACACGGGTGGGTTTTAGTCAGTAAAAGTCTGACACGCCCTCCCGCTTCACCCAGGGCGGGAGAAGTCATTGGATGATTTCCATCCCAAAAAAAAAGCCCTGTATGGAAACAAAAAAGAAAAAAATAATAATTGAAAGTTATGAGCGTCGAAAGTTCCATATTTCAACACTAATTTTAACGCATCTTTGGGCCGAAATATATATCAAAAGAAAAAGGAAAATTGCAAAACGGCCACCATACAAGGATAGATTATTAGTTCAACAATGCAAATAATTTTTTTTTTTTTTTTTTTTTTTTTTATTTGTGATGGGTTTGCTCTTGACTCTAGTCTAGGTCAAAGGTGACAGAGACAGAGTCGACGATGGAGCGAGCTTACCCAGAAGAAGCCTGTTCACTCTAACTTTGAAGAGATTCGGGTTGAATGCGGAAAAATATTAATAATTATTAATTATTTATTTTGAAAATGTACATTTAGTTGTTATATCATGATATCTAGACTCCCAAAGGTCTGTTTATAAAATTTCGCGCGCTCGTTTTCGTCCTAAATCATCATCCATTTTGCTACAAACTTGCAAAAGTGCTAATTCCTACGCGAACTAGCTTCTTACTGCTCATCACAGCATCTATCTATCTCTTCCGCACGTGTTGTCGGTTGATATAGCATGCATTTTAAACCTGCGCACAAAATAGTTCGTGCCGTCGACTAGTGTAACCTTAATAGCAGATTTGCAGTTATTATCACTCACCCCAGGAGCGAAATATAACTGAGTTTCATAACAACAATTTTAGTTATATTTACTTATAGATAGAAACTAGACATGAACATTTAACAATAATTAAACTAGAACTAGAAATTTAGTAATAATAGATTGTGCCGGTATAAGTGGGTGTGTGTGAGAGAGGGTGTGGAGCTGCGTGCGTCTGTGTGCGTGTGTGTGTGTGTGGTAAGGGTGCGTGTTTGTGTATGCGGAGGATGAGATATAAATATAATTAAAGTTTGTATGAGGCTCTCTGTTTCTTCATAAGTCAGGTTTTGGAGGCATTTTTCAATTTGCAGTTTACCGCTTATCGGTATGACATATATCGAATTTCATCGCGCCATCAGAAATGGTCCAAAGTAGCAAATGTTGCAATTGTGTGTCAGACACAGTAAATAAATTATTTTCACGTATAGTCTATAAGTACACACCTGGCCATGATACGTGTGACACAGAAATAAACTTAATGATAGGAATAATTTCTGCTCTATAAGTTTCAATCGATATGGTGTTTTGGTATGTCAATATGACATTATTATAGGGCAGTCAATGATGATAATAACAGGCACTGTCATGTCTTGTTTTGTTAATGTTGATAGGCGCTTATATACGACTATGTCATGACATCTAAAGAGCATACGCTCTTTAAAATCACTTTATTATCATACGATAATAAAGTGATTTTGTTATGATTTGCTTAGTTTAGACACGACTCCGGATGGGGACTATCTACCAGATAAAGTTTCACGGCTTTTGAATAAGGAGATTCTATCAGATAGATTCAAATGTAGTTTAATTTGTTTATGCTTCAGGATAATCTAATCGGAGCTTTTCTGGAAGTGTAAATAAACACGCTATCAAAATCAGGTCACTATCACGCATCAACATTATTTGTTTCCTATAAAAACAAACCGAAAACATCATTAAAATATTTACACTTGACAATTACCATAAATTACCTTTTGAAATGATTGACATCCACTATTCAGTTTTGACCGACATTTCCTTTTGAATAATTACCTTCTATAGGTACCACTGGGTACCACCCTTTGTGTGTTTGTAAACATAATTACGAACTGATTGGAGCTTGAAGCGAGTTGCAATTAGAGTGAATTATACATGGAACCACAGAGCATGATGCTCCTCGACGTACACTGCTAGAAATGGTCTTGTCAATACTTTTCAGATACACCAAGCGTGTTAGTGAGTGTCTCGGTTTACTTTTTTTATTTTTTTTATTGTATATAGGCTCGCACTTGACCACTATCTCACCTGATGGTAAGCGTTGATGTGGTCGACGGTGTAACACGCTTGCCTAGAAGTAACCTATTCACTCTTGACTTAAAGACCACGAGGTTGTAGCTATCTGGAAACACAGACTCCGGCAGGGAATTCCACTCCTTAGCTGTACGTATAATGACATACTCATACAAATTGAAGGCCCTTGACAATCCTGACTTTTTTTTCGCTATGATATTCTCAACCACTGCATCTCCTGAAAGCCAGGATCAATAGCGACGCCCACCAGAAAAGCGTCGAGCATCATTGACTCGACGAGGCCCGCAGTAATGTTTGAACTTTCTTGAATCCCACAACCAAATTAATCAGAGAAGAACTGCGGAGGAATAAGACAAACAATGTTTCCAATATAAGTCTTCTCTTTTGCCTCGTATCAAGCAGGATACAGTTACAGAACAAAGTTTGGCTTGCGGAAACGTGTACTCAACACGTTGTCCGGGCACGAATATTATTTAGTAATTTATTTATTTAAAGACTTTGGAAGACTTACAGCTAAATACAATGGTGATTAAATAACAGTAAGACAATCTGACAGCCAACAACAAGTCTTCACGTCTAGAGCTTGACTGGTATAAATGTACTGTGGAACAAAATATACACACTGCCCAATAAGCCAAAATAAAAAACAAAATGAAATGACAAAAATTAAACAAAAAGAAAATATGCAGGTAGATCATCACTTAAGTTATAAAATTAAAATTAATATAATTTCTACCGGTTATTATCTATGTGAACCAAGTTGTTTAAAATTAGATTTAAAAATAAAAAACAAAGTCTAAAGAAGCTTTAAAAAAATCCTTAGATAAACACTTTTTTGCCGAGGTCACACCCGTTTCAAAAAGATCAAAGTCGAACCGTTTGCACACCTCATTAAAGTACCTACTCACACGCACAACATACGAATTCTGTCTGTAGTTAGTAGTTGCAGATGGCACTCGTAATGGTGGATTGAACCGTTTGGACTTGCTTGGAACGTTGAAGTAGAAAGTTGATAAAATATCCGAACAATTGATGTCACCTTGAACCGTCTTTAACAAAAATATACAGTCGGAAATCTCACGACGATTGATCAATGGTAGGAGATGATATTTTTTACAGAGACTGAGATAGTTACTGGACTGATACGGTACCCGTTGATGAAAGCATAAAAATTTTATAAATCTTTTTTGTATTCTGAACGAATACAAAAAAGATTTATAAATTTTTTTATACGGTCAATATATTTGTGATAAAGTGGATTCCATACTTCAGATGCGTACGCCAAGTGGCTTTTAACATAAGTACAGTATAGAATTTTTAGCGTTTTTTATTTTTAGTAATGGCGTCTCTCTCTCGTAGGTGCCGGTGTGACGTTTCTGTGCTCTGTACATGGAACTAACTTCGCTTACTGTGCATTAACGTGCTTACTACATATTGTATGTACAACCTTGGCATTTGATGGTGCTTTCATTTATGTAAGCAACCATTTGCAGCTTATTTAGGTTGGTTTTGCTTGTTGAAAATTGTAAAGGTCGTATGCATCATTGAAAAAAGTCTTCTTTAGACCTCTGTAATCTACCTAGTTACGCAAGAGAACCAATGTTACTGACATAACCCGAAGAATTGTCAAACTTAAGTGGCAGGGGGCAGGGGGGTGACCATAAGCTCTTAGAGCGGTATCAATTTGAGATCGAGTAAGTGACAGATGTATAAAAGTCATATACATCTGTCCCTTATTCGATCTCAAATTGATACCGCTCTAAGAGCTTAGTAAGTGACAGATGTATACAAGTCATATACATCTGTCCCTTATTCGATCTCAAATTGATACCGTTCTAAGAGCTTATGGTCACCCCCCAGGGCACATTGGACGCAGAACGGATGGTCAATAGGGCTGAAACATTCTGGAGTGGCGACCGCAAACTGGAAAACATTGCGTTGGAAGGCCGTCTACTAGGTGGACCGATGACCTGGTGAAGATTGCTAGGATCCGCTGCATGCGAGTCGCACGGGACAGGTCGATGTGGTGAAATTTGAGGGGAGGCCTATGTTCAGCAATGGACGCCTCTCGGTTGAAATTATGCTGATGATGATGATTAATATACCTAGTTGTAATACACCTGTACTTTTTACCCGACTGCTGAAGGAGGGTAATGTGTTTATCAATCTATGTATGTATTGGCGGCGTTCTAGAGACCAAACGCGTTGGCTGATTATGATGATTCTTACGTCAATCGATTCGTCTTAACCCTGCGAGTGTCACGGGATACATTTAAATTGGAAAAAGAAAATGTGGCGGATTTTGGGCGCCATTTTGTGGGGGCAATTTTTTTTCTTCAAATCCCATTGTTTGGGGTATCAAAATAAAGGGTTTTAAGGGGTGATTTCAAAAATATATAACAAAATAACTAAAAAGTTGTAAATAAAAAAAGTTAATTAAAAAGATCAAAAAACCCGACTGTTTAAAAAGCGTACTGAAAAGTCGTAAACAAGAATAAAATCATGCTGTGCAGTTGGAGGATACATATGGATTTGGTCAGCCAGCTCGCGAATATGTATCTTCCGACTGCACAGCATGATTTTCTTCATGTTTACGTCTTTTTAGTTCGCTTTTTAAAAAGTCGGAACTTTTTATCTTTTTTAACTTTTTTTTCCAATTATTATTTGTCGTCTTCATGTTTTTCCAGCATTCATGTCGTCATCCATGACGTCTTCTTTCACATAACGTTACCTACCTTAATTAACAAACCCAGTACAGTACAACTATTTTGTAATAGTCCCTCGGCAAACTTCGTTTGTCGTCAGTCGTCGGATTCGGGCAATGTTGGTTATACATTTGTTCGTAATTGTTTTAATTGTAATTTGTAAAATGAAATGTGTCACTGTTTTTTTGTCATTCAAATAAATACAATAAAATATAGAGTAGAATATCAATGCCAATAACTTGAATGAATTCTGACAGTTCTATTGATAAGTATACGTAAGATGTCATTCAAAATTCACAGATTGCACATATCTTAATTATACTAAAATCTAGCAATAATGAGAGACTTATTTGGCCTGTTATTCAGAACGAAAATGTTTCGTTCCTCTAATTGTTATTTTGTTGCAACACTGTGTCAGCTCGCTGTCATTGAGATTGACAGCTTTGGTGGAGTTGACACTTGACACATGACTTGTAAGAACGTGTTTGACCAGGCTAGACGTGACGATTTGGCTTTGGGCTGGTCTTGTTTGAAAATTAATAAATAACCAGCCAATCGTCCACCAAAATTGTGTCTCCATCCGCGAGTGGTATTGTGCTCCACCTGTGCATTTGTTTTTGTGTATATTTCGCGCAGCGAGGGAATTTTGGTGGGAACGTGTTCAGGTGTCTGCAGGGCATCTCGACCCAGACCACGTCCGTTATACCTTTTATTATATATGTATATATTCCCCTATAAACCCCGACCACACGGGATTGACTAGGAGACCGCCACGGGACCAAGCGTGAGTATTTTTTGTAAGTTGTGCCGTCGTGTATCGCCTTCCACCTGTCTGACAGGAACCGGTATCATCGAAGAACAAATCCCTAGCTGTCCACTGCTGCGTATCGCAGTTTCGTGGGTATAGACCTTGTAGGATCCAAGATTCGCAGCGTTGCTTTGATCCGAAGGCCTGTATTAAACACCTGTAATACTTTTATACGAAACGTGCCATAAAATACACATAATACTACGGACAGGATTTTACAACTCTCGCCTTGCATTTTCATAAGATTACATGTACCGACATAAATATGGACCCGTCAAAACCCGGTAGCGGTATACATATTTCAGTGCACCTCAGTATACTACAGTTTGTCAGTGCACCGCAGTGTAATGTAGTTTCTCATACAAGTCTTTGTCGCCCGAGTGCATTGACTTGCCTGAGGCACTCTATCTCCAGATTTTACAGCCTTTGAGGTAGTATACGGCAATTTATAGAACATTATTTGTTGGGCAGGCTTGTATTAATAAAATGTAATAAATTGGACCACTTTTGATATGTTGATAAATGTTACTAAATATCTATCTTAATTTGATTAGATTCCATGTTTTTTTTACTGCGGTGTAAAAAACTTTTTAACAAAAAAAAAACGATGAAATAACGAACAAAAAAGCAAAAAATTAAAAATCGCATAATGCTAGACTAAAAGATTTTCTTTTTATTTTTTTGCTTTTAATTGAAGGTTTTTTTTTACATTTTTAGTTTAGTTCCTTAATTTCAACAGAATCGGTTCACAATTGAAAATTCAGTGGGCAAATTATCGCCAAATCCTTTTTCTACCTTAAATCCCATTCCAGTCCTCATAGTTAGTCACATTTACAAAATAATATAATATCCACCCCGATAATATATTTGTAAATGGGCCCAATATGGGGAACGGAATGAAAAAAAAATGAAATCGGACCACTCTATAAAAAGTTACGCGTGGTCATAAATACAAAAAATATATATTCATGTCGAATTGAGAACCTTTTTTATTGCGGGTTAAAATAGCCAATTTATCACTGTAATTTTACAGAAACATTGTCCGTTTCGTTCGAAACACCACTCATGATGACTAAGGAAAATCTTTATTTATCCAGGATTTTTGTCATGAGTAAAATTTTAATTAATAAGAAAAAAATACTACACCAAATTGTTTAATTAATCAAAAGCACCCACTATGAGTACATAAAATAACTCCCAAACCAAAGTTTGGGAGTTATTTTCGATGTTATAAATTGGTATACCAAAAAGCCACTCTATTGCAGAAAAATTGCCACCACAGCACATTAGGTGCAGTCTGCTATTTACATTATCATTGCAAGCTCTAATTACCACGAGCCAGCGTACGGAGACAGGCATTTGTTTTTATTAGGACAATTCCCGTATATAAAATATTTTAAAGTTCGTCAGTATTTTTATCTCACCGAAAATCGAACTAAACTTTTCAATATTGTAGATGGAGACATAGTTTTTGATAGATTGAAATAGATTAGAATGCGAATGTTATTAATCTTAGACCAACTTGCGCGAAAAATTTTAACTCAGATTTAGCTACTAACACGAGGTTAAATTGACAAATTAAGACATATTATATATTAATTTTATTTTAATATATTTTTTTGTTTGTTTGTTAGAACGCGCTAATCTCGGGAACTAGCGGTTGGGATTGAAAAATTATTTTTGTGTTGGATAGTCCATTTATCGAGGAAGGTTATAAGCTATATAACATCACGCTATGAACAATAGGAGCGGAGCATAAATGTTGCGAAAACGGGCAAAAATGATCCTTTTTGAGGGCTTCGGTTGCGTGCGCTGCATTAACGGTATAAGTTACGCAATAATAATGTATGTAGGGTAGGTAGGGTAGGGTAAGTAAGGAAGATGGGTAGGTAGGTAGCCAGTTGACGGGAGCGAAGCCGCGTGGGACAGCTAGTTAAGATATATTATTTGACAGATTGAGATAGATTAGAATGCGACCGTTATTAATCTTAGCCAAAAACTTGCGCGAAAAACTTAACTCAGAGTTAGCTGCTAACATGAGGTTAAATTGACAGATTGGCCTAAGATTAATAACGTTCGCATTCCAATCTATCTCAGATTGGAATGCGAACGTTATTAATCTTAGGCCAACTTGTGCGAAAATCTTAATTCAGAGTTAGCTGCTAACATGAGGTTGAATTGACATTTTCTCATACAATATTGTGTTGTAATGGATAATATAATTATTAGTTACATCGTATTATGGTTTTATAGCGTAAATACATAAATATGCTATTTTATTTTATTTTCTAGCTGTCCCACGCGGCTTCGCTCCCGTCAACTGGCTACCTACCTATCCATCTACACTACCTACCCTACATACATTATTGTTGCGTAACTTAAACCGTTTACGCAGCGCACGCAACGGAAGCTCTCAAAAAGGAATATTTTTTTCCGTCTTTGCAACATTTTTCATTTATGCTCCGCTCCTATTGATTGTAGCGTGATGTTATATAGCCTATACCCTTCCTCAATAAATGGACTATCCAATACAAAACTTTATTTTCAATTCCAACCAGTAGTTCCTGTGATTATCGCGTTCAAACAAACAAACTCTTCAGCTTTATAATATTACATAGTATAGATTCAAGGAAAAATTTTTTTGAAACGAACAAAAAAATACTGTGTTGGTAGTACCAATTTTCTAAGACCCTTTAAAATTTTAAAGAGGTATAAGAAAAATCCCTTCTAGAACATTACGTGCAAGCCTGGGACATTATCATTGCAGGCTCTAATTACCTCGAGCCAACGTACGGAGACAGCCATTTGTTTTTATTTGCAGGACAATCTGTGTTTAATTGGAATATAGTGCTTAGTTTGTTGAAGTAAACATGTTCGTAATGTGTTTATGTGTCTGAACTATAATGGAATTACTAAGAACTTTTTGTTGAGAAATAGGCTAACTGTTGCAGTATTCAAAATGAATTGCAGAAAGAATAAAATTAGGTTTTTTGAAACAATTTAGGAAGAAGACGGAAGAATTTTATATCAATTTTGTTTAGGCACTGACTTCTAAAATGATTGTGTACATTGATTTGAGATTGCAATAAATATGTATTGTTTCCGCAAGATAACCAAGGTTACCGACACAGCCAGATTCGAAGAATTGCCAAAATTAAGTGGTAGTGGGCAGGGCACATTGCTCGCAGAGTGGTGACCGCGTACCGGAAGACGTAGCGTTGGAAGGCCTCCGTCTAGGTGGAGCGACAACCTGTTCAAGACTGCGGACGTCCGTTGGATGCGATACGCACAGGATCGATCAGTGTGGTGGCGGTTGGGGGAGGCCTATGTCCAGCAGTGGACGTCTTTCGGCTGAAATAATGATGATGATGAAGTCATTTAAAAGAATATCTGGAATGGCTTGGGAAGATCTTTACCCAGTAGAGAGACTGCAACGGCTAGATAAAAATGTCTTTTAGTTAGGCTTCGATTTAAAAGTTTACAGAAAAGTCAGTTCCAAGTAAGTTCAACACAAAAACACCGTATCTTGCCTTTAACACCGGGTGTAGATCAAGCTATGCTAAGTTTGACTAGCTTAGCTTGCAAAGCCGAGGACCCGAAGTAATTTTTAAACTGATATAGCTTGAAGCTGGTGACTTGCAAGCTTGAAGCTGGTTTGTCACCTCAAACTATGTAATTCTTAAATAGGTAAAATTAGTTAGTGACAGCAAGTAACTTTCCTTATGGTTAGCAACAGGGTATTTTCATATTCCGTTCCATATTATCTCACACTAGCTTTGCCATCCCAAGGGAATACAAACTATCCTATGTCTTTCCTAGTGTATCAAACTATCTCCATGCCAAATTTCATCTAAATCGGATCAGTAGATCAAGAGATTACCCCCTACAACCTCACAAACTTTACCTCTACAATATTACGATAGACTAGCTGACCCCGCGGCTTCGCTCCCGTCAACCATCTACATGGGCATCTACGGTACTTTCACAGTTATTATGTCTTGTGACTGGGACTGTAGCACCATAATTTTGTAATATTTTATTTTGTCTTTTGACAATTCAAAAGTGCCTGTAACTGGCCTACTTGAAATAAAGTGCTTTGACTTTGAACCGGCTACCTACCTACCCTGCCAACCCTGCCAACCCTACCTACCCTACCTACCTAATATTATTTATCTATCATCAATAGTTTTCTCAGCGCACGCCAAAGAATGAATTTTATAGGCAACATTTTGCTACCTTGGGTTACATTATTGCAAATTTCATAAGGATCTCAATTTTTTTTGAAAATATATTGTAGCCTATGAAACTCAGGAATAATATAGCTTTCTACTGGTGAAAGAATTTTCAAAATCAGTTCAGTAGATCCAGAGATAACCCCTTACAACGTGACAAACCCACAAACTCACAAACTCTACCTCTTTCTAATATTAGTATAGATTAGTATAGATAGGTATAGATACGAGTAATATCTGTCCTAAACTAGAACAACACAATACACAATTTAAGAGAACAATACACCTACTCGTAATAAACTTGTACACAACAGTGAGCTATGTACATGAACATAAGCTGTACATACCTAAACACGAATACAGTACATAACATGACACATATTTGTGGATGTATATCAACGTGGAACTAATGAATGGGCTTGAAACAATAGGTTTGGGTATTCGGATGCACAGTACGATAGTTTGATTTGAAGAAAGCTGGTAGAGTAAAAGCATAAATAGGGAGAGGGATTGATGAGTTCCTTACGCGTTTGTAGGTTGTTATTTGTAACAAAGTTTGTTAGAAGTAAATTTTAGAAACACATCTTTCTTTAACTAACTTAAAAAAAAGGAGGAGGTTCTCAATTCGTCGGAATCTTTTTTTTTATGTATGTTCCCCGATTACTCAAAGACGCCTGGACCGATTTCAAAAATTCTTCTTTTGTTTTGAAGGGTATACTTTCTAGTTGGTCCCATAGTCATCAGGATCTGATGATGAGATCCTAGAGAAATAGAGGGAACTCTTCAAATATTATAGGCATACATATGGCGATTTTGGTATTCTCATCAACAATGCAATCATTTGCACTCAGAAAGTATCATTTTGTGAAGTGGAACTGATGAAGAAGACCACAGATAGCCACTGGAACTACTAAATGCTAAGTATGTCAAGGGTATAAGATATCTCGAATAGTTAACCGACTGTGATAAAGCAAATACTTATAAATAAATGGTGCTGATGAAAATGGCACCATCTAACTAATCTGATGGTGAAGCCGGAAGGTAGGCACTGGAACTCTGATATAAAACAATGTATCCTAGTCGTGTTTGGGCTTATTAGAATCGTCATGAGATGTTCTTTGGCTTTAAATGATAATCATGTTAATTGGAGATACCTTTCAAAAAGAAAAGAAAAAATGAATAAAAAAATTAAAAAAAAAATCAAACCGACTTCCTGAACAAAAAACTACAAAGCAAAAATTAACTTTCTTTTAAGAAGGCGGTGTCTAAACACGGAAAACAATGGGTACAAAAGACACCGACTTCGGAAAAGAAAGTAATTTTTAGTTTTTTGTTCTGGAAGTCGGTTTGATTTTTGTTAAAAAGTTTTTTTTCATATCTCCTTTAGAAGGTGTGCCGAAAGAAATTTCTAACGAAATTAGCAGGACCTCTCCATGTACTCATTTTTAGGGTTCCGTAGTCAACAAGGAAAATAAATCATGTTATAAAAAAAAGATTATCAGGGTTGCCAATGTTGATCCGGGCTGCGTTAGACGCTTTTATGCATAGTCACGAACGCGCTCTATGAATTCACCCGGAAAACATAAATGAAGGGTTTAGGAAAATATTGATACTAGCCTGGATCACGTACGAAAAGATCCTCGTCACATCCTTTAATTACTTTGTAAAACAACGTAGTATACATATAGCTATTGTTACATGGTAAGGAAACAATGTGCGTCACATACCAGTGGTTTGCAGGGTGGGCTAACGTTGCGAATGCCTGTGGCTTGAGACTAGTTTATGGACATGGGCGGACCTAATGTTGGCGATGAAGTAAGTAAGACCAAAATATAAATAAATTGTACTTAATGAGGTCTAGGTTATGACAGTTTTTGTTTTTGGAAGAGACACTGAATATACTGAAGTTTTTTAGTTGCGAATTTAATATAAAACCAGGAAGCGTTGGAAGGCGTCCCACTAGGTGGGCGAATGACCTGGTTAAGGTTGCGGGAAGGCGCTGGATGCGAGACGCACGGGATCGGTCAATGTGGCGACGCCTGGGGGAGGCCTATGTCCATTAGTGGATGTCTTTCGGCTGAAATGATGATGATAAAACTAGAAATTTACGCCTAGGCAAAAGTACAATATGTTTGGAGTTTTAATGAAACTGGAGCACAAAACAATTACATGACAAATTAATTAGTCTATAAGTGCTGGAACGCAGAACTTCTCTCTGTGAAAGGGATTACTTTGGTCCAGAATGAATCAAAATACTAATGCTAGGTGTATTGTTACGAATAGGTAGGTATTTTTAACATCTATTACTCAAAAAAACGATCTCCCATCAAATTCTAATACAAAAACCACTAGTCCACAAGTAAACAATGTCACGAAACAAACGAAAGCACATACTTGTGGTCTTGTGCCTGCAATGGTTACATAATTTGGAATGCCTGTAGCCGAAACACCCTGTAATTCCGAAATTTTCTGCACAGTTTGACGTAATGTCGCCATTTTCTGGGACGTTGACACTGAACGGGGATTCTAGGACGATTTTTGAATTTGTAAATTGTAAAGTAAAATTCGTAAGGGTAAACTGGACAATAAAAGTAAGCAAGTCAGGTGGCAGACTTTTCTGGAGGCAAAAGTCGCAATGGCGCGAGGAGAAGAAATGCCGGGGTGAAACTCCGCTGCCGCGACTAATCACGGCTCGGCGGACAGAGTTCCGGCAAGATCTCATGGCGACATGGAGACGCCCTCTCCTGTCTACTGTCGCAACCCAGCGCAGGGCATGCCACAATAGTGGCGATAAGGCCCCTCTTTGAGGAGTGGCTTGAGAGGCGTCACGGCGTCCTCACCTTCCGCCTGACGCAGGTCCTCACCGGACATGGCTGTTTCGGGAGGTTCCTGTTCAGGATAAGGCGGGAGGAAACGCCCGGGTGTCACCATTGTGCGGATAGAACATACGGTGGAGGTCTGCCCCGCTTGGGTGGAGCAACGCCGTGTCCTCGTGGAGGCGATCGGCGGTGGCGACCTCTCGCGTTCGGCCCTGGTTCAGGCCATGGTACGGAGCGAGAGGGCATGGGAAGCTGTCACCTCCTTCTGCGAAGCAGTAATGCTCACGAATAAGGAGGCAGAACGAGTGAGGGAGAAGCAACAGAGGCGCCCTCACACCCCAACCCACCGCAGGAGCCGCCCCGGGCGTCGGTAGTCGCAAGCTGATTCCCGGCCACCGTAGGCGCGGGCTTGTGGACGGCGAGTAATAGGTAGCTCGGCGCCCGATAAGGACCAGGCCCGAGTCGACGGCGCGTATTGTCCACGCGCGCCTGAAAGAGATGTCAGCAAAATTGACGGGGTCCACTAGGGCCGATCCCTGTCTGGGTCGCGGATAAATTTTAAAATAGTTACCGCGGCCCTGGCTCAAGCAACTGAAGGAGAAGTCATTGGATGATTTCCCAACCAAAAAAACAGGTGGTAGACTTTTATGAAGCTGTTCTGAATGTTTCGTTTATGCTCGGGTCGGATAGTGTTTTTGGGTTTTTCCATATGTGATTTCTCAGTAACAGCCTTAGTAGGAGTCTAGCTTTGTGTCCGATTGATGGCAATTCACTCGCCGCTTGATAGGATAGGACAAATCTCCCTTTCCGCACTTGAAACTCCCAGTTGGTCTGTTGTGCGTGCAGGCCTCCTCTCTGTGAGAGGGAATGAGCCGTAATCCACCACGCGGGCCCAGTGCTGTTGGTAGATGTCACCATGCCTTCGAATTTTTGGCTCTAAGTCATGCCGGTTTCCTCACGATGTTTTTCTTCACCGTTTTTGAGAGCTAATGAAATAATTTACGAAAAGTAAAGCGTCTGCCTGGGTTCGGATCCATGACCTACAACTTGTATAAGTCGCGGCCGTTACAACTGGGCCACCACTGCCGGGCGAGCAGGGCCTACTGTGACAGGCTTGAGTCACACCTTTTTATCACAGTTTGGGAGGAAAAACCGTGGTAAAATGCGTGACTCAAGCATATCACAGAGGCCGTGCTCGCCCGGCTGCTCTCTCTCTCGCCGCTTGTTACATGGTGCTTATCAAAAATTACAAAAAGTGGGTTTGCAAATTGTAGCCTGTAATCTTTCGAAGAATACAGGCTACAATATGATATATGAATATAGAATGTTACAGTTCACAGTCCTTTTTCGCGCCCATTGAGCCAACAAAACAGTATTAAAAAATATTGGTAACACTTATAAAATATTACAAATCGTTTGATATTGCTCGGCCCTCCTGTCACACCCACGTTTCAACCCATTCCAGTAATGCCCGGTTTGACCCGGGCAAAAAACCAATGCGATATATAAATATTTACTCAAGTGTTATTATTTACGTACACTCATAATTCTTTAGAAGGGTTCGCTGTGGTCAAAAAATAAAGACAAACGGCTTTTTGGAATTTAAAAAAATGTTTAATAATTCATTGTCAAATATTATGCGATGATTGTGATACAAAAATACGTATCTCATTAATGGAATAAATAATACAGCTGATTATTGGAATTCCCTGCTGGAGTATGTGTTTGCTGATAGCTACTACATGGGGGATATAAGTGAAGAGTGAATAGGTGGTAATTTCTAGAAATAACTTCCTCTTTAGAAGTTTGTAACCCGGGTGTTGAGTAGGGATGGCATAGACCACATCATCGTTTACCATCGAGTCTTTGGTCAACTGGACCCACTCGAAATGGACCCACGGGATCACTTAACCCAATCACATTTTGAATATAGTGACTGGACCCACTGCCCAATTTCATTATTAGTACAGTAACGGAGTAAAGCGGAGTATCTTTTAGTTTTATTTTTGTGACTTAAAATCGAAAAATATTGTCAGTGGAAAGGCTAAATGGCTAAAGCGCTAAAATGAGAATTCTCAGGAGAGAATCAGTTGTATATTTCCGACATGAAAATCATAGAAAATTATCTAATCGGAATTTTTCTGTTAAACGTATATCAACGTAAATCATATTTTTATTCCTGTGATGTGAATACTAAATAATTTCTGTAAAACCTTTATTTCGCGAGATACGTAGCGCATTAGCAAAAACTCGAAATTAAAAAATACAGTTAGCAAAAATTTCTTTAAAAACTGTTTTTTCACTCGGGTGGTTTTCACCCAAATGATGCGTATTTATTTTTATAAGAACGAAGGTATTTACGACTTCAGGAACACAAGTACAACAGCGCAGCATAAGTACTTCGAATAGCTTATTTTTAGGGTTCCGTACCCAAAGGGTAAAAACGGGATCCTATTACTAAGAATCTGCGATCCGTCTGTCTGTCTGTCTGTCCGTCTGTCACCAGGCTGTATCTCATGAGCGATGATAGTTAGATAGTTGAAATTTTCACAGATGATGTATTTATGTTGCCGCTATAACAACAAATACTAAAAACAGAATAAAATGCAACAAACGTGTTTTTTTTTTATAGTAAAATTAAAATCTTCCCATAGATCTAGTCTCCTCACACAAAACCTATCTTAGCTACTTCTTACTTCGTTACAGCCTCCTCAACACCGCTGAGAGCACTCTCGCTGAGTGTCCGCTAGCTTTGTCAGCTCTACGTGAGGAGCGACACGCCGATAGACATTCGCGACACTTGACACTTGGGAATAAATACTGTTTTGTTGAGACCGCAGTCTTATGAGCTTTTGTTGTAATTGGGCGGTGATTTTTAACAAGAGAATTTAGTATATCGTTTCCATTCGCCTTTCTTTTAGGTAAAAGTTTCTGTTGTTATATTTTGTAATCTTTACCTTAACGAATGGACGACATTTTGTATATACGATATTTTTAACCGACTTCCCAAAAAGGAGGAGGTTTTCAATTCGACTGTATTTTTTTTTATGTGTGTTACCTCAGAACTTTTTACTGGCAGAACTGATTTTGATGATTCTTTTTTTATTTGAAAGCTGGTGCTTGTCGTCTGGTCTCATTTAATTTTCTTCAAGATCTGGTGAAGAACTTCGGAGATATTCATCAGAACTCTTAAAAAAATTACGGCAAATCACTCGGGATAGCTGCAATAGCTATTCTGTTTATTGTTTACACCACTTCTTAACATAACATCACACTGGTACGCTCTAAAGAGGTACTCAGGTGTGAACAGTTCACCCTGGTATACTCTCATTCCATGGGTTTTGTTTAAGTTTCATGTTATTAGGTTAATCTATTTTGTCTTTTCTTTTTATTAATAATATCATTACTTCCGAACTTCAGAGTGCGTATCATCTGTATGCAGATGAGCTTCAGTTGTATTGTCAAGGGAGTGTCGACGAAATACCAGACATTATCGTCAAGTTAAATGAGGTCTTAATAGCGATGAAATCCTGGTCATCATCCCAGGCTTTGCTTTTTTTTCAGGGGTTTACAACAACGCCAAAACTTATCAAGGTTTTGGCGTTGTTGTAACCCCAATAAGTGCCAGGCAATCATCATTGGGAGACCTGGCAGCATCGCTAAGGTGGATGGTGAAACTTTGCCGTATTTTCTGTTCAATGGTACGATTTTTCCATTTAGCACTGACGTGAGGGACCTTGTCTTGCGCATAGATTGCACCCTTAACTGGCGTACTCAAGTTGCTAGTGTCAGTCAGAAGGTCACTGGAACGCTGCGGAATCTGTAATGTTTAAAACATGTATTACCTTTGAACACGAAGACAATGTTTGTGCAGACCCTATTTATTCATATCATTGATTATGGTGACGTGTGGTATTATGACCTGAATTCAGATCTCCTCAACAAACTTGAATGTCTTCTAAATTACTGTATTCGATTTGTTTTCAATCTGCGTAAATATGATCATCTCTCTGCGCATCGGTCACTTCTAAAGTGGTTACCCATACGACAGAGCAGAGAGCTATGGGCACTAACTACCTTGTTTTCATTTCTTGCCTCTTCCAATTCCACTAGTTATCTGGCCCCTCACTTTCAATGCGCCAACCACAACAAAAATCTTCGCTCTTCACATAACCGTCTTCTTCAATGTCCCACTCACCGCACTGACTTCATTCACTGTTCTTTCTTCGTTCAATCTCTCTGTACGCTCCCCCAAGAAATCAGGATGGCAACCAACCGATTTCCATTCAAAGTGAAAGCTCGCGAGCACGTTCGTAAAAAGTTGGCAGTAGTGAAGATACCTTCACAGCGATAATGTTTTCCAATTATCTGCTACCACTAACTGTTTAAGTATATTCGTGTATTTGTTTGAATATATATACAGTATGTATTTATGTAAAGCTTTGTATTTTAATAAACCTATCTTCCTAAAAGTAGAAAATGCCTAAGGCATTAAGTCCGCCTCTGTACGTTTGTGTGCAGTATCAAATAAATATAAGTTATAATTAAATGTCATATATATATTTCACACTTTTTCGCAAACAGGTTATCTACTATTACATTGCATATTATATAAGCAGAAAACATTATACGTTTATTTATGTAACGTAAATATCAAATCACGCGAGTTCTCGTCGAGCACTGTTTCAATTTTGATGTATAATAAAGTAGATAATATTGTATCTCCTAACTAGCAAAATATGGGTATTTTCTGCTTGCGTGATTTTACGTCATGTTTTGTTATGATATTTATATTGAAAGGTTAAAAATAAAACTTTTACTAGCAAACTATTTTGTAAATTTATACTAGACTAGCTGTCCCACGCGGCTTCGCTCCCATCAACTGGCTACCTACCTACCCATCTAGATCTACCCTACCTACCCGACATACATGATTGTTGCGTAACTTAAACCGTTTACGCAACGCACGCAACGGAAGCTCTCAAAAAGGATTACTTTTCCCGTTTTTGCAACATTTTTCATTTATGCTCCACTCCTATTGGTCGTAGCGTGATGTTATATAACCTTCCTCGATAAATGGACTATCCAACACAAAATATTTTTTCAATTCCAACCAGTAGTTTCTGAGATTAGCGCGTTCAAACAAACAAAAAAACTCTTCAGCTTTATAATATTAGTAAAGATTAGACTGATGTTTGACATGAAACACCGAAACAAACTCTGAGGTCACACTGTACGTACCTACTGAAATATATTCGTGAAATTTCAGCCTCGTGTTGGGTCGTTGCCTCCTCTCCCAGATCGAAAATACCAAAATTATTTATGTACAAGTCTGGCCCAAAAAATTACGCTTCGTATATGAAAAAATGTTGTATATTTTATGTTTATGTGTTCCTACCCTTTTTTATCGTTCATCTTGTTACAAATATTCTTGACTGAGAAAATAATTGGATACTTGTCAATACAATACTCTCTTTTATAATAAGGGTGTTTTGTTTAGCATGTTCTTGTAGATCTTGACGTCGTGTTTCTTGAAGGGCTTTGACACAGAAACGATTTTTTACATAATTTTAGGCATATAAGATTTTCTTGTTGAGTTATGAAATAAACGCCAAAAACTTCTTATTCGGAAGCGCTTTATGTGTGCCTCGCTTTTCGTTTGAGGCAAACAGCAACCAAAGCAGAGAAAAATAACAAGGTACCCTACTTCACACCATAAATGCGATTGTCTAACAGGTGACTACACTGCCTTTTTTTTGTGTGGGAAATCATCCTATGACTTCTCCCGCTCTGGGTGAAGCGGGAGGGCGTGTCAGACTTTTACTGACTAAAACCCACCCGTGTTCCTTCAGTTGCTTGAGACAGGGCCGCGGTAACAATTTTCAAATTTATCCGCGACCCAAGCAGGCATCGGCCCTAGCGGACCCCGTCAATTTTGCTGATATCTCTTTGAGGCGCGCGTGGAACACTACGCGCTGTCGACTCGGGCCTAGTCCTTATCGGGCGGCGAGCTACCCTTTACTCGCCGGGAATCGGCTTGCGACTCCCGACGCCCGGGGCGTCTCCTGCGGTGGGTACCTACACTGCCTACGAATCAGCACTGTCAACTTAGTGTCATTATTAATTGAAATCTTTTTTAGTACTTTCATCCAGGTATCTCCTACAATTTTCTCTTACTTGTTAAGTAATTTTCATGACCATTGCGAACAGGGCATCGCTTAGTCAAATGCCCATACTAATAAAAAATACACACAAAAATTCTTTTTTTAAAACAAGCTTTTTTCGTATTCATTTGTATTCAAATGAAAACGAAAGGGTCGTTTGATAGTTATATTAAGGCAGTGTACAGAAAATTACTAGTCCGCCATCTTGGGCCGTCCGCCATATTGGATTTAAAATGACGTCACCATACATTGTCATCCAAACTAAACGTGTATGCAAAATTTCATCTGCTTTAAAATTCAGTTGCAAGATTTGACCCGAACACACTTACATACATACATTGAAAGTTTAATAAAAGCTTGTAAAAACAAAGCATTTTTCACAGCATTCACACTGTAAATCATTCTGAAGAACCAATAAATTACTTACTGTAACAACGTATATCCCCTCTGAAATCATAAAAAAAATCTTATCATCTCCTTCCATTATCCTACAGCGCACAATCCAGTGCACATCTTAACGTACGACCCGCCGCAATGCCTTTGTGCACCTCAGCGTCCATGTTTCAGCACATTTTAGCGCTCAGCGCTCCTTTGTTTTAGGCCAGTCACGCTTGTGGGTGCTGAGATTTTATAAACATTTTGGTGAGGCTCGGTCATGATGTTTTTTTTGTTAAAAAATGTAACTTCGGACTTCGAAAAAAAAAGTAATTTTTCGCCTTGTGGTAGTCGGTTTTATTTTTTCTATCAAAAAGTATTTTATTTTTCACTTCTTAGTGGTACATAACGGACAAGTTCTATAGTAAGGTACCTATATTGCCAACAGTGATGCCAGAATAGATTACCCGAATAACTTGTAACTTGAACATTACCGGTGGAATGAGAGTGTACCAGGGTGAACTGTACACATCTGCGTACCCGTTTAGAGCATACTGGCGTGATGGTATGTTATGAAATGGTGTAAAAAATAAACAGACATGCGATTGCAGCATCCCTGAGAGACTTCTGTTATGTATCTCTAAAGTTCGTCATCAGATTTTTACCAAATTTAAATGGGACCATTTTGGAATAAAATTCTTTCGATAAAAAAAAGATTATTGTAAATCCGTTTATATATGACGTAGTACATATGTTACGGCTAATACCCGAAGTGCGGCTACACCTAGTTTTAGCCGGTTAGAACTAGTTGTAGCCACTTACTCTTGGTTAAACCTAGTACCAGCCGATTGTTTTCGGGTAAAACTAGGTCTAGCCTTCATCATGCCGGCTACAACTAGGTCCAGCCATTCCCTGTTGGATAAAACTAGGTCTATCCGATATCATTCCGGCTAGAACTAGGTATTGGTGCAATTTAGTTTAGTGTTTATGCAACATGGTCGACGAAGCCCCGCTGCGCAGGGCTCCTATTTCTGGATGCAGGGTCTAAAGTAACCTAACACGAAGGGGACGACGGGAGCTGAGTTCGCTCGCTTTGCTCGCTCACTTCAGCTCCCGTCATTCCCTTCGAACCTAACCTGTCCGTGTCGGGGTGCCCTAAGCTCCCGAGGTTAGGTTAGGTTAGTTGTTTGCATCTAGTTTTATCCAACAGGGAATGGCTGGACCTAGTTGTAGCCGGCATGATGAAGGCTAGACCTAGTTTTACCCGAAAACAATCGGCTCGTACTAGGTTTAACCAAGAGTAAGTGGCTACACCTAACCGTAACCGGCTAAAACTAGATGTAGCCGCACTTCGGGTATTAGCCGTAACACATATATATAATACTTAAATGTTTAAATGTAACGAATTCTAGAATAAAAATGTTCAATAAAAAGTTATAAATAAAAATAGTTAGGTAATTCAGAATATCGCTTCTTAAGCAGTCGGGTTTTTTGAATTAATTATCCCAATTAACTACAAATTGGGATAATAAAACACTTTTAACGTGAGCGAAGCCGAAAGTGGAAGCTAGTCGAAAATAAGACTGAGAATGAACGAATATGATCGTTTAAAAACCAACTCACAAACACCAAATATTTTCAAGGTTCATCCAAATCTCTTCAAAACATCTGGCTCCATTCAGTACTCCAAAATGTCGCCATAATATTTTATAGATCACCCAAAGGCACGCATAAAATTACACTCATTAAAATAAATCTTTTCACAAAAATACCGGCAAACGATATCATATTTTCCGGGTAAGCTGTAACGATCTCTCTTTCTTTATTTATATTCTTAATGCTGTTTATTTTGAGATAAAAATGGCACTTCAAACAGTTATCTACTTTGTTCGATTACTGGCGTATTGAATTTCAAGGGGATGAAATGGCAGTAGGAGTTTTGTTAGAGTAATAGTCTGGTAGAACCATTTTTGTTTCTGATTCTTTTTTACTCCTGATGAAACGATACAAATAGCCTTCTGCAAAATTTCTTCTGCTTTAAAACCCTGCGTTTTAGGATACGCATTGTGTGTCTTAATTCTTAATTGTACACCAAAAACAACATTATGAGTACATACAGAATGATAATAAAGTACATGTACAAAGGCGAGCTTAAGGTTACACTAGTCGAAAATTCTTCCATACAAACGTAGTCTAGGGATTATTCCACTGTTTGACGATATACGTTCAAAATAAAAAGTGACATCAATTTGTCTCATCATTATCTAGCCCTGTATGGAAGCAAAAAAGTACAAAAAGAAAATATTTGAAAGTTATGAGCGTCGAAAGTGCCACATTTCGACACTAACTTTAACGCATTTTTGGGCGCAAATAAATATCATAAGAAGACAGAAAATTTCAAAACGGCCTCCATACAAAGATAGATTAGTAGTTCAAAAATGCAAATACTTTTATTTTGAACAGATAGATTTAGTCGTTTTTTCATGATATCTAGACTGCCAAAGGTCTGTTTATAAAATTTCGCGCGCTCGGTTTCGTCCTAAATGAAAGAAAGAAAGAAAGAAAAATTGTTTATTCTGCACAAACTAAACGCACAATACAAAATAAAGAGTGGCATTCACTATAGGTACAAATTAGCCAAAAGCCTCGTATTTAAAACGAAAATGTTTTTTTTTTTTTGTCTCTTGCTTGATGAGAGCAATACACCGTTATATCTGTGTCACCGTTAAATCATTATCCATTTCGCTACAAATTTGCAAAAGTGTGTATTCGTACGCGAACTAACTTTCTACTGCTCATCACAACATCTATCTCTATCGCACGTGTTGTCGGTTGATATAAAATGCATTTCAACCCCGCGCACAAAATAGTTCGTGCCGTCGACTAGTGTACCCTTAACTCAATGTTGAGTTCTCTTACAGCAAACCCTAGGGTGACAGAGAAAGATGACAATATAGAGGGCAGGATCAATATATAAAATAACTAATGACGAATTAAATTAAATATAAATATATATTTTTACATACATACTAATATAATGTCATTGCGCAAGGAAATGATCCTTTATCTTCCTCTTGAAGACCTCCATAGAAGGGCTGTTGCGTAGGGAATGCGGGAGAGACTTCCAGAGACGCACTGCAGTAGCAGAGAAAGAGCCATCATAGTGGCTGGAAGTGTGTCGTGGAGGGCGAAGGAGAAGAGATGTGGCAGTGTGTCAGTGAATGGATGCATTGAGATTTTATAAAGTTGTTTTATCTACACCCATGTTATAAATGCTCTATAAAAGTTTCTGAAACAGTTAGCTTATTGCCAACGTTAAAACAACCAGTATCATAGTATCCATAATATAATCCAAACGTGTGTTATAATGTTGTACTAAATTTCATTAACCCTTTAATTTTTCAATCCCTTCCTTACTCATCAAACAGCAAAATTCTCACAACTCAATTCGTGGTATCTTTATGAATTTCAAAAAAAGAACATAGTCATGCACTTGCGGTTCACTACCACAGCGCCTTAGATTAAAAAACCTATAGGTTATTCGATATAACTATTGCAAAAATGTATTACTTTGTTGTTTACGAAAATGAGCTTGTATGGAACTGTACATTTTTAGGCATTAAAACACTCATGTGATACTATTATCACACTCTGCTTCCCCTCGTGTGATAAACCCACATTTGTTATACGACTTATTATACAACAGTTGCATAAATAACTATTTTACCACTTTAGTATTTAAAAGCTTTCATTATTTCATCCAAAAGACGTCCACTGCTGGACATAGGCCTTTCCCGAGCATCACCACACTGATCAGTCCTCTGTGTCTCGCATCCATCGCATCGCTGCCTTAACAAGGTCATCGGTCCACTTAGAGGAAGGCCTTCCAAGGTTGCTTCTCCCGATTCGCGGACGCACTCCTGAACTATCCGGCTCCATCGTTCTGCGAGCAATGTCTACTGCAATTTTAGCTAAAATTACCAATAAAAATAGACAAAGCGGTTTGAAAAAATGTCTACCTTTTACTTTCACTCATAACATTCTTTTGCAGGATTAGATTCTTATCAGCACAAAACCAACTGCCAATAAGAATGTATATTCTTGTTAAGAAAAACTAAATCCGATTCTAGAATTAACTAAGTTCCTGAGTAAGAACTTCAAATGCAGATTTTCTTTTCTTCTCAGTTGAGTTTATGGCTATTCAAAGCTTTTATCTTTATTTTTCCTGGTATCCGCCTTGAAGACTGATCTCAAACGCGCACTCTTATTTACCTAATTTATATTTTGTTTTTTTTTCTTCGATATCGGTTTGTTTATCAGAGCGGACTTGGATTAAACGCATAGGTGGACCTGGATTGGGAATAAGCTCAGGAC
Source organism: Orthosia incerta (assembly GCA_948252205.1). Lineage (NCBI taxonomy): Eukaryota > Metazoa > Arthropoda > Insecta > Lepidoptera > Noctuidae > Orthosia > Orthosia incerta. The sequence goes on from OX411761.1 coordinate 9,261,753, forward strand.
AAACATGAACAAAAACCGGCCAAGTGCGTGTCATACTTAGCACATTTAGGGTTCCGTACCAAACCGCAAAAACGAGTAGTTTCTAATTTTAATAAACCGGCCAAGTGCAAAAGGGTTCCGTACTTGGTAAATTGCGGTTTACGATTTATGACGTATTAAAAAAATCTACTTACTAGATATCATTCAAATCAATTTTCGGTGAAAGTTTACATGATCATATATTTTTTTTTCCAGAACTTACAGGGGGGGGGGACCACATTTTACCACTTTGGAAGTGTCTTTCGCGCAAACTATTCAGTTTAGGAAAAAAAAAAATTAGAAACCTCAATATCATTTTTGGAGACCTATCCATAGATACCCCACAAGTATGGGTTTGAAGAAAAAAATTATGAGTTTCAGTTAGTAAGGGGAACCCACAATTTTTTTTTTGTTCTATTATTGCGTGAAAATCTTAATGCGGTTCACAGAATACATCTACTTACCAAGTTTCAACAGCATAATTCTTATAGTTTCGGAAAAAGTGGCTGTGACATACGGACGGACAGACAGACAGACAGACAGACCCCTTGGGTACGGAACCCTAAAAAAACAAGCGTACAGTAAGCAGTTTATCGGACAGGGAAATCTCTTACAGGTTTCTAAAGGACTGTATTATTGTCTTGTTATACATTGTTTGAAACATTTTTCAAACGTGACCCTTTTCCGTTGGCTTGGTTTCCGAAAACAATGTTGTTAGAAAATAATGTTGCTTGTTAAACATTCATATAATATGTAGTACTTATATATTAATTAATCACAAAATCCTCCCCACTTATTTTACTACTATTACAGCCAATTACGGATTTAAAATTTCACATCACACATTATCAGCCTATTAATGGTCCCACTGCTGGGACACAGGCCTCCTCTCTGTGAGAATACAATTACAATTTAGTAGCATAATAATAATAATCTTAATATTCTGCGAAATACTCGTATTAAGAATTTAAAACATGACTATACAATAAAATGGCAACGCGAAACGGAATACGAAATGTCGAATTTACACTCCTGCAAAGTTCAACGGCAGTGGCTTTAAAAATATTTTTATTTTCTTTACGCTGCGGCAAAACTACTTCTACGTGTATACACACTACTGCTCGAGAATTTGGGTTAAACTTCAAACACACTATTACGCAAAATAAGGAATTCCAGAGACCGCAGTTGGTGTAGGTACTCTAGTTTTTCCTAATTTGATATTTGCTCATGATACAGTTGTTTTGGGAGCTAAGTTTAAATAGCTGTGCAGTACGATGATGACGACATTGAACGGGAGCGGAGAGCGTTGTCGGTTAGAGCGAACATGCTGGCTCGCAGGTTTGCACGATACTCACTTTCGGTCAAAATAACGCTCTTTCGACCCTACTGTACGTCCTTTTATACGAGCAGCCTGTGGGCTAGCTATACGCAAAGATCGTACAACGCCCTTCACGTTCAGTACAATAATGCGTTTAGGATGTTGGTGGGGCTGCCTCGCTTCTGTAGTGCGTCAGGGATGTTTTTTTTTTTTTTATTCGAGACGGGTTTGCTCTTGACTCTAGTCTAGGTCAGCGGTGACAGAGACAGAGTCGACGATGGAGTGAGCTTACCCAGAAGAAGCCTGTTCACTCTAACTTTGAAGAGATTCGGGTTGTATGCGTTAGGAAACACAGACGCAGGCAGTGAGTTCCACTCTTTTGCTGTGCGCATTATGAAGGATGTTTGGAAGCGCTTGGTGCGAATTGGTGGAATAGCAACTAGGTGAGGATGGTAACTTGCAGTGCGTCTAGATGTCCTATGGTAGAAGGGGGGCGGTGGGATGAGGTCGTGGAGCTCATGAGCACACTCGCCAAAATACAGTCTGTAGAAGACCGACAAGCAGGCAACCTTACGGCGATGAGCTAAGCTGTGAAGCTTGGCATCCACCAGTTTGACGTCGCCAATTAGTCTATTGGCTCTGCGTTCCACCGAGTCAAGCGCGGCAAGCTGATATTTAGCTGAGCCATCCCAGAGGTGGCTGCAATACTCCATGCAGGATCGGACTTGCGCTTTGTAAAGAGTTAATAGCTGTCCAGGCATAAAGTATCGCTTCACTCTGTTTACGACAGTTTCTTTGCCGCAATTTGGGCTTTGTACTCGATGGTGGCGCCGAAGTTGAGACTGGATGTCAACTCCATGCCAAGGAGCTCGAGCCGATCAGTTACAGGAACAGATGCACCCCGAAATGCGGATGTTTGCGGATGCGCATGTACATTGTTTCTACACAACGATGCGCAAAAGGTGCGCATCTGCGCAGGGTGTGGGGCAGCTCCTACAGCATCCTAAGTATGATTTCGTGTCGCCTAGACTGTGTTTTCGTGGGTCACTGTTGTGCCATCTCACATGGGTTGTCGCAACGGTGATCCACTGTTATTTGTTGTTTTGTGTTTGTAGTGTCAGTTTGTTAATATCTGTATTACTAACATAGATGTAAGTTTTACTAACCATCTTTTGAGTCACGGATACTCGAATAAAGAGAAATTCTATTCTATTCTATTCTAGTACACTTTAACAAATAACAATTTGACACGAAATGAGTATCATACCATAACATAAAACACGTAAAATTAAGCCTGTATTTCCAGAAGACAGACTGACAGACTGACTGTTAGTAGGTATACCTACATTTCGCCAGTTCCACGTAATAGGTAGCGACCCTATCGTCGTCAAACAGATGCAAAATAATACTCCGAGTAGTAGTAGTGGTAGGGACTCCCGTTTCCGCACTAAGACTCTCATTTGGTTCAGTGTGCTTGGGGGCTAACATAGACAGCCTAACTCCATCCAAAAGCACATAACCTTCCTGGGGGCTTCACAAGCTTCACGGAGCGACCTCACTGTTTCGAGGATTTCTTTGCGTTGATATTCCACGGCCTCGCATTCCAGAATTACGTGGGCGGCTGATTCTTCGGCGTTAACACAGCCCCTGCAAAGTGGGCTGTCTGTGACGCCTATGTTGAAAATATGTTTGTTAAGGAGAGTGTGACCTGTTATTGTCTCTTTAATAATTTTTTGGTTGTTTCTATTTAGGCAGAGAAGTTTTTTAGTTAGACGTGGGTATACATTTGGCAAAGCCATTTTTGACTGTCTACAGCCTATTGCCGGTGAACATCTGTTATTATGGAGTTCTGTTGATATTTGGGGAATCCACGCATAAAATTGTGAGAAAGGCTCTTTGCAAGTTCATTTGCGGCATCATTGCCTAAGGCACTATCCAAACTCCGAGCTACCATTGGAAATTCCAGAAGAGAACAACAAATACCATTATAGCCTGACCTGGAATTTTTTTTTTTTGTTCGTGTGGGAAATCATGAAATGAATTCTCCCGCTCTGGGTGAAGCGGAAGGGCGTGTCAGACTTTTACTGACTAAAACCCACCCGTGTTCCTTGAGTTGCGTGAGCTTTTTCAAATTTATCCGCGACTCAGACAGGCATCGTCCTAGCGGACCCCGTCAGTTTTGCTAACAACTCGGGCCTGGTCCTAATCGGACTGCGACCTACCCGTTACTCGATGTCCGCAAGTCCGCGCCTACGGTGGTGGTCGGAAATCAGCTTGCGTCTCCCTACGCTGGAAATATATCTTAGGACCTCGTGCTTAGCAGTAACACTTATAAACACTACGGCAAGTAAAAGTGTACAAGATACTTACTTATTTATCTTTCCAAGAACGTACCTAATTAACAAAATCCTCTTTAACACGAAAATACACCTAAATATCAAAAACATACATCCCACACTCAGCAATTAACAATAATTGCTATAATTAGAATCACAGAGATGCCTACACCTCTGGCATATAACATTATTTGGTACAACGAGATTACGCCACACTAATTTGTTTGGCATCTAATAATATATTACATTTTTATTACCTACGATATTTTTCCTTAACATTGTGAGAAATGTGGAAATGAAAGTAATATACGTTTTGTTAGATTAATTCTTGAATTATTCGTTTTCTAAATGAGAGGAAATTAGTGATATAATTAGGCCATATTTGATGATGTGTTCTAATTAAGTTATGATCTGTGAGAATCTAAATGATGACACTAAATTTTAGAACAATAGGTACCTTATGCCCGGCTTCCACTGCGAGCGGAATGGGCTCCGTTCAGAGTCTGTTTAACTCGCAATGGCGAACTGCATAGAAGTGCTTCCACTGAATAAAGTAAGCGGAGCGGACTAAACGAGTTCTAAGAGTCACGAAAGTGTTCGCACAGTCGAGCGGATTCAGTGCGGACTCCGCTCGACTCGCAGCACTGATTTTCATACGAGCACTTCCATCGCAATCGAGTAAGCGGAGCGAATTGAGTCAGAAATGGGTCCGTTGTGTCATGGCTTCGCACGCTAGTTTTGAACGTACTCGCACGCACCACAAAGTCTGCTGGCACTGCTGGCAGTGGAAGGAAAATGCTGAGACTCTTTCTTAGTGGAAGTGCGCAACTATTTTACTCCGATCCGCACAGTTCGTTACCTCCGTTTCCGCTCATTACCCTTTTTTAGTGGAATTATATGAAAGAAAAGAGTGTAAATAATAGAGTGACAACTGACAGGATAAAATGGAAGAAGAAAACGTGCTGGACCGAACCCAAGGACCCAACATGGGACAAGGGCAAGAAGATGATGATGGTAAAGACCGAGGTTGAGAAAAGTTACTTGCACACTTATATGTTACAGGCATATGGTTCAAATTCATTTGTTTTTAGGGTGGGTCAGGTAACAGCTATCGCCGACTGCACATTGGCTAAGCATTATTCTGGTCACTGTAGCACAATTGTGAAATTACAATAGCAAAATAGAGATAGAGACATTACATCTAAGATAAAACATGTGTAAAGTAAAGTTGCCCAATCTCGGACCTAATATTGACTACCGAACAATGAACAGTCTATTTATCAATCTTTCTAGCCTATTCCCAACTACGGGGGTGTCTGTTAGACTGGAATATTTATGGAGTTTCTTGTGCATTCTTCTCCATAACAACCTACTTTCCGAATGCACGGTAGAATCAACTTTTATAACTTGTCAATTTTAATGTAACTAACGTTCAAAAGTGCCGCTTGGTGGCCTACTTGAAATTAAATATCATTGTCTTTTGTCTTTGTCTTTGAATAACCGAATGCGGCTGAATACCAGTAGGTAGGTATTTTATATAGATCAAAGTCAAATTCAAGTCAAAGTCAAATGTATTTATTCAACTAGGCCAATAAGCGGCACTTTTAAACGTCAAACAAAAATTAAATTTTTGTTCAAGTAATAAAAGTTGATTCTACTGTGCAGTTGATCGAATGCCTATCTGACCTTCATGCCCAAGTAACTGCGTACCAAGATAACCATTCGGGCCTTTGGTTACCCGTTAACAAGCATGAATATGGTCCAAGGAATTATCTTCAGTTTGCCCTTATGTAAGGTCGTCACAGAAGATTCTTTCTTCCACATATTTTTACTACGCTGGCTTTCAAAACTTTGTACCACACTTTTAAAATTGCAATTTCTCCTAAACTATAGATGTCAGAGTTTTGAAATAAAATTTATAAGTATGTATTACGCCATTACGGGGCCGATTTTTCAATAGTCTGATAACTTTTAACTGAGGAATATAAAATCGCCGTTTGACATATTTTCTATACAAAAGCTGTCAAACCTACATTTTTATTCGATAAAAAAATCGGCCCTTAATTTCATAAACTGGTATTGCCTCCTCGGGCTCTGTTGAAAAACGTCTTTAAACAACTTATTTATTTTTCGTATTTTTCTCAGTAAATTTTATAATTTTTTACCTACACAGGTTTTTGGTTTCTATCATTTTTTATGTTAAAACGTTACTTAGGTATGTATAATAAAGTATATAATTTCAAAGGAAGTTGATGAAATTTACTATAAATTTTTTATAGGAAATTTCATCAACTTCCTTTCAAAACTGTGCTTTCTATAGTTAAGGAGAAATTGCAATTTCAAAAGTGTGTATTAAGTTTTGAAGGTCAGTGTAATTTATATCCGCCATACTTCTTTTTATCGCCATAGAACTAAAAAGCATTAACCACAAGTTTTCCTTGTGAGTTGACGATTCCGTACCATTATAAATCTAGATTTTTCGTCACAGCTCCATCACCATCAGGTCATTCAACTCATGCTGCGGTATTTCGAAACGGGGTACCTATTCATTGTCTTCAATACGTACTGTTACTACACAGTAGGTATATAAATGGAAATACAAATAAACGGCAAAACAATCAAGGATGGCGTGTGAAACACTCATTAGGAACCGTCTGTTTACTAGAACATAATAACGGACGGCCGGATTTAGGATTCCGTGGCCGGTTTTACGTTTTGTTAGTTTGGTTTATTTGTCATGTTGTGCTAGACTTGTGTTCTGTTTGGATTGAAGTTCTTTGTGTTTGTTAGCATTGTTTGTTAAGCACTTAGTAGTGGTTTATTTGATATTAACATTTAAATTGATTTCTTTGTTGGCGTCGTTCATAATTTAGCGACGTCACGGTTGGTGTATTGGTTAAGCGATCGGCTGCTACGCCGCGCGAGTTCGATTCCCGCACGGAACATATATTTGTATGGCCTACAGATAGTTGTTCCGGATCTGGGTGACTTGTGTATACAGTAAGTTTAGTTGTTTGTTAATGCACCCACGATACAGGAAGAAATTCCTAGTGTGGAGCAAATAATTTTTATCAAAAATTAGGACTTTTAGTTTCAATAAAACTTGCTTATTAGGCCTCTCCCGAGTGTCGCCACATCGATCAGAGCTGTTTGTCTCGGATATTCAGTGTGCTAATGCATTTTTAGCAGCAACATATATAATAAGCTCGGAAAACAGATTCTACTTCAAAAAATCTAATTTAACCACACGATCTACATAGTTGAAAATTAATTTATTTTCTTTAAAAACTGGCCTAGTGCGTGTCCGGGCCACGCGCACTAATATCGTTCCGTAGTTGCACTATAATGCGGACTAAGAAGAGGGCTTTTTGTTGTTTTATGAACTACGGTTTCGGCGGCTAAAAGCGTCTAAAACGGGCCCTCATAGGACGATGGTAACTGAAGGAGTTATTAAAAAAATATGTGGTGGGGATATTTGACTCTAATAAAAATTTGCAATATAAAGCTTAATTTTACGCAAACGGATCCCTGAATCGAAAAATGGTTTTCACAGACCCGTAATATGTTTGAATGGCATATCCAACGATACCCCACAGGATAGACTAGAAAAAAATAACATCCATACCTAAAAAAATTGCAACAATTTTTTTAATGATTTTATTTTACCACTTTGTTGGCGTGATTAATATCCAAATTATAGTTTTCTAGTACTAATAGTCTCTGAGATAAGCTGTGGACGGACAGACATGGCGAAACTACAAAGGTTCCTTGTTGACTATGGAACCCTAAAAATGACTTTAAGAGTTCAGGCCCCTTCTGGTTTTTTCAATCAACGTGCCCATATTAAATAGCTGTTGACAGATTAATAAACCATAGCTCGGAAATTAAAAATGGCTACTTACATCACGTGTGCCAAGGTAATAAAATGAAACAGTTAAAATAAATTAACGACTCGCGATAACTGTCGACTGTTATAATTATTGTTTATTTATTTATATGTATATCTGTCAATTAAGTCGCCAAGTTTATTCATTTATACTACATGCATCGTAAGTACAAAGGCGGACTTAATATCTTAGGCATTCTCTAACAGCCAACCGATGTATGTGAAGAGACAACATTTCAGGTTGTACATCGAGTAGTAGGTTTAATATTATAGTTTATATATTTAAACAATACTGCCATTGGTTAATTCCAGGAGTTTGACAGCGACAGCTTCTGCTAAAGTGACATTATTGCGATCAAGACGTATCCAATGACGTCATCAAAACCTTTTCTTAAACCTAACCTATGGTTGATTCTTTTAGAATCTGGTAGCCAAAATTTTAAAACAAGCCAGTATTTCAACTGTAACAAAGCTTATGCCAATCAATATAATAACTAAAAACAAAAATCGAACACAGCTTAAACCGAATTACACAAACTTTCCCATTTCGCTACGTTCCCTCCGATCGCACAGTTCGTTACAAAATATCAAAGCAGAATGCAAATGGCGGACCAACTTTTCGGCTTTCACCCTACATAGTCTACAATTTATTTATGTAGTAGCTTTTACTGCGGCTTCACTTGTGTGCCTTTTCTGTTCATAAATAATTTAGACTCAAGTCAGGCATACAACGACCTAGATACAATAGTCTAGATTTATCTAACTTTTTCTAGAATTATTTATTTGAAACGTTCATGGACTTAGATAATGTTGCGGTAAATAGACTTTTTGCTTTGCTGTCTAGATAGTCCATTAGTCTTCTAGGTATCTAGTTTTTATTTTTTAGTTTTCGTGACGTTGTATATTTGTAGACGGGCAATATTTGTGTATAATTTATGTCTATTTCTGTCAAAAGATTAGGTCTTTTGTTTCACAGTGATACATAAAATATACTTTTTTACTTTACTGATTAAATAGTGTAGTCAAGAATTTTATAGTAAAACATGTTTTGCGATTTGAAAAGGCAATAATTAAATTCGATAACGTATGTCGATTATTTGAGATAGATTTATTTGGAGAATTTATTTTAATATAATTTGTATACTCCTTTCTCTGAAATATCATGAAGAAGCCGTTATAGTATTATATCCTTTGAGTAATTGAATATTTTTGTATTTTTTTTTAAATAAACGTATATATATTGAATGTAATATATATCATTGTTACAACACATACATTAATAATTTGATGTCAAAGTCACAACGACACGTCATAAAGCATTAAAATAAAAAAACATTGTCTTACTAGTCAAATAGCCCGCCCCTAACTGTTTTCCGGCGCAAAGGATTTTTTTTTGTAATTGTTAATTAGTAAGTAATAGCAGGTTATTCTTGTAAAAGGATAATATTTATTTATGCTGTATACACTAGCTGTCCCACGCGGCTTCGCTCCCGTCAACTGGCTACGTACCTACCCTATCCTACCTACCCTACTCTACACCTACCCTACACATACCCTACACCTACGCTACACCTATGCTACACCTACGCTACACCTACGCTACACCTACGCTACACCTACGCTACACCTACGCTACACCTACGCTACACATACGCTACACCTACGCTACACCTACGCTACACCTACGCTACACCTACGCTACACCTACGCTACACCTACGCTACACCTACGCTACACCTACGCTACACCTACGCTACACCTACGCTACACCTACGCTACACCTACGCTACACCTACGCTACACCTACGCTACACCTACGCTACACCTACGCTACACCTACCCTACACCTACCCTACACCTACCCTACACCTACCCTACACCTACCCTACACCTACCCTACACCAACCCTACACCTACCCTACACCTTCCCTACACCTACCCTACACCTACCCTACCCTACACCTACCCTACCCTACACCTACCCTACATCTACCCTACACCTACCCTACACCTACCCTACACCTACCCTACACCTATCCTACACCTTCCCTACACCTACCCTACACCTCCCCTACACCTACCCTACCTACCCTACATACATGATTGCATAACTGAAACCGTTTACGCAGCGTACGCAACGGAAGCCCTCAAAAAGTAATATTAATTCCCGTTTTTGCAACATTTTTCATTTATGCTCCGCTCCTATTGGTCGTAGCGTGATATTATATAGCCTATAGCACTCAGGAATAATGTAGCTTTCTACCAGCGAAAAAATTTTTAGAATTGGATCATTAGTTCCAGAGATTACCCCCTACATACAAACTTACAAATTTTACCTCTTTATAATATTATAATATATAATAATAAATAATAAAATAATAATAATAAATAATAATAATATTTCAACTTGATACCGAAGACAAGATCTTTTTCCCTAGAACGCCTGGAGCGTTCCAGTCTTGACTCAAGGACAGACAGACAGACAACAGAGTGATCCTTTATGGGTTCCTTTTTTCCGTTTGAGCAACGTAATCCTAAAAGAAGAAAAAGTTGAAGTTTAAGTAGAGACAAGCAATAGAGAAGTCCACTTATTTTTACATAACGTGATAGTTCCTAGTGTATAACTTTAGGAAACAAACGTAAATCAATTTAAGTGCCCGTTTAGAATCACAATGTAGAATAAACAGGTACTTGAAGCGAAAAGGTTATCACTTCCAGAATAAAAATCACATTAGGAACCATGTATGACTCCTGAGTGTCTTTTGTTTTGAAGTTGTGGTATGGCGGGTCCACACTACACAGACTTTGCACAGACTTTCATCAAATTCTATAGAATTTTGTCTGTGCGACACAGCAGTACGGACAAATGTTTGTGTGTGTTACTGTAAAAGCGGGAAGTACGGTAAATCTGTTTTTTTATTATTTTTTATTTTTTTGTTATATGTTCGCGTTTGACCACTATCTCGCCTGATGTTAAGTGATGATGTGGTCGAAGGTGAAGCACGCTTGCCTAGAAGCAACCTATTCACTCTTGACTTGAAGACCCCTAGGTTGTAGCTATCAGGAAACAAAGACTAGGTAGGGAATTCCACTCCTTAGCTGTACGCACAATAAAAGTATTTTCAAAACGCTTTGTGCGTATGGGTGGGATATCCACCATGTACCGATGGCGCATTGCCGTACGTCTTGTTGTCCGATGATGGAAAGGGCTAGACGGAATCAAATTGTGCAGTTCCATCGCACACTCTCCGAAATGTAACCGATAGAAAACCGACAGGCTGGCAACTCGTCGTCGGTGTTCAAGGCTCTGGAGCTTTGAGTTGACCAGCGCATCGTTGCCGATAAGTCTCTTGGCCCGTCTGTCAATCGACTCAAGTGCATCTAGTTGGTACCTGGCAGATCCGTCCCAGAGGTGAGAGCAGTACTCCATGCATGACCGAACTTGCGCTTTATACAAGTTGAGCAGCTGTTCAGGCGTGAAGTACGGTCTTCAATTAGAATTTAAGGCCCGAAATGATCTATGATAATCATCGATTTAGAGCTTTTACCTGCAATGTCGCTGTTAGGATTTACCTCAAAGACTTGTACATATTGAAAATTGCGATTTCTGTGATACATTATCATCATATTCTGCCTAGCCTTTTTCCCAACTATATTGGGGTCGGCTTCCATTCTAACCGGATTCAGCTGAGTACCAGTGTTTTACATGGAGCGACTGCCTATCTGACCTCCACAACCCAGTAACTGGGTAACACGGTACCCCTTGGCAAGACTGGTGTCAGATCTCAAGTTTCTGACTACTCGTAACGACTGTCAAAGATCTTCAAATGACAGCCGGGACCAACGGCTTAACGTGATTTCCGAGGCACGGAGGAAACTCGGTATGTTGAAATGGCCATCCACTGACCGACCTCGTCAAGCGTTGCTTAACCTTGATGATCGACCCGTGCGGCTGTTCTTTCTGTGATACATTATAAAGCTACGTATAATAAACATGATACCAACTTTGGTGAAGCTAATCAGTCAGTACTTAAATTGTTGTCACTATTTCATATCAAAGTGTGTGAGGCTCATGGCTAAATAATAACAGCCGCACGGTTCGATCTTCAAGGTTAAGCAACGCTTGACGAGGTTGGACCGTGGATGGGTGACCATTTCAACATACCGAGATTCCTCTGTGCCTCGGAAAGCATGTTAAGCCGTTAGTCCCGGCTGTCATTTGAAGATATTTGACAGTCGCTACGGGTAGTCAGGAGCCTGAAATCTGACACCAGACTTGCCAAGGGGTATCCTGTGACCCAGTTACTGGGTTGTGGAGGTCAGATAGGCAGTCGCTCCATATAAAACACTGGTACTCAGCTGAATCCGGTAAGACCGGAAGCCGACCTCAATATAGTTGGGAAAAGGTTAGGCAGATTTTAGTGTCATAGACATTACAATTGTTCAAACATTTACAAGTCCGCAATTAGCAATTATCATTGATCATTTCGTGCTTTTACCAGTATGACTTGGTAAATCCTAGAATTTACCGAACTTCGGGTTTTTACAGTAACATATATTATACTAGCTTCTGTCAGCGGCTTTGACCGCGTGAATGACGAAAATTATCCCAAGGGAACATATTCCCGGCATAAAAATATCCTATATGCTATTCCAGACTATAATCTATCTCTGTGCCAAATTTCATCCAGATCCGTCCAGCCATTTGAGCGTGAAGAAGTCACAAACATACAAACAAAGTTTCGCCTTCGTAATATTAGTGTGACTAGTTAATAGATAAGGAAATAAGATAAGATAAGATATTCATAGTTAAGATAAGGACAGACCGCTCGGTACTTAAATCGCTCACTTTTACCTATGAAATCAGTTTTCATTGGTCAGTCTTACTTCCATTACATATAGGTATAAAACACAAATATAAGGCAACTAAAATGCAAATAGCATATCAGTAAAAATGTAACATTTATACCAGGCCTAAAATCCAGACTAAACCAATAATTTAAAAACACTAGACAGAAAACCCTCACCTCAACCTACATTTTAAAAACAAAGAGCACCCAAATAAATTAAAAGAGACGCAATTCTAGCCACAAAAAGGTCTAGTCAGACTATTCTCACGAAACCCAAATTTTTAACAGAGATAAAGGAATTTTACAACGGCTCTCGTTAACTCGGCGAATTATTCAAAAATGTGAGGACACAAACACTTTGCGAGTGAAAATTTAAAATGAAAGAGGTTATTTTATTTTAGAGATAGTCCAGACTGGTCGTGGCACGAAAATTACACGCCGTAAATTACAGCGACTTTTGGCTAACATGTAATACGGTTTTTTGTCTGGTACCTATTTAAGTGAGGGAAAGGTTAGATATAATGTTAGTCTTTTTAAAGTACTTACATAATTATTATGTAAGTACTTTAAAAAGACTAACATTTAAAAAAGTAAAGTTGTTGGTAATTTGTATTATGTCAACTAAACCATTCAAAGGCACTTTTGAAATGCCACCAAAAAAAAAAAAACTAAAATGAAGCCAATTGCACATTCGTAGTAGGTCTCTATGGAGAAGAACGTGCAAGTAACTCCACGGACACTCGTTTGAAGCCAGTTGCACATTCGTAGTAGGTCTCTATGGAGAAGAACGTGCAAGTAACTCCACGGACACTCGTTTGAAGCCAGTTGCACATTCGTAGTAGGTCTCTATGGAGAAGAACGTGCAAGTAACTCCACGGACACTCGTTTGAAGCCAGTTGCACATTCGTAGTAGGTCTCTATGGAGAAGAACGTGCAAGTAACTCCACGGACACTCGTTTGAAGCCAGTTGCACATTCGTAGTAGGTCTCTATGGAGAAGAACGTCCAAGCAACTCCACGGACACTCGTTTGAAGCCAGTTGCACATTCGTAGTAGGTCTCTATGGAGAAGAACGTGCAAGTAACTCCACGGACACTCGTTTGAAGCCAGTTGCACATTCGTAGTAGGTCTCTATGGAGAAGAACGTGCAAGTAACTCCACGGACACTCGTTTGAAGCCAGTTGCACATTCGTAGTAGGTCTCTATGGAGAAGAACGTGCAAGTAACTCCACGGACACTCGTTTGAAGCCAGTTGCACATTCGTAGTAGGTCTCTATGGAGAAGAACGTGCAAGTAACTCCACGGACACTCGTTTGAAGCCAGTTGCACATTCGTAGTAGGTCTCTATGGAGAAGAACGTGCAAGTAACTCCACGGACACTCGTTTGAAGCCAGTTGCACATTCGTAGTAGGTCTCAATGGATAAGAACGTGCAAGTAACTCCACGGACACTCGTTTAAATTTTAATTACAAGTACTTGATTAGGTCATTATTGTGGGAAAATTACTTACGAACCATGTAAAAAGACGTGCACGCAAAAGCGTCTAGCTAGATTAAACAAACAACCCCATAATAAAATAACTTATTAAAAACAGGCCGAGGCAGCCAAGTTATGACAAATCCCAACTGATGGCGCCCATTCACGAACATGATGCATGGATTGGCACCACTCAGCTCAACCATCATGAAGGGAACCGAATGATCCAAAACATTTGCCACCATCAGAGAGATATTTGAGAGAGCATGACATACTCTTAATTGCCAGGGCACTTTCAAGTCAACGAACGACATAATAGGTGTTACACATTATAATTTGTTTGTGGGAGATAATTTATTATATTAACCCTAATAGTGATAAAATAAAAAATCATATAAAAAAAACAAAATGATAAACCGACTGCCAAAGCAAAACACTAAAGAATGCAAAAATAACTTTCGTTTCAGAAGTCTGTGTCTCTTGTACCTCTTGTTTTATCATTTTGCAACGTCTTATCTTTACAAATCGATAATATTTCATGCATCGGATCGATCTTCCACGGGATTAAAACGTCCAAAATGTAACGGTAAAGGTAACATGAACATATTTTAGCCTTTGGTTTTGGCAAACTAACGAGGTAAAGATAAAAGTCTAAGCCATTCCATTGCCGCAGTCTAATTTAGATATCAATCGAATATATTTAACCTACTTTTTCTCCAAAACACTGACTTCATATATCACAAAAGAATATATTCGCCTTCCATTCTTGACCTACATTCAGAATTTTGCCAAATTCACGAAAAAAATATTCTTCGACCGTTCAGAAAAAGTTTTGTGCAATTTACTACAAAAGTGTTTGTTTGGCATCGAACTCAAGACATAGCAAAAACTACTTAAAAACTTCTTGACAGGTGTAAGAAATAATGGCATTACTTTTTGTGCTTTATTTTACTTTGCATAAGATTCCAAATTGCATGCCAATTTTAGTGTTTAGTGGAGGGTAGCAAAGGACTATTCGGGGTGAATAGAATTGGTTGGCGAAAAGTTGAATTATTTTCGGCAATAAATAAGGGTGGTAGAAAAGTTATTGGCACCATTGTATTATATAATAAATCCGTTAGTGATCCGTACTACCGAAATTTGGGTAAATTGTTCAGTAACAAAACATTTTAGACCAGTAGCTAATGCTAGCTAAAAGATGTCACGCAGTTCGGGCTTAGGCCATCTCCAACTCTCTCCATTGTCCTCTGTCCTCTGCGATTCTAGTTCAATAAGTCCCCAAAATGCGGTTATCGTCTTCCCATCTTGTTTTTTGGCATCCCTATTTTCTAGTCCCGTCTCTTGGGTACCATCATCATCATCATTTCAGCCGAAAGAGATATAATTCTGGACATAGGACCCCCAAGTGTCGCCACATTGACCGGTCCCGTGCGTCTGGCATCCAGTGGATTGCAACCTCCACCAGGTCATCGGTCCACGTAGTGGGAGGCCTTTCAACCGGTCACTTATTTTACGGGTACACTATAATACATTTTATTATGTTAATATATCACCCTATACTGTCTTACAGCTGACCTAAGCCTTACCTCCACTTCTCACGGCTGCTAGCTATTCATCATGAAGCTATCTAGTTCGTCCCGACATTATAATAAATTGGGTTTGTAAAACTAGGCCTAACGTGACACCGTGCCGGATTATTACCATTACAAATCGATGATGACAATTATTATTAATGACTTCAACATGATAACGATGACATTGTAAGGTTGTGCAGTGAAATAAGGCACTCTTTAGGTTTTGTTTCCTATAGGTAACTATAAATATGTTTTCATTTAAGTATTTAAACTTTTAAAGGGTTATTTTAGTACCAGTTATTTTAGTAGTCGACTTTGAGAAAGAGTACTGTTTGTTAAAATACTGATGTAAGGACTAGTGCTTGTGAAAAAGAATGCCAAAGACATTGCAGCACAAACTTTTTTCTTTTAGTTAAGTCAAGCTTATTTCAAAGATGCTCCACCATCGACTACATCATCGCTTACCATCAGGTGAGATAATTCAGCGCTTGCTCGTACGTCTTCGGTTTTCGTCGTGCGTCTCCAGCTTCTAATTGGCATCTTTCTTTTGTGCGGATCTTCGCTTGTACTATCCTGCATGCAGCACGCTGTCCTCGCACAATTTATCACGCAAAAATTTTATAAAATAATTATTTTGCAAATTCTGAAAATTGACGGCAAGCTAAATTGATTGAAAAGTTTTAGTTTCCTAGGTGATCGGAAAGTGCCTTAAAAATCACTGCAAAAAGGTTTTTGGTTTTCATTGTTACACTTTTTTCGGTTTAGCTCCTCAGCCCGCAAACAATACAGAACTTGACGTGAGATAAGGAACTCTGTTCCAAAAAAGTTTGGTAACCCTGCGGAGTAGCAGCACTCTTTAGGTGGCAGTAACCACCTTCCCAAAATTTAATTTAACTGTCTGAAATATATTTCAACAACGCCTTTTCTCTTTTTCAGAAGAGAAAGCAAAGAACACAGAGCCCAAGTCGGAAGAACAAGCAGCGACAAAGATCCAGGCAGCGTTCCGCGGGCACCGGACGAGGAAGTCGATGAGCATGAAGACCAGCAAGCCCCAGCAGCCGCAGCAGCCGCAGCAGCAGCAGAAGCAGCAGCAGCAGCAGCCAGAACCGCTGCCGACCAAGGCCGAGCTCGAGGCGGAGTTCAGGGCTGATGATAAAGGTCAGTGACCTTTTTAAACATTAGGGCTATGATAGAAGATGATAAAGTATGTTTGTTATATTTTAGTTTAGGTCACGAGGGCCTTTTTAAAACCATTAAAATATTATCTGCAGCGGAATCTATACCACCACATACAAACTATAGAAACCAAACCTACATCGCGCAAACAAAGTTCTCGGCGTGATTTGTGGTACACGTGTGTGCGTCTGGTCGGAGATTGAAAAGGTATTCAATGGAATTTGCGGGCCTTCGCAACCGTTTTCCACATACCTTTATATAACTTTTTGTCGCTTTAAAATTACCTACCGTGCCATCACGCTAGTGGGCACCTAACCTGCTAATACTTAACGACATAAGAATTATAAACTGTTGCTCTTACGAATGAACCAATATCAGAAGGATCAGATTTTTTTACCTAGATAATTATTCCTAGTTCGTGTTGAACAAAATGCAAAAGCCTGAAGGTTTAGGAGAAGCATTGCTACGAAAACTAAATCTTAGTTCGCAATTACGAGCTCGCTTGGGAGAATTATCCAATCTGCTAATCTGGCAGTTCAAACCGCCTCAGTCATAAGCGTTATATTGAGGCAAAAAGTTGATTAAACGAATTGGGTTCGGGGTCGGTTATGTAAGTCTAGATTGTGAGATCCAGTGAGATTAGGTCAATTCTAATCCATATATCTACTTACTTTTGTGAGAGGCAGGCATCCTAGTTTTCTGTCTACAATGTCTCTTTTGGCATCTGCAGCATTGATTGATTAAATTGTTCCCTAGATCTCGAATAGGTCGTTTAAGACTATCGAAAAAAGGGAACACCGATGTCAAAGGTTTCTGGTTTCTGTAGAAGACTCATTTGAATATTGACACAATGCATGTCATCGGCTAAGTTTGATAGAATAAAAACATCTAAGTAGGCAAAAGCTTTATTGACACTTTTCGTCCATTTATAGATCTTGGTGAACCTGGTTTTTAAGGCCCGTATTCCGGATGCTCAAACTCCACTCAAACTCAAAATTGGCCACACCTACCAATCAACTGCTAACCAATTACAACTCTCGAGTTTGGCATATGATTCTTCAGCTTGACATATCTATGTGTACTCAATAGAGCAAAAGTTCAGACGCAACATACGTTATCGAACTCTTTTAACACAACAAGTGTGGAAGGTCATCATCATCATCTTCCTGCCCTTGTCCCATGTTACTTGGGGTCGGCGCAACACGTTTTCTTCTTCCTAACCATCCTGTCCCCCGTCACGCTATCACTGACTCCCTTTTCTTTCATATCACTCCTCACACAGTCCATCCATATTTTCTTTGGCCGTCCCCTCCCTCTCATCTCATCCACATTTATACATAACATGTGTGGAAGGTATTGAATGAAAATGAAAGTCCAAGTTAGCGAGTACGAGTAAGTTCCAAGTACATGCTAACACTACTCAAATCCACAGATTTTGTGTTAAGAGTACAGTAACGTTTGGGGCGTCTAGGATCTTGGACTTGAGCGCATTAATGTACATCATCTACCTAGCCTTTTTCCCAACTATATTGGGGTCGGCTTCCAGTCTTACCGGATTTAGCTAAGTACCAGTGTTTTACATGGAGCAACTGCCTATCTGACCTCCACAACCCAGTAACTGGGTAACACGGTACCCCTTGGCAAGACTGGTGTCAGATCTCAAGCTTCTGACTACCCGTAACGACTGTCAAAGACCTTTAAATGACAGCCGGGACCAACGGCTTAACGTGCTTTCCGAGGCACGGAGGAAACTCGGTATATTGAAATGTTCACCCATCCACTGACCGACCTCGTCAAGCGTTGCTTAACCTTGATGATCGACCCGTGCGGCTGTTATTATTTAGCCACGATCTCCTCATTAATGTACAAAAAAAAACATATTAACCAATCAGAACTGTCCATTGCCAGTTTGAGTTGAGCTGAACATGATCGCTCATGATCATGTTCAGCTCAACTGCTCTGGAATACCGGCCTAAGTCTCTGTATAGGGTTTTGCAAAGGAAATAATTAAACAAATAATATTTGGTTACCCTGCCTGGCTCACATACTTTATGTAGTAAATACACGGTCTGCTCAAAGGAGAACTTAGTGCATTGCCTTTTATGGTCAGCATAATTTTTATCGTTCTGAGTCTGTATCCTAATGAGGGCTATCGCGTTTGAATTTGCCGCTAGAGGCGCTGGTGTAAAGTGAGGTCTTCAAAACGTGAAATGGCTTTTGGCTTTTAGCACGAGTTTATTTACCTCTTTTTTATTATTGTGAATATTTTCCAAATATGGCAGATTAAGATAGGTACATCTGACTGCGAATATGTACTATCTGCACATCATATCTTATGGGAGTGTATTCTTTGGCAGAATGAACGCAATATTATTTTGAATAATGTACAGGCTGCATCAGGAGTTGTTTACTATACGGACCTTGTGGAAACTAGAACAAATTTCCGTACGTTCAAGCGTTTTTGCCATACCTATTATTGGAATCAAATATAACAGTTCAATGTTAGGACCCATTAATATTAATTCAAATTTTTATCCGTGGTGCTAGGCAACTGGGCTTATCCCAGTTGTAAACGACCCTTTGTGCCTTTTGGCCTTGTTTGTTCTGTCTCCTGCTTGATATGGAGGGAAGTGGAAATTTATATTATTTTTTCCTACTCCTCCGTTTTACTTTTCTGATTAATTTCGTTGCGGGATCCAAGACAGTTAAATTCTTTCTCTGGGACTTCGTCGAGCTTCATTGCCTTGGCGCTTTTCTGGTGGTCGCCGCTGTTGTTTCTGGCTTTCAGGAGTTGCAGTGGTTTGGGAATAGTGCGGTGGGATTGTCCCTTTAAAAAAAAAAAGATTAAAATAGGTACAGGTTTTACCAACCATCACTGCTTTAATAGAGTTATATTTTTCGGCTAATGTTATCCTCTTTTTTTTACGAAAACAGGGTCTGCGCGAAACTGCAGCATATTCGATTTAATATTTTATCGCAGTTCTACGGCATTAGAAATGATTTCATATCAAACTTAGCTTCCGTGCGCGTAATAACATTTAACAGTTGCGCCAACTGGTGAGCACAAAAACGGCAGTCCTCATTTGTTAAGATTCACCGCAATATGTTTCCTTCTTGAAATCTTCTCGTTCATCGTCATTTCGGTAGTCAGCCCCTTTCTAGTAAAACTGTCTTTACCGCAATACATAGTTTCTTTAGTTGTATGGCCAGCAATAACAACGTAATTTTTAGCCATGGCACTAACAAGAAATCCTAACAAATACATGTTAAGGAAATGGATAGTGACAAACACGTCGCAACATTTTCGTCACGTAAATCTATTTATCTTGTATGCTCAAGTTACTGCTCTTTTTCTAGTCGTGATTTTCAGAATCCGCCATTTTATTTCCCATTCGTGAATTTCTGTGATAACATTTCAAGGTAAAGCCATTTTGTGTTCCATTCGTAAATCTGTGTCGCTCTGATCATGCCAAGGTACCATCTACGTAAAGAACTCTCATTTTCCGTCTCGAATTAGGAACTTTGAAATGGTATCAACTTTGTACAAGGTTTAAATAAATCAAAAGCTCAGGATATCTTGTACTATTCTCCTCCACATTTCTTACTATGCAATGTGCACAGGACCGTTCGATGTAGCGACTCTTGGGGCAATGGACGTATTTCGGCTGAAATGATTACATTGATGCGCACAGTCAAAGTCTGTACCAGAATCTGTTTTCTCTACCACCTACACCTGTCAGCCTACAAAGCAAGAGTGAACAGGCATCTTTAAGGCTTACACGCTCTATCGCAGGCCTGTAAAACCACATAAGTTATTTTGTTATTTTCAGTGTAGTATGGCTAGAATTTGTGGGTTGTATTTATAGTCATCATCTGCCTAGCCTTTTCCCAACTATATTGGGGTCGGCTTCCAGTCTTACCGGATTCAGCTAAGTACCAGTGTTTTACATGGAGCGACTGCCTATCTGACCTCCACAACCCAGTAACTGGTTAAACACGGTACCCCTTGGCAAGACTGGTGTCAGATCTCAAGCTTCTGACTACCCGTAACGACTGTCAAAGATCTTCAAATAACAGCCGGGACCAACGGCTTAACGTGCTTTCCGAGGCACGGAGGAAACTCGGTTTGTTGAAATGGTCACCCATCCACGGACCGACCTCGTCAAGCGTTGCTTAACCTTGATGATCGACCCGTGCGGCTGTTATTATTTAGCCACGAGACCTCGAACTATGTAAACCAGAAATATGAAAAATAAGCTTAACTGTTCCAGCAAGTAACTTTCCTTATGGTTAGCAACAGAATATTTTTATCTTCCGTTCCATAATATCTCACACTAGCTTTTGTCCGCGGTGTCGCTCGCGTAAAAAGTGTTTGGGTTGTATTTATAGTAATAGTAACAAATGAACACCGATGAATCTCACCTAACAATGATTGATGATGGTACCTTTCATTGTATTAGGCTAGGTACTGGTCTTGCTTTTCAATCTTAATTAATTTTATCAGTGTTTATGAGTTTTAATATCGATATAGATGCCAAATCGTAATCCAACGTATTATTCGAACTTATTTTTAGTACCTTCTTGTCGTTATTTTTTTTAATTAAATTGTTGGGTATAATGCCCCGTTTCTGAATTAATACTAAAAAGATGCAATCTTATCAGTATTAAAATAGAGTAGGACGAATTCTGAAGTTTATGATCTCAATTCATGTAGCACGTAAAGAACAATATATATATCACATCACATCACATCATCATCCTATTAATGTTCCCACTGGAACATTAATAGGATGATGATCTGGGACACAGGCCTCCTCTCTGTGAGAGGGAATGGGCCGTAATCCACCACGCGGGCCCAGTGCGGGTTGGTGGATGTCACATGTCTTCGAATTTATGGTTCTAGGACATGCCGGTTTCCTCACGATGTTTTCCTTTACCGTTTTGTGAGCAGTGGTGATGAAATAATTTACACAAAGTAAAGCGCCTGCCTGGGCTCGAACCCACGACCTACAACTTGTAAGTCGCGGCCGATACCACTGGGCCACCACTGCTCTAAAAAAATATATATATATATTTAAACAGTTTCATAACTAATCCTACTTCCTACTTATTACTATTATAAACGTGAAAGTTTGAGAAGATGGATGGATGGATGTTTGTTACTCGTTCACGCAAAAACTACTGAACGGGTTTTGATGAAACTGTTATCACAATATCAAATAACACAAATATAAATTACTAGCTGTTACCCGCAGCTTCGCCCGCGTTAACATACGTTTTGTCAATCAATTCTGGTTGTCGACATACAGAATGAGAAAAATCCAATGTTGCAGTTTTAGTTTTAATCAAAATCGGCCCCGTGACTCCTTTGATTGTTTTATGCTATTCTTCATAGTTATGATTTGGCCATCCACGCAAACTTTGAAAACTCAGCCTGTATAGGTACAGGAAGCATTAACGTAAAAACGATTAACTTAGTTTCTTGCCCGTTCTTCTCCATAGAGATCTACGCCTTGGAATGGGCATATACGGTACTTTCACAGTTATTATGTCTTGTGACTGGGACTGTAGCACCATAATTTTGTAATATTTTGTTTTGTCTTTTGACAATTCAAAAGTGCCTGTAACTGGCCTACTTGAAATAAAGTGCTTTGACTTTGACTTTGCTTTGACTTTGACTTATTTAATAGAATAAAATTGTATCTACAGTTAATTTACATTACTTAATTATTCCGTTAATCATGGGTACAACATTTTATGACGCTGCTATATACTATGTTGTATGTCCTTTCATTTGATGCGTTACACATCAAATGAAAGAAAAAAAAATGAATCCTGAAATTGTGCACATACACATTCTGGGCCTTGGACATAAGCGAATAACAGCTGCTACATGTAGCT
Organism: Orthosia incerta; assembly: GCA_948252205.1. Taxonomy (NCBI): domain Eukaryota; kingdom Metazoa; phylum Arthropoda; class Insecta; order Lepidoptera; family Noctuidae; genus Orthosia; species Orthosia incerta. The sequence goes on from OX411761.1 coordinate 9,284,287, forward strand.
GGTCGTGGGTAAAGCATGGCTTTTCCAAATGCACCCCTGCTATCCTTGAGCTTTGTTAATAAGTTTAAGTGGAAGCTGGAGTCTTTTGAATTGAAATGATAGGTCAGTGGCGATAATTGGTATTCGACGTATGAACACGCTTTCCCCTTTTCTCATACCTGTTAATATATTGGCATCTATGTGTAATACGAAGCCTCATCCCATTACATAATCTAAATTAATATGCAGATCTCAATCATTTGTTATAAAAAACATGCCTGCAAAGTTTCAACCAAATCGGAAGCCGCAATAAAAAGTTTCATACAACGTTCAGCTTTCCTCATTCACACCCTTAAAATTCGAATTTACAAAAATCCTTTCTTAACTAACGTTTACTATCTTTATACTGCCACCTGCCAAAATTCAGCTTCATGGGGAATATTTATACATTTTATCTTTACATCCACAACCCCCTTTTAAGGGTAGTTAAAAAAACAATACATTTTAATTATTTGTTACGGAAGTATTTCCGCAAATTTTGAAGTGAATCGATCTCTATAATAAGAAGTTTTATACAAAACTAACCGCTCCCATTTCTCCCCCTTCGATTTTTATGCACAAAGAAGTAGCCTTTGTCCTTTTTAGGGTCTAAAAGTTTCTCCATACCTAATTTCATCTAAATCGGTTCACAATAAGAAGAAGTTGCATGTTAAAAAGTTCCATACAAAATTAACCTTCTCCCCTATTTCTCCCCCTTTCGTGTTTTATGCAAAAAGAAGTAGCCTATGACCTTCCCAACGTCTCAAACTATCTCAATACCAAAATCCATCTAAATCGGTTCATCAGTTTAAGACCTATTAAGAAGTTTCAAATAAACTAACGCCCCATGTTTCCCCCTTCGTGTTTTATGCAAAAAGAAGTAGCCTATGTCCTTCCCAAGATCTCAAACTATCTCCATACCAAATTCAGTCTGAATCGGTTCATCGGATTAAGCCATTTTAAGAAGTTTCACAAAAAACTAACGCCCCATTTCTTCCCCTTCGTGTTTAATGCAAGTAGCCTATGTCCTTCTCAGGGTCTCAAACTATTTCCATACCAAATTTCATCTAAATCGGTTCATAATAAGAAGAAGTTGCATGATAAGAAGTTACATACAAAATTAATCCTCCCCTTCATTTCTCCCCCTCGTGTTAGATGTTATGCAAAAAAAGTAGCCTATGTCCTTTCCCGGGTTTCAAACTATCTCTATACCAACTTTCATCTAAATCGTGATAAAGGTAACAGACAGACAGACAGGCAGACAGACATACAGAGTTACTTTCGCATTTATAATATTAGTATGGATACAACAGAATAATATAAAGGCTATAATTTACAAATATATTGGCAGTCGTACTACTACCACGCGGGCGGAGCCGCGGGCGGCGGCTAGTCAAAAATTTGGTCTTTATTCAACTCAAACAACTTATACGAAACTTTTTACTCTGCATAATGAAAGTAATATCGGAATGTGTAAAATTTTCCCTCAACTTGGATTCAGAGATTAGCATTCTGCCACAAGGTATAATAAATTTGAACTTCTTTTGGATGTAAATGTTATTTCGTAAAAATTCCAAATTATTACGACGGGATTTTGCCTTCACTTCCCTTGTGGAGTTTAATTAAAGGACTTACGAAGGTAAAATAATAAATATATCTTATTTTGCTTATGCGAATGAATGGAACTCACTACATGCGTCTGTGTTTCCGAACGCATTCAACCCGAATCTCTTCAAAGTTAGAGTGAACAGGCTTCTTCTGGGTAAACTCACTCCATCGTGGACTCTGTCTCTGTCACCTATGACCTAGACTAGAGTCAAGAGCAAACCCATTACAAATAAAAATAAACTTTTTTTCGAACGTTTTATTGGGAAAGTTATTAGTGTCTAAACTTAATAGATGTAGGAAAAGAGTTCCAGAGTGATTAATGTTTGTGTCTGTTAAGGTCCGCCTAGCCACAGATAATATAATACTAGCAAACAGATGCCTCATCTCATAGACAAAAAATGTGCCGTCGTAACTAGCGTTTTTAGCAGTGACTTGCAAGTAAAAGGGTTTACTCGGCTCGTGAATATTTGTTTCTTTTATTTTAGTGACGATTTGATGTATGGTATTTTTTACACGTTTTTACAGTTTCATTGTTATATTTTAGAACAAAATCAATTTTAAATAACCAGTGGGCAAACCTAAAAGATCAATATTTTAATGCTTTTATCTACTCTCATGTGGCCCAGTGGTATCAGCCGCGACTTACAATTTGTAGGTTGTGGGTTCGAGCCCAGGCAGGCGCTTTACTTTGTGTACATTATTTCATCACCACTGCTCTCAAAACGGTGAAGGAAAACATCGTGAGGAAACCGGCATGTCCTAGAACCAAAAATTCGAAGACATGTGACATCCACCAACCTGCACTGGGCCCGCGATTACGGCCCATTCCCTCTCACAGAGAGCAGGCCTGTGTCCCAGCAGTGGGAACATTAATAGGCTGATGATGTGATGTGACTCTCATATCGTAATATTCGAATTATAAACATCAAAACGAGTCTATATTGACATACTTTATAATCATCAGATTTTCTTTCATATAGTTGGATCCCCGTGGAATCGCAAAGCAATCCACATTGGCAAGTCTTAAATTACCAGAAGACGAAGCGTTGGCAGGTTTCCCACAAGGTGAACCAGTAACCTAGGTGGGGGTGACGGGAGTCCTCTGAAATGCTTGGGGGAGAGCTATCAGCAGCGGTCGCCTTTCGGCTGTGGTATTAATGAATAATTAAACCAAATTATGATAACATTGTTTGAAATTTCCTATTTGCGACGCTTGGGGGAAGCCTATGTCCAGCAGTGGACGTCTTTCGGCTGATATGATGATGATGATAAAATTACAATCTTATAGCCAATCACCATAACAACACTCACAAGGAAAGGCAAATAGGAAAATAGGTAAGTAGCGGTGATAAAATTTTATTTACAACTCAATAGCTTAACTTAAGGTCTTAGTCTTAATAGACCATTTCAAACTAAATGGCCAATGCCTGTGTTCCTGAAGCCATTACAGTTTAATTTCTATTACCTGTGCCTTATTTAATTGTTTCTTGTTAATGTGAATATCTTCAGAATTAGTATTAGAATTTCTTGTGATAATAATATTTTATGAAAAACGTTTTAGAGAGTACTCAGGAAAAACGGTTTTGTGTTGCAATTTTATCATATGAATAAAAAATTACTCGGTTTTCCTGAGAATAACCTGTCAAAATAACTGTAACTTCAAAATATACAAATAAAACTGAGATAGTAAGGGCGAGATTAAAAGTGACTAAAATAAGGTTTTTGCCTCTTCCTAGCGCGGCAAAATATTAATTTTCACACAAAACTTTAGCATAAAATATTCTTCAGCATCCTTTCAATAAATTGTAGATATGGCATCGTTTATACATAATAGAACGGTCGGCTATATTGAGCTGTTGACAGTTTGGTCGCTTACTTAAATATTCATACTATGGCACGGCCAAGCATGAAAGTACCGCCACAGAATAGACAGGTACAGAAGGTCGACTGTATCCAACGAGCGAAAATGCACGCACACATCGACGCGCTTCACGTACAGCGAGTACAAGCGCACTCGCGAGCGGCATTTGTTTGAAATCGCCGTACGTACGCGTCTGTGTGTGCGTGCGCCTGTTTTCGCTCGTTGTATGGAGTCGACCATCTGTATGTATCTGTTGTGTGGTTCCACGAAGCTTATAAAACGAAAAGTTCTTATTTTGCACGAAGAAAATAAAGTATGCAAATAAGGATCCTTAATGTTTAGAGAAGTAGGTGATTTGAAGTCTCCGAAGGCCTATGTTTTTTTGGGTAAGGAAATCGAATTTGCTTTTATTTTAAATCGGAATAACAAAGTTTTAGGTTTTTGCTTACTTGATAAAAGTATACGACTATGATAGGATTACGTTTTGGTTTTGCTTTTAATATAAGCTAGCTCTTAAATTTTCTCATGGCGATTTTTAAAGTGGATTCCATTGGTTAAATTAACACAATCTGTTAGATTTTTTAACAATACGATACGAGTATCTAAAGTGTGTTAGTATGTACCGGTAAACAAAAAAAATGCCATCATTAAAACCATAACCAATGGCCGACATTAAAAAGCATCTCGAAAGCGGAACTATTTTGATAATAAATTTAAGAGTGCTACAAAAATAACCATTTTGCATTCGAAGGTTGTATTTTTAAAACAAGCAATAAGTTTAATTAAAAACTGTCCCCCGACAACGGTTTTTTTTTAGCCTATGTTACCCGGGAATAAATTGACACCATATTCATCACAATCGGATGAATAGTTTAGGCAATACGGACAAACACAAACATACATACATAGACTACTAAATTCATAACCCTTCCGGCTTCGCCGTAGTCTGGTAATTAGTCGGATTATAACCGTTATAAGTTTGTTTGTTTATCTTTTATTTTTTGCTCCAGAGATTAGAGTATCGAGAGAGAGAGGGAGAATCCAGGCATCGTTTATAATGGAATATTATAAATAGCATATCAAATAAAATAATCGTCTATCAATACATACTCATCATTTATATTCTTTTTTACATCAAATAACTTACTTCACTACAAATAAACTAAATGTTTAGCAAATCTCAAACTGCAGATAATTCGAAATTATACATCAATATGACATTACTTTTGTCCTCATAATGCAATACAGTTAAATTTATTTTTGTACAAAAATACTACATACATAGCAGAAATACTAACTGCACAGCAAATTAGTCCAAGAGCGAGCGAAGCGAGCTCGGGAACTTAGGGCACCCCGACACGGACAGGTTAGGTTTGAAAAGATGACGGCAGCTGAAGTGAGCGAGCAAAGCGAGCGAACTCAGCTCCCGTCATCTTCTTCGTGTTAGGTTACTTTAGACCCTTTAGACAGAAATAGGAGCCCCGCGCAGCGGGGCTCCGTTGACATTGTCGTTAAATAGTAATTGTAAAAACTTTAACCATGGATATCTCCATAACCATGGGGCTCCGAGTTGTGGGGATGGTACAGGGGGGTTTCCGCCCCTCCCCCTCTACTGTGACTAATAAAATGCTGTTTTATTTAGAAAAACTGCTGTAAATAATATAAAAATAGAAGCTATATTTAAAAGAAAAAGAGTTAACATGTATGATGTGCATTAAGATTATTAGCTGTGCATTAATAAAAAAGCTTTTGCTTTAGGAAAAATCGCTGTACGCTGCGAAAATAAATTGTAGTGTGTTTAGTGATATTTTGCGTTGAATATTTTGCTGCGCAATCAGTAATTTTGTTGAGAATTCGGAAATTTATTGCATAGAAAAAGGATATTTTTTGATTTGCGTTTAAATACTACCCGTTTATAATTGTCTCCGCTACACTGATCGCAATATAGTTGTAAATAAGCTAGCAGTATGATGAAGATCTAAATAATGCTTTTTAGGGTTCCGTAGCCAAATGGCAAAAAACGGAACCCTTATGGATTCGTCATGTCTGTCTGTCTGTCCGTCCGTATATCTCTGCCACTTTTTTCCGAAGTCCGAAGCTATAAGAACTGCTGTTGAAACTTGGTAAGAAGATGTATTCTGTGAACCGCATTTAGATTTTCACACAAAAATAGAAAAAAAAAAACAATAAATTTTGGGTGTTCCCCATACTTACAACTGAAACTCAAAAAAATATGTTCATCAATCTATGGGTAGATCTTTAAAAATGATATAGAGGTTTCTAATATATTTTTTTTCTAAACTGAATAGTTTGCGCGAGAGACACTTCCAAAGTGGTAAAATGTGTGTCCACCTCTGTAACTTCTAAAATAAGAGAATGATAAAACTAAAAAAAATATATGATATACATTTCCATGTAAACTACCACCGAAAATTGGTTTGACGAGATCTAGTCAGTAGTTTTTTTAATACGTCATAAATCGTAAACCGCAATATACCAAGTACGGAACCCTTCGTGCGCGAGTCCGACTCGCACTTGGCCGGTTTTTAACCAAAGCCTTCTTACCTGTGGTACCAAAATACATACAAAATGATTATGATACACAGAATATTATTCCCCAACAACAAAAAACCTGTATTATGACGTAAACAGCCTGTGATTATAATGCCATGACCAATCAGTCATACTGCCTGTCATCCAGCGCCCTCCTCCCTCTTACTGACGGATAGCGTCTATACTTAGCTGAAATCAGGGGCCTCCTTCCAAATATAACTTCTCATTTATTAATGTAAGGGCTCATTTACGTAGTTTATATTTCTTGCGTCGATTATTCCAATTTCGAATAAGTCTGATCACATTTTAATATGAATTCTAATAAGTAAATAAAAATTGTAAGCAAGTATCACCTAAAATTATAACGATTCGTGTAACTAAACAATTAATTCGTTTTCCAAACTATTATCCAGTCTTGTATAAATTTCTTATAGGTGAATGGAGTTAATAATGGTTTTGGAAATGATGACCTGATCGGACAAAGTGTTATTTGGGACTTTCCATGTGGATTTCCTCAGCAGTAGCCCGGAGTTCGGCTTTGTACCCGGTTGATGGGAATTGGCTCGCTGGCGCCTATTACAAAGAAATTTATCTTTATCTTCATTGGAACAAATACACATTTTACAAATTTCTTTCGTACGTAAATAGCTACATCTATACTAATCTATACTAATATTATAAAGATTTTTTTTTGTTTGTTTGTTTGTACCGAATAGGCTCCGAAACTACTGGACCGATTTGAAATAATCTTTCACCATAGTAAGCTACATTATTCCTAAGTGACATTGGCTATTTTTTAATACTGTAATTGGGTCCTGTGGGGTGGTCCACGGGAGCGAAGCCGCGGGCAACAGCTAGTTAGTTATAAAACTGCGTCGCAGCTATTAACACCCTCCTCGAAGAGGGGGACGACAGCGTTTCAGAATACAGTGGTGGTCAAAAAAAAAGTACAATAATAAATATTTAAAAAAAAGTAGTAAAAATAAATAGTTAAAATTAAATAGTAAAAAAATCAAATAAATAGTTACATTTAAATAGATGAGTGCTTGATGTTGTGCATGTGGCAGTATTGTATGTAATGTAGTGCGTGTCTGTGGGGTGTAAGTGTAGAGTGCGCTTGTGGAAACACTCCACGCTACGTGTATTTGGTATGAATGTCAACGGAAGGAAAATCTTTAGTTTTTGACTAAAATCTCTAATTCTTCGTTTGTGAGAGTATAAAACCATTTGTCAAATATACTTTTGCAATTTCGCAGATTACATGGATAAATAGTAAGCACTTTATTTACTTTATTATAAAGCGCGGGACCCGCCTGCCAAGCGTAATGAATAAGCGATTATGGCAAACCCCCCCAAACATAATGAATAGCACACAGAAAAAACGAGGGCCCCGAGTGCCCGGCAGCCCGTCTACCCTCGGCTACGGTAGAGGTCGAGGCGATGGCAAGGGGTGCTAAGAATCCACGATAAACATCGACGACTGGACCTGAAACATATAAAACACGAACACTCCGGACCGACGAGAAGATAGCCGAACTCGGGGAAGAATTGAGCAGGTTACGATGGAGTATTATAGGGTTATCTGAAGTCGGAAGAGAGGGGGAGGACTCGATAATCCTCAAATCCGGTAACCTGCTCTATTTCCGAGAGGTTGACCGGCATTTCCAGGGAGGTGTCGGGTTTATCGTCCACAAGTCCCTTGTGGTGAAGATCGAGAGTGTGTCGACCAGGGTGGCGTACCTTATACTCAGAATATCAGCAAGATATTCGCTGAAGGACATAGAGGTCTACGCCCCGACCTCGGCACACCCCGACGACGAGGTATGAGGATATCTCTAGAGCCATGCATGGTTTCAAAACTCACTTCAACGTTCTCATGTGGGACTTCAAAGCAAAACTGGGCAAACGAGACGAGGATGAGCTGCAAGTGGGGCAATTTGGAGTTGGACGTCGGAACCACTGGGGTCACCTACTGGCCAGTTTTCTGATGAAGTCCACGCTCGGTCCAGCACAGATCCAGGTCCAAAACCCCGAGAGCTTTCAGCTCGAACTACAAAATCGTTTTGAGTGCCTAGGGAGCTCCGTTGAAGATTACAGCGATGGGTTCGTGGAAGCTGTCCTTACGGTCGGTCTAAGTTTTTCAAAATCAGCCGTACAGATAGGAACAAAAAGCTCTCTGATCCTACTCTTAAGCTCATGAAGGAGAGGCGTGAGATGATCTTGCAGTCTTCAGACGATGCGTTGAAATACCGGCAGCTAAATGGACGGATCTCAAAGTCCTTGAAAAGCGAACTCCGCCGATTTCCGCCGATTTTTTTCCAGTTATTAAAAACGCCACTAAGCGGAACAAGGGCTGTAAGGTCTTTGCAAGAGATCTGTCTATTGGACAAAGCTCACGAAACTGAAGACCGATGATGGCAGGATCGTGTCCGCCAAACCGGAGCTTCTGAGGAAGATCGAGAGATTCTATGGGCATTTGTACACGTCAACCAGTAAACCCGTCGCGAATCTAGCGAATGACCCTAGAGCTAGATTGACCCGACACTATACCGAAGACATTCCGGACGACATCCTGTATGAGGTTAGGATGGCTCTGAAACAGCTCAAGAACAACAAGGCACCGGGTGATGACGGAATTACGGCCGAACTCCTGAAGGCGGGTGGAAAACCAGTACTTAAGGCCTTTCAGAAGCTGTTTGATTCCGTCATACTCGAGGGGAAAACGCCACAGGCATGGTGCATGGGTGTAGTGGTACTCTTCTTCAAGAAGGGTGACAATGCCCTACTGAAGAACTATAGGCCAATCTCACTTCTTAGCCATGTCTACAAGCTGTTTTCAAGAGTCATCATGAATCGTCTCGCGCGCATGTGTAACGATTTCCTGCCTCTCGAACAAGCCGGATTCCGTAAAGGCTTCAGCACCGTAGACCACATACATACGCTGCGGCAGGTTATACAGAAGACCGAAGAGTACAACCTACCTCTCTGTTTAGCGTTTGTGGACTACGAGAAAGCCTTCGATTCGATCGAGACTTGGGCTTTACTGCAACGGTGGCAATCTCTCCAACGGTGGCAAATTGACTACCGGTACATCGAAATGTTGAAGTGTTTATACAAAAACGCCACCATGTCTGTTCGACTTCAGGATCAGACCTCGGAACCCGTCCTTCTGCAGCGAGGTGTGAGACAGGGAGACGTCATATCTCCGAAGCTCTTTACCGATGCACTGGAGGATGTCACGTATCAACGTCAATGGCGAGTACATCACTCACCTTCGGTTTGCCGACGATATAGTGGTTATGGCTGAGACCATGGAGGACCTCAGTACAATGCTCGATGATCTCATTGAAGCTTCCGAAAGAGTGGTTCTTAGGATGAACATGGACAAAACCAAGGTGATGTTGACTGCCCATGTTACACCCACTCCTATCAAGGTTTGAGACTCTACACTCGAAGTTGTGGGTGACTATGTCTACCTGGGACAAACGATCCAATTGGGTAGGGCCAACTTCGAGAAAGAGGTCAACCGTCCAATCCGACTCGGCTGGGCAGAGTTCGGGAAGTTGCGCGGTATCTTCTCGTCCAACTTACCACAGTGTCTCAAGACGAAAGTCTATGACCAGTGTCTGTTGCCAGTGATGACATATGGCTCTGAGACGAGGTTGCTTACAATGGGCCTTATCAGAAAGCTCAAAGGGTAATGGAGAGGGCTATGCTCGGAGTTTTCTTGCGTGATCGAATCAGAAATGTAGAGATCCGCATTAGAACCAGGGTTACCGACATAGCCCGAAGAATTGCAAAACTTAAGTGGCAGTGGGCAGGGCACATTGCTTGCAGAACGGTTGGCCGATGGGGCAGAAAAGTTCTGGAGTGTGACCGCGAACCGAAAGACGTTGCGTTGGAAGGCCTCTCACCAGGTGGACCGATGACCTGGTGAAGGTTGCGGGGATCCGCTGGTTGCGAGACGCACGGGACCGGTCAATGTGGCGACGCTTGGGGAAGGCCTATCAGCAGTGGCCGTCTTTCGGCTGATATGATGATGATGACGGGACTGCGGCATTATGTGCGGTAACTGTGGCATTATAAAGGCGTAACTGGTAAAATAGTACACCCGTAGTTCGCCAGTTTCAGAGGAGCTCGAGGCTAAATAATAACAGCCGCACTGGTCGATCTTCAAGGTTCAGCAACGCTTGACGAGGTCGTTCCGTGGATGGATGACCATTTTCAACACACCGAGATGCCTCCGTGCCTCGAAAAGCACGTTAAGCCGTTGGTCCCGGCTGTTACAGGTAGTCAGAAGTCTCAGATCTGATGCCAGGCTTGCCATCATGTTACCCAGTTTCTGGGTTGTGGAGGTCAGATAGGCAGTCGCTCCTTGTAAAACACTGGTACTTAGCTGAATGCGGTTAGACTGGAAGCCGACCCTAACATAGTAGGGAAAATACTAGGCAGATTGATTTGAGTTCACCAGTGTCAGTCATATTTTACAAGTTACACCAATTTTTTTTTATCCTGGAGATATGCTAATGCATACTGCGCTACCACGGGGAGATAGCGCAGTTATTCGGGACTCCGACTGATTAAAACTTCACGGTGTCCACCTGTGGCCCTTATGGTGGGAACACGGGCACGCCTTAGCACTCACCGCAGATCCGCCGCGGCTGTCCGTCACCGAAATTTTCTCGGGGGAGTATCCCCATCACCGGCGCACCAGTACACACTGTAAGCCGTAACCGCCCCAGGGAACAAACCAGAAAATGGGCGCCAGACAACCCCTTGTGACTGGTCAAGGTCAATGGGGCAGGGGATAGGGAGAGCGGTCCTCCTCCCCTGCGGCGCCAACGTATCCGCCATTAGACGGTGGCGACCCCGTCCTGGCCGCGGAAGCTAGAGAGAGTGGCGCACCGCAATAATGGCACTCCTTTCCCGCCTCTAACCCTCAGCCGCGATATGGTATGGATATGCGAGGCCCCATACGACAACGTGGCCCATTTCAGTTGCAATGTCGCCCAGGTGGCAACCCACTTGTTGGCCGCTACGTCGTCAGCTTATCGGCAAAAGCCCTGACGAGCGGCTCCTCCTCGGGTTCCTCTTCACTTCAACGTGGGTTACCAAGCCACGGCTACCCGCCGGGGAGGACAAGTTACACCCATGCGTTACCTTTCGGGAATTACAGGCGTGATATTACATTTTGCCCATAATTGGCTGAGAAGTATCGCTTACAAGAAGCCCACATATTTTTGCAATTTTAACCTCTGACGGAAATAGAGGGGTGCTATAAGTTTGAAGTGTGTATTTTTGTATCTGTCTGTGGCATCATAGCTTCTAAACGGATGAACCGATTTTGTTTATTATATTTTTGTTAAAAAGTGACTTTACCGAGAGTGTTCTTATGTTTGATGAGAATCCGTTCAGTCGTTCAAAAGTTATGGGTTTGGGGGTATGTGGACCAGGATGTAAAGTCCCACAAACCTCCATAGAAAAGGGAGGATCCTCCGACCAGACGGGTGTTGTATCTGGTCCGGGCAACTGCCCAACGGTTGTTGTCGGACTGTTGTATTATTATATTGACATTAGTTCGTAAGTGGAGGTGTTGGTGCCGCTACATGGGCGTTTTACTGCTTGAATCGTGGTGTTTTCGCAAGATATCGTGTCATAATTACGTGTTCAATAGATTGTAGATCAAAGCGTGTCTACTACTAGATAAATTATGTAGCATGAAAAAACATGGGTCGCAGGTATTTTTTTTTTCTTGTTACTAATCACTAGATCACTCTGTCAGTCACATCACATCATCATCCTATTAATGTTCCCACTGCTGGGACACAGGCCTTCTCTCTGTAAGAGGGGATGGGCCGTAATCCACCACGCGGGCCCAGTGCGGGTTGGTGGATACCACTACTCTGTCAATACCGAAGCGAAAAAGAGAAGATAGAGATCGCATCGCTTTTGTTGAAAGAAAGTCACAGACATTCTCTCCACATAACTGTCAAAACCTTTTCCATATAAACGAGCACTTATACCCTACTAAATATTACATTCATTATTCAACTAGCGGTAACCACGTAGACAAAGTTCGTCGCTTTCCTGGATTAAAAGTAAGTTGTGATGATTTAGGGAACAACTTTGTCTCCTGGTGACAGTGATAATACAATGGTAAGTAGACACGTACGAGGGGACGTGAGCCAGGAGCGTATTGTAGAAGTAATGGGTGGAGGTGTGAAAGCTGCCCGTGTCGGCAAATTAAAAAATAAAGTTTCAGGTTTTGTACTAAAAGTCACTTTTGTGAATATGAGGTAGCCAACCTTCGCAGAAGCAATAAGAGTAAAAAAATAAAATCGCTTCAACACATTTAAATTTTCATTTAAATGTGATATTTGTAATTTTCGTTTCAAGTTGTTCTCTGATTGGTAAGAACTTAGTTTCTAAAAAAACATTTTTTTGTTCATGCTTTGCGAAAAACTTTTTATTTCACCATTTCTACAAATTGAGCAAGTTCCATAGTAAGGTACCTAAAGGATTGACAATATACCCATAATAACTCATTTTACACATTCGTGCTGATTGTCGCTAAAGAATTCGGTTGTATACTCCATATCTTGAAAACTGCCTAAACGATTTTGATAAACCTTGCACTCTGACATAAGTTGAGAGATACTTAATCAAATAAAAAAAGAATAGGGATGATGACGGGGTACGAAACAGCAAATTCTATTTAGTCCACCGATTAAATAATTAAAAAATATTGGCCACGTATTTTTTGCTTTTTCAAATCCATAAAAATGACCAAGATAAAGCGCATCAAAGTTCGGGAGTGGGGGCTTGTGACGTAATTTCTATGTAAAAAGTGTACCAAGGCATGACGTCATGCGATATTTTAACGCATTGTATCGTCCTCATTTTTTGTTAACGTGATAAAAGAAAAAATACGTGTCCAATATTTTTTGGAAGTCTATCTGACGGACTAAAAATATTTTTTAATCATCATCCCTATTATCAAAATCAGTTCAGTCGAACGCAAGAAAATCGCGAACAAACATACATACAGTTCAAACTGAGAACCTGCTTTTGAAGTCGGTTAAAAAGGGCAGGTAACCAATCTGCAATTTAGTTGATTACAGATTGGCTCGCCGCTTCCACCTCAGTTTGTAGACTCATACAAACAGTTCAAACTGAGAACCTCCTTTTGAAGTCGGTTAAAAAGGGCAGGCAACCAATCTGCAATTTAGTTGATTACAAGATTGGCTCGCCACTTCCACCTCAGTTTCTAGACTCATACATACAGTTCAAACTGAGAACCTCCTTTTGAAGTCGGTTAAAAATCAAACTGAGAACCTCCTTTTGAAGTCGGTTAAAAAGGGCAGGCAACCAATCTGCAATTTAGTTGATTACAGATTGGCTCGCCACTTCCACCACAGTTTGTAGACTATTGCTTTACAGCTCACCTTTGTGGAGTGTGCTTTTTCGTGTTAATCACCTGGAAGGTTCTAGCATACTTTTAAAACTACTTGTATCTCATAACCTAAGTCCATATTAGGCATTTCAAAAGGTTAACAACAGAGCTAACTATTGACGGTAAAAAAACACCCATAGGTAACCATTCTATCAAACTATAATTCAATCAATCTGCCTAGCCTTTTCCCAACTATATTGGGGTCGGCTTCCAGTCTTACCGGATTCAGCTGAGTACTACTGTTTTACATGAAGCGACTGCCTATCTGACCTCCACAACCCAGTAACTGGGTAACACGGTATCCCTTGGCAACACTGGTGTCATATCTCAAGCTTCTGACTACTCGTAACGACTGTCAAAGATCTTCAAATGACAGCCAGGACGAACGGCTTAACGTGCTTCCCGAGGCACGGAGGAAACTCGGTATGTTGAAATGGTCACCCATCCACGGACCGACATCGTCAAGCGTTGCTTAACCTTGATGATCGACCAGTGCGGCTTTTATTATTTAGCCACGAGCTCCTATCAAACTATAAATAACACTACAATAATATACCCTTTTCATATTTTTAGGAAATTCCCCAGAAACACATAATTCTTCCCAAAATATCAATTTACCGTCGCTACAAAATATAATTTTCAGTCAGAATACCTTTCAGTTTCAGCGAAAACTCATTCATTTACAATTTAGAGAAACATCTGCTGAAATAAATCCCGTTCGAGTCGGGACCCGACACTTATTAGTATAATGTTTACCTATTTTCAAAGAAGATTTGTATATTTTATTCTAATTTTGGGACTCGGAAATAACTGGTGTTTTGTTGTAAAGAGATTTAGAGGTTTATTATTTTGTTGAATGATATTGCTGGACTTTGAGATTATCTGAAGAAGAATCTGGGTCACCAATTGAGCTTGAAGAGACAGCATTTTGAACTGTCAAAGGACTAGCGAATAACCTCGGTATTTTTACCCGACTGCAAGGAAAGGGTTATGTTTTTCGCGCTTATCTTGTATGTGTATGTAATATTATTTATCAGCTTATATCTTGCAAACCGCTATACGAATTTATATTTTAATTATAATAATAAGTGTCCTAAGCTAAGTGACGTTAAAAACAGACATGCCGTTTCGTCAACGTTTTGAGGATACTTCTGGACATCGATACGATTCTGGATTCAAACTTTCATTTCTGGGGGGTGACCATAAGATACCGCTCTAAGAGCTTATGGTCACCCCCCTGTATCATAATTTCGGTTCCTCTCTCTTTAAGAGTATGAACCTTACCTCCTCTCTTGCCTTGAATTAAATTGAGGAGCATAAAAGAGAAACATTAATGTATTAGGTTAATTGGCAAGGGATATGTGTCTAGAATTTAATTTCTTACTTAGTAATGGGGAAGCAAAGGTATTGAGAAAAGCACAAACAAAACATCAAGCCTGTAGTATTCCCAGAAGTGAACCTTTAGTACAACCATAGGGTAACCAGTTATATTTAACAACAGACATAGACAAAGACTTTGTCTCTGTCACCTCTGACCTAGACTAGAGCCAAGAGCATCATCATCATCTGCCTAGCCTTTTCCCAACTATATTGAGATTGGCTTCCAGTCTTACCGGATTCAGCTAAGTACCAGTGTTTTACATGGAGCGACTGCCTATCTGACCTCCACAACCCAGTAACTGGGTAACACGGAATCTCTTGGCAAGACTAAAAGCATAAAGCATACCCAGCACAAATACAAAAACCGGCCAAGTGCGAGTCAGACTCGCGCACGAAGGGTTCCGTACCATTATTGCAAAAAACGGCAAAAAAATCACGTTTTTTGTATAGGAGCCCCACTTAAATGTTTCTTTTATTCTGTTTTTAGTATTTGTTATTATAGCGGCAACAGAAATACATCATCTGTGAAAATTTCAACTGTCTAGGTATCACGGTTCATGAGATACAGCCTGGTGACAGACGGGCAGACGGACAGACAGACAGACAGAAGGATCGCGGAGTCTTAGTAATCATCATCATCATCATCAGCCTATTAATGTTCCCACTGCTGGGACACAGGCCTCCTCTCTGTGAGAGGGAATGGGCCGTAATCCACCACGCAAGCCCAGTGCGGGTTGATGGATGTCACATGTCTTTGATTTTTTGGTTCTAGGACATGCCGGTTTCCTCACGATGTTTTCCTTCACCGTTTTGAGAGCAGTGGTGATGAAATAATTTATATTAAGTAAAGCGCCTACCTGGGCTCGAACCCACGACCTACAACTTGTAAGTCGCGGCCGATACCACTGGGCCACCACTGCTCTCGTCTTAGTCTTAGTAATAGGGTCCCGTTTTTACCCATTGGGTACGGAACCCTAAAAATAATACCTTACGACTACCTACTAGAATCTATGTTATTTCAGGCGTCATTTCTTTTATTAAAAATTTAAAATGGTCGACAATAAGTCGTTAACTTAACATGTAATTTACAATGTTAGCTTCCATTTCTACTCTCCACCACTTTGGCTGATTGCCAACAGTCTTCCTTCATTTTCACCAATTTTAAAATCGAATCTAGAAAAGATTTACGCTCACTTGAAAGAACGAATTAAAACTTAATTTAAGTTTAAATGTAGGGAGACTAGACAGCTATTTCAATTTAAAATTAATCTTAAATTTGTTTTTGTCTGAGAACGTTCTAATGGTACAGGTAAAATCTTTTTGAAGGGATTAAAAAATTTGTGTAAAATAATTTTATGTATTTTAGATTATTCTTATCCTATCTAGACGAACACATCATAATTGTCTACCATTCAAGGTATTTTTAACCGACGAAAAAAAGGAGGAGGTCCTCAATTCTGCATGTATATTTTTTTATTTTGCCTGTATTCGAAATAACTTTTGTTTGTGTTCTAACACTTGCTTTTGCCCGCGATTTCGCTCCCGTGTGCTACATCACAGAAACCGTATTTTTTTGTCCAGATATAAAGACTATTGCACTTGATTATGGTAAGAGAACATATTTGGTACTTAAAGTGTTTAACGAAATTAAGAGAAAAAAGTAAAAATTTGTAAAGGAACAATTAAGACAAAATTAAAAAAAAAAACATTACACAGGACGTGCCGGTTTCCTCACGATGTTTTCCTTCACCGTTTTGAGAGCAGTGGTGATGAAATTATTTACACAAAGTAAAGCGCGCCTAGGCTCGAACCCACGACCTGCAACTTGTAAGTCGCGGCCGATACCACTGGGCCACCACTGCTCTTCGAAGCGTGTCTACAACTAGATAAATAATGTAGCATAAAAAAATGTGTCGCAGGTTTTTAATTTTTACTTGTTACCAATCTCTCTCGTCCCTCTGTCAAAGAGGGACGAAGATCTGAACTTTCAGAGATTACACCTCGCAAACAAACGAATTACTTACCTTTTAATAACCTTTCGCCTTTCGCCTGGGCACGCATGGAAAACCTGGACCTGGAAAACTCTGAACAGGCTCCGCACTCAGATCAGCCGCAGCAAAGACAATCTCCATAGGTGGGGGTTCTCGGATGGTTCCGCTTGTGCGGCGTCTCCCCGCAGACCATGGCCCACCTTTCGTCTTGTGCCGCATGTCCTGTTGTCTGTTCACCTGAGGACCTTATGACTGCGTCAGCGGAGGGCGTTGCCGTGGCTGAATTCTGGGCCAGGCAAGGCATTTAACTAAAAAGAATGTTTGTCATCGACACGCTAAGAAAAAGAATAACATTACTTTAAATAACACCAGAGTAGTGGCCTGGTATTACTACTTATACCATTTTTTTTAAATACATTATTTAATTATTCTATGTGTGTTATTCCATTTATAAGTACCCCTATTGTGATCCAATTCAAAGAGCCCTATATCAGAAAATTATTATTGTCCATACAGAACCAACTATTAGCTGAATCCGTACACGTTCAATTGGACCCAGGTTGTAGGCTTACAAGAAACATTATCATAAATACACAGTAATATTCGCGATATACACTATACTGTGCCGAGTTAACGGGATTAAGGCAGCGTCCGCATTGGTCGAGTAAACAGTGGAATACTGAAACTAGTACTAGTTGTATTATGTATGCTCTGAAGTTTAGGCTGGGCATTAATTCTCGCCTTGTTTTGTTTTATTCTATTTTATTCCTAATATATTGTATGTTTCGTTTCCGTGAGTGTGTCCGTGGCATCAACAGTGGGCCCTATCAGAATATCAGCGCAGTGATATTTTATTTTTAATATCGTTGCACATGCTGAGATAGGAGCCTTTTTGGTCTCGCACGGGGTATTTTATTTTTATTATTGTTTGTGTTTTGCTTATCTCGTGTCTCCTGTGCGGGTCACAAATATGTATATTTTCTTTCTTTCTTTTCTTTCTTTAATATAGGGCATTGTTTCTGAGACGTAGATACGTAAAACGAGGTCAGTGGTAAACTCAGGAAAAGGGGAGAAAATAATGGTCACCACAAAATTTATGCCAATTCACATAGCTAATGTCAACTAAGCTTTAAAATTGGGCTAGTAATTTTCTACTATCCTTCATTGTAAGTTTTGACATAGATAGTATGACTTCGATATCTAAATTTTCTTTTCTATTTATCAAAGATAGATGGATGTGTATGTGAAAGATGATACGGCTAAAAAATAGCAGATTTTTTAGGATGACCACTAATAAAGAATTATGGAAGGAGAGATAGAGCTCGTGGCTAAATAATAACAGCCGCACGGGTCGATCAACAAGGTTAAGCAACGCTTGACGAGGTCGGTCCGTGGATGAGTGACCATTTCAACATACCGAGTTTCCTGCGTGCCTCGGAAAGCACGTTAAGCCGTTGGTCCCGGCTGTCATTTGAAGATCTTTGACAGTCGTTACGAGTAGTCAGAAGCTTTTGATCTGACACCAGTCTTGCCAAGGGGTACCGTGTTACCCAGTTACTGGGTTGTGGAGGTCAGATAGGCAGTCGCTCCTTGTAAAACACTGGTACTTGGCTGAATCCGGTAAGACTGGAAACCGACCCCAATATAGTTGGGAAATGGCTAGGCAGATGATGATATGGAAGGAGAGATAGGTTTTATCGACCCAAATAAATTGGAAAAAAGGCAAGAAAATGATGATGATTTTATACCCGACTCATCATCTTCCTGCCCTTGTCCCATGTTACTTGGGGTCGGCGCAACACGTTTTCTTCTTCCATACCGTCCTGTCCCCCGTCACGCTATCATTGACTCCCTTTTCTTTCATATCACTCCTCACACAGTCCATCCATCTTTTCTTTGGCCGTCCCCTCCCTCTCCATCCATCCACATTTATATTCATAACTCTTCTAGTAACATGCGTTTCATCCCTCCTCATCAGATGACCATACCACGACAAACGGTTTCCTTTCAACTTTTCTGTCACTGGCGCCACTTTCAAACTTCCTCTAGTATACTCATTTCTCACTTTATCCATTCTCGTTACTCCGCACATCCATCTCAACATTCTCATCTCTGCTACATGCATTTTATACCCGACTGCGAGAGGTTAATATTTTTCGAGCGTATGTATATATATGTATGTATGTCCATTTCTATAGCACGCTCTACAGCCCAAATGCCACATACAAGCCCATATGAGGCGTCGTTGGATTCGTTTCAATTGTGGGAGTGACATAGGCTAATTTAAAAATAGCGCCCCTAAAAAAAGGGTTAAACAATTTTTTTTTTCGTTTTCCTTACAATATGGGTATCAAATGAAAGCCACTAAATAGGCCATTCCAAAAAAATATATACATTGTGACACTTTTATGTTCCTATTTTGGCACAAATTCAAGATAAGCATAACTTTGATAGCAAACTATAAGTAATCTTTTACAACATAACTTATTTGGATAACTCGGTCATTACTACAACTAGACTTTGAAATAAAACAAATTATTATAAAAACAAAAACCCGACTGCTAAAAAATAATTTAGTGAAAAGAGAAAAACAAGTACTAGTCATATTTTTTTGTTTGTGGCCTGCAGCACCTCATAACATTTAATGTATAAATTGTTGCTTAGTACTGGGTTTTTTTTTCAAAAATCAATGTCACGCTTTAGCCAGCTGACTCTACCTATGAGAACACACCCTAAGTCTAAGCACAGTCATGCACAGTCGGCTTACGGCTTTTCATGACAATGTATCCCAGTTTGATGTAATGTCTCTATTGTCCAAATTTGGATAATTCTGGTGTCCTATTGAGATTACTGACATTTCAGTACAATAATGGGGTTTAGTTAGAAATTGCTGTAGAAATGTGAATCACTCTGTGACTCAGAATGTAGTGATCCACCTTTGGCTATAGACAAAACACATTTATGCTAACGGAAGCGTCGCAATATCAACTGGAAAAAAGTAAATATTTTATAGGAATGGAAAAAGCTTTCGGCATTTAATGTAAATATTTATTTAATTTTGTCGTATCCACCAATGCTGATAGAATCACAGTTTGTTGATCCTTTCCATGGATATCAATTCGTGATACAGGCTGCCGCCTAGTTCGGTTGCAGAAAGTCCTACATGAACAATTAAACTCCCAGCCGTACATTTTTTTTTTTTTGTAATATGTGTGTAAATCTTTGTTGAATAAATATTATTTGATTTGATCTATTTAATTTCTAAAGACTACCTCAGCACTATTAAGTGTAAGTAGAATTATTTCCGCAATTGGTTAGTGGCTTTCTTCTTTTCCAGTCGGTGGAAAACTCTTTTAATATTTTGAGCCCAGTATGAGGCCACCCCGAAGATATGCCAAACTTAAGTGGCAGTGGGCAGGGCACATTGCACGAAGAACGGATAGACGTTGGGGCCGAAAAGTTTTGGAGTGGAGGCCGCGGACCGCAAGGTGCAGCGTTGGAAGGTCTCCCACTAGGTGGAGCGATGACCTGGTCAAGGCTACGGGAGTCCGGTGCTTGCAAAACGCACAGGAACAATCAGTGTGGCGACGCTTGCGGGAGGCTAAGTCCAGCAATGAGCGTATTTAGGTTGCAATGATGATAATGAATGATGATGAGGCCCGCCAGTTGTCAGTAGCGTTCATTAGGTCCAATAAAGTGTAGGTGTATGGGCACTTGGGGCACTCTAGAATATGTCATATTCCACTCAGGGGCGCCGCTCTCACATTGCATATTTAAAACCCCATTTTGACAAGATACTTCAAGAAAATTTACAACAAGTTCTATGCTGACTATCGAAAATATTTTCGAAACAAGTCAATAGAGCCAACTTTCTATTGGAAAGCAAAACCTCAACAATATAAACTTCATATACCGTCAAATTCGATACAAAAATTCTGTTCCCATCGACGAAACAATTTTCTCACAAAAATAATGATGTAGCAGTGAAACTACCATCAAAAACGATGTAACCCAGTTATTATTAAAAGTTTCAACGAGGTTGAATAGTCGCCGAAAAGTTGTGGAATTAACTGCCGGGAACCGACTCTCCTATATTTTATTCAGTAGCAGAGGTTGCAAACTGTGTCGTTAAAATAGTGGGTAAGAACCTTTTGCAACTTTGAAAAGGAAATAATGTCTGTTGGGAAACTCAGTTTATTAGTCATGATCTTGAATATAGTTTGAACTTTTATAAGGGAAAATGTTGTCGTTTTTATAGAGTGATAAATGACAAATGATTTTATTTCTGTAAGTTGGTTTGTACAAACACTTTTACATGTCGATTATATTTTTAAAACTAGATGAGGTCGGCGTTTCCTATCTGACTACTCTGAGAAGAAAGGCCGAAACAAACTCAGAGGTCACAGTCTCTTTTAAAGTCCAGACAAAACAAAAATCTTGGTTAGATCATGTGAAGACCAGGTAGATTGATGTCTGAAATGGTCTTTTGAGGAAAGAACCAGCCAGATTGAGTGGACCTGTGCAGTTAGTGCACGCATTTGTCAATAACCGAGCAGCTCAACACAGAATTTAAGGAGCTCAACGATTCGACGAACAATACCAAAGAAAGGACATTCGGGTGGGCCGCATAAACTACTCAAACTGCCAGACCACGATTAAAATCTAAGATAAATTAAAAATAATAACAAAAAAAAAATGGTCCACAGTCTTCACATTCACAATAATTAAAATAAAATAATGTAATACTTTAAAAAGTAAATATTCTTGTCATTGCAAGAAAACCAAAAAAAATAACAAAACAAAATTCACGGTGGAAAAATAAAAAAAACAAAATTAATTTTTAATTGGAGCAGCTCAATCCCAAGCCTTTTTGTCCTCAGTGTGGTTCTGAGAAACTACTAAATAATATAAAAATGAAAAAGTCTGTAAGTTTGTTAATCAATCACGTTTCAACAGCTCAACATATTTAATTAGACTATGACCTGGAGTACGTTCCCGTGGTTTAATTTTAGAAATAAACGCGAGCGAAACTACGATTGGGGCGAGCGAAACCGTGATTGTGGCGAGCGAAACTGCGATTGGGGCGAGCGAAACCGCGATTGGGGTGAGTGAAACTGCTGGTAAAAGTTAGTGGGTGAATGTTATGACTGGGTCCGTGTGGTATTCGCGCTTCATGTAAAACACTGGTATTCATCTGCATCTGGTTCTTTCTATATACTCCTAAACAACACATAAAGCATATACTTAAAAGCTAATTCAACAGTATAAGTTGGCCGCATATGTTCTAAGCACCATAACTTGGTATTTTAGCCAAAATTGAACAAGTTATTGCCGGTGCAAATATTCGTGTATGAAGGGAATTAAACTAGCATGAATCCAACCAATCAAACTGATGAGTTGGCTTCAAGCTGCAAACAATCGTGCCTTGTTAGTGATATGTCCGTTCATCACTTAAAATGTTTCGTTAAATCGGGATTTATGAAATCCGCCTGGTTTTACTGTTTCCATTTTCTCAAAAATGAAACGCATTGCATGGCATAAATCCTAAATATTATTGCTATTAGTTTTGTCGACATTTTTTAGTTTTTTTTTTTTTATATTAAACAAACAATAACATATTATGGAATACGTCATACTTGCCGAAAATAAACAATATTCTTTTCTTTTTTCATTAAATGGATATGGAAATATTAAGCTATAATTCATATATTTTGTTTAGTTTTAATATTATCATTAATTCAAATTTTGACAGTTACTCAGATATTTAATTAATGTTTTTATTTTCTATTTAGGTTGGTCTGGGTATGCTTGCCGTCGTGGAGGCAACGTCTCGACGTCTAAAACGCTGAAAACCTGTCTGCATCATAGGCAAGCAGGGCTCCAGAGTTTTGGGTGATCAGATTGGGGATTCTGTCCGCCCACGTCAAGTGACTCCAGGAAAGACGGTGGCACAATGATCATGTGCAGCCGTGCACAGCGAGGTTCAGGGGAGACGCTTCTTAGTCTCCCCAGGGATGTGCCCTAATAGGCGTTGCACAGAGAGGCTGCCGGAATGGTATTTTAGGAGGTAACGGGGCCCACTTCCAAGTGCTGACGGTGATCACCGTAGAAATTAACGTTGTGGCTATGCTGCAAACTGAGCTGAGCCCGCTCCTTTTGCCACACTGAAATCTGTGTTCGATATATTGAGATCGTATAGTTCTGCCAACAAATGATTTCTTTCTCTCTTTCTATAACAACCAATCATCCTGAAATAAGCCTTTCTGAACAACAATCACAGTTCATAAGACTCATTCTCAGTCCTTTGAAATTCTTGGCAAGATCCAGAAAACATTGCTTCAAGAAATCTTGTAACAAATCACCAACGAGTCTCTGAAATATCCTGAAGTAACTAACAATTACTTTGGCCGTTTTAGAGTAAAAGTACGCTATTCTCGCACAACAGAATATTATGCAGTATTCCTTTGAGAGACATACAGAATACCAAGTTAGGGACGCTCGACAAAAATTCTGAAAACTTTGTTGGTATTAAATATTCCGAAACTTAATTTTGTTCTTCAGCGGTGTTGTGTTCGAGGTTGTTCTGGACTAGCGTTTGCATAATAATGTTATTAGGGTTTTGTTTGTTCAGCGGAAATAATCTCGCCGAATCTTAAATACAAATTAAGCTGGTAGATGATCATCCATACATAGCGGCATTAAGGCCGTACCCTGACCAAAAAATCAGCACGAGATATGAGCATTCCTATTGGCCTAGCGGCACTGGTGGTGCATGAATTACGGTAGTGAATACGTCCAGATTTTAGAATAAAATCTTTATAAAATCGAATATTGGTCTTTTGAAAAAATTAAACTTACAAAATGTTCGTTATCAAATTGTCTATTCATTAGTGTTAGTATTAAAAATAATTAATGAACACTTTACGAGGAGATGCATGCGTATCAATAATTATTTCACATTTTTAAGGTTTTGTTGGAAGGAGAGTGACACATAAACCACTTTAAAAAAAAGTGTACTACCATTTTAGAATCAACATTATGTAGAAATTTAATGTATTTTTATTAATTGATATTTCTTTTTAAATAAAGGGTTTTGCTCGGGGAGGCGCCTTAATGCCGCCAATTACGAACTAATGACTTGACGACACACAAATCCTGCATCGCGTAAGCAAAATATACGGCGCGATTTGAACGTATAAAAATTAAACGCACTTCCATATCAAAACACTACAAAGCGAAAATAACTTTCTTTTCCGAAGTCGGTGTCTTTTGTACACATTGTTTTCCGTTATTCGACACCGACTTCGGAAAAGAGTTTTTGTTTTGGTAGGTGCTTCCAATTAACATGAAAATCATTTATAGCCAAAGTACATCTCATGACGATTCCAATAAGCCCAAAACAACTACGATACATTGTTTTATTTTGGAGTTCCAGTGGCCATTGTGGTCTTTTTCATCAGTTTCACTTCACCAAATGATACTTTCTGAGTGCAAATGATTGCATTATTGATGAAAATACCAAAACCACTATATGTATGCCTATAATATTTGAGGAGTTCCCTCAATTTCTCTCGGATCCCATTATCAGATCCTGGTTTCCTTATCATGGTACTCTTGGAATATCTCCTTTCCAAAAAAAAAAGGATCATCAAAATCGGTTCTTAAACTACGAAGTTATCCGCGAACACACAGAAAAATATATGTATATATACGGTCGTATTGAGAAACCGCCTCCTTTTTGTGAAGTCGGTTAAAAAAAGGCTGACATTAACCGTCGGACAGCCCCTAGACCGAACCAGACACAACACCCGTCTGGTCGGATCCTCCCTTTTCTATGCTTATGATTTGTGGGACTTTACACCCTGTTCCACCCACCTTCAAACCTTTAAACTTTTGACCCTCGAATATGAATGTCAGCGCAGCCATCTTGCAGAGCTACTTCGTCGTCACTTTCTCAAGCCGACAAAACCCGACAATTATGAGTGTTACATCTCTACCTACTACCCCTTTGAAGAAAATGTGTGTGATATGTCTATAACTATTGGCTTTACAAAACGTTGAGCAGACTAATAAACTAATCAGAATATTAGTCAACAAGACATAAGTGAAGTTATTTCCCTAGACGGGTGGAGTGTAATCGAGTGTTAAGATATGATCCATTGCATCTCAATTAGCTGCTCCAACGATCTGCGTGTATCAAATAGATCGTGATAGTTATGTGAACTGAGATTAATTCGTAGAATGTTGTGTTGATAGGTTTACTAAAGTCTTGTTGGTTGTTAGTAAGTCCTTGACACATGAAGTAAACATTGTTTATGTCCTCGAAACGTAAGTTGGTGCCAATAGAATTTCATTCTTATAATATAGCTGTATCATCATCATCATGTCAGTCGAAAGACGTCCGACCATATTGATCAGTCCCGTGCGTCTCGCATCTAGTGGATCCTCGCAACTTTTACCATGTTATCGGTCCACCTGGTGGGAGGCCTTCCAACGCAACGTCTTCCGGTTCGCAATCGCCACTCCAGAACCTTTCTGCCCCATCGGCCATCCGTTCTGCACTTATGTTTGGCAATTCTTCGGGCTATGTCGGTAACCATCATTCTCTTGCGGATCTCTACATTTCTGATATGTTCACGCAAGGAAACTCCGAGCATATCTCACTCCATTGCCCTTTGGGTCACTTTACGCTTTCTGATGAGGCCTATTGTTAGTGACCACGTCTCAGAGCCATATGTCATCACTACACACCGTAATGTCAGTAAACACTAATGTCACCTTTACTGTAACGTTATTTGTACCAGTAAACAATTATATAAACAATTAGAACTCAACATTGAGTTAAGCTCGCCTTTGTACATGTACTTTATTATCACACTGTATGTAATGTTGTTTTTGGTGTACAATAAAGAATTAAGAATTATTATTAACAGTGGTACTGTAAACCAACCTCGTAGGTTCCTCTAGTCAAACTGGTAAGGAGGCAAACATACCTTGATCTTTACTCCACTGTCTACAAGCAGTGGTGACCCAGTGGCTGCGACTTACAAGTTGTAGGTCGTGGGTTTGAACCCAGACAAGCGCTTTACTTTGTGTAAATTATTTCATCACCACTGCTCCCAAAAACGGTGAAGGAAAACATCGTAAGGGAACCGACTTGTCTTATAACCAAAAATACGAAGACATGTGACGTCCACCAACACGCACTGGGTCTGCTTGATGCATTACAGCCCATCCCCCTTAAAGAGAGGAGGCCTGTGTCCCAGCAGTGGGAACATTAATAGGCTGATGATGATGATGATGATGATGTCTACAAAATATCTCAATAACGTGCAATCGAGAGACCCTAGGGCCCTTGAAGATTTATAACGTGAAGATGATATTATGATGGCGACGATTCATCCAACAAAAAAATGGCAGTTCTAGCCTGAGACTTAAGGGGCAGCACAAAAAAAAATTGGAGTTTTTTAGCTTTGTGTGTTAAATCCAAAACGATTTCACTTAAATTCAATGTCAATCTCAGCAAAAAGAAACACATTATCGACCCTCATTTTGTCTCTAAAACGATTACTTTCAGTAACACTACCCAACTATCTCCAAATTCGAAAGAAATTACGAAGCAAAATATTCCAAATATTGCCTCAACCCTTAACCGCTGGATAGCCGCAGACAATAACTTTTGGCTCACAGTAAGACAACCGTAGCAGTTTTTGCTTCGACTTGGCTTGTGTCATTATCGGAATTTCAAAAGAGCTTTATCTCTTTTTAACCCACTGCCGAAGGAGGGTAATGTGTTTATCAGTCTATGTATGTATGTAAGTATGTATGTAAGTATGTATGTAAGTATGTATGTAAGTATGTATGTATGTATGTTTGTTCCTATGTGGCGTTCCAGAGACCAAACGCGTTGGCCAATTTTGATAATTCATACGTCAATCGATTTGTCTTAATCCCGCGCGTGTTACTAGATGCATTAAAATTGGAAAGTAGAAAAATGGCGGCTTTTGGGCGCCATATTGCGGGGGACAATTTTTTTTTCTTTCAAACCCATCGTGTGGTGTATCAAAATGAAGATTTTATGAGGCGATTTCAAAAATATATAATACTTATATGTTTAAATCTACCTAAATATTAAAAAAAAAATCTAAAAAGATGTAAATAAAAAAAAAAAACAAAAAATCAAAAAACCCGACTGCTTAAAAAGCGAACTGCTCTGCATGATTTTCTTCTTGTTTACGTCTTTTAGTTCGCTTTTTAAGCAGTCGGGTTTTTGTTTTTTTTTTTTCATCCCAGAATTTCTAGAGATTCTTCTTTAGTGGATTATTTATTATTTGGATATCCTTGCGGCCGCTATCTCACCAATTTGGGCGATGATGGAGCACGCTTACCTAGAAGATAATTTTTAACTCTTGACTTAAAGTCTCTCTTGAATTAGAGTCCCCCAGGTTATAGCTAACTGGAAACAAAGACACCGCTAGGGAAGTCCACTTACCTGTAAGCGCAATGAAAGTGTTAAAAAAGTTTTTAACAAACAAATCAAACCGACTTCCAAAACAAAACACTACAAAGCGAAAAATAACTTTATTTTCCGAAGTCGGTATTTTGGTCCTATTATTTTCCGTTTTCGACACCAACTTCGGAAAATAAACTTATTTTTCGCTTTGTAGTGTTTCGTTTTAGAAGTATTTTGTTTTTTTTTGGTTAAAAAGTTTTTTATTTATCTCTTTATAGTACTACCGAAGTAGGTACCTGCAAATACTATGAAAATCATTTATAGGCAAATTAAATCTCATGACGATTTCAATAAGCCCAAACACCACTAGGATCCATTGTTTTATTTCGGCGTTCCAGTGTCTACCTTCCGGCTTCATCATCAGATCAGTTCGATGATGTCATTTCATCAGTACCATTTATTTATAAGTATTTATATCTATTTATATCTTATACCCGTGACATACTTAGCATTCCAGTGGCCATCTGTGGCCTTCTTCATCAGTTCCATTTCACCAAATTACACTTTCTGAGTGTAAATTATTGCATTGTTGATAAAAATATCAGAATCGCTATATGCATGCCTGTAATATTTGAGCAGTGCCCTCAATTTCTCTGGGATGCCATCGTCAGATCCTAGTTTCCTTAATATTGTACCACCCTTGGGATATCTCCTTTCCAATATAAAAAGAATCATCAAAATCGGTTCATAAACGACGCAGTTATCCGCGAACAGTTACAGCACTGATAACAACACTTGTGCCACATATTAAATTTTGGAAAATTATTAACCGAGGGAAAAATATACTGAATGGGGGACTATTATACTAAGTAAGTAACTATTCATCCGGTTTGAGTAATACCTTTTAGGAGATTTTTGTGAGCTGCGGTAATAATATTGTTACATACTTTAATTGTATTTGGGGTTCTATTTTTTCTATTTTAGCATATTATTCTTTTGAAAATAGCTGAACAACTATCGAGGTGACATCACTGTGCAGTGCGGGAGTTCGGGTTTATTCGTGTCCAAGAGCGAGCGAAGCGAGCTCGGGAACTTAGCGCACCCCGACACGGATAGGTTAGGTTCGAAGGGGATGACGAGAGCTGAAGTGAGCGAGCAAAGCGAGCGAACTTAGCTCCCGTCATCTCCTTCATGTTAGGTTACTTTAGACACCTTGTATAAACTAACTGTTAGTTTATACAAGGTGACAATGCACGTCGACCAACCGACCCGCAACCCGCACTGGGCCCGCGTGGTGGATAATAGCCCATTACCTCTCACAGAGAGGAGGCCTGTGTCCCAGCAGTGGGAACATTAATAGGCTGATGATGTGATGATGTGACAATGCACGTCTGTTTGGTGACAATGCATCCTGTTCATTTTGGGGGCTGAGTCACCCACGTCCGTAGGAGTGTACCCCATTCCGTTACCCTACACGTGGTCCCCGGGTGGTGCAAATCAGGTGACACTAACTGGTGGTAGGCTTCGGCCGAAGGCTTGCGACCACCCACCGGGCAAAGACGTACCGCCAAGCGGCTTAGCCGTGTTCCGGTACGATGCTCGGTGTAGCCACATGAGGAGTTGGGTCGAGATAGCTGTTCCACTGCAGACTGACCAGCCTGACACGCGCTGGTATGGACGTATCGGGAGACTGGTCGCGGAGGGTAGCGGGATCCGAGGCACGGTGCGCCGCTGGCCGACCGCAGGTAGTTGGGGGCCCAAGTAGTGTGCCAGCCACACATGAAAGGCTGCCCCGCCAACTGTCGAAAAATCCCGGGATGCGCCATCGTGCTGGTTGGCGACCAGATGGGGAGGGCCCGATGGACATTCCGGGGGGGCTCGGGCGTCCCCGCAGTCTCCAGACTAGTGCCCCAATGATGCTGTCCTTTCAGTGCGGGTCTGAAGGTTAGCAGCGTGGAACCTCGTCTCACTTCCAACTCCTCTCCTCCATTCACTTTTATCATCATATGGCATTACCAAGGAAAAGAAATAATAAATTTGAACAGCGGCTGCACTCCCTCCCCCTTAAAGTGCACCTCACCAACATTCGAGGTCTGCACTCAAATCTCTCTGCAGTCCACTACCACCTGGAGACTGAGAAACCAGCGCTGTTATTTCTTACGGAGACGCAGATAGCGAGTCCGTCGGATGCGTCGTACCTATCTTACCCAGGGTTTACCCTGGAGCACAATTATAAACCGCGCGCGGGTGTGTGTATGTACGCCCGTGATGACACTTGCTATCGGCGTCTCCGTAACCTTGAGGACTCAAAATTTTCAACGCTGTGGGCTCTAGTGGACACAGGTCTGGATAAAATTATCTACGCCTGTGTCTACCGCTCGCACAGCGGAGATCAGGAGACATCCAGGCTCGCAGAGTACCTCAGTGAGGCGGCTGATGCGGCACAGCAACGGTACCCTTCCGCCCAATTAGTGTTACTGGGGGACTTTAACGCCCACCATCAGGAGTGGCTCTTCCCATACCAGTGCACTGACCATGCTGGACGGGAGATGCGTAAGCTTTCGCTAACGCTAAACCTCACCCAGCTGGTCCAGGGGGCAACGAGGGTACCGGATGTTGATTCGCACACAGCGAATTGCTTGGACCTTCTGCTGACAACAGATCCAGACAGATACTCTGTGTCGATAAGTTCACCCCTGGGTAGTTCCGACCACTGTCTGGTGAAGTCTGTGTCCGTCTATTCCCCGCCCGATCCCAGCCCAAGAGGCACCCGGCGGGTTTGGCGGTACAGGTCAGCAGATTGGGATGGCATGCGTTCTTTCTTCGCTTGCTATCCTTGGCAGCCTACTTGCTTTTCTTCGGCTGATCCTTCGTCGTGCGCGGACGCCGTTACTGATGTGTTGCGTCAGGGAATGGAGTACTACATTCCGTTCTCTGACATAACGATTTCCAGCGTTGACCGGCCATGGTTTGGCGCCGAATGTCGTCGCGCCGACGCGCTTAAACATGAGGCGTACCTGGCATGGGTCGACGCTCGATCGCGTAAAGCGAGTGACTTGGGTCAGAAGAAGAAAGCCTACAACAGGGCTGCCAAGTCCTGCAAGAAGGTGTTGCGTGGGGCTCGATTCGACCACATTGGCCGAATGGGGGCCAAACTTGCTTCTTACCCAGCAGGTAGTAAAGCGTTCTGGTCCCTGGCTAAGTCGGTCGAGTCGAACTTCTGCCGTCCCTCACTACCACCACTGCTGAAACCCGATGGGTCACTGGCTCACACCGCTGAGGAGAAGGCAAATTTGTTTGCCTCCCTTTTTGCGGAATCTTCGCGTCTGAATCCTGGTGATTCGCGGCCCCCTCCTTCTCCTGATGGGTGCGAGACGAGTATGTCGGACATTCGCATCCATCAAAAGGACGTCCGTAGGGTGCTGCGCAACCTCGACGTGAACAAGGCTAGCGGCCCTGACGGCATACCAGCTATAGTTCTTAGAACCTGTGCGCCTGAACTGTCTCCGATCTTGACACGCCTATTCCGCCTTTCATATGAGACTGGAACAGTGCCGAATGCTTGGAAGCAAGCCAACGTACAGCCCGTGCCCAAGAAGGGCAGTAGAGCTGACCCGGCCAACTACAGACCCATCTCTGTAACGTCCATACTCTGTAAGAGTATGGAGCGTGTACTCAACACTAAGCTCCTGGCATACCTAGAAACTAACGATATCCTAAGCGACCGCCAATACGGCTTTCGCCGAAATCGGTCTACTGGGGATCTTCTAGCGTATGCCATTCACATATGGAGTGAGGCCATCGAGAGGCATGGGGAAGCGCTTGCCGTCTCCCTCGACATCTCGAAGGCTTTCGATAGGGTCTGGCACGAAAGCCTTATTGGTAAGCTTCCTTCATTCGGTTTGCCCGGTGGTCTGTGTGATTGGATTGCAGACTTCCTGAGAGATCGGTCCATTCGAGTGGTTATCGATGGCTGCTCGTCGGACCAATTGGATATTAATGCCGGGGTCCCTCAGGGGTCCGTACTCTCAGCAACATTGTTCTTGTTGCACATTAACGATCTGCTGAAGCCCGGCACCTTTGGGTATGCAGACGACAGCACTGTTGCTGAGAGATACTTGTCCAACGCGCGTGCTACCGGGCCTCAGGTCCGGTCTCTCCGGGAGGCCATGGTGGAGCGCTTGAACTTGTCCTTGCAGGCAGTTTCCGAATGGGGCGATGCCAATCTGGTCAGGTTTAATGCTGCTAAAACCCAGGCGTGTCTTTTTTCCGCTAAAAGGAGCCAATTCCACCCGGCTCCTACTTTCCGTGATGTAACCGTGCCAATAACGAACCATCTTGAGCTTCTTGGCGTTACGTTGACATCGACTCTCAATTTTGGGCCATACATTGAGGCAAAGGCTCAGCTGGCTGCCAAAAAGTTGGGGATCCTTGCGAAGGTGAGAAGGTACTTCACGCCGGAACAGCTGCTCAACTTGTATCAAGCGCAAGTTCGATCGTGCATGGAGTACTGTTCTCATCTCTGGGATGGATCTGCCAAATACCAGCTTGATGCACTAGAGTCGATCGAAAAGCGGGCCAAGAAACTCATCGGTAATGAGGCACTGGTCAAGTCAAAGCTCCAGAGCCTTGAACATCGTCGCCGAGTTGCCAGTTTGTCGGTATTTTATCGGTTACATTTCGGGGAGTGTGCGATGGAATTACATGTTTTAATTCCGCCCAGCCCGTTCCATCATCGGACTACCAGACGTACGGCGATGCGTCATCGGTACATGGTGGACATCCCACCCATACGCACAAAACGTTTTGGGGACACTTTTATTATGCGTACAGCTAAAGAGTGGAATTCCCTGCCGGAATCTGTGTTTCCCGATAGCTACAATCTAGGGGTCTTTAAGTCAAGAGTGAATAGGTTTCTTCTAGGCAAGCGTGCTCTATCGTCGACCACATCATCGCTTACCATCAGGTGAGATAGTGGTCAAGCGCAAGCCTATAGATAATAAAAAAAAAAAAAAAAAAAAAAACAATGCAATTGGCAAAATTTCTGCTCAATCGGTTAAGATAACTGTTTTAAATTACACATACTAACTAACAAGGCTAATTAAAATAAAATTTTATTTATCAGGTAATTAACAATACAAGTTCAATAAAAGCTTGTAAAAAGAATTGTAATATTTAATATGAAATTTATTTTTGTAAATACATGTCCATTATACAATCAATTTTATTTCACGCGTATTTTCAATAAATAAAATCCAAATGGATGCATAAAGTCGACTTTACCTTTTTCGATTTTCATTCTATCATTTCATATGTAAATACAAATGTTCACCACTGTCCATTTCGACGGGCGTTTTTAATTCAACCGGGCCATTGGACCACGAAAATTGATAATGAAGAATGTTAACAGACATATTTCAGTGGTTTTACTTCCATATTGGATATCCGTGTTCTCGTTTCACCGGAAATTCTTTTTGGGTATTTTCAGAATATTGAATTTTTCATCCATACCTGTTTCATTTTCTTTATTAACCAGGTTGAAATATCGTTAGTATGTGGTTTGCTTTTGTGGGTTTAGACATGATTTTGTGGACAAATTCAAAGTCAAATTATATAAATAAATTAGGCTATTAAGCGGCAATTAAAAAGTCAATAGTTTAAAGTTAAAATGAATAATAATTGATCCCACTGTCAAGCAAGTTTGATAATTTTATAATAAGTCATCATCATCATCATCAGCCAATTAATGTTCCCACTGCTGGGACACAGGCCTTCGCTCTGTGAGAGGGAATGGGCCGTAATCCACCACGCGGGCTCAGTGCGGGTTGGTGAATGTCACATGTCTTCGAATTTTTGGTTCTAGGACATGCCGGTTTCCTCAGGATGTTTTCCTTCACTGTTTTGAGAGGGTGTACTATGCCAAATCGAATGCCAAATAATCGAATATCAATTGATCGAACACTTTAAATCGAAAGCCTTAATACTCGAACGTTCATAATATCGAATGGTTAATAATTCGAACATTCAATATATCGTACACTCAATACATCGAGTGTTCAAAATATCGAATGTTTGTTTGATAGAGCGTTCAACGCATCATATAAGAGCAGTGGTGATGAAATAATTTACACAAAGTAAAGTGCCTGCCTGGTCTTGAACCCATGACCTACAATTTGTAAGTCGCGATACCACAGGGCCACCACTGCTCTCATTATAATAAGTATATCTGACAAATAGAAATAATAGAATCAGTCTTTGTTTAATCTTAGAAAAACCCGTGGGATGTGCCGACTTATAGCAAAATGCGCTGGCCAAGACTGAACATATTTTTTACAAACACCATATATCATATTCAAACTTAAACTTCATGCATAATTCTTTTACTGCATCCATGTTCAAATTATTGAACCACACGAAATCTGTAGTCAGCAAAACCAATTCATCACACCTACTGTATTTAATGATAAATGATTTATTTTCTGTAAGTTGGTTTGTACAAACACTTTTACATGTCGATCATATTTTTTTAAACTAGTTGAGGTCGGCGTTTCCTATCTGACTACTCTGAGAAGAAATGCCGAAACAAACTCAGAGGTCACAGTCTCTTTTAAAGTCCAGACAAAAACTTGGTTAGATCATGTGAAGACTGATGTCTGAAATGGTCTTTTGAGGAAAGAACCAGCCAGATTGAGTGGACCTGTCCAGTCAGTGCACGCATTTGTCAATAACCGAGCAGTGGTGGCCCAGTGGTATCGGCCGCGACTTACAATTTGTAGGTCGTGGGTTCGAGCCCAGGCAGGCGCTTTACTTTGTGTAAATTGTTTCATCACCACTGCTCTCAAAACGGTGAAGGAAAACATCTTGAGGAAACCGGCACGTCCTAGAACCAAAACTTCGAAGACGAGTGACATCCACCAACCCGCACTGGGCCCGCGTGGTGGATTACGGCCCATTCCCTCTCACGAGAGGTGGCATGTGTCCCAGCAGTGGGAACATTAATAGGCTGATGATGTGATGTGTGATGTGAGCAGCTCAAGTCAGAATCTAAGGAGCTATTACATGTTGATAAAAGGATGTTCTTAATAAAACTCGTACTGAAGCACTTGAGGTATTTTATTATTACCAGTTTACATAGAGAGCCAGTAATGGCGTCCGCGACGCCAAGCTAAGTGAGTCCGTGCTTAAATGTCACTCAAGTTATAGACGCGAGCAGTATAGACTTTGGGTGCAGTCACACTCGGCCAAAACAGCACTTCTGAAAAAAAGTGTTGTATGCATGGCCCCAGTAATATACAATAAAATACCTAATGATATAAAGCAATTGAATTTTAATTTATTTAAGAAAACACTTAAAAAGCTGCTTACTGATAAGTGCTACTATAACATTGTTGATTTTTTAAATGATAAATTTTGAATTTTATTTTGACTAATTTTATTCTATATTGACATATTTTGTATTTAATTAATACTCATATTGACTACATTTTGTACTGACTCTGATTGTATGTTTAATTATTGATAACATTTTGCACTGACTCTTAATTTTTTATATATGAAACTGACATTAATTTATTTCATTTTGTACGCCGAATGAGGCAAAACATGTTGGTCCGGTAAAATTGTTTCCATTTATATGTGCATAATCATGTATCATGTTACACATGTTTGAACAAATAAATTTATCTTTATCTTTAAGTTAACTTGTGAGCGTCTGTACTGTAATGTACTTAACCACGTGTGACGCTTAGTAGTGTTTTTAGTCATTTCAAATAGTCTGTACTTTCTACGTTCCTTTTCACGCTATGTGGCTAACTACATTACACCTACTAAATTTAAGATACATGTTCCTCTAACAATTGTCCCGCTTTAACCACCATTTTGCGTCCAAAACTACTAAATACTGTTCCGAATACATGGAGAGGCATACACATGAGCTCATTACCAGAATAGCCACTCCAGCTTCCCCTTAAATTCGCCAGTACTAACGAGAGTGTATAATTAACGGTCGCGTTTTGAGCTACAGTAACTATTGTCGTGCTGGGTCGGTAATTGCATCATTGTGTTCTGACAGCGCAATGTATGGAGTGCATAACGGGATGGTCGCTTTTGGTATTCATTCATATTCATATGGTTATAGTTAGTGAGGGTCTAAGTTTAGGTTTGCGGTATTGGTTGCCATGCTCCTTTTACTAACCAACTGCTCAAAAAGGAGGAGGTTCTCAATTCGGATTTATCTATTTTTAATGTCTTTTGGCATAACTCCGTCATATATAGACGAATTTGCATTTTTTTTTGTTTGTAAGGGTACACTCTCGAGATGATCCTATTGTCACCAAATCAGAATCTGATGATAGGATCCCATAGAAATCGAGGGAACTCGTCATATTTTATAGGCAGACACATAGCGATTTTAGTATCTACAATGACATTGCAAGGGTTTGCACTCAGAGAGTGTCATTTAGTGAAGTGGAACTGATGAAGAAGACCACAGATGGCCACAGGAACTTCTTCATAAGTATGTCATGGGTATAAGATGTCTCGAATAGTAAAGCGGCTTTGATGAAGCAAATATATATAAAAAAATGGTACTAATATAAATGGTAGGGTGATCTAATAATGAAGCCGGAAGGAAGGCACCCGTAATAAAACAACATATCTCAGTCGTGTTTGAGCTTAGTGGTATTGAAATGAGATGAACTCTGGCCATAAATGATTTTCATGGCAATATGAGGTACAAACAATAAAAAGAATAAAAACAATATAAACTTTTTAACAAATAAATAAAACCGTCTTCTATAGCAAAACATTACAAAGCAAAATAGTACATTGTTATTCTAGGGGTGAAAGTAACTTATTTAGTCCCGAGACGGGGTTTGGCGCCCGGAACGAAGTGAGGGCGCCAATAGTTCGAGGGACTAAATAAGTCTTTAACCCGAGGTAAACACTGTGCTTTTCATTACAAATACAAGGAAATAAAAATAAAAACATGAATTAGCTAAAGAAAAAATGATTGCCGCTTTCCCGCCTATTTTGTTTTTTTTTTTTTCTGTGGCCGGCCTGCTATTCAGCCATTATTTTTTATTTTCATCATTGAAAAAATGGTAAATATTTTGCCCAAATCTAAGTTATTTTAAAGAAATTGTTGAAACTAAATTGTAATAAAGTTATTTAAAAAATATATATTCTTTAATCAATACTTAACTTTAAGTTATTTCAATTTTACTTCGTGGTTGTATAGAAAGTTGGAACATGGTTCAATAGATATGTGAAAAGGAACTAGTTTTTTTTTTATAATTTGACAGCTGTCAGTTGAAAGCGATTCTCCCTAGGGCTAAAAAGTATTACTTTCAACCCGCTCCTCAAGCAACTTCAGACCTACTTTCAGAGTATGAGTAATGAAAAGTAACTTTGTTTTCCGACGTCAGTGTCAGAAAAACTAAAAACAAAAGCAACTTACCAAAGACATCGACTTCGAAAAACTAAGTTATTTTTCACTTTGTAGTGCTATGCTTTAGAAGACGGTTTATTATTTTTTTGTTAAAAAGTTTTACTATTCTTCTGACAGAGGCTTCGCCTGTGTGACAGTAGGAAATTATTCCAAAAAACGTACTCCCGAGATAAAAAGATCATGAATGTCTCATTTCAGGACATAGTCTACAACTTGTCCAAGATGCATTTAAATCCATCCATTTGTTAGGAAGTGAAACAAAAAAAATACTAACTCATAAAGAAAGAAAGAAAACACATTTATTTGCAGTTACTTTTACATTTATAATGTTAGTATGGATCCAGCTATCCGCAGCCTTGTTGCATTAGTGACGGCAACGCAAAGGGTTTGACCGCTATCAATCGACCAACCACACAAACGGAAATCCACATTGCGCCATTCATCTCGCATGTGATTGGTCGATATGATAGCGGTCAAACCCTTCGCCTTGCCGAATTCACTTGCGCAATTCGGCTGCCGGTTCAATAGAAAGAAAATATCGTTTTAAAAATGGAAGTTATTGGACCGCTAACAACGTAAAAGTTTGTAATCAAATAAGACAATCGAAAAGAATAACCCAAAGAATTCAGAAATGTTCCGGTTTCAACAAAAAAGTTTAATATCGCGATGCGAAAGTATCTTAGGAAAGTTTCATTGAGGAAAACATAACTTTTAAGGCTCTATTAATATTGATGGAACGTTTTCCTGTTTATCAAAAGAGACAAAAAAATTGATTTTTTGAAAAAAAAACAAGTCTGCATTCGCCTTTGCTTGCAGTCGATAATTCTAGTTCGTTGTTATTTTTTTTTCCATTTTGATAGTCCAGGTGGTTTTTGTTTATTATGTTTGTCTGTATGTAGGTATATTTACTTTATTTTTCAACACTTGACACCTTTTCCTATTTAATTTCTTGTTTTTTTGTGTACCCAATATTATTTGTTTTTATATTGGTCTTCGACTTCAACTTTCAACATCTTAATTTCATTGTCACTTGTCAAGCTGTCACTGTCACAATCTGACAGCTTAAGTTTGCATTGATGCGTTCAGGATGCGTTCGTCTCAAACTTATTTTAATTTCGCTCAGTTGCACGGTCCCGTTAGCATCCATTAATTTTAATTTGTTTAATTTTTAATCTTATTTGTATTGTAATAAACTTGAACGTAGGTAGGTACGTTGTTTTATACCTGGACTACAAAATTATATTTAATTTTAATGTTTTATTATTTTGTACTCTATTATGTTAAACACAACTGGCAGGTGGACAGAAAATTGTTAAACGCATAGTTTATTATTGTTTTGTTTAGTAGTTATTTATTTATATTTTTATATTTATGCTCAGCCATAGTTCTAGCAGTGATTCTGATACGTTTTATTCATTGGATAGTGATGACGTAAGCTTCGAGAGTGTTCCTTGTCTAGCCGACACTCTTGTTTCTCTTTTTTCCGATGTCTCCAGGAACTTTAATGTAGTCCACATAAATGCCCAGAGTATTCCGGCACACTTCCCCGATATGCTGGCAAGCTTTGACTGTAAGGATATTCATGCTATTCTTGTTTCTGAATCTTGGTTGAAACCTTGTCTTCCCTCTTCCTCTTACTCTCTTCCAGGTTTTAAACTTATCAGGAATGATCGCGCGGTCGGTGGTGGTGGTGGAGTGGCCATTTATTTGCGTAATTACATTCCCTTTTCTATTGTTAACATGTCCACTCAGCCGCCCCCGCCGAGCGCCGGTGAACATCTATTCCTGGAAGTTGAACTGCATCATTCTAAGATTCTCCTTGGGGTCTACTATTGCCCTTCTCTTCGGATTAATTTCTTCTCTTCTTTCGAACGTATTTTAGAAAAATTTATTCCTTCTTACAGTCATAGCATCATAATGGGCGACTTTAACACATGTCTCCTTAAAAAAGATTCCCGCTCTTCTTCTCTTCGTCATGTTATTGAATCTGCCAATCTTTCTATTCTCAATCTTGATGCCACTCACCGTTTTCCTAACTCGGTTCCCTCGCTTCTTGATCTTATTGTTGTCTCATCCTTCGATCACGTCGCTAAACATGGTCAATGTTCAGCTGACGCCTTTTCCTATCATGATCTAATTTACACTTCCTATAAAATCCGACCTCCTAAGCATAAGTTTAAAACTCTTCTGCTTCGCAATTTTGATGATATGGACATAGGTCGTCTCCAGGAGGATGCCAGTAACATTGACTGGACGCCGTTGGTTACATCCTCGTCCGTAGACGAACAAGTTGAAATCCTGTCTTCTACCATCATTCAGCTCTACGACACTCATGCACCTATTCGAGCCGTGAGAGTTAAGCATCTGCCAGCGCCATGGCTGACTGACGACATTAAAATTTTACTAAGCAAAAAAGCAGCTGCGAAGTTTAGGTTTAAAATTCGGCCGAACGACGTCAACAGGGAAAAATACGTGTCAATTAGAAATCAATGCAACAAGGTGTGTAGGAACGCACAACGCCAACATATTCATAATTCAGTTCAAAACGGTGATCCAGCTAAGGTCTGGAAATTTCTTAAATCATTAGGTATCGGAAAAAAGTCTCATGACTCGATTCCTAAAGACTTGGACTTCAACTTGCTTAACAGTCATTTTTCTACTTTGCCCGTATTGGATAGGGCCACCAAAGCTACAACGCTCAATTATCTTTCAAAACTTCCGATACCTAATTATTCCCCTTTTGTTATAAGTCAATTCACTGCTTGTGATGTTAAAAAGAGTATTCTATCGATTACATCCAATGCTGTTGGTAGTGACTGTGTCAGCCGTAAGATGATCTTCCCCATCCTTGATAACATTCTTCCTGTCATCCTTTACATCCTCAACTTCTCTGTTTCTAGTGGTGTCTTCCCACAAGCCTGGAAAGATGCCCAAATTATTCCTTTGCCCAAAAAACCACATCCTGCATCTTTCTCTGACTATCGTCCCATTTCTATTCTTCCTTTCCTATCCAAAGTCCTTGAAAAGCTTGTCCACCATCAGCTCAGCACGTTCCTTTCCAAACACAATCTGTTGAATCCTTTTCAATCTGGTTTTCGGCGTGGACACAGCACTACCTCGGCACTTGTACACATCACGGACGATATCAGGTCAGGAATGGGGGAGGGCAAGTTGACAGTACTTGCTCTGCTTGACTTTAGCAATGCCTTCAATACTGTTGACTTTGATATTCTGCTTGGCGTCCTAAGCTCTTTTAACATATCTCCTCCGGTAATTGACTGGTTTCATAGTTACCTGTTTGGCCGCCGGCAGCGTATTTGCACTGATGAGTTTTTCTCTTCTTGGTGTCACACCTCTGCCGGTGTGCCGCAGGGTGGCGTTTTATCTCCTCTTCTCTTCGCACTCTTTATTAATGCTATCACTCAACGACTTTCTTCTTTCTACCACCTGTACGCTGATGATCTTCAAATTTATATCCAAGCCCCTCTCGGAGAGTTATCTGATGCCATTGGGACAATTAATATGGACTTGGCTCGAATAGGTGACTGGAGCACTGAGTTCGGGTTGAGGATTAATCCAACGAAGACTCAAGTGACGGTTGTTGGTAGTAAACGGACTGTCTCTAGGATCGATTGGTCGACACTTCCCCAGGTCTCTTTCAATAATACCACTATCCCTATAAATCACATTGTGAAGAACTTGGGGATTTATATCGACAGCACTCTATCCTGGACCAAACAACTGCAGGAAGTCAGTCGAAAACTGTTTGCGTCTGCGGGCTCCCTGAGACGGCTTCGTAATTTTCTTCCCATAACCACTAAAGTTGCGATAGCACAATCTCTTCTTCTCCCTATCTTAGACTATGCTGATGCCAGCTATCTTGATCTGACCCAAGACCAATTGGATAAGCTTGAGCGACTTCAAAATCTCTGTATCAGGTTCATATTTGGCTTGCGCAAGTATGACCACGTTTCTGAATTTCGTACTAAGCTCAAATGGCTTCCTATTCGCCTTCGCCGGAATGCCCACATACTTTCTATGCTTTATAATGTACTTTTTAATCCTTTTACTCCTTTTTATCTTAAAGAACGCTTTCAGTTCCTCTGTGACACCCATTCTAGGTCCTTGAGATCATCGGAAAATCTAAAATTATGTATTCGTATGCATTCCACTTCCTTCTTTGACAAATCTTTCACGATTCAATCAGCTCGGTTGTGGAATGCACTACCTATTGAAATAAGACGTGCTCAAACGCTGCCAACGTTTAAAAAAATGGTGAAGGAGCATTACCTTTCACTATAATTTTTATTCTTCTCCTTTCTATGTTATATTTTATATGTATTAGTATATTTTTTGTAATATTGTATGTTTGTATTTTATGTTATTAAATCTAAGTAGTATATAATTTATGATAATTTGTACACTGACAGCCCTAAATTCTGTTCCTATCGTTCTGTCCATCCAAAGGTTGTCTGTAAGAGATTGCCTAGTGCGATAAGACCGCCCATTGTACACTTGTTATTGTGAATGTTTGTCCTGTATGTTTTTTTGTGGTGTACAATAAAGTATATAATAATAATAATAATAACATTTGAAAGTTATGAGCGTCGAAAGTTCCTTATTGCAACACTAATTTTAACGCATCTTTGGGCCGCAATAAATACCATAAGAAGAAGGAAAATTGCAAAACGGCCACCATACAGGGGTGGATTAGTAGTTCAACAATGCAAATAATTTTATTTTGAAAATATACATTTAGTCGTTTTTTCATGACATCTAGACTCCCAAAGGTCTGTTTATAAAATTTCGCGCGCTCGTTTTCGTCCTAAATCATCATCCATTTCGCTACAAACTTGCAAAAGTGCTAATTCGCGAACTAGCTCCTTACTGCTCATGACAGCATCTATCTCTTTCGCACGAGTTGTCGGATGAGATAGCAGGCATTTTAACCCCGCGCACAAAATAGTTCGTGCCGTCGACTAGTGTAACCTTAATGTCTTGTGAAACTAAAACTATTTTTCTAATACTTATCTACGCTTCACTTGTCATGTCTAATATCGGTCTTGAGAAAATACGTTTACCCAAAAGTTATTTTCGTCTTTATCTTGATTGATTGCCTGTTGTTTTTGGTACAATGTTGGAGTATTCTTTTGTTTTCTATTGGAGAAATAATGAATGCCTTGTAATTGATAGGTACTACTAATAGTCTTCACTTTACTTTTTTCTATGGAAATGTATTAGGTATTTTTCTTTGTCCTATGTTTGTATGATTGTTAATCAATTGCACCTCAACGGGTTAACTGTAGTGTAATTTTCATTCAAATGATAAAATTTGCACACGTATGGAGTATTATTTATTTATTTAGACTTCATGCGCAAAGGTACACAGGCGGACTTAATGCCTCATTCTCTATCAATCAACCAAATGTGTTGTTTTAGGGTTACGTACCCAAAAGGGTGAAAACGGGACCCTATTACTAAGACTCCTCGGTCCGTCTGTCTGTCTGTCTGTCCGTCTGTCACCAGGCTGTACCTCATGAACCGTGATAGCTAAACAGTTGAAATTTTCACAGATGATGTATTTCTGCTGCCGCGATAACAACAAATACTAAAAGCAGAATAAAATAAATATTTAAGTGGGGCTCCCATAAAACAAACTGTGCGCGAGTCCGACTCGCACTTGGGCGGCTGTTTTCTTAACTACTACCTAACCTGATGGTAAGCGATGATGTGGTCGATGGTGAATCACGCTTGCCCAGAAAAAAACCTATTCACTCTTGACTTAAAGTCCCCTAGATTGTAGCTATCGGGCAACACAGACTCCGGCAGGGAATTCCACTCCTTAGCTGTACGCATAATAAAAGTGTCCACAAAAAGTTTTGTGCGTATGCGTGGGATATCTACCATGTACAGATGACGCATCGCCGTACATCAAGCGAGCATGTACTGGTGAAGCGATAACACGGCAGGCATGGCATGGTATGATTATGACCTGTATTAGTATATTAGGTACTTATTATCGCGGCCCTTTACATGCAAGCACTTTTCTAGCAGGCGAAGCAACGAGCAGAAACTAATTTTGATATAATGGATCTCTATTAAAAGTAGATTGTATTCAAAATACAACCTGTATTGTGTTGCTATAGTAATTTAAGCTTCATTAATATCCATTGTTCAATAAACATAATTAACGCGCTTTTGTCACATGGATTAATTAATTGAATTAAGTGGTATAGCCGGACTTATTAACATCATTAATCATTTAAAACTGTCAATAGCCGGTAATATATTATTCCTGTTTCATATTAATGTAACAATAATCTGATATTATTTCAACTGTAATTTTATATCATCATCATCATTTCAGCCGAAAGCCGTCCACTGCTGGACATAGGCCTCTCCCAGGCGTCGACACATTGACCGATCCCGTGCGTCTCGCATCCAGCGCCTTCCCGCAACCTTAACCAGGTCATCGGTCCACCAGTGTGTGTTGACAGTGATGACATATGGCTCTGAGACGTGGTCGCTTACAATGGGCCTTATCAGGAAGCTTACAGTCACTCAAAGGGCAATGGAGAGGGACATTGCTCGCAGAACGGATGGCCGATAGGGTCGAAAAGTTCTGGAATGGCGACCGCGAACCGGAAGACGATACGTTGGAAGGCCTCCCACTAATTTCATAAAATTATAGCTAAAACCGACCTTACAGGAAATCAATATGAAACAGATCTCACTGAATTACAGGAACTTCTATATTTAGCTTCTCATCACAAGATGCGGGTAGATTCACAACTTTGTTCTCAAGTACG
Source organism: Orthosia incerta (assembly GCA_948252205.1). Taxonomy (NCBI): domain Eukaryota; kingdom Metazoa; phylum Arthropoda; class Insecta; order Lepidoptera; family Noctuidae; genus Orthosia; species Orthosia incerta. Next base: position 9,327,861 of record OX411761.1, read on the forward strand.
TAAGAGATTAATTCGGAAGATATTGTCTCTTCAAACTTCAGTCCATTGTCACAGAATAGTAGCTACAGAAGCAGAAGGTTGGCTTCATACAGCGGGCGAAAACAGGCGCACGCACACATAGATGCGTACGTACGGCGAACTAAAACAAATGCCGGTCGCGGGTGCGCGTGCTCTTGCAGTACGTAAAGCTTGTCTATGTGTGCGTGCGTTTTCACTCGTTGCATGGAGCTGACTTTCTGTATCTGTCTATTTTGTGACTTTGTGAGAGGAGGCAGGTATTTTTACTTAACAACAAAGAGGTTATATGTTTTAGGAAATACGTTTGGATCTCGCTTTGTGTAGGTAATTTAGTAATTGACTTCTTTGAAGAAAGTTGGAATGGGGTGGTTAAGGTAAAATCGTCAGTCCATTAATTTTTATTGAGTTCATAAACAGGATTCTATGTGAAACTTCAAAATCTTTTCTTTGGAGGAAACTTATGTTTGTATCAATAAAGTGATTGAGTGATTTTTTATGTTTTATTTTTTTTCTATTGGAAAATAATTTGAAAAAACGATTCTGCCAGTCAAACACTTTTGTAAAACCACATGCTCAGCTGAGTACCAGTGTTTTAAAAAAATATATAAAAACTGTATATTCTCAGACAATACATATTCCATAGAAAAGTTAGTATCAGCAATCTTGTAAACTATGTCAGTACAGTAAAAATATGAATGGGAAATAAATTTACACAATACATGTTTTACATGGAGCGACTGCCTATCTGACCTCCACAACCCAGTAACTTCCAAGGGGAACACCAGTCTTGCCAAGGGGTACCGTGTAACCCACACGGTACCCCTTGGCAAGACTGGTGTCAGATCACAAGCTTCTGCTACCCGTAACGACTTCTTAAAGTCAATTTCTTCAAATGACAGCCGGGAGCAACGGCTTAACATGCTTTCCGAGACACGGAAGAAACTCGGTATGTTGAAATGGTCACCCATCCACGGACCGACCTCGTCAGCGACGACCAGCTCAAAATGCAAACATAAATACTTATAAATGAACCATTTTCTTGTTTTTTTATGATAACAATCTTTAACTAATTTATGTATCTTACAACAATGTCCTCGAACAGTCGAAAAACTCAAAAGAAATTGTGTCACAAACCCCTCAATTTCCGGTGTACACCGATACCGAAACCGTACCTCCATCGAATCTAAACTTCCAGTGAATCTCGTAATACTACTCAAACAAATAACAAACGAGGAACCGAATCCCTGCGGTTCGTTATTGAGTTGCTAACTATTCCATAAGTAGATTATCAATATTTCTGTTGTGGCATAGAATAGGAGTTTTGTAGAAGTGAGACTTTAAGGGTATTCTAAATGTTTTCAATTTTGGGGCTTAGAATTGGGGTGAAGGGTTACATGGTTGACATATCAAGCATACTCACAAAATTGTTTTGGGAATACCGGTTATTGTTCGTTCAGGTTAGGAATGTCGTTCTCTGCCGAAGTCTGTGTTTCGTGACAGCTACAATCTAGGAGTCATCAAGTCAAGAGTGAATAGGTTATTTCTAGGCAAGCGTGTTTCGCCGTCGACCACATCATCGCTTACCAACAGGAGAGATAGTGATCAAACGCGAGCCACAAAAAAAAATATTGTTCGTTTTATTGTAGATATATATTGTTCGTTTCTGCACAAATTTTTATTCTATGTCCCAATTCGTTATCGAGTTGCTAACTATGTGATAAGCAGATGCCGCTTATTTCCGCCGCGGGAACAATATGGCGGAAATTGGATGCTAATATTATTATTAGTTGATATTAATTTATAAGCCATTAGTCAGGATTGTTTGTTTTGTTTGGTAGCTAGGTATTTATTTTTTTGTAATTTTCCGATTACAACGTAACCACCACACCTGTTGGAAGGTTGCGGGGATCCGTTGGTTACGAGACGCACGGGACCGGTCAATGTGGCGACGCTTGGGGGCGAGGCCTATGTCCAGCAGTCGACTTTCGGCTGATATGATATGATGACCACACCTATAATCCCCCAAGATTTAGGCAGAGATGTACATTCAATTGAATGTCTAGGCCGATAATTTATTGAACTACAATCATTCAACGTTTAACAATTATTGCGTATTGAAAGTCAGCCCTTTGAAGATGACTGACCAAGACTCAACCATAATTCAGATTTCGTTGAGTTTTTTTCCACTGTAGCGCTAGTAGTCAACAAAACAAGTATGGCGTCAACAGCGCAAACTATGAATTAATTTTTTCGTTTTTGTGTGCAATTTTAAGTGAAATTAAAGTGATATTGTAAAAAAGTGGTATTGTCAAAATAGTATGAAGACATGGGAGGTGAAAAAAAAATTGTTTTCGCGAAATATTTCAATCTAAACTGACTGAACTCATGGTCACCCTATCCAAAAATCATAATTTCATCAATATCCAATTTAACTATATGACTAAACGACATTCAGCCATCTGGTTAAACGTTGCGCTCGATGACTTGGCTAATTGTCCTTCAGCCATTTAATTAGATGCCGGCGTTATTGAACAGCCTAGGCGTCCAATTAGATGGCTAACTTAACCAGATGGCTGCGACATACAATTTTTTTTAATAAGTATAAGCTAAACATAATCTCTACTTGGATACAACAGTCGAAAAAAACCTATAATAATACGAAGTTATGGTTGATATTACAATGAAATATACGACAGAAAATCGCCTCATACGTATAATATTCGTAGATATTGCCTTGGCAACAAAACCCTGGCAGAGAATATTACATATACACATTAGTATTTATATCTCAAGAATAATAAAAAAGAAACGATATTTTTCTTTATTTTTTTGTTTCTGCGAATGTTTATCTGCTTTTTTAGTTCTTACGGCCGCTAATATAAGATTGTTGTGTTTTTTAATCTTATTGGATAAGCCTTGTGGGCAACGAATGGTATTTCGTGATAACAATACAGTTTTCGACGTTTTTTTGATTGATGATGATTTGACAACTTTTGGAACGGTAAAGCCATAGATATAGGAAAACTCTAGATTGGGCCATGGCGTGGCCGCACATGAAACAGCAAAAGTTATGTCTGGTGTTGCCGTGTTGGAAATTTTCCCCAAACAAAGGTAAAAATATATTGAATAAATGTATGATTACGATTTACGAATAAACACAAGAATATACCCTATTATACCTATTTTAGTTAAAATATGTTTTGTCTCTTTTTTCACGATGGCATTTGTATAGTTTTACGAGTGAACATTCATCGACTAGCATGATGCAGGTGATGAAATAAATACGACACTTGAAAAAAATAAAACAATTTTTATTTGCTTTGTTCATCATAAATTTAAAACATCACGACCTCCGCCGACCTGGCGGGCTCTAAAATAATATACATACTACTTGATGACGACAATAATCACTTATATCTAATCGATTGTATCTAACTATTAACGTTATCTATACTTCTATACTATAATATTATAAAGAACGAATGTATTTTTGTATGTAACTTATATTATGTTCTGTAACGCTTAAAAACTAATAAGAGTAATTTTTCAGACGATTTACTAGTACATAATTTGATAGCCTCAAAAGCTTCATTTGTGAAGCCTGGTTCACAATCAACGCATTTATACCTATTTCACCTATTTTTATATATCACGTTTTAGGATGGGGCAAGCACGTGTCAAATTGATTCCTAACAAATACATAGGCCTTTGGGCTTAAAAAATGCAAACATAATGCAAACTTTCTTAAAGATGCCGAATATTTTCGCGGACAGTTCGCTTTTTCGAGGAATCGTTTAAGAAAATCTGCATTTTCAGTTTCTATATTCTGTAATAAATCTAATTCTTCAGATTTCATCTGCATTTTACATTTTAATTCCGTTATAATGTTTTCTAATCGAGCTATTTTTTTAAATAATCTTCGTTTACATTCACGCACAGCACGTAATTTTTTAAGCCGATTAGAAGATTTTATCTTCTCTTTCTGCAATAGATTTTGAAGTTGTTTTTCCTTCCTAGGAGTCGAAATAAGAATGTGGTTTTAATTGTAACGGCACTGAATGTAGTTTTAATTGTACACATTTCTTTTTAAAGAGAAATAAATCATCATCAAAATGAATTGAACAAATTCTACAATTTTTTGTTTGGTTCCAATTTTCTCTTCCAGTAGCATCCAGCCATTTCTTTATTATTTCATTATTAGTCGGAAACCTAAAATGTAAAATACAGTTTATTAGCATACTACACTAGATATCTTTATTGGGTAATAAACAAAATAAGCTACAGCTTAGTAAAGAAAGGTACTTAATGAAGTTAACAGACCTATGTATGTATGACGAAAAATAAATAAGTCTAGTTGTGGGTAAAATTAAATTCATACAATAGCAACACTGAACCTTTCATAATTTAAGGTTATTTTATTTTAAGTTATTGAAAACACGTATTAAATCTAAATTTTCTAAGCTTGAATCATTGAATATCACTATAAAACATCAAAATTGATCATCATATAGCGATTTAAAACTAAAGGAAAGATAATTTCGTCAACTTACGAGTTAATTGTTATTTAAATGTTATTCCATCAAGTTTTCGCTCACTTCGGCTTTTACAGCCTAGAACACTACAACCCACCATTGCACTGACACTTATTATCTATAAATAATCCAATTTCTTGTCTCAATAAACACTTTATACCACGATTTCACAAAAAAATCAAACACGACCGAGTAAGTTTGGCACACAGGTCATGACATTAGAGTGTGCCAAGCAACAAAACCCGGCCATGGTGACAAAGACAAAAAATAATCTTTTGTCCTTATTATTGACATGGGGCTGCCAATTAGCTATCTCGCTCTATCAATCAAGCTCATTTTAGGGCTACATCTAGAGTTTTACTATATCTATGGGTAAAGCTGACTCTTCTAGACAAAGGGACATTCGATCAAATGTCAAAATCAAAATGAATGGGATTAACACTGATTTCTCTTACGATACGTCATGTAGTTAATCCCAAAGATTTTTAAATTTTGAGAATCGCTTTCAAATATCTCTCTTCCTTGGTACTGCCAGCGGAGCTCCACATCGTTGTCAATGTGGTGAAGCAGTCGACCGCCTCGGACACCATGGCCTATCCTGCAGTAGGAGCGCTGGTCGGATAGCACGGCACGCCAGCATTAATGACATCATACGTCGAGCTCTTGTCACCGCCGGGGTGCCAGCTGTTTTAGAACCCAATGGGTTGGCACGCGACGATGGGAAGAGACAGGACGGGATGACCATAATGCCTTGGAAGTTGGGTAGGCCTTTGGTGTGGGATGCAACATGTGTCGATACCCTTGCGCCATCCCATCTTCTTAGCACGGTGGGCTGTGCTGGGGCAGCTGCTGCTGGTGCAGAAAACCTCAAACGGCGCAAATATAACAACCTTATTGGCAGTTATATGTTTGAGCCGTTTGGGGTTGAGACATTAGGTCCATGGGGTCCGAGTGCTCATCGAGTGTTTCGAGACATTAGTAAACGGTTAGTCGACTGTTCGCGTGACCAGAGGGCTGACCTTTTCTTCAGCCAGAGAATCAGCATTGCCATTCAACGTGGCAATGCTGCCAGCGTTCTGGGTACGTTTCCCATTGACATCGATGTGGATGAATTTTTTGATGCGCAATGAGCCCCTTTTCCTCTCCCCTTTGTATGTAAGTTTGTTTTGTTATTAGGAATAAGATTAGAAATATTCAGTTGTATAAATTGTTTAAATTATAAATAAATAATATCTCTTAAGCTATATATGCCCCAAAGTTAACGCAGTACTAGCCGTGCGCCCGCTCGATGCCAAAATATCAATATTGAACCTCCTTTTGATCAGGTTTGTTTGCAAAATATTATTTGATTTACATATGCTATGTTAGTTTTGAAGAGAAACCAGCCAACCCCTTTTCGGTGTAAAAATATTTTTAAGTACCCAAGTCGTTTTGGAGGAGTTTCCCAAAAGTTGCGAATAAATATCGTGTTGTTAATAATTTTTGTAAAGCAAAACTATAAGTTACACGAAAAACCCTTGTATCCAAAATTATGTACATGAATCAATAAGAAATATAGATTTTTTTCAAACCTTTTAACCTAGCCGTTACTAAGGAGTATGCTTTAGAAAGTTACCGTTTTACGGCACTAAAATCAAAACTAAAATGTAGGCCCTTAAAGCCTCTTGTGGTTCTGCTACGGAACAGCTTACACATAACGTTGCTACGGCGTAGGCGAGTCGATATCGATGCTACGAATAATTCGCTTCACCTGCTACGCTTCTGTAGCGTGTAACCGAATAGCTACGCTTAGAAGCTCTTAGCTACACTTTGAAGTTCGAAAGCTGAGATAAATCGTTTGCTGATTGGTCAATTAAATGGAGCGTGTGTAACAAGAGGCTCGAGACAACTAGCGTTCTATCAGCCATAGTGATTGTTGAAAAGTCGAAAATGTAACGTGGTCAATTCTTCATTAGCAGCGTTTTAATGTTTAGTTAGACTTCATACACAAAGTCACATAGGCGGGCTTAATGCCTTTGGCATTCTCTACCAGTAAACCAAGATTAAGAATATTGCAGTGGTGAAGAGACAACATGGCAGGTAATGTTCCCACTGTTGGGACCCAGGCCGCCTCTCTTTGAGAGGAACAGGCCGTATTCCACCACACGGGCCTGGCAGGTTGGGGATGTCACATGTCTTAGAATTTTTGGTTCTAGGACATGCCGGTTTCCTCACGATGTTTTCCTTCACCGTTTTAAGAGTCAATTCTTGCTATTTAATTTTTTGACAATTTAATTTTTTTCACCACATAAACGATGTACGGCATGCTGTGGCCTTTGTTAAGTGTGTTTTTGTGAATTTTGATAAAAAGCTAGTTATTTCATGGTAACGAGTGTGATTTAAACTAACGATATCTGTCTTTCTAGTCTATTTCATAAGAATTTCAAAAAGAAGAATTGATAAACTTAAATGGCAGTGGGCAGAGCATATTGCTCGCAAAACGGATGGCTGATGGGGCCGAAAAGTTCTGGAATGACGACCGCGAACCGGAAGACGATGCGTTGGAAGGGATCCTGGGAGGGTTAAGGTTGCGGGAAGGTGCTGGATGCGAGACGCACATGAATGATCAGTGTGGCGATGCCTGGGGGAGGCTTTTGTCCAGCAGTGGACGTTTTTTGGCTGAAATGATGATGAATCTGTTTCATCTTCTATCTATCTATATATATAAAAGAGAAAGTATGTATGTATGAGCCTTATAGACTCCGAAATGGCTGGACCGAAAGACAATCTTTAGATTGACCTAACAGGTAATCCTGTAAAGTTTGTTGGCGATCTTTTTATTTTATCTTTGAACGCGAGCGAAGCCGCAGGCAGAACCAGTAACTAATACATATTAAAAAAGCGAATAATAATCCTATTCTACAAAGTACCTAACAAACTATTCGAAATTGCCCCTTATAACCTAACTTATCTCGCACTAAAAATAAAAACAATTGCCGAACACGATGTCTCGATACACAGACCTTAGTAAACTGCCTACTCCTACAATATTGTTTGACACTAACGCAGTACTTTTCCTAAGCTAAATTACCCCAATCTTGTTGACTTTGCTGCCCGGTCGCTGTAGGTTTTAGTTGGGTCTATATTTGTATTTTTTTAGGTCTAGGACTAGGTCTTAGGTCTAGATGGGTCTGTTGTCGAAAGAGATAAGTAAGTGACGAAAGGACAACATATTGTGTTTTTGTTTTAACATTATTAGGTAGCTTTTAGATCATTTATTCTTATCAGAAAGTGTTCAAACTTACCTAAACTTTGTTTTCTCTTTTTTTCTGAAAGTAAATACGGCTTTTTTCTGATATGTAAATAACTTATTTTTGCTTGGTACTCTGAAAACACTTCAAGTATGTGTTAAGTGTATTGTTGTCAAGTATAACTTTTACAAATGATAAAATCGACATTTGGGAATTTATTGACATGTTTCGATGTTTCTTTTTTTTTTTCGATGTTTATTGTGACTTTTTCGATTGGAATGGAGGAAGTTGCCGTCATAGAACTTAGAATATGAGATTGCTATAGAAATGGTAATAATTTTGTAGGCTTTTTAATTTTTGGCGCACGGTTGGCGCAGTGTTTGAGCGATTGACTGCTGCGCTGCGTGTCGCGGGTTCGATTCCGGCACGGAACAAATATTTGTATGACCTACAGATAGTTGTTACGGCACTGGGTGTTTGTGTATGTGAATTAATATGTTTGTAAACGCACCCACGATACAGGAAGAAATTCCTAGTGTCGGGAAAAGTCAAAAAATAATAATAATAACTACTTATTCTAAATAAAATCTTTCAGTAAGATATTATCATCAGGCCTCATTATCACATTCATGTTTACAAGTAAATAAACCTGACAACAAAATTAAAATTTGGATACAGAGTCGTGACTCCTCGCAGTATAGTAAAACACAAGTTATATACAACTTTATCACGATTAAGATAAGGTACAATTTGCATTACAAAGCAATTTTGCTTGTCTGTGTTAGTAGGTACGATAAATTCATGGTAGGTATTTATTCATGGTAGATTCTTGCTAAAGTATTTCAAACGTGAATAGTAAACCAATCATACGATAGTAATCAAATAACCGCATTCACGTCCACATAAGCTCAAGAAAAACACGATAAGGTCAATCTGCGAAAGAAATCCTAGTGTGTGTACATATTATTACTGGAATTATCTTAATGGAGGCTATGTACACTGTATAGTACAAACATTTTCTTAATGTCCCTCGGAACACTTCATGTTTCGTCAGTCGCCGGATTTCTATCAGTTGCCCTTTGCACTTGGTGCAGACCGGACGCTCTCAATCAACTTGGAAGTATATAGAGTTGTTAATGCTTTTATAACATAATGTAATTTATTTTAAAAATGGGAGGAAAGCTGCTATTTTTACAGCTCTATATATTTCACACGGAATTCAAAACAAAACAACAATGAAGTCAAAACCAAATCATTTATTTATATTTTTTTTATACGAAATATGGGTCGATTTTACGGTGACATTTATATATAAGTTCTTTAGACCATATCCTACCATGAGAGGTGTGCAAAATATTACAATAAAATTAATAAAAATAACAAAATGAATTAACAATTGCATCATCTATACATTATATAATCATATTATTGAAACAATTACTCAACTTAATTATATTTTTTTTTTCTCATTTAAATAATCATTTACAGAATAATAAGCCTTTTGAATTAAATACTTTTTTAATTGGTTAGTTAGATTATTTTATTTACTTAGGTAGTTTATTATATATTTTAGGGCCCATACTAAATGCACTCTTATCAAACATAGCTGTCCTATGGCTTATTGCACTGAGTGTACTGGCACGTCTGGCACTTTTTAAAGTTTCATACTTATTTAGGTTTGTTCATAGATGTACAATGATGGGAAAGTCAATATTTTTAAATTAATAAAGTGCGGTTTACATGTTTCAGTTAATTTTTTTTATTTATGTACACACAAAAAACACTTTACAGAGAAAATAAATAATACAGATTGAAGAGCACAAAGGTACTGCTTATTTCATTAGAAATTTCTTCCAGCAGACCTGCGACAGGAAAGTTGGATGATCAACGAAGACACAGTGTGTAGAAAGAATAAGGAAATTTCAAATAGACAAAAATAACTTAATTAATCATATAAATTACACAATACATACCTAAACTTAATAAATATAGAAAATAAAAATACATATAAATATATATACTTAATATATAAAATTTTAATGCACAAATCGCTCGGATACATTTCTTTTGAGCTTTAAAGATGAATTAAAATTAAAGTCAGCCTGAATTAAAATTATTGTACACGACAAATCTATACACCAGTCTTGTCAAGGGGTACCGTGTTACCCAGTTGCTGGGTTGTGGAGGTCAGATAGGCAGTCGCTCCATGTAAAACACTGGTAGTTAGCTGAATCCGGTAAGACTGGAAGCCGACCCCAATATAGTTGGGAAAAAGGCTAGGCAGATGATGATGTACACGACAAATCTAATAATAGATGAAATGGAAATTAGCTTTCGTTTGTATTCGGAAATGCGATGATTGCCGAGGGCCATTAAGACAACAGTTGTACTACAAAATTTTCTTTTCCACACTATGAGCAAAAAAAATATTCCTAAACATACCATCAATCATTATTTGCAAATATTTTGAAAATTATTGGTTTGACCTACAATAATTAATCTTTAACGAGTTTCTTTAATAAATAAACATACTTCTTCTTCTTATCTGACTTCTCATGTTCAATTCCTTCCACAGTCAAAATATTCGTTCCACCAATAATCGTCTTCTACAAAGTCCCTCTCATCACTCTGGGTTTATCCACTCGTCCTTCTTTGTCCAGGCAATTTCCCTTAGGAATGCGATCCCTCAGAATATCAGGACGGCAACCAGTTGGTTCTCTTTCTTCATTATTCTTTTCTTTTAATTCTTGCACGTGAGCACATTTTCAAGAAGTTTGCAGAATCATCTAAGAATTGATTTGTTGGTTTCGGTTTCTCAATAGCATTGTTTATATGTATGTATGTATCTTAGTTTTTATTTTTAGTACCTATATATTATTTATTATATATATTTGTTTCTCTATTACCATAAGCATTTGCGGCATTTGGTAGAAATTCCGAAAACATTAAGTCCGCTTTTAAACTTGTGCATAAAGTTTTAATATAGTACATTGTGATACAAGGGTGGAAAGTAGGTTATTGCAAACGAGCTGTCATTAAACGTCGTGTGATACACACCCGTGTATCACACGACGTTTTTCAATACAGTTGTGAGAAACAGTAAAAACAAATCAATGAATGAGATTTGTTTATTCACAAAAAATAAAATTTTCAATATGGCGCGTTTTTGCAACTGGACATTTTTTTTTACAAAGAAAACAGCCTATACAGCCTATTCGATTTTTGACAAACGTTGATGTGAAAATAATTAACTTAAAACTGGTAATTAAATATATTAAACAACTATTAAAAACAAAATGAGAATTCAATGCTTAAACGTACGGAATCATTAATTTTTCCTCGTATAAAATCGTATCCCATTTTATTCTATGTATGTACACTCCTTGCTACTAAACTTTTTTAAATTGACTTATGGCGCGTTTTTGCAACTGGACATATTTATTTTTCAACGAAAACAGCCTATACAGCCTATTCGATTTTTGACAAATTTTGATGTGAAAATAATTAAATTAAAACTGGTAAATAAATATATTAAACAACCATTTAAAAGACTTTTGAGAATTCAATGCTAAAACGTACGGAATCATTCATTTTTCCTCGTAGAAAATCTATCCCATTTTATTCTATGTTTGAAAACTCCTTGCTACTAAACTTTTTAAATTGACTTATAAATTTAAAACTAAACTGCAAACATAATGATCGAGCTCGTAAATAAAAGTCACGACCGCGTAACAGAAAGATGCCTATGCGTAAGATTTAACTTTCGAATCATAATTATAGCCTCTGAAAGTACGCCATGTTTAAAAACTGTATTGAAAAATATATAAATAATCCTGCAAGCAAAAAAAAGAAGTACAAAATAATTCTTGAGATATATTATGCAATCATCAATTCATCAGCAGAAATAGTCACCGCCAGCCATAAAAGACTTGTTCTGCAGAGCGTAGTCGTATTATTTAATTATAATATTTTTCTACAGCGAAGAGAGCACTTAAACAACAAAATCGAACATAAAACTCCTCCGTAAAGATAAAAGTAAACCCATAATTCATCTTCACAAAATATCAGAATATATTCCCCGTCTATTCTTTGTAGCATTTCAGTATGCGGCATAAAGGGGAGACGCGGCATATATCGGGTTACTACAGGTTGTGAAAACTGACACTGAATGACTGGGCTTAGAGCTTGTATAGAGAATGTTAGGGGAGAATAGACGAAAGAGATGAGTGGAATAATATAGTGTGTATTTTGGTTTACTAGGAAATTTTGTGATGTTGATTCAAAACCTGAAGGACATTTCCCGGCATTTAGTCGAAAGCTCATCTCAGTAGTAAAACTTGTATTTTAGATCTGACCCATGATTAATTAAAAACCGGCCAAGTGCGAGTCGGACGCGCGCACTAAGGGTTCCGTACCATTATCGCTAAAAAACTGCAAAAAATCATCAAACATACATCATCTGTGAAAATTTCAACTACCTAGCTATCACGGTTCATGATATACAGCCTGGTGACAGACAGACAGACAGACGGACCGCGGAGTCTTAGTAATAGGGTCCCGTTTTTACCCTTTGGGTATGGAACCCTAAAAACGTTCACAAACTAGTCACAATCTCATCTTAGCGATAAGTAATGCATTTTTTTAATAATTAGGTATGGCATACCTATTTCTGACAGATTGAGACTGAAATGAGAATTCAACCGTCCAAAGTATGGGAACTGTCCGGATTGTCCCTCTGATTTTGGCCAACACTCCTGTGACTGTTTCAATTTTTTTTTTCCATTCGACGCGGCGGTAAATTTCCTTAAATTGTTTGGGCGCTGTAGGTAGTTCAATTAATTCAATTATGATAACACACACAGCATTACATGTACAGCTATCGTTTGCAATGTTCACCATATTTACTTAACAAAAAAGTAGTTCATAGCATGTTCGTCCTACACAAGAAAAGATTAGATTTCTTAAAAATACGCGCAGTAAGTTAACCGAGTAACAGAACGCACCAGTCAGTGTCATACACAGACATCTAAATAGATGACGCGATTGTGTGTACTTCGCGTGCCGAAAAACGGAGTAAAGTTACGATCAATGATCGTAATCTGAGCTTTTCGTTTAGCATTATCGGCACCGGAAATCCACCGAAATCTAGAAAAATGCCTTTTTATACCATATTGAGCTGTAAAGATTGTACAGAAAAAGTTGGCCGAGGCATTGGAAATTTTTTCTTTCATTGGTAAGTAAATTTATTTTTAAATTGTTTATGAAAAAGTGGCACGCTTGGTTTTCATACAGATGGAGGGACTCTTGCGTTATCTTGTTTGATTTATGTCTGTGGTGTCATATATGTCAATGTCATCTTAACTTCAATTTAGAAATGTCACCTAGCTGAGCTGACAGACATTGTCAAGGGACATACTACACAGCTCGTATTGAGTTTTTGGCGGGATTTTTTCGAGTGAAGTTCAGCGGCTGTTAATATTACTTGCAAATTGATTCCTAGTGGATATTGTGATATAAAATTGGTGTAGTTTTGTGTCTCAACTGTCTACGCAACTGGACAATATGTGAAATCATTGACAGAAGCGTTCTCAGGATAGTGGAGCGGAGAATTTTATTGTAGTATTTACTACCTCCGCTAAGCTTACTGGGAAGGCTGACTCAATACAATTTGCTGCCAAATACTCCATAAAACATTAGAATCTGTTACATCCGTATTCTAATGCATAATAAAGAATGTTAAAATTGCACTAAAGACTAGGCAGCATGGTCTCAGACCTTAGCCTGTTCCGTCAGGAACAAACACAAAAAAAAAAAAAAAAAAAAAACAGCTCGTATTACATATGAATTATTACCTGTGACAATTATTTAAATAAAACCACTGAAGATTATTTCAAAAACCTTACAGTAATAACCTAATTATGTTTTCTCTGACTAACTTTCTTTACGCTACGGTTATAGGACAGTATCAAAACTACATTTACAACTGACTTAGGCCCGACCTCGTAGGTTCACATAAATCATAGACCAACAACCCCTAAAAACCCTAATCTACATCGAACAACCCAATAAATTCAAAACCGACTGACCTCAAAAACAGCCAACCTTCAAGAAACTAAAGAGGGCGCAAAAACACTGAACTTTCCCTCAGACAACGTGTTGCCTAGGCAGATAAAAGGGGGAATAGCGCAGTAGTAATGTTATGTTGGCTACATTTCAACTTCCTCAGTCGTTATTTTGTTTGTTCGGTTTTCATGGGATGCGGCTACTGGGCGGAAATGATTTTAGACTGCTTATGATTTTTCAAAAAGATTTTTGTGTTTTTTTCTTGTAGCATAAACTAAGTTAACAGTGTTTTTCTTGTAGCATAGCAACTAAGTTTACTTATAGTACAATACAAACTATTTGATTGAACGTTTTGTAATAGTCAAAGTCATATAATGGAGTCCGCCATATTGGATTTAGAATTATGTCACATGTATTCAAAATATGAGCTCAATCGGTTGGTTGAAGGTTGGCGATAACTGTTCTACAATTGCTTTTGACTCATACATACTAACTACCTTACAACGCAAGTTAAATAAAATCGTGTAACAAGTAAAATAAAATAAAAATCTCGACGCATTTTTATTTCATTCTACTTTATCTAGTAGTAGTAGACACGCTTCCATCGGCAATCTAATGAACACGTAATTATGACACGATAACTTGCGGAAACACCCCGATTCAAACAGTAAAACGCCCATGATTTTTTAAAAGCTGAATCTATTTTCATCAAACAGCTAAAACACTCTCAATAAGGTCACCATTCAAACAAAACAAATAATAATTCATAATCGGTTCATCCGTTTGGGAGCTATGATGCCACAGACAGATACACAAACACACAGGTACACACGTCAAACTTATAACAGCTCTCTTTTTAAAACTGCTCGGCTGGTGGCAAAGATTTAGGTATGTCTGTTATCAAAGAAAAAGCGGGACAAATTGCTCAGTCTTTAAGTACCCTCTAAATGTGTGGTACTCGTAGATATTTCAGTCACGTTTACAGCCAAGAATATATTTAATCAAATACGCATTTAATATTCCATCTTTCAAATTAATACTGGAAGTTAATGTTTTACCAAAATAGAAGCTTATCTGAACATAAATACGGATTAAGTATATTTTTTTTACATTAATGAAGGGAGGTAAAATGTACATATTGCTTTCACGATGAAAATACTTATCCGATTCATCTGCCTAGCTTTTGCCCAACTATATTGGGGTTGACTTCCAGTCTTACCGGATTCAGCTAAGTTCCAGTGTTTAACATGGAGCGACTGCTTATCTGACCTCCACTCCACTCCTAACTGGGTAACACGGTACCCCTTGGCAAGACTGGTGTCAGATCTCAAGCTTCTGACTACCTGTAACGACTGTCAAAGATCTTCAAATGACAGCCGGGACCAACGGCTTAACGTGCTTGCCGAGGCACGGAGGAAACTCATACACACACATCACATCATCAGCCTATTAATGTTCCCACTGCTGGAACACAGGCCAGCTCTCTGTGAGAGGGAATGGGCCGTAATCCACCACGCGGGCCCAATTTGGGTTGGTGGATGTCACATTTCTTCGAATTTTTGATTCTAGGACATGCCGGTTTCCTCACGATGTTTTCCTTCACCGTTTTGAGAGCAGTGGAGATGAAATAATTTACACAAAGTAAAGCGCCTGCCTGGGCTCGAACCCACGACCTACAACTTGTAAGTCGCGGCCGATACCACTGGGCCCCCACTGCTGAGGAAACTCGGTATGTTGAAATGGTCACCCATCCACGGACTGACCTCGCCAAGCGTTGCTTAACCTTGGTGATCGACCAGTGCAGCTGTTATTATTTAGCCACGAGCTCCTCACGAAAATACTTATCCGATTACGAACAAAATATATAATTATTTAACTGGTAGGCAGAATACATTATTGCTGAGTGCCATAGGCTGCTATTTTCCCGAGAGATATATGATAAGCCACGAGAGCGAAACCACGGTAAAAGCTAGTATGATAATAAGCTGAAAATGGTATCCTCCTCTTAATTACACGGAGTAGGTAGATATACTTCGTTGAACTAATCCTATAACTATCTAAATCGAGAAATAGATCGTCCTGTTTGGATACCCGTCTACTTAAACTTAAAGTCAGCTGTGAAGTTCGCTTTTTATTCGAAGTGCCCCACCCCTCACTCTTACTGTCACATGCATGTTAAACTGCTGCCATTAATTTGAATCTACCTGTACCAATGTTTGTCAATACCCAATATCGATTTAAAACCAAATCATACCGTCTCACTATTTTCGCGTGTGGAACAGTTGCATTCGAGAATGAATTCTATAGAAATCGTGAGGTAATGTCGTTGGGTTCAAATCGATTCCATTCATTTAAATTGTCGGCAATTCGTTGATGAATTTTGAAGGAAGTATTGTAATTTCTTCATGATCGTAATGATGGCTTTTGCAATATCAAGAGCAAACAGGGTTGAATGTAAAACAGGTGCATTGAAATAGACTCCATGAAAATCCTGAGCAGTCAGCCTCATCATTCGCTAACCTGGCTGAACGGAAAATTTAATTGTACGTATAATAAAAACGGCAAAACATAAAATAAAAACCGGCCAAGTGTGAGAATGCTGTAACATGGAAATATTGTAAACACAAAAAAAATTAAAAGAGTAACCATGGAGTTTCTTGCCGGTTCTTCTCCATAGGAGACGACTAACCCGAACCGTGCACCTTTTGTCGACGTTTTATAAGTGCCCATGTAGGCCTATGTAAAATAAAAATATTTGATTGATTGATTGAATCGGATACGCGTACGAAGTTTTCCGTAACATTATCGCAAAAAAATGCAAAAAATCTCGTTTTTTGTATGGGAGCCCCACTTAAATATTTATTTTATTCTATTTTTAGTTGTTATAGCGGCAACAGCAATACATCATCTGTGAAAATTTCAACTGTCTAGCTATCACGGTTCATGAGATACAGACAGACCGTTTTTACCTTTTGGGTACGGAACCCTAAAAACGAATAGGTACCTTTTACTGGACTTGCTAAAACCAATTAATCAATCGTCTTGTCGGTTTTTTGGCGGTCACCACTGTTGATTCTTGGATTACAGGTTCCACCACTGCATGGTTGCAAATAGTGATAGGACTCCGGCATAAACTATTCGTGTGCAAAGTTACTATTGTTCGAGTCAATATAAGAAAAGAACAACAACAAAAAGACAGACATCTAGGTCAATAAAAAGTTAATACTAGAAACAAACTCGTCCAACTTACCACAGTGTCTCAAGACGTCTATGACCAGTGTGTGTTGCCAGTGATGAAATATGGCTCTGAGACGTGGTCGCTTACAATGGGCCTTATCAGGAAGCTTACAGTCACTCAAGGGCAATGGACAGGGCTATGCTCGGAGTTTCCTTGCGTGATCGAATCAGAAATGTGGAGATCCGCAAGAGAACCAGGGTTACCGACATAGCCCGAAGAATTGCCAAACTTAAGTGGCAGTGGACAGGGCACATTGCTCGCAGAACGGATGGCCGATGTGGCCGAAAATTTCTGGAATGGCGACCGCGAACCGAAAGACGATACGTTGGAAGGCCTCCCACTAGGTGGACCGATGACCTGGTTAAGGTTGCGGGAAGGCGCTGGATGCGAGACGCACGGGATCGGTCAATGTGGCGACGCCTGGGGGAGGCCTATGTCCAGCAGTAGACGTCTTTCGGCTGAAATGATGATGATGATGACTAGAAACAATGTTACTAAGTTCAGAATAAATAAATAAAACCAACACCTAACAAAGCAAGCTCACACAAAACACAATAAAGAACAGTGCATTATTGACGTCAAAATAGAATTTAATTAAACGTTTCGAGCTAATCCGGGCCTAGCGCGGTGAATGAACAATTATTGAGTAGCACTGCACCATCGCACCCTATACATGTGTGCATATGTATGTCATGGACCAAGTGATCCATGTGATAATCAGGGTACTATGTATAATGCCTGGGCATTATGAATCTAGCCAAGTCGAAGGAGATGTCTTCTACATGTTAGGTTAATTTTGACCCTGCCTCGACTTTGTTGCTTACATAGTAATCGTACTTAAATAAATAAATAAAATAAAAAGCCTCTTTATTTCATGGTAATCTTCCTTTTTTTTGTCTTTTTTTTTAATTTTCGTGCAATTAGATAAGAACAATTAGGTATATAATCTTAGTAAGTGATATAATTAAAAAACAAGAGCATAATAAATAATATGTTAAATAAATATGCTAAGATTTTCACAACACACATGATAAAATTAATTTATTTATGGCTACACAATATTACCTCTCATTTACTCCTTATTAATTTTTATTCTCTTTATAACATAATTTAATTCCAATTTTATTCAATCTAATTTTTTATTAACATAATAATTATAAAATAATAAAATAAAACAATATTGATTGATTTCGCAATAGTTAACAGTTCTAAAAGTTAAAATAAATCATTCAAATTCGTAAGTAATTTGATAATCGATTATTTGAATACATACACATAGTCATTTAATTATTTTGATTTAACATAACAATAAATATGTAAATTAAATAATTTTAAATGAAGAAATATTTTTAAATTATAAAGTGAATAAATTAAAATTAGATTGCATGAACCCCTTTACGGGTACATCATCCTCATCTTTCTGCCCTTGTCCCATGTTACTTGGGGTCGGCGCAACACGTTTTCTTCTTCCATACCGTCCTGTCCCCCGTCACGCTATCACTGACTCCCTTTTCTTTCATATCACTCCTCACACAGTCCATCCATCTTTTCTTTGGCCGTCCCCTCCCTCTCCATCCATCCACATTTATATTCATAACCCCTTTACGGGTACATATTCAGTTAAAAACAATTTCGATTATTTTTTCTGTAGTGGATAATGAAAGTCTAAAATTGTACGAGCGTATGTTAATTTATCGTCGATAATAATTAGCTCTGGAGGGTTATAATCGCAAATCCCCGCGGACTTACCTATTCTATATTAAAATAAATGTCAACATTAAAATAATTGAAAAAAAAACACATAATTTTATTGCCCCGTTCAATATGACTGTGATGGGCATTACTCATAAAGCATAATGTAATTATTTCAATAGTGTTTAGCATATTGCCTACTCATATTGGGCATATCTCAAATTGTCTGGGCATTATTAATAATGCTGTCACTTGGTTCATAACGTGTACATTCTGATGTCGTCATGCTTTGACACACGCACGATCATCATCTGCCTAGCCTTTTCCCAACTATATTGGGGTCGGCTTCCAGTCTTACCGGATTCAGCTAAGTACCAGTGTTTTACATGGAGCGACTGCCTATCTGACCTCCACAACCCAGTAACTGGGTAAACACGGTAACCCTTGGCAAGACTGGTGTCAGATCTCAAGCTTCTGACTACCCGTAACGACTGTCAAAGATCTTCAAATGATAGCCGGGACCAACGGCTTAACGTGTTATCCGAGGCACGGAGGAAACTCGGTATGTTGAAATGGTCACCCATCCACGGACCGACCTCGTCAAGCGTTGCTTAACCTTGATGATCGACCCGTGCGGCTGTTATTATTTAACCACGAGCTCCTCTCTCACAAACACATTAATATATCAGCTTACAATTTATCCCACTGCAGGGTAAATACCTTTTTTCACACAGAGAAGGTATGAACAATTGAACATTGATCATCAAGCTTATTCAAATGACGATATTAATTCTATACGATTTAGAAAAAACTTTTTCCAAAATTCCTTCGCTATTGATGTACAAGATAACATTTGAAATCACATAATATAATTAAGTTATCTATTATGTGTTAACATGCCATAACGCACAATTAACACGAAGGGGCGTCTTAGTGCGGGCAATTGAACTCTTCATTCTCGGGCGACTCATCGAGAAGAGGCTGTACATTTTGTTTTTGAACAAAATTCTTCACGATTGTACCCAGTACTGTGAGCAATGTACATCGACCTCGCGGGCTGTCGCTCGTGAGGTAGAGCAGGCATTATACCTATTAATATGATAGAACGTAACTTTCCACATTGAGTCGAACATTAAAAAAACATCTTTGACATTCGTTATGTTATTGTCTATTGTTAGTGAAAACGAACAATAATGTCTATTGTTCGTTTTCACTAGCAATAGACACACCACTAATGGACACACCAGAGAACGGGCAGCAGCGTTCTCTGGGCACTTTAACAACAAACTCCGATCGCCAACCCGCCTGCCAAGCGTGGCGATTATGGCAAACCCCCCCAAACCTAATGAATAGCACACAAATAAAACGGCCCCGAGTGCCCGGCAGCCCGTCTACTCTCGGCTACGGTAGCGGTCGAGGCGATGGCGTGGCAAGGGGTGGGAAGAATCCCCGGAGTGGACCCGGCTACCCCAATAAACACCGACGACTGGACCTGGGAATATATAACACGCGAACACTCCGGACAGACGAGAAGATAGCCGAACTCGAGGAAGAATTGAGCAGGTTGCGATGGAGTATTATAGGGTTATCTGAAGTCCGAAGTGAGGGGGAGGACTCGATAATCCTCAAATCCGGTAACCTGCTCTATTTCCGAGAGGGTGACCGACGAATATCAAAGATGTATTTTTCAGATTAGGTAGCTTGAGAATCAGGCGTCTCCGCTGAGCCATCTAAGCATTCACCCACATTTAATAAACCTTATTACAGATAAATAAGAGAACTTAATTGGCTGACGCTTCCATCCTCCTTAATATTAATACACGTATAAATATGGATGGTACTTGGTTTTCCTTGTTTGTGAGTGAGGTTACAGGATATGAACAGTGTAGCCAGGGCCACTAATTTGATGTTATGAAGCGTTAACTATGTAAGACTTTCAAGCAATGTAGCTTATGCTATCGAGCTTGAATTATCTACTTTATCAATGAGCTAAAAGGGATGTTTTTTGGGTAGAAAAATTATAATTCTATTTAGTCCATCAGTGAGATTATCAGATAATATTATATGCTTTATCAATTAAATAAAAATTGCCAAAGATAAAGCGCATCAAAGTTCAGGAGTGGGGGCTTGTGACGTCACTTTGTCAGTATAAAGTGTAGCACACCATGACGTCACACGATATTTCAACGCACTGACTTTTTGTATCGTCGAATTTTTTTGTTTACGTGGCAAAAGAAAAAATACGTGTCCAATATTTTAGGTTATCTAACTCGTGGAGTAAATAGATATTTTTTGTCAACTATCCTATTACTTTCCCACTTATATTCTCCAACTTACGTTGAAGGCCTCCCACTAGGTGGACCGATGACCTGGTTAAGGTTGCGGGAAGGCGCTGGATGCGAGACGCACGGGATCGGTCAATGTGGCGACGCCTATGTCCAGCAGTGGACGTCTTTCGGCTGAAATGATGATGATGATGCTCCAAAAGGTTGGGCATAGGTTCACATAAAGTACGAAAAAAACAGACAAAATTTGGCACAGATGACACTTTTTATCCGGGATATTTACCACTATGGGAATATGTTTCTTTGGGATAATTTTCGACATTCACGCGGGCGAAGCCGCTGGCAGAAGCATAGTGTTTGTATAACTTGCCATAATAAATTAAATTGCTGATTTCTTTTCACGATCTATTTTTTCTACCTAACGAAAAATATTAGTATCAAAAAGCCGAACAATGAATTCAAAAAGAAAGAGCACCTTTTATAATTATTTTTATTTCGTCTCAATCGGACAAAATTCATTATTTATTTTTTAATTCGATATTGCAATCTGATAGCTATTCATCCAGCCTGTCTTCACCGAAGAGAAAAGAAAAGCTCTTAAACAAAAGCGAACTAAAAAAAGATAAACTACAACAGCGGAAAAGTAGGACTTGTTTGACATTTACTTCAAAGAATGTTGTTTGAAAATAAAACAACGAATCGTACCCACGACGAAAGTAACAGTTGTAAAAACTGAAATGAAATTTCGTCGCCATTTTTAGGGTTCCGGCGAGAATTGAACGGAACCTTGATGTCGTGGCGGCATGGGCGAAGTGAGCTATAGAGAAAAATTCGTTAAATAATAGTAATATGGTGGCGTTCTTTAGTTTCTGCCTACACCCATGGGAAAAGGCATAAGTTTATGTATATGTGTGTAATAGTTAAATGTGTCTTCTAAAAGTCATTAAATTAATAAACAGAAATGTATGTGGTAACATTAGCATTCGAAACGGGACATTTACCATGTTTACTGTGTGTTGCGAGTTTCCGATATTTCGGTGCTGTTGCAAGCACCATGATCACGGATAAACTGAAGTTAGCGGTACTGAGTGCAAAAAACGAACAAGAAAGAGGGTAGACCGATTTGTCTCCTCATAAACCCCCCCGCAAAAACTTCAGTTTATCCGTGATCATGGTGCTTGCAACAGCACCGAAATGTCGAAAATTCGCAACAAACAGTAAAATGGTACATATCCCGTTTCGAATGTTAGTGTTAGTGACCATGACAGTTTAAAATTTATTTGGTGTATTCATTTAAAGCAAGCACAAAGGAACAATGGCGCATACAACATAATACCGGTTAAAAATTAAATTATGTACCGCTGATTTATGGTGCGAGGAGTGGTGTGGGCAGGGAGGGGGAGGAAGGGCTACCCCCCTGTACCATCCCCACCACGCGGAGCCCCATGGTTATGGAGATATCCATGGTTAAAGTTTTTAGGTTACAATAAAAATTTCCATCAATGTCCATTGGTTTTAGGGGCGGGAAAGTAGGTAGGGATGTGGGGGGTAGTGGGGCCACCCCACTGTACCATCCCCACCCCGCGGAACCCCATGGTTAAGGAGATATCCATGATTAAAGATTATACAATTACTATTTAACAACAATGTTCCTCTACTCTCAACAAGGCTCCTATTTCTGTCTTAAGGGTCTAAAGTAACCTAACACGAAGTAGAACCTAACCTGTCCGTGTTGGGGTGCCCTAAGCTCCCGAGCTTGCTTCGCTCGCTCTTGGACTAATTTTAATTTTTTGCCTCACGAAAACCATATAAAAAAACAGAAAATTGCCGCATATTGAAACTTTGTAAAAAGCTTCCTATTTATGAGTACTATCTACAAAAAAAAAATGAACTTCCAAATCAACGGTCCATAAAGGAAATTGTTCGTCGCCATTTTTAGGGTTCCGGCGAGAATTGAACGGAACCTTGATGTCGTGGCGGCATGGGCGAAGTGAGCTATAGAGAAAAATTCGTTAAATAATAGTAATATGGTGGCGTTCTTTAGTTTCTGCCTACACCCATGGGAAAAGGCATAAGTTTATGTATATGTGTGTAATAGTTAAATGTGTCTTCTAAAAGTCATTAAATTAATAAACAGCAATTTATGTGGTAACATTAGCATTCGAAACGGGATATTTACCATGTTTACTGTGTGTTGCGAGTTTCCGATATTTCGGTGCTGTTGCAAGCACCATGATCACGGATAAACTGAAGTTAGCGGTACTGAGTGCAAAAAACGAACAAGAAAGAGGGTAGACCGATTTGTCTCCTCATAAACCCCCCGCAAAAACTTCAGTTTATCCGTGATCATGGTGCTTGCAACAGCACCGAAATATCGGAAACTCGCAACAAACAGTAAACATGGTAAAAATCCCGTTTCGAATGTTAATGTTAGTGACCATTACAGTTTAAAATTTATGTGGAATACACCATTTAAAGATCAAGCACAAAGGAACAATAGCGCATGCAACATAATACCTGCTGACGAACCGCTGGCTTCAGCTTGTCAACTTCTAAGCCTATTTCAGCCCGTTTTGACAAGGAGACTGGTCCCAACCCAAGAAAATTATTCATTTATTAATGTCACCATTCTCTGCCTTTGCGCTGCAGTGGAACAGTAACAGGCTGATGTTATCGCATCACCCGTCCTTATCATTAACATTAGACATGAAGTAAATCATCAATATCATCATCATCATCATCAATATCATCAATACATATAATAAATCTGTAGAAAAGTAATTTTTGTACATCGAAAATAATTCAAAAAAAAATAGCCAGGGTGTTAAAGGATAACCAACAGAACCTATTTCCGGCATTTTTGGCATTTTCGTCAGTTTGTCTGTTTATTTGTGCACGCATCACGTTAAATGTACGAAACCAATGTAGATAACTTTTATACATAAAAAATGTAAGTAACTTGAATAATTACGTAGTTTTTGTTTCATCGCAATCAGTTCACTCTATCAAAAGTAAGATGAATTTAAAGTGCTCAAGAAGTAAAAATATCAGAACACACGCAATTCAGATAATCGGACAGTTGAACTCCATATTCGATAGATGGCGTTGTGCATTTGATGTCATTTTCTGAATGGCGGTGTTAAGATACTCCGCGAAAGAATGATGACTATAGAAAAAAAATTGGTAGGTTGGTAAGTAGGGTGGGCAGGAGGGTTAGTAGAGTAGGGTTGACAGACAGATGACGGGAGCGAAGCCGCGGGCACAGCTATTAATATACAAGTATACAATATTCAAGGACATGCCGGTTTCTTCACCGAACGGAGAGCAAAAAATAAAATCTCTTAAAATTCGAAGATGTGACTTCCACCAACCCTCACTGGGCTCGCGTGGTGGATCTCGGCCCATTCCCTCTCACAGAGAGGAGGCCTGTGTCCCAGAGTGGGAGAGAGTGGGCACATTAATAAGCTGATGATGATACAATATTCTCAATATGTAAGATTTGGCACTTTATAGAGCCAGATGGAGCAAGATGAAGACAGATGAAATAACACTACCCGTACTATTTGCTGTTCCCATTTCACAACATGTAAAAAGAAAATAACCCATTTATTATACGGAACCATTATTAAAATCACGATCGAGCTTGACCAGTTTTATTTCTTCTCTACAAAATAAAATAATCTTATTTTTTCGTCACGAGATTCGGATTAAGTACCACTGAAGGAGATTTATCTTATTTACGTGTTTTCGTGTTATTGACCTACATTTTGAAGGACTGTAGGACCACGTTTATGTGTATTTGGGAATAAATGCAGCTGTATATGCTTTCTAAAGGAAGGAAGGAAAGAATTAGAAGGGGATTTCCGTGTTTAGCAAACGTTTTTGCGTAAATATCGAATTGGAAGCTGAGCAGATGATGATCGTGGTTCAGAAATAAGGTAAAGCTTCTAAAAATGTGCGGTAATGACCAATACAGGCATACAATAGTTTACAAAAGGCATAACAATAGACAACAATAATACATACAACTAGTTGGCTTATTAGTAAGCTCGCTTCGCTCGCTCCTGCCGTATATGGGATCGCTTTGCTTGCTAGTCTTGGAAGTTTAGTAGTAATACTACTTCTAGTGATAATGTAAAAACCCGCTAAGTGCTAGACGGACACGCGCACGAAGCGTAACGTAAAATTATCGCAAAAAAATTAAGAATTTTCAAAATCGGTCCACAATTGACGAAGATGTCGGTGAACATACATAAAAAAAACATACAAGAAGTCGAACATAGAACCTCCTCCTTTTTCGAAAGCCGGTTAAAAACGGCAAAGAAGTCACGTTTGTTGTATGGGAGCCCTACTTAAACATTTATTCTGTTTTGTATTTGTTGTTATAGTGGCAACAGAAATACATCATCTGTGAAAATTTCAACTGCCTAGCTATCACGGTTCATGAGATAAAGCCTGGTGACAGATGGACAGACAGACAGACGGACCGCGGAGTCTTTGTAATAGGGTCCCGTTTTTACCCTTTGGGTACGGAACCCTACAAAATATCTTTCTCTAAATCTCTATGATCTTCCAATCAAGGGGCAGTTTAATATTAAATGGTTTTACAAAAAAAAAGTGAACTAAAATCAAATGGTAACAAAAAAAACCTTTACAAGTCTTTGTCTTTCTCAAATTGCTTCAAAACAAAGTACAAAATCTTGGTAAAGGGCGTGTTTAGACAGGTAAAGGGCGTGTTTAGACATTTTTTATAGATGATTATCTGATCTGCAATTTTTGTTTTGGGTAATTTTGTGATGGAGCTTGCCGTTTTGATAGAAATTGCGAGAGGCCTGTTTTTGTCACCCTTTTTGTAATACCAGTGGTGTCTCATCCCATACAAAAAAAACCCGTGCTGACGTTATATACTGATTATTTTTTGTACATCGATCGCATTCGGTTCCGTTCTGTTCCTTTCTACGGATATAGATGGTGATCTATCTATCGCCGTGGAACGAAACCGAACGCGATCGATTTACAAAAAATAATCGGAATAATCAGATGAAAAACGCTAGTTACGTCGGCACGGTTTCTTTGTATGGGATGGGGCATCTGTATGCTAGTATTATATTATCTGTGGTAATACTTTTCCGGGTGTCGGATCAATGAGGACTTTTAGGATTTCATTTGTGATGGTGTTTTGAACGGTCCTACCAGTTTTCGGCTGGGTGCGAATTTTTGTAATTTCACGCCTATTTTTCGGTCTAATTTTACTAGACTAATGCACCCACTTACTATATTAAGACCTTTAATGCCAATCTCACACCATACAATGTTAAACATTTAATTTTTAGGGTTCCGTAGCCAAATGGCAAAAAACGGAACCCTTATGGATTCGTCATGTCTGTCTGTCTGTCTGTCCGTCCGTATGTTACAGAACTATGCTGTTGAAACTTGGTAAGTAGATTTTCACACAAAAATAGAAAATAAACAATAAATTTTGGGGGTTCCCCATACTTAGAACTGAAACTTAATTAATTTTTTTCATCAAACCCATACGTGTGGGTATCTTTGGATAGGTCTTCAAAAATGATATTAAAGAAAGAAAGAAAGAAAGAAAAAGTATTTATTTGTGACCCGCACAGGAGACACGAGAAATCAGCTTAAAATTAAACAAAATAAAAATAAACCCCGTGCGAGACCAAAAAGGCTCCTATCTCAGCATGTGCAGCGATATCCAAAAAAAATATGAAATAACGCTGCGCTGATATTCTGATAAGACCAACTGTTGATGCCACGGACACACTTACGGAAACGGAAAATACTTAAATAATACAATAAAATAGAATATATAAATAACAAACAAAATAAAATAAACACAGAAGGTGGGTCAGAGTATGTGTAAGTATTATACAAATATAAAACATATTAAAAAGTGGGTAGACCTATGTAGACCGACGTCCGCGATGCTCAATAATTATTTGTCGAAACCATAGACAAACAATAGAGCGCACGGACCAAAGAGTAATTTATTAAATACGGAAGAAATCTATGGTCGGCTGTCAAAAGAAAAATGTTGTTATGTTGTTATGTTATGAAATAGTGTAAATAAACTTGGTGAAAAGAATACATAGAATAGTATTATGCTAGTATTGGATAAAACGGAGTGGTGTGAATGTTATTGGTATGTGGTGTGGTGTTCGCAAGAAAGTTCAAAACAAAGAAAATGGATTAATGGCAGTAATACTAACTGCGTGCAAACCCCGGGTAAGCTTATCTTCCGGTTTCCTTCTGCTTAAGTACTAAATGTTCTAATTCTAATTGAGGTTTCTAATTATTATTTTTTTAAACTGAAGAGTTTGCGCGAGAGACACTTCCAAAGTGGTAAAATGTGTGTGTCCCGCCCCCTGTAACTTCTAAAATAAGAGAATTATAAAACAAAAAAAATATATGATGTACATTACCATGTAAACTTCCACCGAATATTGGTTTGAACGTGATCTAGTAAGTAGTTTTTGTTTTTAATACGTCATAAATCGTAAACCGCAATTTACCAAGTACGAAACCCTTCGTGCGCGAGTCCGACTCGCACTTCGCCGATTTTTTTAATTCTACATCTATAAAATACATCTGCTACCATCCATGTACCAGGGGCACATAACAACAAAGTAAGTCTTCAAAACATGTTCATTTCATTGAGTAGTCATTACTCTGATGGAAACTGTACGGTATTAACTCACCCGTACATTGTACCGGAATACTGTTAAAGTAACGCAATTACTTGAAACACTGAAACGGTTCGTCTTTAATAGGATTGAATTGTATTTCTAGTTTTGATAGAAATTTTTTAAAGAAAAAAGTGTTTCTGATACCAACTCTATTTTGAATTTGAATTTTTTATTCAGTGTTACTTTGAGTGCTTAAATCAAGGTAAAATTACAAATTTAAAAACCCCCGATTTTAATTATATTCATGCTTTTTAGGGTTCCGTTTCCGAAGGGTAAAAATGGGACCCTATTACTAAGACTCCGCGATCCGTCTGTCTGTCTGTCTGTTTGTCCGTCTGTCTGTCTGTCCGTCTGTCACCAGGCTGTAATCATGAACCGTGATAGCTAGACAGTTGTAATTTTCACAGATGATGTATTTCTGTTGCCGCTATAACAACAAATACTAAAAACAGAATAAAATAAATATTTAAGTGGGGCTCCCATACAACAAACGCGATTTTTGTGCCGTTTTTTGCGATAATGATACGGAACCCTTCGTGCGCGAGTCCAACTCGCACTTGGCCGGTTTACCTAGTAGCAGACACGCTTCAATCGACAATCTATCGGAACACGTAATAATGACACGATATCTTGCAAAAAAATCCAGATTGAAAGAGTAAAATGCGAATAACTTTTGAACGGCTAAACCGATTTTATTCAATCATAGCTAAGAACACTCTCGACAACGTCACCTTTCAAACAAAAAAAAACTTAATTAAAATCGGTTCATCCGTTTAGGAGATATTATGCCTCACACAGACACACAGATTTACAGCAACACACGTCAAACTATAACCCCCTCTTTTTCCGTCGGGGGTTATTAACTTGTGTGAATATTTTCAGAAGTTATTTTAAACACACAAAGTAACACTCTGAATAAAGCTGTATGTGCCTATTTAGTTATATATAAGAAGTTTACCTCAATAATATTGGAAAAAAACTAAAATAAAAATGCTGAAAACATGTTAAATGAGGTAGTTCAGGAAAATTCACGCTACCAGTTGGAGCCACTCTGGCAATAGATCCTCCACTTGGAAAACGTGACTTTGTATGCCGGAAAACATAACTACATTAAAAGATGCATGGACCTGATCTCTCAGTGCTGCCAACTAGTGCATGTCATGTCAGAAAACGCACATTCAAGAGTTGGAATGCTTTTATTAAACCCTGGATTGCGTAGAAGGTATATAAATATAGCCGATGCTGTGTGAATATAGGTGGCTTATTGTCTTCTCACATCACACATCACATCACATCATCAGCCTATTAATGTTCCCACTGCTGTGACACAGGCCTCCTCTCTGTGGGGGAATGGGCACGCGGGCCCAGTGCGGGTTGGTGGATAGTCACATGTCTTCGAATTTTTGGTTCTAGGACATGCCGGTTTCCTCACGATGTTTTCCTTCACCGTTTTGAGAGCAGTGGTGATGAAATAATTTACACAAAGTAAAGCGCCTGTCTGGGCTCGAACCTACGACCTACAACTTGTAAGTCGCGGCCGATACCACTGGGCCACCACTGCTCTACTGTCTACTCAGTCAGTCTTAAAAAAAATCTTTAGACCAGAATTTCCTTTTTCATGTTTTTATCCTTTTATGACCAAAGTTTTGAAAAACACTTAAACATAAATGCCTACTTATCTTTTAACAAATTAATTATTGTTAACATAATATCTGAACCAATTGGAGGTACTCGCTTCAAATAAGTAAATAGAACAAGTGAATCCGCAGTAGATCATTAGTTCTATCCGAGATCGACACGGATTGTTAACCGCGTACGGTCAGCACAAAAGGCGTTGTTTCATCCTTGTGCAAAAATGTTTGCGGTATTTTTTTCTGTTTTTCCAGAGAATTAAGAGTTCATAATAGAGGAGAAGAAGAAGTTCATATACTTAATCGATGTTATTTTTGTTTCAGGTAAATATTTGAAATGATATTGTTCGAAGTCCTTCGACTGGAGTTTCAACCACAAGGTAAGATTTAACTTTGGGTAAACCTAAGTTCAAGTGCAGATTTAGGATGTCTTGAACTTAAATAATTTATTCATTAAAAAACATTTTTTTTAACAAACTTTTTTCGTATTCTTCTCAGCAAACCCTTCCATTTGATACCCATATTATGGCAGTACAAAAAAAATAACTAGTCCGCCATCTTGGGCGGTCCGTCATATTGGATTTAGAATAACGTCACTTATCTAAATATGCATTGTCATCCAAACTAAACGTGTATGCAAAATTTCATCTTAATAGGTGGAGGATAACTGCTTTAAAATTCAGTTGCAAGATTTGACCCGAACACACTTATATACATACAAACAGACATACACACATACATTGCAAGTTAATTTGTAGTTAGTAAAATGGTACGTACTCATAAAAATAATGTAAGTTTATTACATTTTAAAATTTATTGAGAAAACCGGTCAAGTGCGAATAGTCCTCACTCATAAAAAGCTTTTAAATCAAAATAAACACAAAAATTTAATCCAAATATTGGATTAAAAACGTTACTCACCTTAATCTACACATAAGAAGCCATTACCTCTAAAAGCTATTGTAAGTATTCTTAAATTAATCCCCCATTTTGTCCAAATGGCCTCCCCGTAAAGTGCTCGGTCACCTAATGACTCACCGTTTTTGCTGACGCTACAGAATCCAGGTGCTCCCGGATCGAGTTTAGTTTTAAATAATGTATAGTACGAAATTGAATAGCTTTAATTGAAATTCTCTGGGTGAGCTGGGCCGTGAGATTAGCATGCTGAAAAGGTTTCTTTTGGAATAAAATCGGTTTTAATATGGTTCTTAGGACTCGAGGATAATAGTTTGCATAACATCAAATGAAATAATTCTCGAGCCACGATTCCTGGCAATAACAAAAGGACTTCATTAAAAAAAATGCTTGGGAATAATCAACTTCTTTGAAAGATAAAGGATTTTTCAACCTTCAGTTTCAAAAAAGGTTTAGGTCAAAGGAGAAGAGTAGTCAGTATAAATCTATACTAATATTATAAAGTTAGAGTTTTTGGAACGAAGTTCCTTATCGCGCGTTGCGAAAGGGGGCTAGACGGAAAAAATCTCACGAAAAGTTGTAACGACACTTTTTGCTATAGTTGTAAGCCGTGTGGCGTGCGCGTGTTTCGTGCGTGTTCTAACCTATACATACGCTACTGTGTTTACGAAGTCGAGAGCAGTGGCGGCTGGTGGATCATAGAAATAGTAGTGCTAGTGCATTTTGCTGTCTCACTGGGTAGTGTTAGATTTACTCAAATACACAGGAGCCTATGTAAATCGGCAAACAATCTCGCTAGCGACTTCTAATTCGAAGCCAACGCCATCTAGTTACGTCTTTGTACAACTTGTAATGTCGGTACTCGACCCGAAGATAAATTGCGTTCGTCAAACCTCGCCCGCTCTCGGTAATCTTCGGTTCGCTGGGGCGGCGCACGAAATTGGCCATATTTTGCCGTACATTTTCTATTAAACTATCTCTGTCTCACGCGCCAGGCGTTTTCGCTTGTTTCTCGTAGAAGTTGTATGAACTCTGCCGTGCGCTTCAGGCTGCCGCACGGGGAATATTTTTTACAGCAATATACGTCTTATTACTTTAGTCATCATCTGCCTAGCCTTTTCCCAACTATATTGGGGTCGGCTTCCAGTCTTACCGGAATCAGCTAAGTGCCAGTGTTTTACATGGAGTGACTGCCTATCTGACCTCCACAACCCAGTAACTGGGTAACACGGTACCCCTTGACAAGACTGGTGTCAGATCTCAAGCTTCTGACTACCCGTAACGACTGTCAAAGATCTTCAAATGACAGCCGGGACCAACGGCTTAACGTGCTTTCCGAGGCACGGAGGAAACTCGGTATGTTGAAATGGTCACCCATCCATGGACCGACCTCGTCAAGCGTTGCTTAACCTTGATGATCGACCCGTGCGGCTGTTATAATTTAGCCACGAGCTCCTCCTCGTCTTATTACTTTAGTAAAGAGCTTAAATTGGTTCGTCATAATTTCGTGAATATTGAATAGATCGTTAATCAGATATTATTAAACATTTTTTTTTTCTAAACTTATTAAAATCTGGCAGTTCAGCGCACGAGTGAACTTAAAGTACATCCGCGCCTGGTCATGTATATATATATATATATATATACAATCATACATATAGATAACATATATATATATATATATACACATATATATACTAAAGGAACTTCGTTCCATCCGGGTGTCCCTTGACACCTCTCAAGTTTTTTTTGTTTGTTTGTTTGAACGCGCTAATCTCAGGAACTACTAATTGGAATTGAAAAAATATGTTTGTGTTGGATAGCCCATTTACGAGGAAGGTTATAGGCTATATAACATTACGCTACGACCAATAGGATCGGAGCATAAATGAATAATGTTGCAAAAACAGGAAAAATCTTCCTTTTTTGACAGCTTCCGTTGCGTGCCCTGTGTAAGTGGTTAAAGTTATGCAACATTATGTAGGGTAGGTAGGTAGCCAGTTGACGGGAGCGAAGCCGCGTGGGACAGCTAGTCTGTTATAATATAGTAAGTTATTCATATAATAATATACTCTCTGCTAATAGTAACAAATTTTGGTAATAATTTCAATATCTCTTATTATGGTTAATAATTACAGTGATAAAATCAGATCTGCAGCCTTATTGCGTAATGCATTTGGCAACGCAAAGAGTATGAAAAATCAACCAAACACTTAAATGGAAATCCACTTCACGTCTTTCATCTCGCATGACGTGATTGGTCGAGTTTTCATACTATTTACCCTTTGCCTTGCCGAATTCATTACGCGATAAGGCTGCAGGTCATACAAGAACGAAAGAAGACTCGATAAAAGGACACAAAAAAAAATTCGCTACTATCAATCTGCCAAGCTAACTATATTAGGGTCAGCTTCCAGTTCAAACAGATGCAGCTAAATATCGTTATAAGACATGGAGCGACCGCCTATCTGATCTCCACAACCCAGTAACTGGGTAACCCGATGACCCTTGGCAGCTCTAATGTAAATTTTCTGACCCAAAACCACTTTCAAAGATCTACAAATGACAGACGGAACCAACTGCTTAAGATGACGACAGTCACCAACGACCTTGAGGGAACAAAACGCGCACTCGTTTCACACCCACGCGACATAAAATTCAGTAGGTAGTTTTTTGCACTCTTCTTATTATTCTAAACTTTTAAAAAATCTTTAAATCAAAATGTAGATAACATTAAAATACGCCCGGTGGGCGTCCGTGTTAGACATAACTTTACAAATGAAATACACTATGTTATTATATGAATAAAACTCAAAATTTTCATAGAGCAACTTATTAAAAAAAATGGTCTAATGAAACATATATTTCTTTAAAAAAATACGACTTGCCATTTACACGTGATTCTCATTTTAAAATCAGCTGACACTGATGGGTATCGGTATCGGCGCCTTAACGTGCTTACCAAGGCACGGAGGAATCTTGGTATGTTACACTTGTTGTACGTGTTATAAATTATAGGTCCTGATAAATGAAGATGCAAAGAAACACGGGCTGGGTATACTTATCATGTGATCTTGTTCCACAATAACATGGTTAATTAATACAGTTAAATATGACGTGGCGGAGCAGTGGTATGTAAATGACTGTCGAACCGAGTGTCTTTTTTTATCCTCGAGAAAATTTCATGCATACTGCGCTACCACGGGGAGATAGCGCAGTTATGTGAGACTCCAACCCACTAAAACGCGTTCCGTTAAAAATGTCAAACATACAATTCAGCAAATCGCAACGCTAGGGTCACTACACACGCGTAGTGTACCACGCGCGCCTCAAATCAAATCAAATCAAATCATTTATTTCTTTGCAAATATGGGTGATTGGTACATAGATGTTTTTTAAAGGTAATTAGCTCCTCCATATTCTACCGTCTTGTGGGCATGCAAAAAATTATTTCATTCACAAAAAATAGTAATATAAAATTGTAATGATAATATAAATTTAAATGTCAATTTATCAAAATACAAAAAAAAATATCTTTTTTAAAATTAGTCAAGTGAAAGTAGTAGAATTTTTATAATAATGTCAAAGAGAATAATAAATAAGTCAATTAGCCTCAAAGAGGTGTCAGCAAAACTGACGGGGCCCGCCAGGGCCGACGCCTGTCTGGGTCGCGGATAAATTTGAAAGAGAGTTACCGTGGCCCTGGCACATGCAACTGAAGGAGCACGGGTGGGTTTTGGTCAGTAAAAGTCTAACACTTCACCCAAAACAAACAATTAACAAATTTCCGTGCATTCAAGCGTTTTTGCCATACCTATTATTGAAATCAAATATAACAGCTCACAATGTTAGGACCCATTAATATTAATGCTAATTTTTATCCGTGGTGCTAGGCAACTGGGCTTATCCCAGTTGTAAACGACCCTTTGTGCCTATTGGCCTTGTTTGTTCTGTCTCCTGCTTGATATGGAGTGAAGTGGAAATTTATATTTTTTTTTCTACTCCTCCGTTATTCTTTTCTGATTAATTTCGTTGCGGTACCAAGACAGTTAAATTTATTCTCCGGGACTTCGTCGAGCTTCATTGCCTCGGCGCTTTTCTGGTGGTCGGCACTGTTGATTCTGGCTTTCAGGAATTGCAGTGGTTTGGGAATAGTGCGGTGGGATTGTCCCAATTTAACACTTCACCCAGAGCGGTAGAAGTCATTGGATAATTTCCCACCCCAAAAAAAACATTCGCTACACACACTCATCCATGGGCCGACCCCCGCAAAGGATGCTTAACCTGAAATATCGACCTGTGTGGCTGTTATTATGTAGTTCACCACAATCCAAAAATAAACATTTCAGCAAAGTCTAGATCGCAGTAATATCTTTATCACCTGTAATATTACCTTTACTGCCTTTGGGGTAGCTGTAACTTTCGACGGTAATCCTGAACTTTTACAACTCGTGCGGGATCATAATCGCTTTATCGCCGCCATATTTCGACGCTTTGAACAATTTTAACTGAAATTTTTAGTCATTTTGCCTGATAAGTGAACTTTTCGCGTCCGGGTAAATTTTGGGGAAAAAAAATATCGCAGAAGGGAAAAGTTTTTAACTCGACGATTTGTAGAGATATTCAATAAACGTTCGGGTTATTACGGATTATTCAGCCTTATTTTTTTTTTTCATAATTATGATTTAAAGGTGATCGTGATGATGCGATATGCAACTGTGCGGAGAAATGGTGCAAAGTGCCTATAGCTACTGTAAAGGAATATTTCATAAACATGAATGCAAAAAATACATGAAATCGAAAGTAGAAATGCTTACACTATGTCACATTATGATGACATGACCTTTTGTGAAGAGCAATGGTGGCGCATTGGTTACGGCCCTGACTTACGTGTCGTAGGTCGTAAGTTCGAACCCAGGCAGGCGCCTTACTTTGTGTAAATTATTTCATCACCACTGTTCTTAAAACGGTGAAGAAAAACATCGTGAGGAAACCGGCATGTTTTAAAACCAAAAATTCGAAGATATGTGACATCCACCAACCTGCATTGGGTCCGCGTGGTGGATTAAGTCCCATTACCTTTCTCACAGAGAGGATGCCTGTGTTCCAGCAGTGGGAACATTATAAGGCTGCTGATGATGACCTTTTGTGTTCAGTTTGCAGCCTAAGTAGTACTTTATTCTGCTCTATGCGCTATTCCAAGTATATATGTACCTACCTAGGTACCTGGAATAGCACTTCTATGACCTGCTGAAATAAATGTGTCGAAAAGTATCCAAAGGAAGATCAGATGGGAATTAAAAATGGGATATTATAAATTGTACATCAAATAAAATAATCGTCTATCAATACATACTCATCATTTATATTCTTTTTTACATCAAATAACTTACTAAATGTTTAGCAAAACTCAAACTGCAGATAATTCGAAATTATACATCAATATGACATTACTTTTTTCCTCATAATGCAATACAGTTAAATTTATTTTTGTACAAAAATACTACATACATAGCATCATATAAATACTAACTGCACAGCAAATTTTCCATATTTCGTAGCAAAATAACTATCTCAGTCGCATATTAACCAGTAAGTACAACAAAACCTGTTCATCACATTTGTCCTAATTTTCAAGAAGTCATTAGTCCAAGAGCGAGCGAAGCGAGCTCGGGCACTTAGGGCACCCCGACACGGACAGGTTAGGTTCGAAAAGATGACGGCAGCTGAAGTGAGCGAGCAAACCGAGCGAACTCAGCTCCCGTCATCTACTTCGTGTTAGGTTACTTTAGACCCTTTAGACAGAAATAGGAGCCCCGCGCAGCGGGGCTCCGTCGACATTGTCGTTAAATAGTAATTGTAAAAACTTTAACCATGGATTTAAAAGAAAAAGAGTTAACATGTATGATGTGCATGAAGATTATTAGCTGTGCATTAATAAAAAAGCTTTTGCTTTAGGAAAAATCGCTGTATGCTGCGAAAATAAATTGTAGTGTGTTTAGTGATATTTTGCGTTGAATATTTTGCTGCGCAATCAGTAATTTTGATGAGAATTCGGAATTTTATTGCATAGAAAAAGGATATTTTTTTATTTGCGTTTAAATACTACCCATTAAAAATTATTTCTATTTTTTTGTTTGTTTGTTTGTACTGAATAGGCTCCGAAACTACTGGACCGATTTGAAAAATTCTTTCACCAATAGAAAGCTAAATTACTCCTGAGTGGCATAGGCTATTTTTTAATACCGAAGATGGGTCCTGTGGGGTAGTCCACGGGAGCGACGTGTTTTCGCTAGTTTGTAATAAAAAGAAAAAGTCTTTTAAAGTTTGGTCTTTCAAATGATGAGAGAAATGGAAGAAGAAATTTGTTTGAAAAATGATGGCATTTGAAATTTGTTAGTACAGGCTTACTTAAATTGTCTCTTGAGCTGCCATCAGATACACAAGATTAATTGAGTGCCTTGTAAAATTTATTCAGTTATTTTATAACAGGTTATATAGAAACTGTTAAACATTTGCCAAGACACAGGAACAGGTATTCGATTTTACCCAGAATAGGGCTTTACAATATTGATTACAACTGCACTACTGTGGTAGTAATATAATACGTATTCTGAAGTTCGACTACTGTAAAATTAAGAAAATACTTAATAATAATCAAAGTTGATGCTTACGAATGATACTCGTTGTTATAGTATATGGGTACAGATAATAAAATACTAGCATAGTATGGGTATTTCGGTAACATAGTTATTAATTAGGATTATGAATTTGGTTTTCCAATTGCTTACGTACTTACAAAGTTGTCGCGGCATGTAACATGAGAATCGTCATCGGACGTTTTAGATTGTCACGATAGTACTTCTACACAGGTCTGCCTCATTGATTAATTTATAAACTTCGCCGAAGCGAAGTATTTCAAGAATGCTTCATTTGAGTGTTCCCCTCCACGGAAATCTTTAGTAAAAGGTGAAAGATTTATGCGTATTGAAAGAGATAATACTTTAAATTCTCGGGGAGCGAGATACCCAACCAAACGGCGGCGAATCATAACATCGCGATTCACTAATACTGCGCAAGCGCACAGTGACATCTGTTAACGACAATCAAAACTAAAAACAAATATCTATAAACAGGTTTTGCACATGCACAATGTCGCCTGTTGGTACACATGTTCAGTATAAACCCAGTGTAGTCTTGACCTCTACAACATAAATTGCCAAATAATGACAACTTAGTAAACGCTTAATGCCTAGTAATAAAATAGGAGCAAAAATACGCACGCGCTGTAGCATAAATCATCATCAATACATTTAATAAATTTGCAGAAAAGTAATTTTTGTACATCGAAAATGTTTCCAAAAAAAATAGCCAGGGTGTTAAAGGATAACCAACAGAACCTATTTCCGGCATTTTTTGAATTTTTGTCTGTTTATTTGTGCATCACGTGAAATGTACGAAACCAATGTAAATAACTTTTAAACATAAAAATCGTGCGTAACTTGAAGAATTACTTAGTTTTTGTTTCATCGCAATCGGTTCACTACCTATATCAAAATTTGGATGAATTTAAATTGTTTAAGAATTAAAATTATCACGACACACGCAATTCAGATACTCGGACAGTTGAACTCATTTTCTGAATGGCGGTGTTAAGATTCTCCGCGAAAGAATGATGACTATGGAAACAATAATTGGTAGGTAGGTAAGAAGGGTAGGCAGGAAGGTAAGTAGGGTAGGGTTGGCAGATAGATGACGGGAGCTAAGCCGCGGGCACAGCTAGTAAGTAATATTGCGCGATTGATTTCTTTCTTGGTCGATAACAGAATTATGCAGAGTATCTAATTATTTTTAATGAAACTTTAAGAAATAAGAAACACAGTTTTGTGTTTTTCCCCGACAAACACAAATATTATTTACACTTCACAAATATTGGATCTTAAGTTCCTCCATAGACTTTTCAAATAGGTGGTTCCAGAGATTACCCTACCTGTCTAAGCAAACTCATAAAATTCAGATCTCTATTTATAATATTAGTTAAGATTGTTGTTTTTTGTTGTTAAGTTGACAGGAAGAAAAAGTCTTCCTTTCCTTCTTTATTCATCCTTTCTTTCTTATCTTCCTAAAAAACTTAATAAAAAAAGCACTTGAAATATTTCCTGTAGAAACGAATCCTAAACGTGAAGTCATCCCCCTTCCATTTAACTAAAGTAAGATGTTCTAATTTGTATACGTCTCTCTCGAGCACCATGTGTGCTGTCAACGAGGCAGCCGTTTACTGGAATTTACTCTGTGTTAAATGTAGCGTATTAGATGGAATAAAGACAAGATTTAAGTTGAAAGTACTGCAGAATTCGGTATGTCAAGCCGTTATTTTTAAGCTGGTTTTGTTTTACCTTTTAAAGCGCATTTTTAGGCTTTTTCCCATAAGTAAGTTGCGGTTCTACTTTTTATTGTTGTATGTATAATTTGCATTTCTTCTTTACATGCTATTGTTTTTTATACATTGTTCATACGAGCATTTGTCAATCTGTAATGAAATCACACTTTATTCCACATATTTTATCCTCCTCTGTTACCTATAACTTCAATGTTATTCAGGGAAATTACATATTTTATCTATTTAATTATTCAGAGTTAGTAAATACAAGTTTTTGTACCGTTCATCATCATCATCATCAGCTCATGAATGTTCCCACTGCTGGGACACAGGCCTCCTCTCTGTGAGAGAGGGAATGGGTCATAGTCCACCACGCAGGTCCAGGGCGGGTTGGTGGATGTCTTCGAATTTTTGACATGGACATGCCTGTTTCCTCACGACACCTTCACCGGTTTTGAGCAGTGGTGATGAAATAATTTACACAAAGCCTGCCTGAGTTTGAACCCACGACCTACAATACCTACCACTGGGCCACCAATCAATGCTTGTACCGTTACTTACTCAAAATCATTATAAAAACTCATTCAAAAATAAAAGGCTCAGAAATACTCAGAATGTTCCCTTTTTGATACTAAAAATGCTGCCCACGCCCACACCACGTCCATTGGTGCCTATCCTCCATTTTTGCAAGCTCTTAAGACGACGACTAACGCCAACGACCTTGAGGGAACAAAACGCGCAGTCGTTTCACACCCGCGCGACCCAAAATTTTGTAGTTTTTTGTACTTTCCTTATTATTCTATGACTTTAAAAAAAAAGGCTCAGATCAAAATGTAGATAATTAAATTGTCTTTGAGATGGTGTCGATTTCATTAAAATACGCCCAGCGGTTTTGGTGTGATTGTCGAGTTTTTGTCCGTTTTAGACATAACTTTACAAATTAATTACACTATGTTATACGAAGAAAACTGTAAATTTGCTCAGATCAAATTATTAAGAAAATAGTCTAATATAACATATATTTTTTTCAAAAAATTACGACTAGCCATTTAGACGTTATTCACAATTTAAAATCAGCTACTCAAGGGAATCGGCGCCTTAAAATTCCATCTATAAAATAAGGCAACATCGATGCAAAACCTCTTTGTTCCGCAGTTCCGCTGCCGGTACTAAAAAATACAATTGCACAATAAATTTTAAATTCGAATTAAGAATTAATCTCTCAATTTCGCGGGCAGGCCCAACCCAGCTTTTTTAACGACACTAATAAACGTTGATATAATTTTTATAGCTGTACTTAATCGACGAATAGGCTTAGTAAAAGAACTGTCATAAAAATAAAATTTGAAATTCGAAGAAAAAAGATACGTGAATCTTTTGTTTGGATCGTGATTAGACATCAGCCTGTATATAGATGAATCTTTTTATTCGGTAAAATTATTATTAGCATTGAATAATAAAATATAGTAATTGCAGTAGCAGCTTTGAAAAGCTATCTGAGCCATTTTTGATTTTTCTTACTGTTGAATAAAGTACGGCAAAAATTAGCTTTGTTTCCTAGCGCCGTGAGTGAGACTTGAATTAAAATAATTAAATGCTATGCAACAGCTGCAGCTTAGGTTTAATTTTTAGAACTGGTTGAAGGTTGAAGATTATGTAGGATTTCTTTTTTACAAGCTTTTATTAAACATGCAATGTATGTAAGTGTGTTCGGGTCAAATCTTGCAACTGAATTTTAAAGCAGTTAACCTACACCGATTAAGATGAAATTTTGCATACACGTTTAGTTTGGATGAAAATGCATGGTTAGCTAAGTGACGACATTCTAAATCTAATATGGCGGACGGCCGAAGATGGTGGTCTAGTTATTTTTTGTGCACTGCCATGATATAGTTGTGAAATGAAAGGGTTTGCTGAGAACAATAGGATAAATCCTTATACTAAAAAAACAAAAAAAAAGCATGAAAAGACAACTTTATCAGAACATAACAAACAAGCAGACAGAATTTTCCGACGATTTCTGCTCTGGAATACATACATACAATCTGAATGATATTTTCTAATAACTCCTTCAATCGACTCAATCAAAGACCACTTACAAAATAGTACTCTACGTTGTCAAAAATAAGCGTCCTCTTACTATGCACTCCATTTTTAAACCCCAAAACAAATGAGCAACAATAAAAATCCACCAGACAAAATTACTCAAGTTTTTTTTTTATGAAATAATTTCGCACGTACACTGAATCTTTGGGAAAATTGGGCAGCGCACAAATGGTGGAGCCTCCCATTGTAAATTGTCTTGGTAATTGGAAGCGAATCCGTCAAGGGGGAGTGGAGGGCGTAATTGGGGACGTTGTCAGAGAACCATGTTTTGAGTGAGATAAAAGAAATGGAAAGGTTTTTTTAGATGTTTTTTGGGTTTAATTTTTGTTGTTTTTTTTCATTACATCACATCCGTATCCCCCAAAGTGTTAAGAGCCCCTTCAAGTTTAACGAGCTAAAAACAGAAAACAGCTACTTTTTCAGTGCAAATTTCTCAATAACTACAAGATATATGATAAATATTTTAATGCAATTTTTTGCGTCACATAGTTATTCAGTAAATGTACATTACATATTTTTGATAACTGCTCAAAAAAAAATTTAAAAATTAAATTCCTAATACACGTTTTTACGAAATCCCGAAACACCAGGTCTTTCAATTGCTTTTTCAGCTTACTGGTGGCGAATAATAATCTGCAAAAAATGGTATGGACTGGGCATTTAGAATACTAGTAAGCCACCAATTTTTTTTTTCAAAGTTTATTGTATTTGTACTTAAGAGGAAACGGGGGCAGCGAGCGCCGACTAAGTCATAATTCGAGGTTTAGCTCTCGTGTCTTTCCTCCTCCAGTATTGGACCAATTTAAAAGATATTCCGTAAACTGAAAATTAAAGATATATACTATGTCCCTATGTTTTCCTTTTTGATGATACATTATCTTTAGAAGCACTAGAGCCCTCAAAAAATGCTTAGTGTACAAATTTGACAAATATAAATGAAAAAAGGAAAACCTAGGGACATAGTATATATCATACTTTACCAGTTCCAGTCCGTGTCCGTGAAATTTCTGTTCCGAAGGAGCCGTAGTACTTCTTGTAGGGAAGCTTACGCACTACATCCGAACTCTATACGTCATAATCTGTCATAATTCAGAACATTTTGAACTGGGAACTATAATCACGGACACGTATCACGGACACGGACGTCTAGTGCGTAACCACCCTTACAGTACACCCACGTTATGCTATACTCCATTTGAAATAACATTAGAAATTTCTACAAACCTTTTTACAGTCCGTTCAAGCAATTTTGAGTTCTATCCCGTAGATATAAGGATAGCATAAAAAGCATAAACCTGTTACCAAAACTAACTGTTTACTACAGCTACCATTTGTCATATCACCAACGTAATAGAAGTCAAAATCGGTTGTTTTTTATTTTATTCTGTAGTACGACACTTTCAGTGCCAAGCTGTCAATCGACTACGTCTAATAATGCTACCTATTACTTACCGGTTTTATACTCGTAGCGAATTTTCTAGCACTAAAGAAAATTGCTAAGATTGTTTGGACGCCGCACACCAGAATTTGAAACCTTACTGTACAGTCAGTGGTCAAAAATGCAGTCACAATCACTCATTACTTAAAATTCTTTTTCTCAAAAATGGTATGTAATGTTGTCATAACATCTCTAAAAAGTATCCAGAAAATGAACTCTACCGGAGA
Source organism: Orthosia incerta (assembly GCA_948252205.1). Lineage (NCBI taxonomy): Eukaryota > Metazoa > Arthropoda > Insecta > Lepidoptera > Noctuidae > Orthosia > Orthosia incerta. The sequence goes on from OX411761.1 coordinate 9,370,323, forward strand.
CTTTTCACAACTACGTCCAGTAAGAAGCGAGATTTTAAATTTGGAATCTCCTATTGTCCAGTAAGTAAGTATGTAATTTACTTACTGGACAGTAGTAGGTCCGCTATATCAAAACGTAACTTATATCGGATATGTGTTAGATATCATATCGATATCTATATCAAAATAACCGATATTACAAAAACTGTATCTAATAAAAACCTTATTAGCGTGCGAGAACGAATAAATCAAAACTTAAAACCGTAACAATGCGGAAACGTACGAACTACGAACAAAACGCAAACTTCACAAACGATAGGATCCATATGCGCTACCTCTCTTTCTTAGTACTAAATAACTAAATGATATCGATATCTGAAAACCGTTTTTGATATCAACCTAAAAACTATATATATGTATATCGGTTACTTAACCGTTTGTGCAAAAAACCGAAAACATCCATCTCTAGACAGTAGGTCATCCTCTTCAGATCTGCTTAGAAAAAAAAACATAGTACCAGCCAGACACAGATTAGAGTTTCGCCATTATACCACGGTTATAGGAGGGAGGCTTCAAATACATATCTATCTCTCTTTTTGGTGTGATATTTTATGAGATAAATATATTTTTGAGTCCGTTAATCAAGACGTACAACAAACAAATATAAATGCCCCCGGTAAATCGATCACAATATCTATATCAGTAATTGCCCTAATTGAATGTAACCTTCAATATTAATTAAACGAATTTGTTGTTAAACTTTCTTTCATTTTTGAGAAAAGCATTATACAAGCCTCAACCAGTAAGAAAGCCTACCTGGCCTCGTATATAACCGGACCTCACCTGCGGTTCGGTCCGGTTAACTCATACTTGGCCAGGAAGTCTTACTTACTGGATTCTGCAGTAATGTTCTATTTAGAAGAAGGCCACTGCTTCACGTCTAGTTTAATCTACACTTTAAATTAGAAGCTAGTAGTAACTAGCTTCTGCCAGCGGCTTCGCTCGCGTTAATAGTTATTTATGCTACAAGTGCGGAAAGTAGGTGATGTCCGATGAGTGGAATGTTTATTCATGAGCGAGCGAAGCGAGTGAGTGGATAAATCGAAACGAGTCGGAAATCATCTTACGCACGTGTATCATACAACATTTTACTATGCATTGTGCGAAGAAATAAAAAAATATATCTGAACCAAGCAAGGAATTAATAAAATGGCACTTATTCAAGGGCGCTCAGCATATCCACAGATTAACTAATAGTTCATAGTTCCTCGGGCATATCTACTCCGCATCTGCAAATAGCTGTCACGTCGTAACGCAAAAAGGCACCAGCTTAATATTCATTCTGCCAAACATATTTAATGAATATTTAAAATTAAGTTTTTGATCAAAATCTAAATCTAGAGTAATTAAAAACGCCTTAAATGAAGTATTAGTTTTGTTTCACCTTTTATATGAATGATAATCTGTACTTAACTAATTTTTTTAACTTTTCTCAAATAATAAAAACTCTATGCGGCGTGCTGACGTTGGAGTTAAAAATTAAAAAAGTACAGGAAAGTAAAATGCACTAGTAAAAAAAAGGGACACTTTCCGCGAAGTTTGGCTGCTTGGAAAACGCTCTTTTCGAGGACATGCATTGTAAAAGTATTTTCTTATCCCAAGAAAGCAATGTACCTGGATGAAAATGATGTAGCCTATGTGTTATTATAGACTATAATCTATCTCTGTGCCAAATAAAATCCCGATCCGTTCAGTCGTTCTGGCGTGATTGAGTAACAAACAAACATCCATCCAAACAAACTTTCGCATTTATAATATTACTAGCTTCTGCTAGCGGCTTCGGCCACGTGAAAGTCGAAAATTATCGAAAAGCTGAAAATTATTATTTAATTATAGAGGGAACATATTCCTGAGATGAAAAGTATCTGATTATAATCTATCTCTGTGCAAAATTTCATCCAGATTCGTCCAGCCGTATGAGCGTGAAGAAGTAACAAACATACAAACACACACACCCACACTCTCACAAAATCTCTTTCGTCTTCATAATATTAGTGTAATGTGTGATAATTTATTTATTAACTATTGATTAGGTATATCAGTTGTAAACTATTCGTAACTATCAGTTGTAACTTCTACAAAGAAATAATAAACACTTTAGCTTTGGGTGTTTGCGACTACACTTTTGACCATTAACTGTACAATCATAACTTCATGGTAAAGCTAATAGAAGCTTACATACAACACCGAAATTTGGCCAGTTACGTCTTAGTCGCATGAAATGGAATGGAGCCTAAAACTTCCGCAGACAAGAGCGATGCGACAATACAATAATGCGGATACTTCAAACAAATTGTACAATCTGTAGCTCAATTTCAGAAAAAGTTCTAAGAATATGCGTTGTCGCATTGTCTCACGGACCTAGTCCGCAGGCGTCATACACCAGACTCAGGGCTACTACTATTATGAAAAATGTAATGGAATAAAAAAAAACCGGCCAAGAGCGAGTAGGACTCGCGCACGGAGGGTTCCTTACCATTATCGCAAAAAACGGCAAAAAAATCACGTTTGTTGTATGGGAGCCCCCCTCAATTTATTTTATTTTGATTTAATAATTATTATTTTTGAAGTGAATATACAACTAAATATTCTGTGAATATTTCAAGCGTCTACCTGTTGCCGTCATTAATATCGAGCAAAAAACGACAAAATTTTTATTCTATTTTTAGTATTTGTTGTTATAGCGGCAATAGAAATACATCATCTGTGAAAATTTCAACTGCCTAGCTATCACGGTTCATGAGATACAGCCTGGTGACAGACGGACAGACAGACAGACAGAAAGGCGGATCGTGAAGTCTTAGTAATAGGGTCCCGTTTTTATCCTTTGGGTACGGAACCTTACAAATCACTAACACTTTCCACGACCCGGGGATCAATCTCATACATGGTAAGTGACACTCCCAGCGAATTACTTAAATTCGTTTTTCTCTACTTTCACTCCCAGTGAATTACTTAAACCTGTTTTCATGTTACGGTCTAATTTAAAAGCACCGTTACATGCATCAAAGAATCAGGTCTAACCTTCGTGATAGGGCGTGGACTTCATATCGGAAGTTTCAACCTTACCGCACGCTCCCCGTGAATTAGGTGAATTGAAGTGGGTCGACGATAACACTAGTAGAAGGAAAAAATGGTTTTGATGAAAACCCAGCCTTTTTTTCCAACTATATTGGGGTCGGCATCCAGTCTTACCGGATTCAGCTTAGTATCAGTGTTTTATATGGAGCGACTGCCTATCTGACCTCCACAACCCAGTAACTGGGTAACACGGTGCCCCTTGGCAAGACTGGTGTCAGATCTCAAGCTTCTGACTACTCGTAACGACTGTCAAAGATCTTCAAATGACAGCCGGGATCAACGGCTTTAACGTGCTTGCCGAGGCACGCAGGAAACTCGGTATGTTGAAATGGTCACCCATCCACGGACCGACCTCGTCAAGTGTTGCTTAACCTTGATGATTGACCAGTGCGGCTGTTATTATTTAGCCACGAGCTCCTCACCTTCCGTAATACCTAGTTGTAGGTACTTTACCTAAAAATGTGTCTGTAAATTTTGCAACACACACATCACATTTATCTAAACCAATCTAATTAAAATTAGAAAGATTGTATGAGTGAAAAGAAAAAAATAAAAGGTGTTTAATGGTCACAAAACGACATACAATATAAATACATGCTTACTAAACCCAAATGAGTAGTACTTAAATTAAGTTAGTAAAGACGAGAAATAAATAAAACAATAATAACATTTACTACCTACATTTTGAAGAAATAGGGTGATAAAGAAGCCAGGCAGATGCATGTCGTGATTGTGGCAAGAAGGCTTCCACTCAGCATCATACTGTGCCGTGGGGAAGCCACAGCATGGCGCTGATTTTCAGTAGTCGCCTAGGACGTGACGTAAGGAAACCAAGGTTTGTAGCGCAAGTAAAAATAGATACAAAGAACATAAAATAAATACAGTAAGATATAAATAAACCACCTAAAATTATGATGTGACTAAAACCAAAAACACGAGTGTTCGTTAGTCAATTAAGGCGTACCGTCTGAATAGATTCGGATAAAATTTTGAACATAAGTATACTGGATTAGAACAAAATCAAAATCAAATATTTTTATTTTACATAGGCCTACATGGGCACTTATAAAACGTCGACAAAAGGTGCACGGTTCGGGTTAGTCGTTTCCTATGGAGAAGAACCAACAAGAAACTCCATGTTTACTCTTTTAAATTTTTTTGTGTTTACAATATTTCCATAATACAGCATTAGTACTTGGATATGGGGGGACAACGTAGGCCCGACAATAAGTCGTACGAAATTGAAAAAAAAACAAACAAAAAAAGTAATGTACGAAATAAAAAGTTAACAAATGTTAACAATCATCTAGAAATCTAGAAAACCTACAATGTTCACACATTCACAATCGGTAAAAGAATCTATACAAAGGTAAAAAAAAAAAAACACAACACTAAATTTAACATGTGGCACAAATACTGTAATCAGTGCTGTAACTATTCTTAGCAAAGGGCTAACAACAGTTACAGCACTGAACATAGACCACTAACCGATAGTTTGCTTTCTATCAAAGAAATAATTTTCCTAATTGGGTCAGTAATATATAATATATTTATCCAGTGGTAACCTCATACAAACAAACAAATAAACAAGCAAATTTATCTCTTTCTAGTATTGGTTATGAAAGTTAAGACTACCCACAAAAAGCATAAAATCTTTATCTTAACGAATAAAATCAGTAAACCCCCGGAATACACCTTCAGCATGACGTCACAGACATTTTGATGACAGCCACTCACGCACTACCTCCGCCCGTCTAGATCTAGGCAAAGATTTCAGCCTAGGTCAAGGACCTGTAGACGTAACATCAGATAGACTGAGAATTTATTACGGTCTGGATTGCGTGGTTAAGTTGATAGGATTTTATTATATTTTAAAGTAAGGTACATTTAGCATGTTGTTTTGATTATTTATGATTGCTGGTTCTCTCACAATGTTTACCTTCACCGTTTTAAGAACAGTGGTGAACATCGTGAGGAAACCGACATGTCCACGTGAGTTATCTCGATCTCACCCAGGCACAACTAGATAAACTTGAGCGTCTTCAAAACCTTTGTATAAGATTTATATTTGGCCTGCGCAAATATGATCACATTTCTGAATTTCGGACAAAGCTCAAGTAGCTTCCCATACGTCTTCGCCGGGATTCTCATATTTTATTTCTGCTTTATAGTATTCTATACAATCCTCTCAAAAATCTTATCTCAAAGAACGTTTCAAGTTCCTTCATGACACACATAATAGATATCTGAAGTCATCGGAAAACTTGAGGCTAGAGATGCCGATGCATTCCACCAGCTTTTACGACAAATCTTTTACGGTTCAAGCGGTGCGGTTGTGGAATGCTTTGCCCGTGTCAATAAGGCGTGCTCAATCTCTGCCCATTTTTAAAACAATGGTAAAAAATCACTACCTCTCTCTTTAATAGTTATATTTCTTGATTTTTATGCTTTTGTTCCATACTTATTACTGTATATATTTGTCTATTATATATATACGTATGTATTTATTTTATTTTATCTATAAATAGTACACCAAAGACTACCTACAGTACTGTCATTCCTTCTATTTTTTTAAAATCCATCCAAAGGTTGTCTTGAAAAGATCGCTTTTAGCGATAAGGCCGCCCATTGTGTCACCCAGTGCAATGTTTTCTTCGTCTATACTTTCTGTAACTTATATGGTGTACATAATAAAGAGTATTCTATTCTATTCTATTCTATGTCCTAGAACCAAAAATTCGAATACATGAGACATCCACCAAAACGCGTTGGGCCTGCGTGGTGGATTACGGCCCATTCCCTCTCACAGAGAGGAGGTCTGTGTGCCAGCAGTGGGAACATTAAAAAAAAGTTAATTAAAAAAATCAAAATACCCATCTGGTTTTAGTCAGCCAGCTCGCGAATACGTATCCTCCGACTGCACAGCATGTTTTTTCCTTGTTTACGGCTTTTTTGTTTGCTTTGTAAGCAGTCGGGATTTTTGTTTTTTTTAATTAACTTTTTTATTTATAACTTTTTAGTTATTTTTAAGACTTAGGTACATTTAAACATATACGTGTTATATTTTGAAATCACCCCTTAAAACCCTTTATTTTGATACCCCACACGATGGGTTTGGAAGAAAATAAAAATTTTGTCCCCCACAATATGGCGCTCAAAAGCTGCCATTTTTCTATATTCCAATTTTAATGTAGCCAGTGACACTCGCAGGGTTAAGACGAATCGATTGACGTATGAATCATCAAAATCTGCCAACGCGTTTGGTCTCTAGAACGCACATAGGAACAAACATACATTCATACATACTTACATACATACATAGACTGCTAAAAACATTACCCTCCGTCGGCAGTCGGGTAAAAAGGCTGGTGATGATGATAACTTGGGGATTTTATGATAATTTTCGTACATGTACTGAAGATGGTAAAATACATGTAGTGAAATAAGGTTTTTATACACAGAACAATCAAGAATCGTACACTACCTCGCTGTGATTTGTGCTACTTCAAATAATTGTTTGTATTATCCTTTCAATATTGGTCAGTTTTCTTTGCCCTAATTAAATCAAATTTGACATGGTAAAGTTACATAAGTCTTAATTAATTCTTTTAAGTATGTATTTATAGATTTTATAGTTGAAAGTCATTTATTACTGTTTCAAGATATGACCAAATTAAAGGCTCAAAAAACATATACGAATGTACTGTTTGTCCCAAGCCAAAAACAAATACCGTAGGTATTCAAAATGCCAAACCGTCCAATTTCTTACAAATCGCAGGGTCAGCCTAGTAGTGCTTTATAATAGGACCGTCCTTTGCTGTCAGTGATGAATGGTTACCCCAGCCCTTAGAATCTATGAGCCAATCGATCTCTGGGTAAAAAGGGACCGTTTTATAGGCATAAAGTCTTTTTGTATCTTCGTTTGATTTGATACGTTGAAGTCGATTTGTATCTGGTAGTAGGTTTGGTTTTATTGAAAACGGGCGGAGTTTTGGATTGGTTTAGTTTTGATGAAATCCTTGAGATGGTTAGAGAAGGTAGAGGTTGATATGAGTAAAAATATGTAAGATTTGGCGAATTACAAAAGTGATTTTCTTCCAAAAGCTTTTCCAGTTTCCATAGTAATTTTATTGTTACACACACGGAACAGAAAAAAAAACCAGCCAAGTGCGAGTCGGACTCGCGCACGAAGGGTTCCGTACCATTATCGCAAAAAACGGCAAAAAAATCACGTTAGTTGTATGGGAGCCCCCCTCAATTTATTTCATTTTAATTTAATCATTATTATTTTTTGAAGTGTATATACAACTAAATATTCTGTGAATATTTCAAGCGTCTACCTGTTGCCGTTATTAATATCGAGCAAAAAACGGCAAAACAATCACGTTTGTTGTATGGGAGCCCCCCTTAAATATGTATTTTCTTCTGTTTTTAGTATTTGTTGTTATAGCGGCAACAGAAATACATCATCTCTGAAAATTTCAACTGTCTAGATATCACGGTTCACGAGATACAGCCTGGTGACAGACGGACAGACAGACAGACGGATCGCGGAGTCTTAGTAATAGGGTCCCGTTTTTACCCTTTGGGTACGGAACCCTAAAAATTAAAGAGTGTGAATATTTCTTTCCAGATGACTTCTGCTTGTTTTGACTAAAATTAAAACGACAAATCACACGATCAGCTTTTTTGTATTGCATTATATCATTATCAGTTTATTTGTGTGAGTTTGGCGACAACGGTTCCCAAATTAATTTTGCTGCACTGCACTTTCACGGTTTTTCTGTCCGTGGTTACACATATATGTACATAAAGTCACGCCTTTTTTATGGGGGTATTCTTAAATACTCCTTTTGCTTGACTAACGTTCATACATCTGGTCATACACGCAACTTCGCAATTTAATTGTTGTATTTTTTTATTTCATTTGTTTTATTAAAGCGCCGATTCCCTTGAGTTGGCCGGTTTTTGATAATATTGTACCTAAAGTGTTATTTACATGTTCTTGCTAAAGTGATTCGTTCTGTCTATTTTAAAATGAGAATCACTTCTAAATGGCTAGTCGTAATTTTTTGAAAAAAAAAATGTATGTTATGTTAGACTATTTTCTTAATAATTTGATCTAAGCAAATTTTGAGTTTTATTCGTATAACATAGTGTAATTAATTTGTAAAGTTATGTCTATAACGGACAATAACACGACAATCACACCATACAATAGCAAAGTAAAATTAAAAAAAAAAAATTGTTCTATTGGTAAAACTTAACAGGCATGTATAAAAAGAAAGATACGCAGTTATTTAAAATAAATTAAAATATAAATATAGAATCAAAATTAAAATGATTAAATTATTACAAAAAAAAAACTATAAAAAAAATTACGGATTAAAATGTTAGACTTAGATAAAACTAATATACGTGGTTTCAGAAAAATTACGCCCTTGTCTAATATAAAAAAAAGTTAATTTAAAAAATCAAAAAACCCGACCGCTTAAAAAGCGAACTAAAAAGACGTAAACAAGAAGAAAATCTTGCTGTGCAGTCGGAGGATACATATTCGCGAGCTGGCTGAACAAAACTAGATGCATCCTCCGACTGCACAGCATGATTTTCTTCTTGTTTACGTCTTTTTAGTTCGTTTTTTAAGCAGTCGGGTTTTTAGATTTTTCGAATTAGTTTTTTTATTTATAACTTTTTAGTTATTTTTTTTAATTAGGTACATTTAAACTTACAATTGTTATATATATATTTTTGAAATCACCTCTTAAAACCCTTTATTTTGATATCCCACACGATGGGTTTGAAAGAAAAAAAGTAAAACATATTGTGGGGGACCAAATTGAAAAATCGAAAAATGGCGGATTTTGGGCATACCCAAAAGCCACCATTTTTCTATTTTTCAATTTTAATGTTGCCATGTAGTTTAATGTTGCAGGGTTAAGACAAATTGATTGACGTAAGAATCATCAAAATCGGCCAACGCGTTTGGTCTCTAGAACGCCACATAGGAACAAACATATATACATACATAGACTGATAAACACATTACCCTCCTTCGGCAGTCGGGTAACAAATGGTTTATCCATCTAAAGAGTCAAATGTCGATGAAATCTGTTTGAACTTTTATAGATCAGTGGGTGGCCAATAATGTTGCAGCATTTTTTCCTACTATAAACGTCTGAAAGTAAATTTTATCGTTCGGGCGACTTTAATGCCTAATATGCTATGTTATTAAGACTACTTTTTATGATTGGTAGCAGTTGCATGAGTCGTAACACTGACCAATAATGACCGATAAAATATTGGAACCCGGCCTGGCGGACGGTCAATTTTTCACCTACTAAATAAAACGTTGCTTCGTTAGTCTAGTGCAGGGATGGCAAACCTTTATTAGAAAACGTGAAATCAAATTATATATTTTTATAAATGTGAAAATGCCGTGCCGCCAAAGAATCTTGAATGGCTGACTTAATACAAACAATGCTATTTATTAACACTTTATTTGCAACCCGAAATTCGTACAGCAATAATATTATTTACAGATTTATGTTTGGTCGATATAAAACTATAAGTCGAAGTCATGCATGCTGTTTCAAATTGTCTAGATGCTAAATAGCCTTATATTGGCTTGCCTAATATTTTGTCGTGTGCCACCTCTAGCACGCGGGCCGTAGGTTCGCCATCCGTGCTCTTGTGGTTGAAACCGCTACTGCTGAACTAGGATCGATTCTCGACTGGGGCGAAGTATTATTGAGTTTTACCTTCTGGCTTTTTTCAGTAGCAAACCGGCGTCCGAATTTGTGTTGCTTATTTTCAATATTGCTAAGTATGTGAGAACCATGTTCCTATTTATCAAATGATAGAATTTACCTTTTAGTTCTTGTAATACATACGTAGTATAATAGTGTTAGTCTGGGTGCATTGTTCTCACGAATTGAATGTAAATGTTGTAAAACACCTTTTATTAAAAGAGTAAGTATGGCGTTTCTTCTCCGTTCTTATTTTCCGAATGTTCTACTTTTAGATTTTTGAAGTTCTAAAGTGCCGCTTTGTGGCCTAATTGTAATAAAGAATTATGAATTTTGAGTTTTGTGCCCAATTAATGCCAAAGGGCTTGTCCCCCATTACATCTAACTAACATTAAAAATAGCTGTTCCCCGCGGCTTCGCTCCCGTGGACCATCCCACAGGACCCGTTTTCAGGATTAAAAAATAGCCTATATCACTCAAGAATAATGTAGCTTTCTATTGGTGAAAGAATTTATTAAATCGGTCCAGTAGTTTCGGAGCCTATTCGGTACAAACAAACAAACAAAAAATCTTTCCGCTTTATAATATTATAGAGTATAGATGTGAACCTGCGCGCGCAGGTTTGACGACTTCCAGCCTCCCGAACAAGCCGGATTCCGAAAAGGCTTTAGCACCGTAGATCACATACATACGCTGCGGCAGGTTAAACAGAAGACCGAAGAGTACAACCTGCCTCTCTGTTTAGCGTTTGTGGACTACGAGAAAGCCTTCGATTCGATCGAGACTTGGGCTGTACTGCAGTCTCTCCAACGGTGCCAGATCGACTACCGGTACATTGAGGTGTTGAAGTGTCTGTACAGAAACGCCACCATGTCAGTCCGTCTTCAGGATCAGACCTCGGAACCAGTCCTGCTCCAGCGTGGCGTGAGACAGGGAGACGTCATTTCTCCGAAACTGTTCACTGCTGCACTGGAGGATGTATTCAAGGTTCTGGACTGGAGCGGCCTAGGCATCAACGTTAATGGCGAGTACATCACTCACCTTCGGTTTGCCGACGACATAGTGGTCATGGCTGAGACCATGGAGAGCCTCAGTACAATGCTCGATGACCTCAGTAGAGCTTCCGAAAGAGTGGGTCTGAAAATGAACATGGACAAAACCAAGGTGATGTTGAATGCCCATGTTACACCCATTCCAATCAAGGTTGGAGACTCTACACTCGAAGTTGTGGACAACTATGTCTACCTGGGACAAACGATCCAGTTGGGTAGGGCCAACTTCGAGAAAGAGGTCAACCGTCGAATCCGACTCGGCTGGGCAGCGTTCGGGAAGTTGCGCGGTGTCTTCTCGTCCAACTTACCACAGTGTCTCAAGACAAAAGTCTATGACCAGTGTGTGTTGCCAGTGATGACATATGGCTCTGAGACGTGGTCGCTAACAATGGGCCTTATCAGAAAGCTTACAGTCACTCAAAGGGCAATGGAGAGGGCTATGCTCGGCGTTTCCTTGCGTGATCGAATCAGAAATGTTGAGATCCGTAAGAGAACCAGGGTTACCGACATAGCCCGAAGAATTGCCAAACTTAAGTGGCAGTGGGCAGGGCACATTGCTCGCAGAACGGATGGCCGATGGGGCAGAAAGGTTCTGGAGTGGCGACCGCGAACCGGAAGACGTTGCGTTGGAAGGCCTCCCACCAGGTGGACCGATGACCTGGTGAAGGTTGCAGGAATCCGCTGGTTGCGGGACGCACGGGACCGGTCAATGTGGCGACGCTTGGGGGAGGCCTATGTCCAGCAGTGGACGTCTTTCGGCTGATATGATGATAGATGTGAAAGCTTGGATGGATAGATGTGTGATTGGATGTATGTTTGTTACTCAATCAAGCGGGAACGACTGAACGGATCTGGATCAAATTTGCCACAGAGTTAGATTATAGTTTGGAATAGCACACAGGTTACTTTTATCCCGGTATAATGTTCCCTTGGGATTAAAAACATATTTCACGCGGGCGAAGCTGCTGGCAGAAGCTAGAATGTCAGAAAAATAACTGGAGTTTAGGTATACCTCTGACAAACTCTTGGTGGAAATCAGGCGTGATATTATTTTATGTATTTATGGTACTCAAAAGTATATGGAATATGTTTTAGCATCAAAATATATACAAACTGCCCGCATCAGCTTTGTTCGTAAAAAGCGTTTAAATGACCAACTTCGCGTGTCCGACACATGATAAGAAAAGTTTTATACTTTTTTTGCTTTCATCAAGTTTTTGTGATAAAAACGCGTGATATTTTACAGTAGGTAACTAGGTAAGCACTTGTAGCCATCCGTTAGAATACATTATTTGGACTAGAAAATACATTTAACATGGTGCAGATTTTTCCAATAATAAGATAAATTACGATGATGGGCAGCCTATCTAGATCGTTAGAAATCTGAATAAAATATAATTATGCAGGCTACAATTTATGAAGATATTGGGCAATGCAGGCGAAGCTGCGGGCGACTGCTAGTAGATTGATAAACGACATAGATATCAAAATGGTCTATCATTGTAAATAAAAACAATAAGGATGTTAAAAACCTTCTGGCAACTAACACGTATATTTTTACGCTTTGCTCGTCAAAGATGATAACAAAAACGTGAGCCAATTATCGTGATTTTTTGATTTAATCATGTTCAAATATAAATAGGTACAATTTTCAAACATATTCTCTTTCCATAGTTGGTGCTGTTCATCTTGGCGAACTGTCATTTCGTTTGAAATGTTGACAACACGTAGTTGGAAAAATAAAAACAGGGCCGAGTGTGATATTCTGTTGACAACATTTGTCAACAGAATGTCATACTCTAATATTATTTAATATAATTTAACATTTAATGTTGACGAAACTATAATCAAAATTCCAAAATGTATGAGATTGACTTGTGCTTCCGAAATATAGCATTGCCATTAATTTTTAGGGTTCCGTACCCAAAGAGTAAAAACGGGACCCTATTACTGAGACTTCACGATCCGTTTGTCTGTCTGTCTGTCTGTCCGTCTGTCACCAGGCTGTATCTCATGAACCGTGATAGCTAGACAGTTGAAATTTTCACAGATGATGTATTTCTATTGCCGCTATAACAACAAATACTAAAAACAGAATAAAATTAATATTTAAGGGGGCTCCCATACAACAAACGTGATTTTTTTGTCGTTTTTTGCTCGATATAAATAACGGCAACAGGTAGACGCTTGAAATATTCACAGAATATTAAGTTGTATATTCACTTCAAAAAATAATAATAATTAAATTAAAATAAAATAAATTAAGGGGGGCTCCCATACAACAAACGTGATTTTTTTGCCGTTTTTGCGATAATGGTGCGGAACCATTCGTGCGCGAGTCCGTGACGCACTTGGCCAGTTTTTGACTTTGACAATCCGCAAACGTTTCCACTGAATTATTGTATTTTTTCTAAAGCCTTAGGAGCAAGTCAAATTACTCTTTGGATGCTTACTATTTCCATTCCTTGACTGTACCTTCACTTAAATACTGTTGCCACCTTCTGTGTTTGTACTATTTTGTTATTTGTTTTATTCTATTTTATTCCTAATGTATTGTATGTTTCGTTTCCGTGAGTGTGTCCGTGGCATCAACAGTGGACCCTATCAGAATATCAGCGCAGTGATATTTTCTTTTTATTATCGTTGCACATGCTGAGATAGGAGCCTTTTTGGTCTCGCACGGGGTTTTTTATATTTTATTATTGTTTGTGTTTTGCTTATCTCGTGTCTCCTGTGCGGGTCACAAATTAATATTTTTTATTTCTTTCTTTACTTTAGAATACAATAATAATGTTTTGATTGTTTGTTACAGGTAATTGACGGCTCTCATTAAAAAGGACCACAGTGTATTAATTAAACCCACTACTGAAAAAGGTATAGGTTATTAAAGATATTTTGTTATTCACAAAGGACATGGCCAAAACTATATGAATGGATCAGAATACATAAATGTACAGTAATTATGAATATGTGAAAATTACTTGTAAAATAAATAAAAATTAACCGCAAAGATTACATTTGTCTAGAACAGGCGACAAAAAATTCCAAAAAAATATGAGTATTAATTGTTTATCTGCGGTTACTATGCAATGCATTTGCGTCTGGATACACGCATAAGACAAACACTGTTGCCGAAGTACGCCTGAAGGTCAGATTAAAATGTAAAACAACGACAACTGCAAGAACGTATTGCTAAGGTAAATGCCTCTAAAATAAAAGTTAAGGTTTTTAGATTACCGCAGACACCATTTTTTGAGCTGCCAAGCGCCATGTCATAATGCTGAAAGCATCGACAATATATTCCAGAGTGTGTATCCGAACGTCTAAGTCATTTTGACGTTTCTACGCGCGCACACTGCACTGGTGCAATCTAGTCTGTGGTGCAGTCTTGCGTTGATCTTATCACGATGTTATCTTTTTTATAGTGTCTCTCGCTTTCCTGATCATAAAACTTAAACTATTGTAAAGCCATACCTCTAAGCTTTAACACGACGTACTGTATGTCAATGTACATGAATATTTTTTGTTAGGGCACAGCTCCATACAAATTCTGGCCATGTCTTTTGCTCGGTAGGTATTCGATCGGTCATTAAAACGACTACAGTGACAAAGTATTTCGGTCACAGGAATAAAACAAAATCCCCTTGTTTTCCGAGTGCTTGTTTGTGAAAAGTTCTCCAACTGTAAATGGAGTTAGCCTAAAAGCTTGGTTTTGATCGGTGGAAATTACTGAATAATTAAAAAAGAAAGTTTGAAAACGTTCACCAACTTTTCAATCCTTTTAGAGTACTGAACCAGCGACTTTTTGAGTGTTTGCGTTGCGTGATCCGAAAACTGGGTATTGACCCAATTTCAACCCTACTTAACCCCTTTTTTGGACCATTTTGCTGATCCCTTAATACCAAAAATAAACACGTAATCCTTTAAACAAGAAACTTCCACATGTACCTAAAGTTACATCTGTGAGCCGAGCCGTGCCTTACGTAACATGTTAAAAACAAACTTCAACAAAGATGTCACTGTGACAGAACGCAGGCCTTACATCACAATCTATCCCTCTCTAACAGCCCAAGAGTAAAAGAGAAACACACACCGCGAATTCGCCAAATGGATTAACGCAAGAAGTAGGGAAGGAATTATACATGATGTTCTCATCCGTCACGTTGACTGGCGGCCATTTTGTTAAAGCTATACATGGCGCGTGTAGCGAATGGTAGGTATTCAGTTTGAAGGGTAGTACGCAGGTGAAATGTTTGTTATATTTTGTTAATGAAGATACAATGTACATTTGTCAAGTAGGACGTGTTTGACACTTATGTCGGTGGAAAAAGATTTTCTGTTGGCAGTTTGACCATTTATTTGACAAAACTAATCTCTTAGAGTACTGATAGTGGGCAGTTTATGATCTCGCTCGCAGAGTTCAGAGATGTGTAAAGATCGTAACCGACTTATACGACACCGGTCCCACCCGGCAAAATAATGTGCATTGAAATGTGACCTTCAGGGCGTCATAATGTAGGCTTACTTTACATTCACAACACAAATAACTAGTCAGCTCGCTGTAAGCGTACCACTTGACTGCTGACGTCTCGCTTACCACGCGCTTCTGGCGGCCCGTGCGCTGTACGCACGCAGACTGCTCGCTTGTAGCACATTGCTAGCTTGTCAAAATAGGTAATGCAAAAACGCTCGCCGCGAGGATAGCTAGTTGACTGCTAGCTGTAAGCGCGTGGACAGCTGGTTGCCTGCTAGCTGTCGGCGCGTGGACAGCGAGCAGTCATGTAAGTGAGCGGGGTCGTGTAAGTGAGCTACGAACTTTAAACTGCAATTTGGTAGTTGAAGGATATACATTTTTTTAGATGCAGAAAATAATGTGTAATTTGTCAAATGGATCATTTTCTGACCCTGGTATCAGAGGAAAAAGGTTTTTTGCAGTCTGTCTTGTTGGCATAACTATGCACATTCTTAGGTATATGAAAGTTTTAGTAGTGATAAAGATCCCTCCTTTTCTGCTTACCAAGTTGAGGTTTAAAACTTTTTAACTTTTAAGCGCCATGATTATAAGTTAAGTACTGTTTTCTAAGTTGCCCGAAGCCCTTACTGGATTTATTGGGTCTGAATTCCTGAAAAATTAAAACAAAGATTGAACATTAAGATTGTAAACACACTGATCAATGCACATTTTTCTTTAATTTTTATTATTACAAAGCCTCACCGATTGAGCGAGGAGAGGAGGAGCGAGGAGCTCGTGGCTAAATAATAACAGCCGCACGGGTCGATCATCAAGGTTAAGATACAACGCTTGACGAGGTCGGTCCGTGGATGAGTGACCATTTCCACATACCGAGTTTCCTCCGTGCCTCGGAAAGCACGTTAAGCCGTTGGTCCCGGCTGTTATTTGAAGATCTTTGACAGTCGTTACGGATAGTCAGAAGCAGAGGCGGCTGTACTTTAAGTTCACTCGTGCACTGAACTGCCAGATTTAAAAAGGTTTAGAAATAAAATAAAAATGTTTAATAATATCTGATTAACGATCTATTCAATATTTACGAAATTATGACGAACAAATTTAAGCTCTTTGCTAAAGTAATAAGACGTATATTGCTGTAAAAAATACTCCCCGTGCGCTAGGCTAAAGCGCACGGCGAGAGTTCATACAATTCTATGAGAAACAAGCGAAAACGCCTGGCGCGTGAGACAGAGATAGTTCAATAGAAAATGTACGGCGAAATATGACCATTCTCGTGCGCCGCACCAGAAAACCGAAGATTACCGAGAGCGGGCGAGGTTTGACGAACGAAATTTATCTTAGGGTCGAGTACCAACATTAAAAGTTGTCCAACGACGTAACTAGATGGCGTTGGCGTCGAATTAGAAGTCGCTAGCGAGATGGTTTGCCGATTTACATAGGCTCCTGTGAATTTTAGCATATCTAATCTAACACAATTACCCAGTGAGACGGCAAAGTGCACTACCACTACTATGATCCACCAGCCGCCACTGGTCAGAAGCTTGAGATCTGACACCAGTCTTGCCAAGGGGTACCGTGTTTACCCAGTTACTAGGTTGTGGAGGTCAGATAGGCAGTCGCTCCATGTAAAACACTGATACTTAGCTGAATCCGGTAAGACTGGAAGACGACCCCAATATAGTTGGGAAAAGGCTAGGCAGATGATGATGATGATAAAGCCTCACCGATTGGTAAGCGATTATGTAGTCAATGATGGAGAACGCTTACCTAAAAGTAACCGTCCATTCTTTATTTCTCCCTGGTTATGGCTATCAGAACCGGAAGACGATACGTTGGAAGGCCTCCCACTAGGTGGACCGATGACCTTAACCAGGTTGCGGGAAGGCGCTGGATGCGAGACGCACGAGATCGGTCAATGTGGCGACGCCGACGCCTGGGGGAGGCCTATGTCCAGCAGTGGACGTCTTGCCGCTGAAATGATGATGATGATGATGGCTATCAGGAAACACAGACTCTTTCCAGGAATGCCTCTCTTTTTCTTATCATAATAGGTATTTAACTTTTCAGTGTCATAGAGCCATATAGGATGCGTTTAATAAATTCAATACCTTATTATAATAAATCTTCACATCCCACTAAAATTATAAAGGCAAAAGTTTTAGATTGTGTTTGTTACTTTTCACGCTTAAACGGCTGGGCGGATCTGGACGAAATTTGTCACAGGATAGATTATAGTCAGGAATATCACATAGAATATTTTATCCCGGGCATATATTCCCTTGGGCAAGATAACGCTAACAAAGTAAATTTGTTTCAAATAATAGCACTAGATGGCGCCATATGCATCGATTCGTTATTGAATTGTGTGTAAAATTAACATTTTCTAGAATTGATCATAAAAATTGTATTCTCTTTTTTAATCAACTCTTCTAAGCACATAATTATGAAATATTGGGCTCTTAATTCACATTTCAAAGATTATTTGAACGGATATTTAAAATTGATTTCACGGACTCAACGGATCATTTAAATTTCTATTTTGGTACAATGGAACTGTAAAATTCGTTATTTAAACGAACGTCCAGCCAGCGGGGCCTTTTGTAAATACTACTCTTTTATACCATACAACAGTGTTAGGAGCTTGATACTATTATGTACCTTACAAATATAAACATTTCGACTTTCTGTGAGCTATACTAGACTACTATAGAGTTAATTTTGTAGGCAACTTATAATAAAACTACGAGGGTACTTGTGAATAACTTGTGTAACCAGATCCGTTGGTTGAATACTTATTTAATTAACGAATATCTCCTGAAGTATAGCTCACAGAAAGTCGCATTTTTGGATTTGTAAGGTACATAATAGTATCAAGCTCCTAACACTATTGTATGATATAAAAGAGTAGTATTTTAAAAAGGGCCCGCTGGCTGGACGTTTGTTTAAATTACGAATATCTTCTGAAGTATAGCTCATAGAAAGTCGAAATTTTGGATTTGTAAGGTACATAATAGTATAAAGCTCCTAACACTATTGTATGGTATAAAAGAGTAGTATTTTAAAAAGGGGCCCGCTGGCTGGACGTTTGTTTAAATAACGTATATCTTCTGAAATATAGCTCACAGAAAGTCAAAATTATGGATTTGTAAGGTACATAATAGTTTCTAACTCCGAGCACTATTGGGCGATCTGAAAGTATAATAATAATAAAAATAATCTTAAGGGGCCCGCTAGCTAGACACTTCATAAAAACGTCATTCAATCAAAAACTAACGAGGTACAAAATGTATCATATTTATTTTCTTAAGGTACAAAATAATGTCTTTATGAAAAGCTATCACCCGTTGATGAATCTCGTTGGGGCCTGCCAGATAGACTCACACCATTATATCACCTGATGGTAAGCGATGATATGATCGACGGCGATGCCGATACCGATGTACCGATGGCGCATCGCCGTACCTACGTCTTGTAGTACGATGATGATACGGGCTAGGCGGCATTAGATCATGCAATTCCATCGCACTCTCCCCGAAATGCAATCGATAAAAAACCGACAAGCTGGCGGTTTTTTATCGAGTCAAGATGTAATAAAGTCGCATGTAGCCAAGGGCGAGCCAATTGCCATCAACATAGTTCACTTCTGGGCGCCGCACTGCTGCTAAGAATTCCAGAAGGAAAAACTCTAATAACACTCTAACTGACCTTGCAATTCGATCTGGGACCCGCTCAACACGCGCAACAGAAACGTTTCCAGCCACTGGTAAAACACATAACATAAAATTGATTATTTTCTATATCACATCACATCACACATCATCAGCCTATAAATGTTCTCACTGCTGGGACACAGGCCTCCTCTCTGTGAGAGGGAATGGGCCGTAATCCACCTCGCGGGCCCAGTGCGGGTTGGTGGATGTCACATGTCTTCGAATTTTTGGTTCTAGGACATGCCGGTTCCCTCACGATGTTTCCCTTCACCGTTTCTATATAAACTCTCTAAAACCGACCTCATTTAAAACTATCTCTAAACCAGACAAGTTTTTTACCTATCCAGACTCAACAAATGAGCTCCGTTTATCCTTTAAGTACGGTTAAGTTGATACGCAACGGACACTAATAGTACTTCAACTTCAAGTGTTTAGTCTGATGACCTTCTTCATAGACATAGAGCTGGACTGAGCAATACCCTAACAAAATTTACCAATTCGTAGAAAGAGACAAAACGATTATGCAGCCAATACCTTATTTTTTCCCATTCTCTTAGTCTATGTGCAGAAGAAGAGCAAGGGAGAGAGCTATGTTCGGAATATCCTTGCGTAATCACATCAGTAATGATGATATCCACAGGACTAAAGTTACCGACATTGCCCGAAGAATTGCGAAACTTAAGACACAGCGGACAGAGCACATAGCTCGCAGAACGGGTGGTTGATGAGGCCGAAAAGTTCTGGAGTGGCGACCGCAAACACAAAAAGGTTGCGTTGGCCCCCCTTTAGGTTGACCGATAAATTGGTGAAAGTTGCGGAAAGCCGCTGGATGTGAGACGCACGGGACCGGTTAATGTGGCGATACTTGGGGAAGCCTATGTTTAGCAGTTGACATATCGGCTGAAATAGTGATGTGCCGAAATTATCCACTCCTGCAAGCCAGAATGACGATGACTTGACGTCGCTCAATCAAAATTCAATAAAATACAACTGTAGAACGCGCTATCAATTTATAAATGTTCACATTTTTTATGCGTGTTATATATGAATTAAAACATATTATTTCTTGATAGCAGTATTATATTCAATGACATATCTCTAGTCAACAACGGTAACCAAGTAACACGTATTTAGTCTATGACACGCCTCCGCCGTTATTTCCAGGAATCAGAGGCGCCGGGAGCAGCTGGTCGAGGTGGCGCATCCATGTGCGTCCGCTGTCGATCTCTATATCATAGTGGAGGTTTCCCAGTCGGCGGGTCACTGTACCAAACTCCCACTTCCTTCTTGATACAGAGTAATTGCGAGCTTGCACTCTGCTTCCGACTGCAAACTCTCTCATCCCTTCTCTTCTGCCCCTATGTAGTGCCTTTGGTGGAGCTCTAATCTTGGCTACCAATCTCGTTCTTACCTCTCTTCCGAACATGAGCATATAGGGCGAGTCGCCTGAGATGACTGGCGTAGCCCGGAGGAGACTTCTAACTATACGAACCTTGTGCAGTATCCCACCACTCTCCCCCTCTAATTTGTGCAGTGATTTCTTAACCGTCTGAACAAATCTTTCAGCTTGTCCATTAGTTGCGGGATGGTAAGGTGCGATCGTTTTGTGAACAATGCCATTGCTAGTTAAGAACGTCTGGAATTCTTGAGAGACAAATTGTCTTCCATTATCCGACACCAGCGTGTAGGGTAATCTAAAGGTGTCAAATAAATCGTCTAGTTTCTGAATACAGAATGCGCTCGTCGTAGTTTTTGTAGGGATTATTTCTACCCATTTGGAAAATGCATCTACGACAATTAGAAGTTGAAAGCCGGATATCGGACCTGCAAAATCGATGTGTATTCTTTGCCACGGGCCAGTAGGGTCTTCCCAGTGATGCAGAGGGGCTTTTGGTGGTTCATTCTGGTTTAATCGACAGGTTCTGCACGATTTAACTTTGTTTTCGATATAAATATCAATGTTCTTCCAGTATACAAAACTCCGCGCACGAAGTTTCATTTTCAAGATCCCGACATGTCCCGCGTGAAGTTCATCTAAGATACGTGGGCGTAGTTTATGTGGAATTATAACTCTCATGCCTTTTAGGATGCAGTCATTCTGCAGAGTTAGTTCATTGTCTTTATATCCGGACTCCCTAAGTGAAGTGCCTGATTGGAGTGTTTCAAGTAATTTCTGTAATTCTGGGTCTTCTCTTGTTTCTTCTGCTATTATTTTTGGTGAAATATTTAATGCGTTTATCTGATTCAGCTGGAATATGTGATGCTGGTCATATTTATTCTCATTAATCTTCTCAACGGGAAAACGTGAAAGATAGTCGGCGTTGGAGTGCTTTGAGGAACTTCTATATTCGATATGGTAGTCAAATCCTGAAAGAAAATGTGCGTAGTGGAATAGCCTCATGGTACTCAAGGCTGGTAAGGTTTGGTGCGGGTGAAATATTGATGTAAGTGGTTTATGGTCTGTGATTAGGGTGAATTTCCGGCCGTAACAATAGTGAAAGAATTTCTTTAAACCCCAGAAAATAGCTGTCGCCTCTTTATCGATTTGACTGTATTTCTTTTCGCTGCTGGTCAGGGATCTAGAAGCAAATGCTATTGGTCTTTCTGAGCCATCAGGTAGTTTGTGACTTAGGACGGCACCAAGTCCTGTGGGTGAAGCGTCTGTGGCCAGTATAAGTGGTTTATTCTGATCGAAGTGTATTAGAATTCTTTCGCTTAGTATTTCTTTTTTTATGTTCTTCAGGCTTTCTTCACATTTTGTAGACCATGTAAATTTTGCTCTTTTCTTCAAGAGTTCATTTAAGGGGGCAGTGATGGATGCTAGATTGGGTATGAATTTGTTGTAATAATTTGCCATGCCTAGCAACGTTCTTAGTTCATTTACATTAGTTGGGCGTTGTGCATTTAAAATTGCTTTTATCTTATCCTGAGTGTGTCCCAAGTAATTGATACTTCTTTTGAAGAATTGGCACTTTTCTTTTTAACACGAAGGTTGCTGTCTTGAAGTTTAAGCAAAACTTGTTTCAATCTGGATAACAATTGTTTTTCTGTCGAACCTTGAATTATTATATCATCGAAGAAACACTTGACACCGTCAAGGCCCAGTAGTAATTGGTCCATGTATTCTTGCCAGAGACTTGGGGCTACTTTGACTCCAAACATGAGTCGGTTCACTTTAAAAGTACCTTTGTGTGTACTCAAGGTTTGCAGCAGGGCGCTTTCTTCATCCATTACCATGTTCAGGTAGGCTTGCGTGATGTCTAAGGTGCAGAAAAATTGCCCACCATTCATTTCAGCTAGAATGTCTTCTATTATTGGTATTGGATATTGTTCGTCTTCTATCATTTTGTTTAAGGTAATTTTGTAGTCGGCGCACAGTCTGATGCTTCCGTTTGGTTTTACTATTGGGACGACGGGAGTGCCCCAATCGGAGTGATTAATCTTTGTAATAATTCCCAGTTTTTCAAGTCGGTCGATTTCTTCATATGGAATACGCCGAGGTTTAATAAAGATTGGTTGCGCATTATCTTTAAGAGTCAGGTGGCCTCGAACGTTTGGAATTTCACCTATGGTTGTAGTGAAGACGGTGGGTTCGAACTCTTTAAGCAATTTTTCATGATTTTGTGTCTTCTTGCATGTATCAACAAAATTTATTTCGGCTAGTTTAATGTTAAACTCCTTCATCCAACTTCTACCCAAGATGGGTTTCGCGTCTTTGTTAATCACGTATAGTTTTCCATAGAATAGTTGGTTTTTATATTTGCATCGAACAAACGTGACACCGATGGGCTTAAAAACTTCGCCTGTATAAGTTCTTAATTTGATACTCGTGTGAAATAATCTTTTGCGAATGTTAAGCTTCATAAAGTCCTTTAGTGAGATGGTAGAGAGTGATGCACCCGTGTCAAATTCCATTCTTATTTTCTTTCCTTCAATTTCGATAGTTATAATGTATTTGTCAGAGATTTCGCTCTTTACGAAGTTGATTTCTGCGATGCTGTCGGTACTGATGCTGCTTGCAGAGTCGTCATTCAGCAAGTTCGTTTCATTGCGTTTGTGCCCTTGAAGGCACACTCGCGCTAGGTGTCCTTCCTTTTGACTCTTTCGACATGTAGTTTTAATGGCTCCACATTCATTTGCTTTGTGGTCGTCTTTTCCACAGCGATAGCATTTACCTTTAAGCTCTCTTATAGAAGTCGGTCTTTTAATTGAACGTGCTTTATTCAGTGCGTGTTGTAATTCATTATGTACTTTTGTAACTTTATTGATTGTGTCCAATGGTGATGGACGAATGGATGTAGATATGGTCGAATTTTCATATTTTCCCATTTCCATAGATGTGGCCGTGCGAAGTAATTCTGAAAATGGCGCTGTTTGTTTTGCTTGTTGAATTTTTGTGCGAATTTCTCCATCTTTTAATCCTTGTATAAATTGTAACGATAAAAATGAATCCAGATTGGGTTTCAGACAATGTGAGCACTTAAAATCACATTTTGATGACAGTCTTTTTAGTTCTGACGCGTAAACGGTAATCGATTCATCCGCTTGTTGTAGCCTTGATATGAAGGTGTGCTGAGAGGCCCATATGCTAGGTTTTGGATCGATGAAATTGTCCAAGATATCAGTAAGTTCTTCATAGGTCTTCTTGATTGGGTCGTCGGGTGAACACAGGTCGTAAATTCTTTCATGAATGTCAGGTGGTAAAGTGGGCAGAAGGGTATAGACCTTCGTTGTGGGATCCGTAATATTGTTGAGCATCATGTAAACAGACAGTCTTTTAATAAAGTTTTTAAACGATTCGTTTGCTTGAAACGGTTGAAAATTGAGTTTGGGATGTACGTTTCGATGAATGCTCGTGAATTCGTGCGCATCTTGTGTGGAGGGTACGCTTGGTAGCGGGATAGGATGTTTGAAAGTGTTCATTAGTCGAATCATTTTTGTACGTAAATTTGTATAAAGTTCGTTCACTTCGTACCTGTAATCGGTTTCGGATTCGAGGTATTCGTCTTCTGTCTCCTGTTCTTTCTGTAATTGTATGTTTTGCAGTCCTTGGTAAGTATTTTGAAGTGTCAGTAATCGTGTTTCTATTTCTTCATGAGTATAATTATACATGTTGTTCTGCTTGAAATGCGTTATTAGTTTTCGTAAGCACACCGCGTAGGATGGCTTGCGAACGTTTTGCTTTCTTTACATCGAACGGCATCGTCGCCAGATGTTATATATGAATTAAAACATATTATTTCTTGATAGCAGTATTATATTCAATGCCATATCTCTAGTCAACAACGGTAACCAAGTAACACGTATTTAGTCTATGACAATGCGTATTTAAAAAGTATCTGGATAGGTGGATATCATTGGCAAAGCTCAGTATATTTTCCATTTATACAAAATAAAAAATCTAAGGCAAATTTTAAGGCTTCGACACAATTTTCACGTATGTTTTTAATGGCGGGTATATACAAGCGTTTGAAAAAGGCAACACAACGTTGTTTATGTTTGCGAAACCTCACGTTCCAGTTTTCACTAAAACGTTCAAATGCTTTTGAGCGATGCTAACTAATCTGCAGTCTCTTTGACCCAACTAGAAACTGCATACCGTAATTCAGAGGTGTTTTTAAAAGAGGTGAAGAAATAAATGCCATTTTTCGAGAAAAAGTTAGCCCTTATGAGACAGAAAAACGACCCTGTATATTTTATGATAACTGTCGATTAGATCAAAATAAAATATATTTTGTCAATAAAAAAATATTAATTAAAAAATATTTTTTTAAAACAAGCTTTTATCGTATTCTTATCAGCAAACCCTTTCTTTTGATACCGATATCATGGCAGAGCACCAAAAATAACTATGCCGCCATCGTGGGCATTCCGCCATATTGGATTTAGAATGACGTCACTTAGCTAACCATGCATTGTCATCCAAACTAAACGTGAATACAAAAACAACATCTTAATCGGTTGAAGATAACTGCTTTAAAATTCAGTTGCAAGATTAAGCTTTTAAAAACAAAATTATTGTGCTTTGACCGTGAACAAGCCTAGTGAAGTACGGAGTTACATTGGCATAGCAGACGCCCTAGACTAGTGACATTCTATCTACGAAAGCGTGGCGATAGCTATTGGCAAAATGTCAAAATTGTATAGCATGTCGAACGCTATCGAAATGCCACGTGATCAATCTTTTACATTTTGGCATTTCGACAATCGCCATCGCTTACATCGAATGACACTTGTCTGGTCACTCTTCTTCTCCTTCGTGTTGATTCCTTTTTACCCGACTGCCGAAGGAGGTTAATGTGTTTATCAGTCTATGTATGTATGTTTATTCCTATGATGGCGTTCTAGAGACCAAACGCGTTGGCCGATTTTGATGATTCTTACGTCAATCGATTCGTCATAACCTTGCAAGTGTCACTGGCTACATTAAAATTGGGAAATAGAAAAATGGCGGCTTTTGGGCGCCATATTGTGAGAGCCCAATTTTTTTAAACCTATCTTGTGGGGTATCAAAATAAAGGGTTTCAAGAGGTGTTTACAAAAATATACAACACTTATATGTTTAGACGTACCTAATTCGAAAAAAAATATGTTAACTAAAAAGTTATAAATAAAAAAGTTAACTAAAAAAATCAAAAAACCACTGCTTAAGAAGCGAACTAAAAAGACGTAAACAAGAAGAAAATCATGCTGTTCAGTCGGAGGATAGTGGTCAACCAGCTCGCGAATATGTATCCTCTGACTGCACAGCATAATTTTCTTCTTGTTTACGTCGTTTGCTTTTTAAGCAGTCGGGTTTTTAAAATTTTCTTTAACCAGCCACGTCGATAGCTTTAGCGCTGGTCTCGCAAAGGTCTTGCATGGTACAGATATTTTTGAATAAGGAGCAGGACAAAAGGTCACTTAAACTGAATTTGTTACCACAAAAGTGTATAAGATTTTTTTTGTTTACGAGAAACGTTGAGCGTTCCCATATCTCAAGTTAGGGTCCGATCCGTTTCTTAATTAACCACTGATCCGTTATTGGGGTCAAATGAAACGCCTCTGGGTGATCAAAGCAATCAGTGGATTTAATTTTGGTGGCCCGTGGATGGCCTGTTTATATTCTTCTTCTCTCAAACGTTATATCTGTTGCCTGAAATCAACCTTTGCAGACAAGAAATATTTTTCGAACTTTTAGTTTCAACATCATTATTGTAAGCCACTGTTATCATGTATTTATTGATTTTTCGCCAGGGTAGATAGCTCTCCAATGCAATTTTCCTCAAGAATAAAATAAATGACCAACTAAAAACATGATAGATTTTCAAGCTATTTAAATAAGTTGGTTAGATTATGACCAATTAAAGCTAAAACTTAACTGGTAGCTTGGGTGACATCGTATGGTTCTCTCCCGCATTTGGTAACACATAATTGGTAGATCGGACGAAAGAATATCTTCTTTGTAATTTACTAAAGATGCATCAAAATAGTATTTCGTAATATGCAGATCTACAGACTAAATACAGAATAAATACTTTTTCTTTCTTTCTTTTTACAGTTTTAAAATCCTACGTTCCATCCTTTATAACACTACACTCTTGAAAACTCTTCTACATTCCTTTTGTTCATACAAGCTAGTCTTAATATATGTTCAAAAGGCAGTAAAACACAAGAACTCATAATATTCAAAGCAGTACGCCGTAAAACCGCGTATGCATCTCACAAAATATACCGCATTGTACAGCAAGACACAAGCTAGAAGCTACATCGGCAAAATTCTTTCGAACACAATCATTGTTTAAGTTGTGTGAATTGAGTTTAATAAATGAACTCAAGTAGGAATTGGCTATAGGACGCTTAACGACTCTAACACTTATCTACAAGATAGCTTTTGAATTTGATTTGGAGGTAATTCAATTAAACACAGCCGAAGACAAATTAATATGTACTTGTCAATGTAAATTTTGACTTTCACCTTGAATAATAATATAATAAGTTCATTTATTTTCTCTCACAATGGTTTTAGCACTAATCAGTTTGTAAATGTATAAATTCACATTGTGAGAGCTGGTGCCTGATGTAGGTTTAGTTGAATGTGAGTATTCTTTAGACATCAACTTAAAATTACAATTCAAATGTCAGTTTTAATGACTAACCGTCTTTTTCAAATCTTATAACTCTGCAGCGCCTGTGAAGCATAAATAATTAAGTGTCTAAATAGAATTTTGCTAATCAATTGCTTAACAGATGCCAAACAATTCAGAGATTTTTATAAACTAGCTATTTTATGTCTCCAGTTTGGAAAAAGTAAGACATATCAAAACTGTTTAACCGTGTCGTTCCTCAAGTGTACATCGACGTAACCTTTACATTGTGTCGTACTTTACTCTCTGTATTCCGAATTTTATTCGGAGGATCCCTTATTGAATTGTGTTGCTTTCAATGTAAATGCGTTCTGTCGCCGTATTTTATTGTTTTACCGGATATGTCATTAGGTTCGTCGGTAGATATCTTGTGGAGTATAAGGTTTTAGTAGTTAATAATTCTATTTATATGATTATTGGTACGGGTTGTTTTATTGTGGCATAACTTTTGGCAGTAGTAGATGTTGCTGAGTAAGACTAAAACATATCAATTAAAAAACCCAGCTAAGAACACTCTCGATGAAGACACCTCCTCAGTCTCCGAATGGGGCGATGCTAATCTGGTCAGGTTTAATGCTGCTAAAACCCAGGCGTGTCTTTTTTCCGCTAAAAAGAGCCAATTTCACCCGGCTCCAACTTTCCGAGATGTGACCGTGCCAATAACTGACCATCTTGAGCTTTACGTTGACACCGACTCTCAATTTTGGCCCATACATTGAGGCAAAGGCTCAGCTGGCTGCCACAAAGCTGGGGATCCTTGCAAAGGTGAGAAGGTACTTCACGCCAGAACAGCTGCTCAGCTTGTATCAAGCGCAAGTTCAATCATGCGTGGAGTACTGTTCTCATCTCTGGGACGGATCTGCCAAATACCAGGTTGATGCACTAGAGTCGATCGAAAATGCGATGAGGCTCTGGTTAAGTCAAAGCTCCAGAGCCTTGAACATCGTCGCCGAGTTGCCAGCTTGTCGGTTTTTTATCGATTACATTTCGGGGAGTGTGCGATATGGAATTGCATGATCTAATTCCGCCCAGCCCGTTTCATCATCGGACTACCAGACGTACGGCGATGCGCCACCGGTACATGGTGGACATCCCACCCATACGCACTAAACGTTTTGAGAATACTTTCATTATGCGTACAGCTAATGAGTGGAATTCCCTGCCGGAGTCTGTGTTTCCCGATAGCTACTACAATCTAGTAGTCTTTAAGTCAAGAGTGAATAGGTTACTTCTAGGCAAGCGTGCACGATCATCGACAACATCATCGCTTACCATCAGGTGAGATAGTGGTTAAGCGCGAGCCTATATTAGATAAAAAAAAACCTTTCAAAGAAAAACAAAAACTAAATCAAAATCAGTTCAACCGTTTAGGAGCTATAATGTCACAGATAGATACACAAATACACAGATACACACATCAAACTTATAAAACTCCTGATTTTCTGTGGGGGTAAAAACTACTACAGAAACTAATTATAAAACCCTCTGCGTATTTCTTGTATTTCTTTCACTCCACAAAAAGCCAAATAATGCAAACTCAATTTTGTACCAACAAAGAAAGAAAATTAAACTACAATTAGTAACAAACTGCACTCGCCTGTACGTAATGCTTCGATTTCCGGAGGCAGGCCACACGCGAGCTGGTACTTTAGAAAATATATCTAAGACTTTGTATGGGGAAGTTAGATGAAGACAGAGTATGGAAAGATGTTGAAGAATAATTCTGCTAGCCGGTTAATTGTTCTGAATTATTAGTATAAACTCTATATTTGTTTAAAACAAAATTCAAAAGTCATTTATCCAAATTAGGCAGAGAACCAGCACTTTTTGAGCGTCATCATCATCTGCCTAGCCTTTTCCCAACTATATTGGGGTCGGCTGCCAGTCTTACCGGATTCAGCTAAGTGCCAGTGTTTTGCATGGAGCGACTGCCTATCTGACCTCTACAACCCAGTAACTGGGTAACACGGTACCCCTTGGCAAGACTGGTGTCCGACCTCAAGCTTCTGACTACCCGTAACGACTGTCAAAGATCTTCAAACAACAGCCGGGACCAACGGTTTAACGTGCTTTCCGAGGCACGGAGGAAACTCGGTATGTTGGAATGGTCACCCATCCACGGACCGACCTCGTCAAGCGTTGCTTAACCTTGATGATCGACCCGTGCGGCTGTTATTATTTAGCCACGACCTCCTCCACTTTTTGAGCGTCAAAGATCTACATAAAGATAGTCCACACCACCGAAATAACGGCAACTCGCAACAAACAGTAAACATGGTAAATATCTCGCTTCTAATGTTAATGTTAGCGTTAGTGACCATGACAGTTTAAAAACTTATAAAGATAGTTGTCCAAAACGCCCTTCCGTCAACACTTCCTAGAGTTTTAGCTGGAAAGAAGACAAAAAGTAGCTGCATACCAAAATCAGATTTTGCTAGCTACGGAAACGGTTACTTTCTAAAGCATACTCCTTAGTAACGGCTAGGGGATTAAAAAAAAAAATGTTCATTATTGATTCATGTGCATTATTTGTGAAACATGGATTTTTCGTGTAACTAATAGTTTTGCTTTAAAAAAAATATTAACAACTCTATACTCTTTCTCTACTTTTGCATACTCTTCCAAAATGACATGGATATTTAAAAATATCGTCGGTGCTCCGTAGACCAATTAAAATTTGACCAATTGGAATGAAAAAGAAATGTTCCGCTGCCCAGTTTAATAGTATAGTAAAGCCTTGTCCATTATTTAAGCAGAAAAATTGATGGCTAGAATTTCTTCATAACTGAAATACCTTTTGTAAATGAAAGAATATTTTGCAAACAAAACTGTCCAAACGGAGGTTCAATAATGATATTCCAGCTGCGAGCGGGCGCACGGCCAGTATTGCATTAACTTTGGGGAATATATACGCCTTTATGTCTCTTGAAATAGAGGGCGTTACTTTAACCAACCATAAAGCCCCTAGTACAAAGAAATTCCAGATAAAAAAAAACTTGAGAGGTGTCAAGGGACACCCGGATGGAACGAGTATATATATATATATGTGTATTTATATATATACATACATACATATACATATATATATGTATATATGCTCTCTCGTCTTCGTAAACACAACAGCGTATAGGTTAGAACACGCACGAAACACGCGCACGCCGCACGGCTTACAACTATAGCAAAAAGTGTCGTTACAACTTTTCGTTAATTTTTTTTCCGTCTAGCCCCCTTTCGCAACGCACGATAAGGAACTTCGTTCCAATAACCCCTGAATCTACTACCTCATACATACATAAACTTACTCCTTTTTCCCATGGGGGTAGGCAGAAACTATACAGAACACCACTTGCTGCGATCCTTACATACTTATTTTGCTTCACTCATGTTCATACATCTAGTCATACACGCACGCCGGTTATGAGTACTGCGCACCTGGTCTTTCTGAAAAATCACTAATAAGGTCTATGTATGTTGTTCTAGGGCGTCTCCTGCCGGCGTTTCCATTCACGTCTGCCTTGTAAATACCTTTCGTTAGTTGCCTTTCATTCATCCTTTCAACATGGCCAAACCGTCTTAGCATACTCTTCTCAGTTTTAGTCACTACATCTTCTTTTAAACCACAACGTTGTCTTATTACATCATTCCTCAATCTATCATTTACAGTAACACCACACATAATTCGCTAGGAACGCGATTCTACTGCATTAATCCTACGTTCATACCTTTTTGCACTACCCAACCTTCACTTCCATACATAAGTGTCGGCCAGCACGCTGTTGTGCCACTATACCTCATTAGTTCAAAATTCGATAGTCAAAGTACATACAGCAGTATATGGTTTTAAGTATTTACCTATTTACATTGAAAATGGTATTTTAAGCTATTTGGTGGTAATCGGGCAAATCTTATCAAACTTTCCTAAACCCTTCTTGCTTTTATTCAAGTATAGTTTCTATAGATGAGTTATGGTCCTTCTGCTAAGTAAATGTAAATGCAGCTAGTTAGTTAAGATATATAAACTTATGCTATGCACCATTACACACTGCAGTACATTACATCTGGGTCGTGGTTCACAAAATTAGGTTAACTAAGAACAATAACGAACCGGGAGCTACGTGCACGGAATAACTGGAATCTCTGAGATGAACGATAAATAAAAGCTTATCTAGTTGTGTTTTGTTTCTTTGTGTATTTTCGTACGAGTATTTATTACTAAGTAATCCTTAAGGTTGTAATCCCCTAGTCGACGGCACGAACTATTTTGTGCGCGGAGTTAAAATGCCTGCTATCTCATCCGACAACATGTGCAAGAAATAGATGTTGTGATGAACAGTAACAAGCTAGTTCGCGTACGAATTAGCACTTTTGCAAGTTTGTAGCGAAATGGATGATGGTGGAGGACGAAAACGAGCGCGCGAAATTTTATAAACAGACCTTTGGGAGTCAAGATATCATGAAAAAACGACTAAATGTTTTTTTTTTCAAAATTAAATGCACATGCATTGTTGAACTACTTATCTATCTATCCCTGAATGGTGGCCGTTTTGCAATTTTCCTTCTTATTATGGTATTATTTCCACCCAAAGATGCGTTAAAATATGGAACTTTCGACGCTCATAACTTTCAAATATTTTCTTTTTTTACTTTTTCGCTTCCATACAGGGCTAGATAATGATGAGACAAATTGATAGCACTTTTTATTTTGAACTTACATCGTCAA
This sequence comes from Orthosia incerta, assembly GCA_948252205.1. Taxonomy (NCBI): domain Eukaryota; kingdom Metazoa; phylum Arthropoda; class Insecta; order Lepidoptera; family Noctuidae; genus Orthosia; species Orthosia incerta. The sequence continues at coordinate 9,402,271 of OX411761.1, forward strand.
ACAGTGGAATAATCCCTAGACTACGTTTGTATGGAAAATTGATCCACTAGTGTAACTTTAATAATATAATTGTAGTAGGAAATATAATTGTATTTTTAGAAATACTCGTATTTAAAAATGTAATATAATAAGAACAAAGATAAAATAAACGACATATAAATGTATAAGTAACTACTAAATGACTTAAACAATTTTGGTTTGGAAATAGTTTGGACCTTAGAGAAGGTCATGAGGTACTTTTTTTCCCGGATTGTTTTCGGACATTCACGAGGGCAAAGTCGCTGGTAGAATCTAGTTTGGAATAAAAGTTTTTTTTTATTATAGTCGCTTGACCACTATCTCACCTGATGGAAAGCGAAGATGTGGTCGACGGTGAAGAACGCTTGCCTAGAAAAAACCTATTCACTCTTGACTTAAAGACCCCTAGATTGTAGCTATCGAGAAACACAGACTCCGGCAGGGAATTCCACTCCTTAGCTGAACGCTTATTAAAAGTATTCCCAAAACGTTTTGTGCGTATGGGTGGGATGTCCACCATGTATCGATGGCGCATCGCCGTACGTCTGGTAGTCCGATGATGATACGGGCTGGGCGGATTACGGTCGCTCTTAGCTCATCTAGTTGTGCTTTGTTTCTTGATATATTACTGTGCTTGTTTATTTATAACAACACTGATTTAATTTGATTTAGTCACATCTCGGCACCTTCCCATCTCGACACCGTAGCATATATAAATTGATACAATAATCTAAGCATATAAAAAAAAATAAGTTATCAAATAAAATAGTGAACAAGATGGCAAAAAAATCACGTTTGTTGTATGGGAGCCCCACTTAAATATTTATTTTATTTTGTTTTTAGTACCTATTTGTTGTTATAGCGGCAACAGAAATACATCATCTGTGAAAATTTTAACTATCTGGCTATCACGGTTCAAGATTTACAGCCTTGTGACAGACAGACAGACAGACGGACCGCGGAGTCTTATTAATAGGGTCCCGTTTTTACCCTTTGGGTACGGAACCCTAAAAATTATCAAATCAAAAAAATAAAAATAAAATGAAATTGATTGAATAAAAAATCAAGATGTAAATCAAGTCACTAGAATACAATGTTTCTATTTTTTATGTGAACCTTACATGATTTGTGCCGAGATGGGAAGGTGCCGAGATGGGAAGGTGCCGAGATGGGAAGGTGCCGAGATGGGAAGGTCCCGAGATGGGAAGGTGCCGAGATGGGAAGGTCCCGAGATGGGACTAAACCTTAAGTTTGATTTATTTTAGGTCGTATATAATAGTGGTGAGGAAGATTTGGAGATTATTTTTGCTTTGTTTTGATGATTGTCAGTTATGTATGAATGATGCTTTTAATAGAATTCCTTTGTCGAGGCAAATTATTACCTATTATTCTAATGAGAGCAATTTTGTACCAGACTTCCAGATAATATTCGTTTTTAGAATGAAAACCTACTGAAAATTCGTAATTTTTTATCAAGAGAGAGATTAACAAAACAAGATTAAGTTTCTCATTTAAAAAAAAAAAAGAAAAAAAAACTTAATTTTACGTTTCTGGGAAAACAGGCAAATGTGAAACAGCAGAATGTGTGCTGTAATTCCACCTACTTCAAACGCTTTTTCTAGCACAGAAAAATATAAAGTTTTAAAATAACAGTACTTACGAGATAGTCTACAACGTGCACATTCATATGTTTTTCAAACAACATAAAATGAACAAAATATTCTTTGAGTACGAGACTTTAAAACTAACCCGGCAAAAATTGTATGTGAAATACATCTGGTTTTTATCACCCAGCTCGCGAATTATAATATGTATCCGCCGACTGCACAGCATGATTTTCTCGTTGTTTACGTATTTTTAATTCGCTTTTCAAGCAGTCGGGTTTTTGATTTTTTTAATTAACTTTTTTTTATAACTTTTTAGTTTACTTTATTACGGAAAATTATTTAAAAAAAATAGATGACATTCGAATGGTGAAATAACTTTATTGTTCACGACTCTGGTTTACGATACTTAATTCCTATACTTCAACTTTGAAAACTAGCCTTTTCAATTATTTTTAATATTATCTCAAAGGATCGTCCCCCCGGGATCAAAAGATTTTAATATCTTTCTCAATGGTCCAATGTTTAATTAATCAAAATTGGTTCAGCTGTTTAGGTCTGGAAACGTAACAAATAGACAGACAGCTACTTTCGCATTAATCTATACTATACACCGTGAAATTTAAGTGGTTGTTTTCCCGCGGCAGAACGACTTGCCTTTAGGAGTACTTTCGAAGCATAGAGTTAAAGTAAAAAAATAACGATGTTTTTATTTTAAAATAATTTCATCAACTCGAAAAAGTGAGTAACAATAGTAACTTGTAGGTACTAGGTACTACGGTGAATAATACGGTGGTGACGCGAGTAGTACCTAGTACCTACAAGTTACTATTGTTACTCACTTTTTCGAGTTTATGTTTTTTTTTTAATTATTTTAAAACAAAAACATCGTTATTTTTTTACTTTAACTCTATGCTTCGAAAGTACTCCTTAAGGCAAGTCGTTCTGCCGCGGGAAAACAACCACTTAAATTTCACGGTGTATATTAATATAAATATAATATTATACAGAGGAAAGATTTTTTTGTTTGTTTGTTTGTACCGAATAGGCTCCGACACTACTGGACCGATTTAAAAAAATAATTCACCAATTGAAAGCTACATTATTCCTGAGTGACATAGGCTATTTTTATCCCGAAAATGCTTCCTGTGGGGTGGTCTACGGGAGCGAAGCCGCGGGGAACTTCTAGTTCATAATATAAAGTTATTAGTAGCTGGATTATTTATGTACCCACGGAGACAGTGCGAGATTACAGTATAACATAAGTAATATCTGTACCATGTTTTAGTGTATTTACTGCCCCTTAAAAGTCCCTTTTTTTGGCATACAATGGAATGTAACAAAACGTCAATTTACCCTGTGGCTCAAAAGAGGCTCATTCATCTTACTTAGACCGACCCGAGAAGTTCTAATTTGTCCTATACTGGGTTGTACATAATGATATGAAGAATATCCATTTTTCACCTGACTATATATATATAAATGAAAGGTTTAGACCATAGCTAGGTAAATATTCCTATTTTACACTAAACTTCGAGCTTTAATAATAAGTTTTAGCACATTTATTTCTTTATAATTGGTAACGGCAAATGTTAATATAAAAACAAACATTTTTTTTTTTGGACTTCGTAGCGATTAAATCGTAAAAATAACTATATGACATTATCGTCTCCCCGCTGAAAGTAAAACCGCAGTTTCCTCTTGAAAGCATGCTGGTAAAAGCTAGTATCAGGAGAATAAAAAAATTAAAAAATTGGCAAACCATCATCTATTCTTTTATGATAGATTTGATTTTGTTTTCAATCTAAAGAATATATAGAAAATGGAAATTATATTCACAATTTCTGATTACTTAACAAATTAGGCTACAGTAAAAAGTCCTTCGGCGTAACGTGAATTGATGAGTTGAGCGTTAGTCAAAGCTTTCGGTAAATGAATACAATAAACCTTTTCTTTGAAACCTGTTTGGTTAAATTGTATTGTATTGCCAAACATAAAGCTTATTCCACGAATCCAAAGAGTGGTCCAATTCAAGTTTCTTATGTTTAAAAAATATAGCAAACTCTAAAGGGGGACTATCGCGTAAAAATTTGCCACTAGACTAGTGGGGAGTGAGGTCCCCAAAATGTCAAATGCCACTATTTGTGGGCATTTAACGAGTGTTTTTTTTTCATAATTGCTGTGAAAATTTTGCAATATCTGATTATTAATTGACAGTATTCTGTCGTTATTAATCAGATATAACAAAATTTAGGTTTCTTTTTTACAAAAGATACGATTTGATTTTAACAGAGTTTTGTCTTTCCGCCACTAATGTGTTCCTTTTTATTTTTAACAAAACGGGACTGCTCAACGCTGCGGTATACACGATATTAAAATTTATCGCACTTTTATGACATTACAAATATTTTTAATTGAAACTTTGTTTCCGTGCGCGTAGTAAACACTTTTACTTACTATATTTAAGGAACTTACTCGCCAGTGGCGCCAACTGGTGAGCACTAAAACGGTAGGGTTATTAGACAAACACACTGCATTTTTGACAGCTGTCAATATTGAGATATATTTCAAACGTATCAACAGGCGGACCGCGTGTTTTTATGACGCCAGAATTTGGTCATACTAGACCAAAGCGAACTCACCACGTGGTCGACTATCTTTACGAGACGTTAAAAATGCCCTGTTTCTTTTATGGCAAACGCGTACAAGCTAACGGCTGGACGGCCGTATCTTTACTATTTTAAGTTTGAGTATGTTATGTTCAAAGGTCAAAGTTTAAAACAACACATTTACGAAATGGCACATTCCGCGATAGAAAACATGCGTTAAAATAGTTGTTCTGCAAATTTTGTGTTTTTTTTTAGTAAGAGTGACTAAATTCGGATTAGATCGGCGATGTATAATAAACGCTTTAACCTCCAACATTTATTTAGTAGCAAAAAGATATTATTTACCAACCTTCTTGCTCCATCACCAAGGTTACCTTTACAAACCAAACTCTTGTTTTCTATACCCACAGAAGTTTTATTTAAATTATGTCTGATGATTAATTGGCTTCAACGTGACATTCACTTTATACTCTTTGTTGGGACCTTTTGATGATATACAAATTAATGACCTCGGTGTGCCTCTCTTTTAGAACCTTTGTATGACTAAAAGCATTTTATTGTGTGCTTTGATGTATGTGGGATACTTCCTTTTCATACTTTATTAAAGCATGAAAATCTTTTTTTTTTGTAATAAATAAAATTGTCTTTAAAGATAAATATTATAATAACTACAGTATAGTTAAGAGATTAGTGTTCTAAACTGTGTAGACCTTTGGATTATTTCCAGTTAATATATTTTACAGATAGATTTTTCCACACACACCCCGTTCCATATTTTCCAGTTACATAAATATAATAATAATAAAATTAATATTTAGAGACTATATTTGTTATCGACACGCTAAGAAGAAGAAGAACATAAAGGATTTTTAAAGGAGTTAAGTTCCCTTCAAAAAGACTTGTACCTTTTGAAGGGAACTTAACCCATTTCAAAAGGACTTGTAGTTCTTTTAAAGGAAACTTGCACTTCCACTCCAATTGACACAGTCACCATGACAATGGAAAAATAAAAAACCGTTCATTTGAATGAGTAGAGTGGGAGAAATGACGAAACGATGACAAAATATGATGACTTAGGATGCAGAGATTCGCAAGATATCATGTCATGTTTACGTGTTCAATATATTGTCGATCGAAGCGTGTCTAATACTAGATAAATTATGTAGCATGCAATAAAAATGTGTCGGGGGATTTCAAAAGTTTATCAAATGAATTCGCTTTCAACTTGCATGCGATCACTTAAATGAAGTTTGAACTGACCTTTACAGATATCACTTCACTCCATAAACATCCACTCCTGACCGTAGAACATAATAAAATCGATAACGAACAGCCTTGAGGCGAAATTACATCGTCATTATATATTAAAGCAGCACGATGCGACCTTGTCACTGGTGCAGACATTTCGCCACCATATTTTTTTAACAAATTTTACTTTCCAATCAAAGGTATACAGAATATTTTAATCTTTGCATCTTTTGTTCAACTAAAGTATTTTTCCACCACCTTTTCTATTACATATTATAACACATTGCCTAAGAAATTCGTTTCGAAATATGAAAACTTAGACACAAGATTTTAAAATAAAAATCAGAAAATAACAAAATTACATAATAACAGTAACGAAATGTTTTTTGTATGGATCATTATGTAACTGGCAGAATGATACTGAACCGAAAAAGCGCGTGTTGATTGTGTGTGGTTTTTAGTTTGAACGTTTCCAATAAATTGTTGTTGGAACTTATTTGCATTTAATTAGGTGAGCTTATCAGGTAGTGGAAAAATAATCGTTCGTGTCTCGCAATCGCATGTAATTTTCGACGTTCGAAATTGGCTACATCTCTTGTGTTAAAATCTTGACTTTTTATGCTAGAAACGAAATGTACTATTATTCATTTGGTATATTACTTATCAGTTATGTAACAGATTTAAGTTGGATGTTTATTCTGTCCAGATTTTCACTTGGAAAATAAACTTCATCGGATGTATTTCTTCCACACTTCTCTATTTGTAACCTTTCACCTTTTCAAACAATTCATCCATTGTTCATTGAGTCTGCCTCTCCTCTTAGGCATCAATATTCACACTTAAAACTTTCCTCATGTCTTTGAACAATTGCCAAAATTCAATTATTTTTTTTGCAATTGCCGAAATTGAAGTTATTTTTTACTTTGTTTTTTTATTTGGAAGTCGATTGTATTTTTTTGTAAATTTTTATTTTTTTATTTTTCACTCTTTTGTTGTGGTACTTAATAGATCAGTTCTATAGGTGGGTTCTATAATACCCAAAGTGATGTCAGAATAGATTTACCCAATAAGATGAGAGTATACCATGGTGAACTGTTCACACTTGCGTACCCCTTTAGAGCGTACCAGTGTGATGTTGTGTTATAAAATGGTGTAAACAATAAACATACATGCGATTGCAACTGCAATCGCATGTATGGAAGAGTTCTGATGTATATCTCCAAAGTACTTCATCAGATTCTGATGAAATGGGACCACATGACAAGCACCACCTATCAAATAAAAAAAGTATCATCAAAATCGGTTCACCTAGTAAAAAGTTCTGAGGTAACTAACAAAAAAAAAAAAAAACTGTCGAATTGATAACCTCCTCCTTTTTGAAGTCGGATAAAAACAGAGTCCATTTTAGAACCTTTTTTACATACCAAACGGAAACGGTATCGATTCCACCCCAAAAGGTTCCGGTTTGACCCCTCTGTACAAGGTCATGCGTGTCAAGGTCATGGCTCAATACAGCCACACCCTTTGAGTGTTTGCCTTGGATGTTAGATAGAAGATGACCTTGGACAACGGGGTATTTATTTTATGGTTTTTGATTTAATTGGTAGGGAGGTGTTGGTTTGTTCCTTAGTTAGCAATGATATTCTAATAAGCAGATACGTTATACACTCACAAAACAACCGAAAAAGGGTTCCGCAAAGCAGCGGCAGCACAGATACCTACACACTTTTGGTATGAGATCCCTTCTGTTTTATGTACTTTGGTATCACAATTGGCACACTTTCTAAATACACACGGTGGCATTTTTTAAATTTTGTTTTTCTTTCAACGAAGCCTATCGCTCTTCGGGTGACATAGACTAAAGACCCCAATTAGGACCTATTCGAGTCTTCACAATGCACGCGCTCATAACATATCTGAGGCCTTAGTGCGAGTTTATACTCACGCTCAATCGCGTTAACGTTAACGCCAATTTGTATTGATACTGGATTAGCGCCGTCTGGTGACGGCAAGGCAAAACGTCTTTTTTTGTATACATTTTGACATAAGAGATCGTTTACGTTACCACGAGTGAGTACGTTCAAAAACTCGCACTAAGCACACTGTATACTAGAATATCATTGTTAGTTAGGCTATCTTTTGGTAAACTGATGTCAATAGCAACTGGTGTAAATGTAATGTTTATTTACGATCGGTGAAGTTAGGCGATTCACACACTGCCCCGCTATACGCTGCGGGGTACGTGGCGACGAAGTGCACTGAAGACGTGAATGCGTTTTCAGTGTGTTGTACTACGCGTGTTTTCAATGCAAAGAGAGATACTTTCAAGCAACGTAAGAATACGCACTACCGCGCTACGCTGCGTAATGCGGTGCAGTGTGCGAATTGCACTTAAGGCCGTACCCTGACCAAAAAATCAGAGAGCATGAGATATGAGCATTCCTAATGGCCTAGCGGCACTGGTGGCGCATGAATTACGGTAGTGAATACGCCCAGATTTTAGAATAAAATCTTTATAAAATCGAATATTGATCTTTTGAAAAAAATAAAACTTACAAAATGTTCGTTATCAAATTGTCTATCCATTAGTGTTAGTATAAAAAATAACTAATGAACACTTTACGAGGAGATGCATGCTATGAATAATTATTTAACATTTTTATGGTTTTGTTGGAAGGAGATTAGTGACACATTTAACTCTTTAAAAAAAAAGTGTGCAACCATTTTAGAATCAACATTATGTAGAAATTTAATGTATTTTTATTAATTGATATTTCTTTTTAAATAAAGAGTAGATAGCTCTTAAAAACTGCACAAAATGCAAAAACTAGCGCGGCGTTTTGCTTGGGGAGGCGCCTTAATGTACAAGTTTAATGTTATCAGGGTCTTGTTATAACTTAGGATATTATGCTTATTAACAACCTATAACTTTCTCTCTGCTGGGCAAAATACCACCAATCCACACTGGGCCAGCGTGGTGGCCCACTCCCATCTCAACGAGAGGGTTTTGTTATAACTGCATTTAAAAGACTGTCCATGGAATATCTTGCCCACTTTTTTTCACAGAAAAGATATTTGTAGCGTGCAAGCGGCTTCAACTTTCTGACTACCTTTACCCCCTTGATAATTAAAAAAAAACATTAGAAAATAGAAAAATAAATCCTGCTGCAGAACAGACAGGCTGTTTAAAGGTTAAAGCTATAAGTTATGGTTATAGTTGTTCTATCTCACGACGATGATGGATGAATCGTAGCAAAATGAAGCTTATTTCGGCGTCATAAAAGTCACGTAACCCTTCTTTGTGAGATAGAACAACTATACCACACACACGGGTGTTAATAATATTATCCTGAACGTATATCACCACACAGCAGGGCAAAGACTTTCTCATACCTATGAAAAATAAATTCCTGAAAATGTAGGAACTCAAAGTTCGTGTAAGTTTAATTTTCTGAGCCTCTGGATTGGGCACTGCGAGCTAACAATTTGATATTAAAACGACAAAATTGAGTTTTAGCCGTAACTCAGTAATGGATAAGATTAACAAAAAAATGATACATACAAGCAGCCTAATTGCGTTACTTTTTTCATAGGTCAAAGCACGCCCACGCGACAATATCATTAATTGCTTCAAATGTTTAAAAATTCATCCACTCGACATCGTAAAATCGCAATGTAATGTCATGTTATTGTCAAAAATTAAATTTAAATTTAAAATACCGCCGATTTAAAAACCTCTAAAAGCGAAAAAAAAGCCTCGTACTCGCGTCGGGGAACCGCTAAGTAAATTAAATAAACTGCTGTAAACGGGGGGTTTTAAATTTTAATTTAATTTTGATTCATGCTTTTTAAACCATAAACCTAATAGTAGACCCGCTTCAATCGACAATCTATCGAGACACGTAATTATCACAGATATCTTGCGAAAAACCCCAGATTCAAAAAGTAAAATGTGAATTTTTGACTTTTGAACGCTTGAACCGATTTCAATCAAAAATAGCTGAGAACACTCTGGACAAAGTCACCTTTCAAACAAAAATAAAAACTAAATCAAAATCGGTTCATCCGATTAGGAGCTATGATGCCACAGACAGACACACAGATACACAGCAACACACTCTCTTTTTCCGTCGGGGGTTCAAAATGAAAGTGTAAAATTTATAGTGTAAGCAATTAAGCTGCAGTAATTCAAAGTGATATCCATTATTTTGCCAGATAAACATTCAGGCGTTAAATAAATGAAAAAAAAACCGTACTTCAATTTGCAATAAAAAACAATTCGTAACAGCCATTTTTGCAATAACACTTTGACCCCCCATAAAAGGTAATTGCCGTAAACTTACCTAACCCTCAAACGCTGTACCTATATGGCCAAATTTACCCCTGAAAGGCTTTTAACGTAACAAAGTTAGGGTTAGCCATAGTTAACGCAATTAAGTTGATGCATCTGCGATATATTTAGTAGTCTATACTGCTATCTGATTAATTTATTGTGTAGTTTAATTGTAGGTAGATCGACAGTTTCAGAGAGATTAATGTTGTTTGTTCGGATATGTTTTATGGAGCAGTGGTGGCCCAGTGGTATCGACCGCGACTTACAAGTTATAGGTCGTGGGTTCGAGCCCAGGCAGGCGCTTTACTTTGTGTAAATTATATCATCACCACTGCTTTCAAAACGGTGAAGGAAAACATCGTGAGACAGCATGTCGTAGAACCAAAAATTCGAAGACATGTGACATCCACCAACCCGCACTGGGCCCGCGTGGTGGATAACGGCCCATTCCCTCTCACAGAGAGGAGGCCTGTGTCCCAGCAGTGGGAACATTAATAGGCTGATGATGTGATGTGTGTGTGATGTTTTATGGGGATTAAATTTAATTTTGTTGCTGGGCAGTACATGGTTCAATATTTTACTGTTCTTACCCATATTACATGGGTATCCGTACTCTTCTTGCATTCTTCCCTGTCACTTCGCTACAATCTAGGAGTCTTTAAGTCAAGAGTGAGTAGATTATTTCTAGTCAAACGTGTTTTACCGTCGACCACATCATCGCTTACCATCAGGTGAGACTCTATCTCACCTGATGGTAAGCGCGAATCTACAAAATATTAAAAAAAAAATACTAAAAAAAAAAAAAAAAAAAACTTTTCGTGTAATTTCTCACATAATCCACCCAATTTTACGGTTCTGTACCCGACGGTCCCAAACGGAGCCCTATTGCTGTCACTCACGTATATGTCTGTCTGTCGTCTGTCACACAGGTTTTACAGCCGTCGGTTTGTGCTACAGTCTTCAAATTTCACAGTATAAGCATCTTATTGACCCAAAGCCATACAAATTGTCAAAAACTATTTTTAAAGGTTTTTATGGGGGACTCCTATACAGCTAAAGGGAGGGCAAATATATTGATAAATCAGATTTCAGAATCCTATTTTTTCCTATTAAAACTAACTTGTTTTTGCGGTTTGGTACGTAACCCTAAATAAGCGAAGTCCGACACGCACTTGGCCAGTTTTTAGGGTTCCGTACCCAACGGGTAAAAACGGGACCCTAATAGTAAGACTCCGCGGTCTGTCTGTCTGTCTGTCACCAGGCTGTATATCATGAACCGTGATAGCAGAAATTCACAAATGATGTATTTCTGTTGCCGCTATAACAACAAATACTAAAAACAGAATAAAATAAATTTTTAAGTGGGTCTCCCATAGAAAAAACGTGTTTATTTTTGGCATTTTTTGCGATAATGGTACGGAACCCTTCGTGCGCTAGTCCGACTCGCACTAGACCGGTTTTTTTTTCTTAGATTCCCTCTCGCTACTGCCAAAAAGGCTTATAGCAGGAGACTTGGTTCGATAAAAAGTCTAAAAATATATTTTAGTTTTAAACAATCCAGTATTTTAGAATTGTGGCGCGGAGTTTTCTGTCTTAATCTGAGGAATAATCTCTGGGGCCATGTTCCATTTTAAAGCTATTTATATTCAGCTTACAAGGATCTTATGGAACGGATAGAGCCATTATTTTTAGATTACGTTTGTAAAAGTTAAAAAGGAAGAATGTGTTAAAGAATGACAAAGAAGTCTTATTATTTTTCTTTGATGTTCACAATGTTCTTAAATACGTAAAAGATCTTTTCAGTATGACGGTCTTGTAGTTGAACATTTTATATAATGTTGTAAACGTGAAACAACAATGTAAAAAACTCATGTAATTGGTGTTTTTACAAGCTTCTATTTGCAATGTATGAATGTAAGTATGTTCGGGTCAAATCTTGCAACTGAATTTTAAAGCAGTTAACGTCCACTGATTAAGATGACATTTTGCATACACGTTTAGTTTGGATGACAATGCATGGTTAGCTAAGTGACGTCATTCTAAATCCAATATGGCAGACGGTCCAAGATGGCGGACCAGTTATTTTGTGTGCACTGCCATGATATGGGTATCAAATGAAAGGGCTGGCTGTGAAAAATACAAAAAAGCTTGTTTTGAAAAGTTTTTTAGTGTTTTTTTTTTTTAAATAATTTATAGACAAAGTAGCAATATTTTTTTGGTTTGTAAAGTGAGATACCCTAAGTCATAAGCTTTAGACATGCAATACAATAATACGCCATCCATGCAGCTCAAAATTCCTCAGTTATTTTCACTCCAATAGACTAGCAACAAATCCTAAAGCGTTTCTCACTGAATATCACGTAACATCCACCGGTAATGCTTTAAAAGCGATCGTCGACAAGCCACTGACAAGACAAGCCTAGTTTTGAGGCGGTCTGTAGTTTTAAGGGCCACTGAGAGGCGTTAAAATGCTACAACTACACAACGACTCTTTATCATAGACAATATTTTAAAATGATGTAAGTAATCTAAAGTTTACGTGTACGATTTCATTGAAAACGTGTTGACAGTTCAAAATTCCTCAGTGATTTTCACACCATTATACAAACATACACCCAAAGGCGTATCCCCAAGAATATCCACCGGGAATTCACCAAAAGCGATCGTCGGAACCACAGACAGGCTGCCGTTATGTCATCGTGTGTGCTTGGCTTAAGACGTCACGTCGTCGCCAGCTCGTGTGTACGGACTTCAGGTCGTAAGAGAAATACGGTATTTGCATTTTGACCTTCCGCTAGGGGTTTACGGGAAGCTACAGTTTTGGTTGCACTTTAGTTTTATGTGCCTATATTTTCAGGATTTCAAATTTAATTTATTTTATTTATTTTATGATTGTAGGTGTGATTGTAGTGGCGGCCCAGTGATACCGGCCGCAACTTACAATTTGTAGGTCGTGGGTTCGAACCCAGGCAGGCGCTTTACTTTGTGTAAATTATTTCATCACCACTGCTCTCAAATCGGTGAAGGAAACCGGCGTGTCCTAGAACCAAATATTCAAAGACATATTGTGACATCCACCCACCCGCCATGGGCCCGCGTGGAGGATTACGGCTTATTCCCTCTCACAGAGAAGAGGCCCGTATCCCAGCAGTGGGAACATTAAAAGGCTGACAATGATGATGATTGTAGCTATCAATCGCAGAGAGCGATTTTGTTTGGTCATCCTCCAGATAAAAAAAGAAAGGCTCTTTTTTCGTCCCTTTGTATTTTATTCTGAATTTCTAGCTAATTTAAATCCAGCAAGTGACAAAGCATAAATAAATAACAAAAAATATCTGATAAGCTACTGAAGACATCACAAAAATAGAATAGAATGTAATACTCTTTAGTATGTACACCATATAAGTTACAGAAAGTATAGACCAAGAAAACTTTACACTGGGTGACACAATGGGTGGCCTTAGCGCTAAAAGCTATTCAATAAATACTTAATTATTCATAATTGGATTTCAAAATATCAGTAATTTTACCTTACAACCAAGACACGGCAACGTTTGAAAAAAGAACGGTTACTTCCTTCCAAAGTTCCAACTATAAAATTTCACATTGAAGAGTGACCCAAAGCCTCACGGTGATACATGCACGTACTAATAACCGTTAATAGTGATTTCCTACACATTGTGGGTGTTACGAAAATAAATTCATTACTTACCAATAAGCTTTGTGAGCACAATATCATAACAGAACTGTACTAGGTTCTGGTGTAGGGTGACTATAAGGAATACAGGACTATGACGACACAGACGCTTGAGAAAGACGAATACCTAAGCCAACAGTCTTGACAGATTTCAACTGCCCTTAAGGCAAATATAACATGACAACCCAAAAAAACGCGAAATATAACGAAAAGATATAAAAATAATAGAAAATGAACCATTCTTATAATTGGATCACAGAAATCTGGAGAAATGTCCGAATTATTTTTTGTAACCCAGTAAATACGTACATTAAACAAAAAAAAAACGCAAAATGTATCTAAAATCATGGCAAATGAACCATTCTGGAACACTAAAAATACTTTTCATCACACTTGCGCGTAAACAGTATCTAAACATACAGGTTAAATTGGCCGTAATGCCCCATATAAAACACTCGAGCTTTCTTTTTGTCCTGCAGCACACAGGTCATGCAAGATCAAGCAAGGAGTTTAAACGCAATTGAAAAATTGTATCTCGCTACATGTTACTTAAATACTCAACAAATGTTCTTAATAATCGGTTTAAACAGTTTTTTGTATCAAAACGTCGAAATTATTTTACACTCCTTCATGGCTGTATGCCTACGTAAGTATTTGTCCTTAACGTTTCTGAACGAATCATTTGTATAATCTATGGTGTGGGCAAAAAACCCGCCATCTGCTTCAAAAAAAGTTCACGTATTTCGTAATAATAGTTGTGGTGACTTGTGTATTCATAATTATTTACTCGCAAATGTGATGAAAAACATTGTATGTTTCACGGGCGGTACGGGAATAACGAAATTCGACTCAGAAAGCCCTCAGTCTTCGACTTTAGGCTTCTACTAGAGCCTCGATCGTAATTGCTTACTTACCGCCCTTAATACACAATGTACTAAAAACTTTAATGTGGTCGTAATGTGGGGAGGATACAATAGTTATGAAATTAGTAAGTAAGCCTTGCATACTTGTATTACAAAGAAGCACTTATTATTGTTTTATAAATTACAAAAGGTTCTAAAACAAGCTTCTTACAGCGAATTCAACTAAATATAAAAAAATACGGTAAAATCTAAAACAACGGTAACCCCACATCTTCCTACAGTCAGGACACGGCATCGACAGCTCATAACTCACAGATAGGCTTGCGATTAAACAACAGTGATTTATAACCCACCCTGTATACCGCCTCTCGAAATAAATACATTCTGAATATTAGAATATATTTATTTACAATATAATATATATTTAGAATATAATTTTTCATACTTTTCACTCAATTGGCCTTGGAGAAATACTTTCAGTTGGAAATAAGATTAGGGAGAATTTCGTTTGATGTTTTTATTATTTTCTAAAGTAAAGTATGTTATGTTTAGCTTAAAATGTATCATTTATCTTGTGTTTTTAATTTTTTACAGAATACATAACATTACGCCTTTATTTTTGGAGGAATGCTCATGCATACTGCACTACCACGGAGAGATAGTGCAGTTATGTGGGACTATAACCCACTGAAACTCCACGATGTCCTCCTGTGCCGCTTTTGGCGGGAACACGGCCATGCGTTAGCACTCACCGCGAACCCGCCGCGGCTGTCCGTCACCGGACCCTCCTCTGGGGAGTACCCCCCATGACCGGCGCCCCAGAATACACTGTACGCCGTGACCTTCCTAGGGACCAAACCACCTCATGGGTACCATTTTTCGGCAGTGCTGCCCCATACGACATCGCGGCCCGCCTCATTTGCAATGTCGCCCAAGCGGCACCGGTCATAGGCTTATCGACAAAAACCCTGACGAGCGGCCCCTCCTCGGGTTCCTCTTCGCTTCACCGTGTGTGATCAAGCCACGGCTACTGAGCCTCCCCACCTCGACAGTGCGGGAACCCACTGGGAGGATAACATCACGACTGGACTCCCTGAAAGATTAGGCAGAGGTGCAGGAGCACACCCACATGTCGCCAGTTATTAAGTCCCATGTAATATAGGGCCTATCAACCAGGCGCAAATCTAGACTAGGGGTTGCTATTGAGTAATTCCAGATGCGAAAACCCAACAACACTTTGCCTTACCCAGGAACCCAGGAACTCATGCTCAGCAGTAGCGCTTGCGACCACTAGACCAACAGAATATTAAACTATTTAAATTCTCTTATATTGATCTCAGGCTTTCAAAGAAAGGTTAAATGAAACTCAGAAAAGCTTAAGACAGTATCTCAGTAAATTCTTCTTAAAACCACGGCGAAGTTTAAACTGAATAATAGTTTGACAGCTTTAAAGATTAAAGCAGTCTCATTCTTGCTTTTAGTAAATATAAAGAAAAACTTGGTTGAATCATGATATCCGGCTCGAAGGACCATTTTATAGTTTTGATATTGGTTAGGTACTTTTTGAGCAAGAGACATACTTGGAAATGAAAACAAATAAATAATTTTGTAAACTATGAAAACACATAATGCAGTTACTATCAATTAATTATGATATTAATAGATTTTGATAAAAATGGCAAATAGAAGAAAAAAATCTATCATAAAACGTTTTTTTATTTTGCCATTATATCGCTTGCTAAAAAAGTTTTTGTTGTCAACTAAAAAGAGTCGAAGGTCATAAGACCTAGCTCCCATAACCCTTTTAGTTTTAATTCTGCCTGCATACACGTCAGGCACTTACCCAACTAATCCAGTAAATTAGTATAAACTATGCATATTATACTATAAATACGAAACTGTCGTAAATTCCTAACTACTTAATGCGATATTTGGACTCAAGCCACCGTTGTGAGAAAACTTGGGTTTAATATCGCACTGAGCGAATAAGCTGGGGCGTTTTATCCGTC
Source organism: Orthosia incerta (assembly GCA_948252205.1). Taxonomy (NCBI): domain Eukaryota; kingdom Metazoa; phylum Arthropoda; class Insecta; order Lepidoptera; family Noctuidae; genus Orthosia; species Orthosia incerta. Next base: position 9,418,652 of record OX411761.1, read on the forward strand.
GACTATGCGTATTATACGTTGAATTTGGCTAAATTCAATTAACAGCTATGCAATCTCCTGCAATTAGAGAGCTAACATTTGGATCGATATTGACGTCGGTTGGCTTTGGTGTTATAAGAAATGTCGATCGATATCGACTGATCGATTCTACCATCAATTGACGACCCACCGGTTAGAACTAGTAACACCCTCAGTCGTCTCCTGCTAACATAGAATAAAATCATTGTTTGATCCGTCAGTTAAGTGTGCTGATTTTAGTGAACAAATATCCGTTGTTAGAAGACTTATAAAGAGTTGACGTATATTTGGCGACTAGTTTTTGCGTCAAGTCGCAATCACAAAAGTCATGCATTCCTAAATACCTTCGTTTTATTCAATATTCATCATCTTCTGGCCTTGTCCCATGTTACTTGGGGTCGGTGCAACACGTTTTTTTCTTCCGTTCCTTCCTGTCAACCGTCACGTTATCACTGACTCCATTTTCATTTCTATTATTATTCACTACAATTACAATCCAACCTTGAGTCTTTTCTTTTGACTCTAATATCATGTTACGAAGAGGCGTAAAATTGTCATGCCAAGTTTAGCAGTTGCATCGCCTAGTGTGTGAATCACCTAACGTATTGCAAACGACACAGAACTTTTCTCAATAATTTATCACCGTTTCTGATCCATTAAGTTTTCACGATTTTTCACGGAAACGGCTTACTCCGTTTATTTCCATAGGTTTTGAGAGATGAAATTCTTTGTCACATCTGAATAATAATTGAGTTACATAAGATTTTTATATCGTTGGTAGGTAAATTCATATTTAAGTCAAATTACTCGTATGTGTTTACGAGAGTCTTTCAGCAGGAATAAAAACTACCCACTAATCAGATACTATTTTTATTCAAAATCCATAATATTTTGATTGCAACCCTAACTTTATTAAGAATGGTAAGTGTTTTGGAATGAAGTCTATCTAATCTTAGTAAGTTACCAGCAAATTTAAACTCGTAAACAAAACGAATGTCTTGAATCACAAACAAAAACAATTTTCAAAACGATACAATTTCGAAACAATCAACATTCTAAATCAACTTAGTCATGCAATCAAAATAGTTAACCAACTAACCAAATTGACTATTAGTCCGAATTAACGTCAAAACAGACTTAAAAATATTGGCAAAATTCAGCTAAATAAACTCATTAGAAGCCAGATGTTTGAGTATTACGAAAGTGCCAAAGTTTCAAAACTTTCCATGAAGTATAAAAAATTATAGCAATTAAGGTAAGACTAATTTTGGGGCGGCTATGATTTATAATAGCATACTTTATGAACAGGCTTAATGGGTTTTGATTGGCTGTTTTGGACATTTCTTTTGAATAATTAAAAAGTAATTATGAAAGTACTTACCAATCTGTAAAATTGGTTGGTGAAATTCGTGACAGTGTTGAAATTACTTCAGCAACTCTCAGACACAAACAGAAAAAAAAACAAAATAAAAAGTTAATAGGTAAAAACAAGTTTTAGTACATGGATTCTTTTAGTAAAGCAATATGTATGAAACCATATATAAGGCCGTACATATATTATTGGTAGGTATGTACATAAAGGCAATGTTGCCAGCCTGCATGAGCACTTTTCCCATTAACAGCAATACGGACGAATTTTTTATGTCCGTTTGAGCACTTTGTCCCTTTCCTTTTTGCTTGCCTTCAGTAATACGTAGGGCCGGGGCGCCGTATCTTGTAATTTATATCAGAATAGAAATGTAATAAAAATAATTAGAATTCTGCCGCGGCAACACCACCCAGCGACGCAGTCTTAAGGTCTCCATATGCACAGCTGACAGGGCAGGCCTTGCAAGACGAAAGGTAGACCATGGTCTGCGGGGAGACGCCGCACAAACGCTGACGTGATTCACGGATGGCACCAACCGGTGCCATCCGTGAATCCCCACCTGTGGAGGTTATCTTAGGTCGGGTGCGGCCGACCTGTGTGTGGAGTCTATTTAGAGTTTTTCAGGTTGGCCATGGCAACGCGTGCCCAGGCGGAAAACCCTCCGATGCTTCGATGAAGTAGCCAGGAGGCTGGACCAAACATCATATTTAGAGACTATAATTGCTAAGAAGAAGAAAACAATTAGAAATATTTCTAACACCACAGTGAGGGTAAATAAGGGTCTCACCAAATAATATTTATATAAAGACTAATCCAATATAAACAGATCCGTCATTCCATTTATCCTCGAGATTATTCCTCAACCACGAACGAAGCAAGCTCGAAATATCCCTGTAATAAAGGCTCCTTCAGATTGTCGCAATGAGACAGGGCGACAACGATTTTTCACAGAAATATTGGTCTATCTTTAGAACCATTTCGGCTTCGCATCTATATCTATCGCAGAAACAAAAGCTCTCACAGACTGGCGCGACGCGACAATGCTGCAAAGATTTTTCATAGATATTGGTCGATCTTTCTGTAGAATAATTTCTATGAAAGACCGTCGTCGCATCATTGTATTGCATTGTCGCATTGTCGTGTCCCCCCATTTGTGCCCACAGATGGTGGGGATGGGGGTCTTATAAGTCTAACGTTAAACGAAAGCAATCAATAGCGAAGCAGTAAGGTTTTATTTCAATGAGGGAAACTCGTAAAAGACGAATAAAGTTTAGCAATTACTAGCTTGGGTTATATGAGCTTTAGTTTGAGAAGAAAATCAATCAGTAGGTTCTTTTTCCTTTTTTCTTTGCTGGCTTTTAGATGAATCTGAAAGTATTACTGAATCAGAATCAGAATATTTATTTGTGAAACATAGGTATTTACATAAAGATCTTAGGTTAATTATAAAGGGCGCTATGTTTTGCCGTGAAGGCGTACAAATATTGATAAAAATAAAAGCAAAAAATAAAAGAAAATAAAAAATCTAACATAATAAAACAAATTTAAATATTTGAGTACAATTACCATTTTAAATGTATTTAAATACCTTAATAAAAATCTACAATTAAATCTAACCAAAAATATTCAAGAAAACAGCAAATATTTATTGCACAGAAATATTAAAATTTATCATTTATAAAATCTTCTACTGTATAATAACATTTTTCGAGCAATAGCGAATATAGACTTTTCTTAAACTTTAGTAGGGGCAATTTTTTTATGTTATCAGGTATACTGCAGCTGTTATTTAGGAATATTAAGAGATCATTAAACAAGTTCGCCATCATGCCCTGTATAAATTTTCAGATTGAATCATAGATTTAAGTTTGATCGTCGCAAGATGCCTTGTATTTTCCATCGTTTTGACACCTCTGGCACGCAATATTGATTTGAATTTTACGGAAACTCAGCCTGAGCTCATAATTATATGCCGCAAGTGTCGTATATGGCATATTTACTCCCTTTCTCTTCCGAGTTTTGACACTACTCGCGCGATATACGTATGGGTATACAATTAAATTTTCAAAGTCAAATATATTTATTTCAAATTTTTTTATATTCATTTATTTCATAAGCGGCACTTTTGAACTTAAAACAAATAAAAATTAAAATTTACAAGTAATAAAAATTGATTCTACCGTGCATTCAGAAAAGTAGCTTGTTATGGAGAAGAACGCACAAGAAACTCCATAATTACTAATACATAAAAAAAAAAAATGTCTGTAAATTCGGTTTACGGACGATAGTTTAACGTGAAAACGTCATGATGCGGCGCAAGCTGAACGCTCAAGCCGATCGTGCCTTTCGCTCTCTCGTGTAGTGCTCTCGCTCCGATCGTAACGTTACAATAAGCGTAACGGGACAATGAGTCATCCTATTTCGTGCGTGCAGCCGGCGTTCATCGATTTATTAACGTTGTCACGTCAAAAATAGGTGTTTTACAATATTTACATAAGTACATACATTAATAAATTCATTTATGTGAGGACGATGCACCCAAAAATATATAGTGACTATTTTAACAATAGAGACGTCATACTCATTATAAAGAAATAAAAACATGGCGATATTTTACTTTAGCTAACTACATAGGACCTATGGAACTTTGAACTTTATTTCCATCACTAAGTAGTTTAAAATATCATAGAGATATAAATAGGACCCCGTTGTCAGAAAGAGATAAACGTACTTCAAACGTACGTTCGTGTCAGCGCGCCGCGCGGCCAGACGCAGGACGGACTGAGTTTTCTCAGTCAGCTTGTGTTTGTATCGCCGCGCAGACGTCGATAAAACATATCTACCTTAGTATATATATAACATCATTGGGGTTTATTATAAGTTGGTAAGTCTAACAGTTTGTATAATATCGCCGTAGTTACTTCAAAAACCCCACAAGTGGTGATACTTATTTGGAGGTACATTGTACATCTGTCATACCTACCCACAGATATAAATCTAAATAGTTGACGCGATTGTATGTACTTGTAAAATTACGATCAATGATCGTAATCTGAGCTTTTCATTTAGCATTATCGGCACCTGAAATCCACCGAAATCTAGAAAAATACCTTTTCTTCCAACTATGCTTTAATTTCATCACAATCACACTAAAATCTCAGTACAAAGCGAGTCTTTATTGCTCTAGAGCAATAAAAATGTATGAAATTTCATTATTGCACAGTTTTTTTTTTAATCGCACCAAAAGGTGCCAATCTCAATGGATTAGCTCTATTCAGCCAGCCGACATCAATACTTTTTTTTTTAAGTACGTATTATTCGTTTCTATCCTACTTGTTCCAAATTTAAAAAATGATTGCTGCTAACTCTGATTTAAAAATGAAAGAAATTTAAAAAAGTGATTTTCGACATCGCCGCGCCCGTGGCCGCGCCCATCTACTTCCCGTGATAACGACTTCATTGTAACAAATCAGCCAGGCCCATCTAACTCGTCTGATAATATTATTCAGTCCCAAGTTAAACAAACAAATATAAATTTGCCCAACAAAACTTAACCTTACGTTTAATAATTGCTCAAGTATAACTTTTAATTTTAATAATTAAACTTCTATTTTAACTGTTTGATATGAGTTTCTTTTATCTACTATTTCTATAGGTAATAGTTGAAAGAAAAGCAGATTATGCACCTCGCCTTAAGTAATTTATATTGCCCTCGTGCCTGTTAGATTAGAGCCCTCGCTAACGCTCGGGCTCTAAATCAGGCACTCGGTGCAATAATAAATTACTTTGTGCTCGATGCAATAATCTACTATTTATGCCTATATTGAGCTGTAAAGAATGTATAGAAAAAGTTGGCCGAGGCATTGGAAATGTTTTCTTTCATTGGCAAGTAAATTTGTTTTCAAATTATTTGTGAAAAAGTGCTTTTTTTCATACAGATAAAGGGACTTTGCTTGGTTTTCATACAGATAAAGGGACTTGCGTTATCTAGTTAGATTTATGTCTGTGGTCATACCCTACTACGTTACTACCTTCAATCAACTCGGTCTATCGCAGTCATCTGCTGAATACAGGCCCATCCCAAGCTACGCCACTATACCCAGTTCCCCTCTATGCCTTTCTGGCTGGCTAATATTTTTATCATAGCCTGATAAGCCAACACAAAAAAATAAATAGCATAAATAATGTTCCTAAATATATTAAAAATAGCTAGAATTTGTTAACTCCATTCCCCGGCCATCGTCACCAAGATATAGGTCAGAGCAGGCAACATCTGCCACCTAACCTACATCAGTATTACATACCTTACACGTTCAGCCAAAGCAACGACGTACAAATTACACTGCCGCCACACAAGATCGATTGTTGGGCCAGACACTTATTGACTTTGACGCCGTGCATCGAATAATAAGCAGGTCCTTTCTGATGGAGGGAAAAAGGTCGTATTATTGATGACCCGAAGTATAATACACATTTTTATGCGTCTGCTTATTTATTTGATATTTTAACCTTAGCTGTTAGTCTATTCTATTCTTGGAGCAGTGATGAGGTGAAATTGTCTAGAAATGTTTTGAAATGTATGAAGATTTCATCAACGAACAAGATTTCGTCTAAGCCATTCCTTACTATGCTGGTGTCGACTGCCAGTCTTAATAATTTACATGGAGTGACTGCCTATCTGATCTCCACAATCAAGTACAGGATATCACGATGCCGCTTGGTGACGCATGACAATTTTGTGTCAATAACATGTACAATTATTGTTAAATCTTGCACACTTACTTGTGGAATCGATGTCAGTAACTACAGAAAACTAAGTTCATTGTGATCACATAGATGGCGCGGCGAACGTAAACATCGTAGCATATCGTCCTGTCCATAGTTTTTTGATACATTTCTAGGGGTGAGGATTTTCTGTTGCTTACTGTACAAGGCTTCCAGGCAAAAGAAAATATGAATGTTTTCTTGTATATTTTATCCCGTTCTATCCGATTGTGTAAACGGTTTTATCCTGTTATGTTGTTTATTTTTCTTGCTAACACTGTGTTGTTAATATATTCCTTTGAAATCAATAATCCATTTGGTACCAAGAACGCTTTTCAATCGTTTTGTATAGCCTTCAAATCAATTCTTCAGTAAAAGATGTTTCCGATGTCTGTTTTCCGAGATCAGTCTTCTTAACCTTCTTCATGTATTTGTACACCTGAAGTTATATTTATAAAGGAAACTTAAAACCCATACAATGGGCGGTCGTATATGCACGAGAAGTACGAAAATAACTCATGTCAGATGATAAACCTAAGCAAAATTCCTGAGCTCAACGCGATTTGATTTATATACCGATAAGATGGCAATGCTGATAAGTTTTTACTAAGCGAAATTACAACACGGACGCAATACAATGCATTTCGACAATTTTTTTTAGAACGTACGTGCGTGATATCGCCTGCCGACGCAATTTAATGAGTAGCGCCATCATAGAAGTCTCTTACAGCGAGGTTGGTATCAAAATTTATAACCGAGAGACAAACTCGAGACAGTATTCCTAGAAACTCTTTTAAATCCCCAACTATTCCCATCTCATTTTTACGAAATACAATAAAAAAGCGAAAAGTCCAATCTTTTTCAGGTAAAATTCAGTAGACAGCAAGAACGATTCTTCGTATTTCACTGTGCCAATTATATCACGAAAAATATGCGCAAGAATAAAGTTCCTTCAAATATTTCAGGCTGAAATTCTTCCGAAGAGTCGTTTAATATTTCAGGAACCGTTTATATTACGTAGCGTTTCAGTTCTACAAGCTAATGAAGTAAAAATGTGGAGCATACTTTGTTACAATTAGGCTTTATTATGAGAAGAAGTTTTAATTGTGTTAGATTCATTTTGTTCTAGTTCGGTTCGTCTTCGTAGGGAGAATTATTTTGTTTGAGAGATTAAAAGGTACATGGAACAGAGTTTGATTAAATCCGTATTGTGGCATCAACTTTCGGTGAATCTTAAACTGCCATGGAAATCAGATTCTGTATATATAATACTGTATTGTACTTTATCTACACTCACAACGTAATGTTCCAAATATGAATTCAAAAAATATTGTATAAACACGTACTTTATATTGGTAGATAGGTAAAATTAAAAAAAAAACCATTACAGTGCAACATTTTCCTTCGATTTTCAAACAACTGCATCACAAAATAGAGTTTTAATTTTTATAGCATACTTTTACTTTTTAATTTATTGGCGCTTATGGGCTTCTTGACTTAATGTAGAAAAGTAGTGTCATTGTTTATGGAGGCGCGCGCTGCGCAATCATGCACAATGAAAATCTTAATTGCCCGCCATACCACATATTTTATCCGTTTCCACTTTTGTTTTATTTCAAATTTAAGATTGAAGATAAAGTAGTGTATGCAACGGCATATATTTAGGTATTAAAACACTCGCGTGTTATTATTATCACATTCGGATTCGCCTCATGAGATAAACCCACGCTCGTGTTTTAATAACCCATATTATATGACCATTGCATAAACTACCATTATTGTATTGTTTGTGTGTGTTGTATTACTGTATTGTTTACAAAGTGTCACTGTATCCGCGATGGCAAATGTCGAAATGCCAAAATGAGGGATTGATAACGTGACATTTTGATAGCGCTTGACATTTTTGTCATTTTGCTAATCGCTAAGGCGATGCTTTTTAGCCGACTTTCCAAAAAGGAGGAGGTTATCAATTCGACTGTTTTTTTTGTTTTTTGTGTGTGTTATCTCAGAACTTGTTACTGGGTGAACCGATGTTGATGATTCTTTTTATAATTTGAAAGCTGGTGCTTGTCATGTGGTCCCATTTAATTTTCATCAAGATTTGATGAAGAACTTCGGATATATAGAGCAGAACTCTTCAATAAATGACGGCAAATTACTCGGGATAGCTGCAATCGCAATTCTGTTTATTGTTTACACCATTTCATAACATAACATAACACTGGTACGCTCTAAAGGGGTACACAGGTGAAAACGGTTCACCTTGGTATACTCTTATTCCACCGGTTTTGTTTAAGTTTCATATTATTGGGTTAATCTATTCTGGCTTTACTTTGGGCATTATTGGTACCTAGCCTATAGAACTGGTCCATTATGTACCACAACAAAAACGTGAAAAAAAAACTTTTTACAAAAAATACTTCCGAATAAAAACACTACAAAGTGAAAATATAACTTAAATTTCGGAAGTTGGTGTCAATAAACGAAGAAACGAAAACAAGAACACCGACTTCCGAAATTTAAGTTATTTTTCACTTTGGAGTGTTTTGCTGACAGAATGTCAGTGGTTTAAAGTCGGTGGTAAATTTTTCACAATCATAAAAATCTGTGTTGCCCCATAGCTACAACCTCGGAGTCTTTAAGTCAAGACTGAATAGGTTTTTTCTAGGCAAGCGTGCTGGACCGTCGACCTTATCATCGCTTAATATCATGTGAGATAGTCGTCAAGCGTGAGCCTATCTATAATAAAAAAGCTAACCTTACCTTTTTGCTTTTCAAAATAAGACAGCCTTCTTCAGATGCTAGGTAGATTTATTTATAATTATAAATTTACCAAAATACAATAATTAGAAGCTGTTTCACAACCTTCAAAGCCACAACCTACTCATCATTATCTTGTCTATATCAATTCATTTGAAGTCGTTACAGTCCGAAATCTTCTCCTTCCATAGTTCTTAATAATTCATCTTACCCCGCTTCAAAGGCACAACCTACCGACTACAAAACTAACACATATTTTTCCATAATATTTTGCTATATAACCCAACCATATTTTTTCAGAGGTGATGAAAGAACCCATTAGTGTATGGAAATAACTTTTGACCAAAAGCCTCCATAGCATTCAAACGAGCAAAAACCCCGTAACCCATAATTCATATAAAGTGGGGGAGGTTGCGTGGTTGAAACCATTAACCAAATAGCCCCGACCAACCCTAACTTAAATGTGGAAGTAATTGGAAAACTTGTGCTGAATCAAGGGAACTTGTGATTGAATAAAAACTTCTTGGTGACTTTGGTTCTTTTTGTGTGTGTGGAAAGGCCGGGGAATTTTGTAACAGTATCAAGGATGTTTGGATCAAAAGGCAACCTCGATTGCGTATAAACCTTTCTATCATAGGCCTATATTCTAAGCCCTTTCGAAGGGACTATCGACTCCACTCTAAACGATTCAGTCGCCATGAATACGGGCAAAAACCCACGATTAATGACAATAAACAACAAGTTATTTGTTGTTAAACATATCTGAAATTCCTATAATTTGTTCATTTATCTGTTTATATAGTCTGCGACCTGTGTTTAAAATAAAGATCTTCACTCTTCCTCTAGACATAAATAACGTCCTTTTACTTTATAAAAGTAGTGTTTTTGACAAGTATTTCGGACTAAAACAAGCGTTACAAGACTTTTTTAAACGTGTGTTCACTATGTAGTCCGTCAGTTAGATAACCTTAAAATATTGGACACATATTTTTCTTTAGCCACGTAAACAACATTATTAGGACGATACAGTGCGTTGAAATATCTTGTGACGTCACGGTGTGCTACACTTCATACTGAAAAAGTGACGTCACAAGCCCCCACTCCTGAATTATAGTGAGCTTTATCTTAGTCAGTTTTTATATATTTGATAAAGCAAAAAATACGTGTCCAATATTATTTGATAATCTTACTGAAGGACTAAATAGAACTATATTTTTTCTACTAAGGTAACATCCCTATTGGACTTATTGCGGAATTATACGTAATACTTCGTTTCGTGGTTCAATTCGACAATGTCTGCTAACTGTCTAATAAATTTAACCAAGTTACGTGGTCGTGAAAATTACGGCGGGTGGTGTTTCGTATCAGAGAATATCCTAGTCCTTGAAGGCACGAAACATTGTGTGAAGCCAGAAGTAGGGGTGAACATAGAAGATGCAGATGACGAAATTACAAAAGGCAAATTGATAATGACAATCCCGTCTTTGAACTTTCACGTGAAGAGTGTCAAGACTGCAAAAGAATTGTAGGATTAACTACAACAACTATTTGATGAAAATGGTTTTAAACAAACGGTTTTCGATTGTAAATTGTGCCTAGTTCGACACTTATTTAGCAGATATATGTTTAGCCAATTGCCGAAGAAGGGGTTGTGTTGTTTTAACAAACTACTTAGAATACACGAGATAAATTATAGGATTCTGATGGGAATTTGGAAATTCCTATTCCCTTATTGATTTGAAAAAGATCTGCTCGATAGTGTAAATATCGCAATGAACGTTGTTACAATAAACTGCCATTGATAGTGTGTTACGCAATTCCATCGCAGAATAGTGACATCTATACCGTGAATAGTTATTTACATCCAACTTAATCGTAAAGGAGCATACTGAAAACTCGTTCATCCAAATTGTTCTCATATACGAACCACATAATCTAAGTTCAAAATAGGAATTTGTAAGTCATATCTTCAACAGTTAAAATAATCTCTAATATATTTTACAAGCTCAAACATTATGACGATTCGCAATCGTTTTGTAAAGACACGCGAATAAATCATAAGAGCAATTTAGATTCATATCGTTTGGAATGAAGTTGTGTGGCCTTTTTATGATTCTCGTTAATTCGTTTTCTTTATGGATTTGAAAAGGTTTGCTAAGGTCAAATAGCTGTGGTGTGGTGTCCCACAGTCCCACTATACAAACGTGGATTATCGAGGAGATGGGACCTTCTGTAAACAGGTCCAAAACCAAGGTTAGAGTGGTGGATAGAACTGGGAAGTTGGAGCTCACTTGCACGTTGGGCCTAGACACAGTAGACATATTTACCTACCTCGGTTCCAGCATTAGTAACAATGGTTCATGCGACAAGGAAGTGCGCAGGAGAATTGGCATGGCTAAGAGCGCCATGTCTCAGCATGGAAAAATCTGGAGAGATTGCAACATTGCCGTAAAAACCAAAACCAAACTGGTACGGACTTAAATCTTCCCGATCTTTTCGTATGCCACCGCTCTTGAATTTACAGTTCACAACGCCCGCCACACCGCCAGTGACACAAACAGATGAAAAAGGTCATTCAAGAGAAGGTGATGCAAAAGGGAAATCAAGACCCTCAATACTGACGAATACGACGCAAGGAAGAGGAGGTGTCCCAATGCTGGTCAAAAGCCTCCCTACTCTCTCTCCACTCCTTTCTATTTAGAGCTGCTATGTACCAGTCATTTTTTTAAGGAGTTCAGCTTTGATGTCACTTGCTACATGTGACACGTGGACCATATTGGTTCCTGAGTTTGGTTCATTTGAAGTCTGCAATTTTAATAATATTGGAAAAATAAATTAATTAAAAGATACTGCACTATGCTTCACTTTTAGCTATTTGAAATAGTGTTTAAAACGATCCACACGTGTCAACCCTTGGGTGTCGTAAAAAAGGCCAAGAGCTTCTATTAGGCATTTCCTTGATTTACCCTTTGCCTACATCGACCCTTACGGACCGCCATTGTTTTCGTATATGGAGTAATTTCGACTCCAATAATGATTCAATCAATCTTTTCTACAAGATTGCATAATCTCAAAACTCGAGCATCGCTTCAAAATTCGAACGGTTTACTTTTAAAAACAAATAAATTCGAAACGAATTTTACAGAATATCACTTCATTTCTTTTGCTTCTTAACTTCGATAATTTCATGCTAATAGTATCAATACTTACCTTTCTTATTTTGACCCAATTTCCTACGAATTCTTATTATATGCATTGTAAAAAGGCAGCTGTTCCCCCAACGATTTTCAATCGGGATATTACCATTGAAACTTGGATAAGATTACTGAGAATGGAGAAATTAGGTCGGATTTCTTTATCAAAGCGACTGTTGTGGTTTCTGAATATTTAAGAATCCCTACAAAGTTTCACGAGCCAAAAACAAAAAACAGCTAGTTTTTTTTTAAGTACAAATACAATAAACTATGAAAAACAAAATTGGTGGCTTACTAGTATACTATATGCCCATCAGTCCATACCATTTTTTGCAGATTATTATTCGCCACCAGTAAGCTGAAAAAGCAATTGAAAACCTGGTGTTTCGGGATTTCGTAAAAACGTGTGTTAGGTTTTTTTTGAGCAGTTATCAAAATATATAATGTACATTTACTAGATAACTATGTGACGCAAAAATTTGCATTAAAAAATGTATCATATATCTTGTAGTTATTGAGAAATTTGCACTAAAAAAGTTTAGTTTAGTTACTGTTTTCTGTTTTTAACTCGTGAAACGTTTAGGGGCTCTTAAGCTACAAAGAAACTCTAGACAAAGTGACATTATTGAAAATAATATAGTTAAAATAGAGTTAATAAAGTGACATTATATCAGTTATGATATGATAATAACAGTCGAAAATTCAAAATGTTAGGGATTGACTATACGACTTTTCGGTAGGTAATCATACATTTGGACTTTATGTCAATCGTTTATAGATGATAGAATATCACTTAGTCTCAAGCTGCGTCTTCATCATCATCATTTCAGCCGAAAGATGACAACTGGACATAGACCTCCCCCATGCATCGCCATACTGATCGGTCCTGAGCGTCTCGCATCCATCGGATTCCCTTAACTATTAGAACATATATTATATAGCATAATTAACCTCTTAGATTGTTTCTATTTTAATACTATAATCTCCACAAAACTATTTAAAGAGCATTTGGATTTAGGGTTTGTTAAGTTTGGCTTCTCTTAAATTATTCCTTAGATAAAGACGCAAGCAATAAATGGTAAGCTTACTAAGTTGTTTCTTTATTTGTATCTATTTCATCTCTACAAGACTATTTAATATTAGATAGTGTGATATCATTGGACGCTTGAGTGAGATACTTTGGAAATAGTGTTTATAAAGTTCAGTCAATTTGTCTAGTCTTTTCCCAAATACCAGTATATTGGGGGCATCTTCCAGTCTAACTAGATTCAGGTGAATTATATGCATATCTGCACACAACGAAATAACTGGGTTAAGGATTATTGCCTTGGTGACCCAGTAGCTATGACCTCGCCTCTCACCTGCTTAAGTTCGTGAACTCAAATCTGTTCAAGTACCCATGGGACTATTCTCATACATCCCTGATAAAGATGAAGGAAAATATCGCGAAGAAACCTGAACTTATCTATACCAATATTATAAAGAGGAAAGATTTTTTTGTTTGTTTGTTTGTACCGAATAGGCTCCGAAACTACTGGACCGATTTTAAAAATTCTTTCACCTATGGAAAGCTACTTTATTCCCGAGTAAAATAGACTATAATTTCGACAGGAGCGAAGCCGCGGGGGTCAGCTAGTGGTTAATATAAGTCTGAAATCGCCAACACGCCTTGAGCAAGCATGTTGATTGATGCTCGTGGCTTCTCTGTATGAGAAGAGGCCTTTGCCCTGCAGTAGGACTGTAAAAGGCTGGTATTATATGGATTATAAATTTCTAACTTATAGTAATACTGTTAGTAAAGACGTTCGTCTTTAAACTGTACAATATAAATTAATCACAACATGAGAGTAATGAATTAAATTTATAGGTATATAAAGTAAGTTTCCTTGTCGTTTAAATCTGTCAGGAAGTTTTTTACCTACAGGAAAAGACAGACAGTTTTATCTAGTGCCCTGGATTTCATTCGCATCGAATATTTAATCCTGCTCAGTGGTTGAATTTCTAAAAGTATGTCTAAGAACGACTTGCTCTTTTATAGCTGATACTTCATTTAAAGGCATCGTTACGGGTAACTACTCGTATGATCGTGTGTTTACAGATACTATTTTAGGAACAGAACTTCACAGGTTTCTTCAGTATGTACTACAGGAAGATAGGTATGTTATGAACTTGAAGTTCCTGAGATACCACATGTAAATAAGAGGCGTATTCAGATATCATAATTATAAGAATTATTCCTGTAAATCAACGACATTTTTAACAATACGAAACCTGTATGTCAATGGCTACTCTCTATTTAAAGTGTTCTTCTTACAAATATAGAATAGTGTTTGTTTCATGATGCGCCATTAACTAACATCCATGGAGGTTAGTTTGCAAGCCCACACAACTAATACCTCTACAGTATGTAGATTCTTATACGGCCTTTAATAATTATAATTGTCTGTCTTTCACCGTAATCTTTGTAAGTATGTGAGAACCATGTTCCTATTTATCAATTTAATCAATTTATCTGTTAATGCTTTTATTACTTTATACCTGTACGTAGTATAGTGTGTAGTGTTATTTTTGGGAGCATCGTCCTCACATATATGAATTTATTAATGTATTTACTTATGTAAATATTGTAAAACACCAATTTTTTTAAAAGAGTAAGTATGGAGTTTCTTGTGCGTTCTTCTCCACAAAAAGCTGCTTTTCCACGCACGGTAGAATCAATTTTTATTACTTGTAAATTTTAATTCAAATATGTATGATGTTCAAAAGTTCCGCTTACTGGCCTAATTGAAATAAAAATATTTGACTTTGAATAGTGTAGAATTTTTTCCTACATTAAAGGAGCTTATTAACAAAACATTCTTCAGTTACAATAGCAACGTATTATTATATCTTAACTGTCTTCTTGCCTTATTAATTAAATATTTGTCCTATAATATTAATAGCCCCTTGTGATAAGAGCTCAAAATGATTGTTTAGGATTTCAGTGGCTTTGTTTTGTTAGTAACGTTTAGATAAGCCCCGTCTGTTGTTTGGGGAGAGGGTTACCTCTTGTGCATACAGTAATGTTGTTGTATTATATTTTGGTAACAAAATATTGTCGGTTAAACTGAGGATGTAGGTTAAGGGGTGCGCCTTACGCTCAAATATATAACTTGCTTGATTCGTCTTGCTCCTGTCCTTAATTCTAATTTGTTTGGGGCATATTAATTTCCAATCCAATCCTTCTCCAGCGCGGCGTGAGACAGGAAGACGTCATTTCTCCGAAACTGTTCACTGCTGCGCTGGAGGATGTCTTCAAGGTTCTGGACTGGAGGGAGCTTGGGATCAACGTTAATGGCGAGTACATCACTCACCTTCGGTTTGCCGACGACATAGTGGTGATGGCTGAGAACATGGATAGCCTCAGTAAAATACTCGATGACCTTTGTAGAGCTGCCGAAAGAGTGGGTCTGAAAATGTACATGGACAAAACCAAGGTCATGGTGAATGCTCATGTAACACCCACTTCTATCAAGATCGGAGACTTTACACTCGAAGTTGTAGACGAGTTTGTCTACCTGGGACAAACAGTCCAGTTGGGTAGGTCCAACTTCGAGAAAGAGGTCAACCGTCGAATCCGACTCGGCTGGGCGGCGTTCAGGAAATTGCGGCAGTGGGCAGGGCACATTGCTCGCAGAACGGATGGCCGATGGGACCGAAAAGTTCTGGAATGGCGACCGCGAACCGGAAGACGATACGTTGGATGGCCTCCCGCTAGGTGGACCGATGACCTGGTTAAGGTTGCGGGAAGGCGCTGGATGCGAGACGCACAGTATCGGTAAATGTGGCTACGCCTGGGGGAGGCCTGTGGCCTACTTTTCTATCTGTCTATTACTCAATCCATCTAAAGTTTCTTTAATTATACTTAGATTTTTTTCTACACAGTCAGTAGCAATTTCTGAATCCATTCAAATCGTCTTTTTACAGTAGAGTCTTCGTTTTCTACCAATTGGCTTTTTACAGCAATAGTTAACTGTTGAAATCTACAATATTTAAATTATTAATATCAATTTATCATACAAATGCTTCCTATCTTAAACACCATTATTCATCAAAGGCTTGGCTTGCCAGCAAATCCAAGTAGACATCATATAAAACTCTTTACGTCAGAAACCGCTGGGAAAGGCTCAAATATTCACAAACTAGCTAGAACTAAGATTGATAGAGTGGGCTAAACTTTTGAGCGTTAATATGAACGAGCCTATGTGAGGGGAAAACGATCTATCATCATTGTTAAAGTTGCTTTTATATTAAGGTCTATGGCTGGCAGAATGTATTTCGCTTGATTTTCAGTAATATACTCAAATCAAATATTTGTTTATCTGTGCTCACTGGTATAAGGTAGATGTTATCAAATAGTATGGTTGTCTCTGTGCTCTGTCACAGTTAGCGTCATACAAATATTTATACATAAAACAAAGTCGGGTTAGTTACACCATTTATAACTCTAGAACGGCTTGACCGATTTACATGATCTTTTTTTAGGGTTCCGTACCCAAAGGGTAAAAACGGCACCCTATTACTAAGACTCCGCGATCCGTCTGTCTGTCTGTCCGTCTGTCACCAGGCTGTATCTCATGAACCGTGATAGCTAGACAGTTGAAATTTTCACAGATGATGTAAATACTAAAAACAGAATAAAATAAATATTTAAGTGGGGCTCCCTTACAACAAAAGTTGTTTTTTGCCGTTTTAAGCAATAATGGTACGGAACCCTTCGTGCACGAGTCCTACTCGCATACGCTAAAAACCGAACAGTTTCGAGCTGTGAATTCGCGGTGATTTACTTTTAAAACAAACGAGTTCTCTTGCAAATCGTATGCGGTCTTTTGATCGAGAGAGGTTCGAATTGTATTGTAATCGTTGAATTATGTCATATGAACTTTAACAGCATTGTAGATACCGCTAAATGCGTCACGTTTTTTGCCACGGAGCGAAGACCGTGATCTGACTTCTTCAATCCCATTACAGGAGGAAATCTGTTTCGTAATGCTAAGCACCTAGCTAGACTTTTCCGGATCAGTGTAGAACCGCACTTCCCAGAATTTAAAGCGAACAGCTTAGACCCAGATTTCGAATAGGAAACTTTGCAAATTGAATATAATTAAATAAAATGTATTTAATATCACAACACTGACATGCACACATGTAAATATTTATATTATTATAATTAGGTATCTCCTAGTTATTTTAAATTAATAAGGAATAAAGAGGCATTTTTATTTTATTAATTCCTTAGTATTCATCATTCAGGGTTTTTTTTTAACATAATTTTGACCTCTCGACGAGTATAGGTCTCCTCCATCTCACTCCACTTTTCCTATCTAGGGCTGTTCTCATCCAGTCGTTGTTTGAAAATTTTATAAGTTCGTCTTCCCATCTTTCCAGTTGGTATTAGTCGTACTTATATTATGTTGTTTTGTCCTTGCGTGATCGAATCAGAAATTTAGAGATCCGCAAGAGAACCAGGATTACCGACATAGCCCGAAGAATTGCCAAACTTAAATGGCAGTGGACAGGGCACATTGCTCGCAGAACGGATGGCCGATGGGGCAGAAAGGTTCTGGAGTGGCGACCGCGAACCGGAAGACGTTGCGTTGGAAGGCCTCCCACCAGGTGGACCGATGACCTGGTGAAGGTTGCAGGGATCCGCTGGTTGCGGGACGCACGAGACCGGTCAATGTGGCGACGCTTGGGGGAGGCCTATGTCCAGCAGTGGACGTCTTTCGGCTGATATGATGATGATGACGATGATGAAATTATGTTAGTATATCAATTAACTTGAAACAAAACAAAGAAAAAAATCTTAATTCTAAAAACCCGACTGCTTAAGAAACGAACTAAAAAGACGTAAATAAGAAGAAAAGCCTGCAGGAAAATCCTGAAGGGTACATCTGGTTGTGGTCAGCCAGCTCGCGAATATGTATGCTACGACTGCACATCATGATTTTCTTGTGTATGTCTTTTTAGTTCGTATCTTAAGCAGTCGTGTTTTTTGATTTTTTGAATTAACTTTTTTTATTTGCAGCTTTTCAGTTAATTTGTTTTCGTATTTCGTGCATTTTCTTTTCGAATTACTTTTAAAGATATAGGTAATATATCTTAAAACCCTTTATTTTGATACCCCACACGATCGGTTTGGAAGAAAAATAAATTGGCACCACACAATATGGCGCCCAAAATTCTGCATTTTTCTATTTTCCAATTTTAATACCACCTGTGACACACGCAAGGTAAAGACAAATCGATTGACGTAAGAATCATCAAAATCGGCCAACGCGTTTGGTCTCTAGAACGCCACATAGGAACAAACATACATACATAGACTGATAAACACATTACCCTCCTTCGGCATTCGGGTAAAAATGACGGAACCGTAACTAAATTAAAATGGGGATGGAAGACTGAGAAAATATTATAAATTCACAAGTATCTATCTTTTTTATTTACCAACTTATGTGACCCGGAAGGAAACGAGACGGAATAGGAATTCGTACTGGAAGCTACCTGGAAAATGCAAGTTTACGGTTTTACCGAATAATTAATTATTATGACGTCCCCATAAAATTAACATAAAATCCAAATTCAGGGATATTTTATAGAATATTTTATATTATAAGGGAGAATTTATAGAATATTTCTATAAATTCTCCCTTATTCGCTAAAATAATCGTAAATAATTAAATCTGAAACAATTAAACAGTTCCGCTCGAAAAGATCCGAGCCACCTCCATTATTTACGAAAGTTCAGAACTTTTCACTTTGTATACAGGCTGCTCCCGTTTCGGTAACCGCCGTATTTTAGTTACGAGCTCGTTAACGGTCGTATAAACTCACCCGTGTGTTGTCGAGGGTGGGCAGAGATCAAAGTGGGGCGTGTATGATGGATTTGAATGGCAAACTTTGATGTTTAGACGTGGTATTTAGTAATGGATTGTAAATTGTGACAAGTTATATGTCTGTGGTTAATTTGCTCTTGTATCGTCTTGGGTTTCAAAGCGTGCCTTTTTAGGGTTCCGTACCCAAAGGGTAAAAACGGGACCCTATTACTAAGACTCCGCGATCCGTCTGTCTGTCTGTCACCAGGCTGTTCCTCATGAACCGTGATAGCTATAACAACAAATACTAAAAACCGAATAAAATAAATATTTAAGTGGGGCTCCCATACAACAAACGTGTTTTTTTTGGCGTTTTTTGCGATAATGGTACGGAACCCTTCGTGTGCGAGTCCGACTTGCACTTGGCCGGTTTTTCATATTTGTAAAAGCGCTAGCAAGGCGTAAAGTTCAGTACAACTAAGAAAAAAAGGTTATTTACTTTTGTAGGGAAATAGTTCAACATAAGTGCATTGCAGTGCATTTGCTCTGAATTACCTAACTTAAATTAAGACTTATTTTTACTATACTCGTACTCCATTGAAATAACCTGAGAAATTTATACAATCCCATTTTACAGCCCGTTCAACCGATTTTGACTTCTATTGCGATGGTGATATGACAAATGGCAGCTGTAGTAAATAGTTAGTTTTGGTAACAGGTTTATGCATTTTATGTCATACTTGATGTTTCATCATCTGCCCAGCCTTTTCCCAACTATATTGGGGTCGGCTTCCAGTCTTACCGGATTCAGCTAAGTACCAGTGTTTTACATGGAGCGGCTGCCAATCTGACCTCCACAACCCAGTAACTGGGTAAACAGGTACCCCTTGGCAAGACTGGTGTCAGATCTCAAGCTTCTGACTACCTATAACGACTGTCAAAGATCTTCAAATGACAGCCGGGACCAACGGCTTATCGTGCTTTCCGAGGCACGGAGGAAACTCGGTATGTTGAAATAGTCACCCATCCACGGACCGACCTCGTCAAGCGTTGCTTAACCTTGATGATCGACCCGTGCATACTTGATGTTTACGGAATAGAATTCAAAATCGGTTGAACGGACTGTAAAAAAGGGTTGTAGAACTAATGTTATTTCAAATTAGGGTTAATGATGACCTGGTTGGTCTGTTTGGTGACCCCGACGTGATCGCATAGACACAACGACATGTTTGTACACTCCGACCTACGTACCTGCGAAAATGTTTACCTACGCAGAGATTGCACAAAAAAACCTCTGCAACCGTCATGTGAAGGCCCATATCCCATATTGGAAAGATGTGAGAAATACTACAAGCTCCAGCTACCAGGCAGAGCAACCAACGTCTCGATCGACCGACTAAAGCCTGCCTACACTATGACCGAACAAGAAAATGATGATACACAGAGAACAACGCGATCAGGAAGAATAGTGAAACGCTTAGTGTACGCTTCGCTAGAGGGAGTGTACTGTAGCGGAATATCATTCTCACAGATAGAATGCAGCATGTAGGGTATACAACATTTTGTAACTTTATATATGTACCTGCTATGTATTAATTTTTGTAACTGAATTTGTATATAAGGAACCGTTTTTGCCGAAATACATTCATTCCATACTCAACCTGCATTGGCGCCTCATTTTCCTAACCGGCGTATCTAGGAGTATAGGTGGGTACTATATTTTTTTCACCATCTTCCTGTCACTGTCACATATAACTTAGAGATATTATCTGTGCTTGGGGTCTTCACACTTTATTATGTCTACCCGTCCTGTCATCGTTTTCAAGAATCAGTAACTTGAAAAATTCACCTAAACAACCGACAAATTCCTTCAACATCTAAACAAAAAACTTTGCATACAAAAAATCTCGTTAGTGCATAAAACAATGCAAGAAAGAAATATTTATTTGTGACCCGCACATCACATCATCACATCATCAGCCTATTAATGTTCCCACTGCTGGGACACAGGCCTCCTCTCTGAGAGAGGGAATGGGCCGTTATCCACCACGCGGGCCCAGTGCGGGTTGGTGGATGTCACATGTCTTCGAATTATTGTTTCTAGGACATGCCGGTTTCCTCACGATGTTTTCCTTCACCGTTTTGAGAGCAGTGGTGATGAAATAATTTACACAAAGCGCCTGCCTGGGCTCGAACCCACGACCTACAACTTGTAAGTCGCGGCCGATACCACTGGGCCACCACTGCTCTTCGATCCGCACATGAGACACATGAAATAAGCAAATACAAAAAATAAACACAAATTTTTGTGAGTAGAACAATGTCCCCACTAAATACAAACTAAAACATAAATATAGTGGTTAGCTCAAGGAAACTCCACTACTCTCATAATTTAGAATACCGTTATTTCAGCACAGATAAAAACAGAGAGAGATATGGTTCCGTACTGGCACTCGGCCAGACTTGATGCATCTAATAACTGTCGCTATAAATTGGTTTGCCAGAATAGGACCTTGTATGTTGGGAGGAACAGTTTCTTAAGACACTGTGGTTTTGGTACTAATGTAGCTCTGTTATTTCCAGAAGGAAGTTATTTTATACTAGGTTTTTCACGCGGATTCGCTCCCGTGGCGCACCTCACAGGCAAAAATAGCCTATGTCAATACGGAATAACTTTCAAAATCGGTTATGTAGTTTTTGAATTTATTCATTACAAACAAACTTACAAACAAATCTTTCCTCTTTATCATCATCATCATGTCAGCCGAAAGACGTCCACTGCTGGACATAGGCCTCCCCCAAGCGTCACCACATGGACTGGTCCCATGCGTCTCGCAACCAGCAGATCCCCGCAATCTTCACCAGGTCATCAGTCCACCTGGTAGGAGGCCTTCCAACGCAACGTCTGCCGGTTCGCGGTCACCACTCCAGAACCTTTCTGCCGCATCGGCCATCCGTTCTGCGAGCAATGTCCCACTGCCACTTAAGTTTGGTAATTCTTCGGGCTATGTCGGTAACCCTGGTTCTCTTACGGATCATCCTATTCCAAATTATTTTCATTATACATTAATAGGTTTTAAAAAACCATTCCTATTCCTACCTGTCATTTGCTAGAAAACTAATTTCAGAGATTAAGGTTACACTAGTCGAATTTTTTCCATACAAACGTAGTCTAGGGATTATTCCACTGTTTGACGATGTACGTACAAAATAAAAAGTGATATCAATTTGTCTCATCATTATCCCTGTATGGAAGCGAAAAAGAAAATATTTTTGTAAGTTATGAGCGTCGAAAGTTACACATTTCGACACTAATTTTAACGCATTTTTGGGCGCAAATAAATACCATAAGAAGACGGAAAATAGCAAAACGGCCTCCATACAGGGATAGATTAGTAGTTCAACAATGCATATAATTTTATTTTGAACAGATAGATTTAGTCGTTTTTTCATGATATCTAGACTGCCAAAGGTCTGTTTATAAAATGTCGCGCGCTCGGTTTCGTCCTAAATCATTATCCATTTCACTACAAATTTGCAAAAGTGTGTATTCGTACGCGAACTAGCTTCCTACTGCTCATCACAGCATCTATGTCTGCCGCACGTGTTGTCGATTGATATAAAATGCATTTTAACCCCGTGCACAAAATAGTTCGTGCCGTCGTCGACTAGTGTACCCTTAATTACTGGTTTAATAAACATTATACTTACAAATATAACTGTACCAAAATACTGGGCAATTTCAAGCTTATTTCAATATAAAAATACGCCACTTCGTAATCTGATAGAAAAGCTGCAAAAAAAAACCATTCGATATTACACGGAGTATAATTTAATCGACTCAATTAGCTTCCGCGCCATCGAGTCTGCAGAGGCAGCGGTTACTCGGTTAGCTATCGAATCGATAAGATTGTGTCGGTACGTCTCGGTGCCGAGATTCGATTGAGGTATGTAATGAAATAAGCTGGCTCGGAGGCTGGGGAAAGGGCCGGGCGTGTACCGTTGCAGGGAGCTTTGATTAATTAAGAATTATAGAATAGAATATTATTTGTTTGCTCAGAATGTAAGTATTTACAATAAGGTGGTTACAATAATATGGATATTCTACCATTTTGCCATGCAAACATTGATGCAATTTATCATCAAACATACAAACATTGATATACAACACAACTAAAATGTATCAGCTAGAAAAGCCGACACAAACCATACACATAAAAGTTGCCCTTATACGTAAACACGAGTGCTCGCCCAGTGGTAGAAATTTGATCGTTATTCATTTAAAAAATATATTTCGGCATAAAAACATTATCAAAGAAATTTTCTCTCAGTGAAGACTGATTTTTATTTATTCTTCAACAAATTTACATTTGTGTCGAACATTGGTTTTGACAATAGATATAACACAACAATTAAACAATCATCACACTACATTCCACTGTTCCACATTGGTCCCAACATCAACATTATTAGTCTTAATATCACAACAATCCAACCTAACATCAATTCAAAATCAATATAAATTCATTTCAAGAAATGTATGTCAATCAAATTAATTAGTATTGGAACGTCATCATAGAATGCTGGATATATTACTCCAAAATCACTAAAATATAATCCCATATTAGTTCAAACTACTTTTATCTTTGAGAAACTCTTCTATGCTGTAATAGCATTTCCTCAACAACAATGACTAATTTTCTCTTGAATTCATTTGGATTCATAGAGTTTTTAAATTGTTCAGGCAATTTTTTGTACATATTCACTGATTGCACTCTTGAGGCATGTTTAACAACATTAAGTTTAGGCTGTATGAAATTAGGTAGATCCCTTCTTCGCAATTTTATTCTGACTGAGAGTGTTTTCCATCTGAAGTGCTTTTCGACTCGATAGCAAACTCTTTAGATATTTTGGACCAGTAGGCAGCCACAACAATAGCACCGTTAGTGGCGTTCATTAGGTCCTCCAAAGCACTCTCAGTACCCTGTGCGGTCATAAAATTGGGTAAATACAAAGTTATCTCTTCCCGTAATAATATGATATGGATGCAAAAACATCTACTAAATTGTACTGCTGAATACCAGGAACTATTTTAACCCGACTACGCGACGCAAAGGAGAGTAAGGTTTTTTAGCAGACTATGTATGTATGTGTGTTCCTATGTGGCATTCTAGAGATCGAACGCGTAGGCTGATTTTGATGATTCTTACGTCAATCCAAGTCACTGGCCACATTAAAATTGAAAAATGAAATATGGCGGATTTTGGTGGCCATATTTTAGGGGGACGAATTTCTTTTTTCTTCCAAACCCTTGTGTGATTACAAGAATATATACTACTTATTATATGTTTAAAAGAAATCCGAAAAGAAAATGATAGTAACTAAAAAGAAAAAATAAAAAAAAGTTAATTTAAAAAAACCCGACTGCTTAAGAAGCGAACGTAAACAAGAAGAAAATCATGCTGTGCAGCCGAAGGATACATATGGTAGATAAAAAGATAAAACATTTATTTAGTGCACACAAAAGACATAGCAAAACACACAAATCACAATTAAATTATTTGTAATTAATTATTTTGGTTTTGGTCATTCAGCTCGTGATTATGTATCCTCCGACTGCACAGGATGATGTTCTTCTTGTTTTCGTCTTTTTAGTTCGCTTCTTAAGAAGTCAGGATTTTTGTTTTTTTTATTGACTTTTCTAAATGGAGTGATTCGCTATCTGAACTTCACAACTCAGTAAAAGGATAATAATTATGATACTCCTTGGCAAGGCTGGTGTCAGATAGTGTGGCTTCTACTAAATACCAATCTTGAATATATATAACACTATTCTTAACTGACGGAAATGTAATCTGTATGAGTAAACAAACCACCAGGCTACTACTTTAGTGGTAAATAATGGACAAGTTCTATAGTAAGGTACCTATAATG
The DNA here is from genome assembly GCA_948252205.1 of Orthosia incerta. Taxonomy (NCBI): domain Eukaryota; kingdom Metazoa; phylum Arthropoda; class Insecta; order Lepidoptera; family Noctuidae; genus Orthosia; species Orthosia incerta. Next base: position 9,443,548 of record OX411761.1, read on the forward strand.
CCCACAGTGATGCCAGAACAGATTACCCGAATGACATGTAACTTGAACATAACCGGTGGAATGAGAGTGTACCAGGGTGAACTGTACACATCTGCGTACCCGTTTAGAGCATACTGGCGTGATGGTATGTTATGAAATGGTGTAAATATTAAACAGACATGTGATTGCAGCAATCCCGAGAGATTTGCCGTCATTCCTCTCCGAAGTTCTTCATCAGGTCTTTACCAAATTTAAATGAGACCATTTCGGCATTAATTTATTTCAAACAAAAAAAGAATTTTGTAAATCTGTTTACATATGACGGAGTTATGCCCAAACATACATAAAAAAAAAATAACATCCGAATTGAAAACGTCCTCCTTTTTGGGAAGTCGGTCACACTCAATTATTTTTCTGCAAAAGAAAAAATAAAACCCTCCATTATTTTTTCAGTATCCAAGTTTTTCAATTTCCAACTTTATCCCAATCATCACTAAGTACAAAACCGAATCGCTAAGCGAAACTCCTCCATTACAACATTGGGTCCTTTCTCTCCTGCCTTCGTACATCATTTATCATTGGAAGGGAAACAAAGTGGGAAGATCCACACTCTATTTGTCATGAGTCAGCAAGTAATCAAGGAACGAAGCTTATCGGGGGGAAGCTAATAAACGAAGAGGATAAATTGATTTCTAGACATTACAGACAACATACATAATTTTTATCTATACATTTCTTTATAGAGCCTTATTTTACTTATTCACTAGCTTCTTCCAGCAGGTTCACCCGCGTGAATGTCAAAAATTATCCCAAGGGAACATATGCCCGGTATAAAAAGTATTTTATATGTTATTGCAGACTATAATCTATATTTGTGCCAAGTTTCATCCAGATCCGTTCAGTAGTTTTTGCGTGAAAGAGTAACAAACATACTAACACAATTACACAGTCACAAACTTTCACCTTAATAATATTAGTGTGAGAAGGGCTCATATTCCCGGGATAAAAAGTATCTTAAGTGCTATTCCAGACTATAATCTAACTCTGTGCCAAGTTTCATCCAGATCCGGTTAGTAGTTTTTGCGTAAAAGAATAACAAACATACTAACACACTTACACAGTCACAAACTTTCGCCTTTCTAATATTAGTTTGATTAGGAATCTTCTTCGTCGATGGCAAATACAGTTTTTAAATATTATGTTTGGTCCAGTATTCAGCTACGGCAACATCATTCGCTGACGCAGCCATAAGGTCCTCACAGGAGGTTACAGAGCATGTGGTACAGAATAGAAGGTGGGGTGCGGAGAGACGCCACACAAGTACTAGATATCGGAACCTCCTAGTGCGGATTCATTAGGAAACAGTCTTAAAAACAAAAAGAGTTTTAATATCGCAGGCTATTAAGGTTACACTAGTCGAAAATTCTTCCATACAAACGTAGTCTAGGGATTATTCCACTGTTTGACGATGTACGTTCAAAATAAAAAGTGATATCAATTTGTCTCATCATTATCTAGTCCTGTATGGAAGCAAAAAAGTAAAAAAGGAAATTATTTGAAAGTTATGAGCGTCGAAAGTTCCACATTTCGACACTAATTTTAACGCATTTTTGGGAAAGAAAAAATACCATAAGAAGACAAAAAATTGCAAAACGGCCTCCATACAGGGATAGATTAGTAGTTCAACAATGCAAATAATTTTATTTTGAACAGATAGGTTTAGTCGTTTTTTCATGATATCTAGACTGCCAAAAGTCTGTTTATATAATTTCGCGCGCTCGGTTTCGTCCTAAATCATTATCCATTTCGTTACAAATATGCAAAAGTGTGTATTCGTACGCGAACTAGCTTCCTACTGCTCATCACAGCATCTATCTCTTCCGCACATGTTGTTGGTTGATATAAAATGCATTATAACCACGCGCACAAAATAGTTCGTGCCGTTGACTAGTGTACTAAGGGTACTTAAGGCGCCGATTCCCTTGAGTAGCTGATTTTAAAATGAGAATTACGTTTAAACGACTAGTGGTAATTTTTTGAAAAAAATATATGTTACATTAGACCATTTTCTCAATAATTTGATCTGAGAAAATTTTGAGTTTTATTCGTAGAACATAGTGTAATTAATTTGTAAAGTTATGTCTAAAACAGACAAAAACACGACAATCGCACCAAAACCGCTGAGCGTATTTGAATTAAATCGACACCATCTTAAAGACAATTTAATTATATACATTTTGATTTGAGGCTTTTTTTTAAAGTCATAGAATAATAAGGAAAGTACAAAAACTACTATATTTTGGGTCGCGCGGGTGTGAAACTAGTGCGCGTTTTGTTCCCTCAAGGTCGTTGGCGTTAGTCGCCGTCTTAAAAGTACTTTTAATCGAAGAAATACTTGGCTAGACGTACGCAAGAATGTCGAATTGTAATGTAAGATGAAGGTCTGCACTACCCATGACAAAACAAAAAATTCATTTTTTTTTTTTTTCATTCAAATTCAAGTCGCATTCTCATCACAAAACGGAAAACATCGTGAGGAAACCGGCATGTCCTAGAACCAAAAATTGGAAGACATGTGACATCCACCAAACCGCACTGGGCCCGCGTGCTGGATAACGGCCCGTTACCTCTCATAGAGAGGAGGTCTGTGTCCTAGCAGTGGGAACATTAATAGGCTGATGATGTGATGTGTGATGTGATTCTCATCACAGCAGCGACAATCAGTGTTAAAGACATTTTTTTTTTTAATCTGCATATGATCTCAAATCTATTCTAATTTTTTTCTGGTATTTTGGCAGATTGAGACTGAATTGAAAGAAAGCAAACGGTTCTAAAAAGTTCGAGAGTTAAAAGTTCGAAGTTTAAGAACATGGTTCCAATGGTTCCATGAATGGACACTTCGCATTTCCTAAAGGCATCAGTCAAAAAATCAATAGTTTTTAGTACCATTGAAACCCTGTTTCTTTTTTTGTTGGGATATCATCCAATTTCTTCTCCCGCTCTGGATGAAGAGAGAGGGGGTTTCAGACTTACTGATGTGCCAGGGCCGTGGTAACTCTTTTTAAAATTTATCCGCGACCTACCATGGAAGGCCTAGTACACATTAGACTCAATTTCTACATGAGAAACCAAATTAACTGTGATGCTGCCCAAAGGCTTAGACATATCTAGTATATCATAAACCTAAGCTCCGGAATACCGAACGTAAGTTCGTTTAAACTTAGCCCTAGCACTATTGACCGCCACTCAATTACATCGCAAGCATGTGTAGCTAAGTTAGTTAGTAACTTAGAGAAAGGAGTGTAGCCTCCCCGTGTACTTTGATGTATATTCCAATTTGTCCGACTACCTAATAGATTTACCATGGCATACGTTCATCAGCGCGACGAGCACGGCCCACTGTGGTAGGCTTGAGTCACACATTTTTATCACAGTTTGGAAGCAAAAACTGTACAAGTCTATCACAGAGGCTTTGCTCGCCGCGGAGATCGCGGGAATACAAGAAGCTATACTTTTCAGTGTGATGCCGGTGTGATGTGATGTGTTTTTGTGTGACGTCGCTTGGGGAAAGGTAGTCAATGACCAACGCGGCGACCACGGCCTACTGTGGTAGGCTTGAATCACATTTTTTTTCAGTTTGGGAGCAAAAACCGTGATAAAAAGCGTGACTCAAGCCTATCACAGAGGCTATGTTCGCCGCGCAGCAGTGGATGTCTTGCAGCTGAAATAATGATTAGCTTATGTCATTAAGTTCGTGCCAATACGAGAGAAACGCAACAAATAACTTAACAATAACACATCACATCACATCGTCACATCATCAGCCTATTAATGTTCCCACTGCTGGGACACAGGCCTCCTCTCTGTGAGAGGGAATGGGACGTAATCCACCACGCGGGCCCAGTGCGGGTTGGTGGATGTCACATTTCTTCGAATTTTTGGTTCTAGGACATGCCGTTTTGAGAGCAGTGGTGATGAAATACCACCACTGCTCTCCCAATAACAGATTTTGCCAATCAAAGTAATTTACATTTATCCAATTATTCCAATTAAAATGTGCCTATTCTACAGCGATGATCAGTCATTAAACTCACTTCAGAATTAGATTTGAATATAGATTGAAATTTAATCTGTTCCAGTATACGTACCTATCAAGAATTTGGGTCATAAAATTATTCAAACGCTCGCTTTTCCCATTAAAACCATGGGGCACAAAATTCCCATGAAACAAAGAACAAACTTGTACGTTTAACAGATGGATTCGTTTCGGGTATAAATTGGATTGTGTGCCGTATGTCACACGGGTCGTGTGTCGTCGGCGTGGCGATTGATGAGTCCCTCCTAACTTTGGATTGCTACTTGTAGTTGTATATGACATGGTAGTACCAAATATAAATAAGTAGCTACATGCTACTTATTTATATTAGGTACTAGCTGTGCCCGCGGCTTCGCTCCCGTCATCTGTCTGCCAACCCAACCCTACTTACCTTCCTGCCTACCCTACATACCTACCTACCAATTATTTTTCTAAGGTCTTAACACCGCCATTTAGAAAATGACTTCAAATGCACAACGCCATCTATCGAATATCCAGTTCAACTGTCAGAGTACCTATCTGAATTGCGTGTGTTGTGATAATTTTACTTCTTGAACACTTTAAATTCATCTAACTTTTTATAGAGTGAATCGATTGCGATGAAACAAAAACTTAGTAATTCTTCAACTTACGCACAATTTTTATGTATAAAAGTTATCTACATTGGTTTCGTACATTTCACGTGATGTTTGCACAAATAAATAGACAAACAGACAAAAATTCCAAAAATGCTGGAAATGGGTTCTGTTGGTTATCGTTTAACATCCTGGCTATATTTATCGGATTTTTTTTTCGATGTACAAAAATTACTTTTCTACAGATTTATTATATGTTTTGATGATGATGATATTGATGATGATATCTACACGTAGAAGTGTTCGGTATATTCTCATTTATATGTTTATATTTCGTCGTATTGATGATTTCAAATTAAATATGTTTTAACCAGAATTCAGCCACGTCGACAGCGTTAGTATTTGCCTCGTAAAGGTCATTCAAGATGTAGGTATTGTTGCTCAAAGAGCACGATAAGAGTTAAGATACTTATATTACTGAGTTTTAGAAATGGGACTTCAGGTCTAAATTAAAATCTATGCGTGTGAAGTAAAGCAACAAAATTATATTATTGTATAATCTAATCTTATTTAACTTCCTTTTCTTCGGCCAGTGAATCAGCATTGCCATCCAACGTGCAATGCTGCCAGCGTTCTGGGCTCTTTTCCCGTTGACATCGATGTGGGCGATTTTTTTGATGCACAATGAGCTCTTTTCCGTCTCCCTTTTGTATTTATATATAGGTTTGTTTTTTAGATTAATCAATTGTATATATATTAATATTGATGATTTATGAACAGTCTATAAATACCTCTCTTTATTATTGAAATGTCAAGTGAGAAGAAGAGAATTAAACTAATATAATCTAAATTAATAATAAAAAGAGGTAACATTTTTAGTTTGTTTAAAATTGTTTATAACTTTTCTTTTCCTAAGTATGTGCAATGATAAATTTCATTGATAAACGGTTAAAAGGTTTTTACATTTTCCGTAAGAAAACTGTTCAAATCTAAAAGATGAAAATACTGAGAGTAAAGGAGCTAATTTCAAAATATCCAACCATTTCTTACTAGTTCAAATAACATCTAAGACTTGAATGACCGCCCACTTATCCCTCGAACTTTTATACAAAACCCTCAACTTCCATTCATGTTATACAACAAAAAAAAACTTGGCCACCTAAAAATGACTTTACAAAAACGGCAAACTAAACTAATAAAACGGCATCAAAGGTTGCCCGGGCAACCTCTAAGTTGGGCACAAGCAGATAGGGCAAAGCGGGCAAGAATTGTGTGCTTTATTAAATTTTCATTTAATCTGCTGAAAGTCGATGTACTCGAGTTATGGGATTAAAAAATCATACCGCTCGGATGCTGGTTTTCTTTGAGATTTTTTTGGTATCTTTTCTTGAATTTTGTAGGCTGCAGTGAAATGTTGATTGGAAACGTTGTGTGTGCTTTTTGGAACACTAGTGTTTCCTTCGATTTTTAAAACTACCAGTCACTTCACGCTCTAATGTTAGATTTTCTGATGCGTAATCTTCTATTGTTCACATTTATTTATTTACTCATTAATTATTATAACACTTTTAAAGAAACTTCCAAGGCGATTTTATAACTTACATATAAAAACATTACAAGACGTTCCAATACCTTAATCATTATTTAAATGGTCAGAACTTTTTCAATTAAATTTTGGGCTACAACAACTTTGACAAATCTCGGCAGGTTTTGGCAAAATAAATCTTCCGATGACGTTACAGCATTTATCAAACGTACGACTCGTGTCATAGGGGTAAACTTAAGTAAGTTAGTCCTAGTCAAGGCGGTATGTCTAACATAGTGGGACACATGCACCCGTCCGGCGCACACAGCCGCAGCGCCTCCAGCACCTCTGGGTAGTGCAACAAACCTAGTAGTACGCTAGCCACATACTTAACCAGCGTAACTTTTCTTCTAACTGCTAGCCTGGTATATCCAACCATGCCCAGGACGAACAGACTCGGTTACATGAGAGGATAAAAAGGGTAAACCCCATATTCGTTCAAATACAGAAATTTCGCAAGTTTGTTTTGTATCACATCTTCTTCATATCATCCATGTATTTTTATGTTTTCTTATGTAAATAAAGTTATTTATTTATCAACGGGTGTGATTATTGCACAATTATTTTTAAATTAAAATAAGGGACAGTAAACAACTACATTATAGCATAAAACACTTAACATATAAAATAGTTTTGTATACGTAGTAATGCAGCCCATAGCACTGTTCACAGGTTAACAAAAATGAATAAAATTATAGGTCGCTAGAAAGTAGCCACATATGCATTACATCACACTCTCCCCAAAAAGCCAATCTGACAAAGTAAGTGTCATTGCGAAATAACTGGGTAGGTAATAATAATACATATTTATTATAAAATTAACGTGACATCTTAAATAAAAACAGTATCGCAAACACACTCACCCCAGCCACAACAGCTTCCGTGGGGATGTGCGACGTCTATAAAATCATATAAAAATAAAACTTACATAAAATCAAATAGTTGACAAAGTCTCATAAAGAAGTCAAACTAGAATGAAGCAATGGAATTTAGACGTAAGCCTATAGATAACCAATCTGGTTTTATCAGCCACAATGCGAAATTCTGATGGCTGAAATAATTATTATTGTTATTAATTTGTAAGATACTCAATACAAACGAAGCAAGGTAATAAAAACCTTGTAAAAAAATAAGCATGGAATTTACGACACTAATTCAATATAACATTTATCAAATTGATTGATCGAAACAGAAAACTACTTATCATTTAAGTAACCGAATCAAATCTCCTCCCGCTGAGAATATTAAAACACTCTCTATAATATAATACTGTTCATAATTTTATACGCTTGGTGGTTTGAGCAACGGATAATATTACATTTCATTTTTGTAGTCTTGCCAAGTTTGGTTTGGCATTACATGTACAGCTATGATTAACCCGTCAGGGGAAATTAAATTGATATATTATAATAATACATTATGTGTAATAGGCATCTAGTTTTCATTTGCTGTTGAAAATTGGTTTCATGAATTAATTGTTAAATTAAAAAATGACATAATGATTGGATACCGCATTACTAATCATACTAGTAGTAGTTGTTAAAAAAGAGGAGAGTGCTCCTAATTCATCATCATTGTTACTATGATTTCAACTGAAAGAAGACGACAGCTGGACATACGTATCTCTCCACCGTAACCACATAAACCGGTCCTTTGTTTCTCGCATGCATCGAATGTTTCTAGGTCATTGAGCCAACTTCCAATATACCATCTTCCGATTCGTGGTCACCATCCCTGAACCTTTCAGCCTTATCAGTTTTCGTTTCTGCAATCAATCTGCCCTGCCCATTGCCATTAAGGTTGCTTTTCCTGTGAAACTAGGATCCTGTCTTTATTAAGTTTTTTAGTCTTAGTCTCTAATTCGACTTTTATGACAGCAAAGTATGTGTATATTCTTTTACAAAACGTTACATGGCCGTTACCTCTACTTTGTCCCAAAAAAATTATATTTAAGTCTTTACTCTTTCTTTTCTGGAAACTGGCTCAGAACCATTGTCTTTTGAATTATAAGATCTCAACATCATCTACATGTCCTCTAGGAACTCAGATGACATTAACCATCAATGCCTACTGTGCCCAGTGAGACTACCATCTAACTGGTACTATAAGGGTACTATAAGTTGGAAGTCAGGCGCAACCTCGCCCTTGTAAAATATGTTTTTATGGTTTTTCGTGGTATGCTAAATAATCCACAAATATTAGAATCATTGGGATTGCTCGTTCCAAACAGTAGGCTACGGTTAGGACTGAGGGAGGGGCTGTTTAAAGTCCCGTCAACCCGCACTAACGTGTTAAAGTTTGCACCAGTGACTCGAGCAGTTAAAATACTGAATAGCGTCTCTCTGCGTTTAGACATATTTTCATGCTCTTTGGCGGAATTCCAGAGGGTGACACTTAGTGAGTTGTCCACTGTGTAACTTGTGCCTCTACCTAGACCCGTTAATGGGATTGGCTAACTGGCAATTTATGACTACGTTTGTTACCTTGGGTCTTACCTGTAAAAATAAATGTACGTGTTAATAAATAAATAAAATAAATAAATAAACTATAGCACAATTATTAAATCAAAAACGTTTTCGATTTTCTAAATACTTTTTCAATCATCTATAAAAACAAAATATTTACATTCCAAGCCAATCAAAAGAAAAACAAAAGCCTAACAGCTGAAAAAACAAAAATTCTATTAAAAATAAATTCTTTAAACACCCTCTCAGAATTTGCTATCATTTTCAGCGGACTTAGTTGATTGAGGCCACAGAATAGATAGATACAAAAGGCCGACTCTATACCGCTAGCGAAAACGCACGCACACATAGATACGCTTCACGCTCAGCGAGTGCAAGCGCACTTGATCGCTGCACTTACGCGTCTATGTGTAGCGTGCGTCTGTGTAGCTCATCGTATGGAGCTGGCCTTCTGTACCCGTTTTCTATTGTCGGTGAACACCGAGACATTTCGAGGGTCTATTATGTTACTTTCGTGGCGTGGGAACAAAGGGCTGTTGGTAAAAATGTGTACTCTGTCGATATCGAGTCGATCGATAGCAAAATGCTATTACGGCCATTTTTGTTAAGGTATTGTTGTCTTGTGCTTTTTTTTCTTATTCTTAAGGTGTATTTTATTTGTAGGTAGGTTTTTGTAGCTTCACACCGAAAAAAGCTAACTTATCCACCGAATTTGTCCAATAGAAGCCTAATACTATAGTTGATTTATGCACGACAAATAAATATACCTTTCAATTATTTTTGCGAAATAGTGTAGTTGACAAAAAATATCTATTAGGTCCGTCAGTTAGATAACCTAAAAATATTAGACACATATTCTTTCTTTTGCCACGTTAACAAAAAATCACGACGTTACAGTGCGTTGAAATATTGTGTGGCGTGACGTCACGATGTGCTATACTTTATACTGACAAAGTGACGTCAAAAACCCCCACTCCTGAAATTTTATGCGCTTTAGCTTTGTCATTTTGTATTTATTTGGTAAAGCAAAAAATACGGTTACAATATTATTTGATAATCTTACTGATGGACTAAATAGAATTTTGTTTTCTACCCAGGCAACATCCCTATTGTACTCATTGTATTACAATCCTAAATTATACCACAATACAGTACTGTTGAGCCCTTTAAGTAACACTTGTAAATCATTCTCAAGAAATTATTGACAAACCATTATACTCGTATGTAATTTACTTCAGCAAAATGTTAATAGTACATTTATCAAACTGTGACACATTTATTATACGTGAACTCACAAGTAATTTACCAACGTAATGTATAATATTATGGAGAATATTATTGATGGATGAGCTTCGAACTTTACAATAGGCTAGTACCACTCTGTACCTTGAGTTAAATTAGGATTTGAATCTCTCTTTTAATCTCTTTTAATTAGACTTTTTACAATATTTTTCAATCATCATACAGTATTTGTGCCACATGTTAAATTTAGTGTTGTGTTTTTTTTTTTACCTTTGTATAGATTCTTTTACCTATTGTGAATGTGTGAACATTGTAGGCTTTCTAGATTTCTAGATGATTGTTAACATTTGTTAACTTTTTATTTCGTGCATTATTTTTTTTGATTGTTTTTTTTTTTCAATTTCCTACGACTTATTGTCGGGCCTACGTTGTCCCCCCATATCCAAGTACTAATGCTGTAACATGGAAATATTGTAAACAAAAAAATTTAAAAGAGTAACCATGGCGTTTCTTGCCGGTTCTTCTCCATAGGAAACGACTAACCCGAACCGTGCACCTTTTGTCGACGTTTTATAAGTGCCCATGTAGGCCTATGTAAAATAAAAATATTTGATTTTGATTTTGAATAGTGACCTTGGAGGTTTAGTTTTAGTACTTATTACATATGATATAAATAGGCCATTAATTTCGCCGAAGCCATAAATTTCGGTATTCTAAGCTGTACCATCATCGCCTTTTCATAATATGGGCTTTGGATTCGAGTATCACCACATAAAATCAAGTCCCTCATCAGACGCGGGGTACGCGATAAACTCTAAAACTACTGAACGGATTTTCATGCGGTTGTCATCAAATGAAAGAGGCAGAAACGAGGAAGGTTTTTGTTTATAATTTGTCATTGGTGAAGCCGGGGCTGGTCGCTAGTAACCAATAATGTAGCGATACATTGGAGCGACTGCCTATCTGACCTCTACAACCGGGATGTTACTCGGTAATAATATACCACTTGTAGTAGTCGTAGAGACTCCCATTTCCGCACTTAGACTCCCATTTGGTCCGTTGTGCTTAGGGGTACTAGCTAACATAGCCTGCCTAGCTCCGTCCATAAGCACAGAAGCTTCCTGGGGGCTTCACAGGCTTTACGGAGCGACCTCACTGTTCCGAGGATTTCTTTACGTTGAGATGCCACGGCCTCGCATTCCAGCATTACGTGGGCGGCAGATTCTTCGGCGTTAAAACAGCCCCTGCAAAATGGGCTGTCTGTGGCGCTTATGTGGAAAAGAAGTTTGTTAGGTAAATATACCCCTTGGTAAGACTGGTTATCAAATATTCGAACGTCTGACTACGTCTATCCATATGCCAAGTTTCATCCTTGCCGTATTAAGGAAACCATGTCCTGTATTAAATGTGCCTAAAAATATACCAGAACTACCTTTCCACTAATGCTAAGCGAGGCTAGGAAAAGCTATCAGTAAGATTGCTCCATTTTCCAATCATTGCACAGCTCAATTTTGGTCTAAAAGGATTGAGATTCCTTGCTTGCTTCCTTCCGTATAAATTTGTATTGTAACATTTTAGATACTGTAGAGGCTATGATGTTGGCTTTCCCATCCAACTTTTTAAGTATTAGATATTACCTCAGTAACGTTAAGTTTATTTAGTACGTTCTCACTTCACTTATACAGAGAAAAACAAAACAAAACATAGAGATTATTCTCGGCTTAGATTCTGGAAATTAGCCTTAATAGATAACACTGCTATGTATATTATTAGCAGTCAGCCGGCCGTCCGGGACTTCATTGAGCTTCATTGCCTCGGCGCTTTTCTGGTGGTCGTCACTGTTGATTCTGGCTTTCAGGAGTTGCAGTGGTTTGGGAATAGTGCGGTGGGAATGTCCCAAAAAAAAAGTCTGCCGGCCAACCATCTAGCTTACTGCCTGACAGACCAGCTAATTGTATACAAAATTTTTGTCATAATCAATGTCAATCAATCCTGACTATTTAATTAATGTATAAATGCGAATGCGTTTGTTTGTTAAGCTTTCACACTTTAACGGCTGAACGGATCAAGATGAAACTTGGCATATAGATAGATTAGAACCTGAGTTATGACATAGGAATTTTCAATTTTACTAACACTGTCATTGGTAATTGTCAAAATGCCATTAAGGTTACACTAGTCGAAAATTATTCCATACAAACGTAGTCTAGGGATTATTCCACTGTTTGACGATGTACGTTCAAAATAAAAAGTGATATAAATTTGTCTTATCATTATCGTATGGAAGCAAAAAAGTAAAAAAAGAAAATATTTGAAAGTTATGAGCGTCGAAAGTTCCACATTTCAACACTAATTTTAACGCATTTTTGGGCGCGAATAAATACCATAAGAAGACGAAAAATTGCAAAACGGCCTCCATACAGGGATAGATTAGTAGTTTAACAATGCAAATAATTTTATTTTGAACAGATAGATTTAGTCGTTTTTTCATGATATCTAGACTGCCAAAGGTCTGTTTATAAAATTTCGCGCGCTCGGTTTCGTCCTAAATAATTATCCGTTTCGCTACAAATTTGCAAAAGTGTGTATTCGTACGCGAACTAGCTTCCTACTGCTCATCACAGCATCTATCTCTCCCGCACGTGTTGTCGGTTGATATAAAATGCATTTTAACCCCGCTCACAAAATAGTTCGTGCCGTCGACTAGTGTACCCTTAAATGTGTGTTACGCAATTACCGCTCTGCTTTGATTGACATCATACCCTACCACCAATGCTTTGTTCCCTATCACAAATAAATAAAAATATCGAACAAACAGGTGTTCAGAAGTATTGTGGCGGCGATATTTATGGTAAAATACATTTACATATAATTGTATAAATTGTTGCTGATCTCTCTTCCCTTTCTGTTTATTTTCGATACAAGGTAGGAATAAATATTGGTTTTATAAATGGCCGCCAATTCTTGGTATTTTTGGAATCAATATTGATGTTGCGGTGAAAAGCTTTCTTGTGAGTACTCCACCTGATAAATTCTAATATGTCCTCCTAGGGTGATTTCACCCGGTGTTTCCATTCTCAATTTATTTAATTTCTGAAATTCTTAAGTTTTTTTTGTATGTTGAGATGCGGAGTTAACCTACTTCAAGTATTAGTTTTCTATGATATTATTATGATAAAACGGTGAAGGATAACATCGTGAGGCAACCGGCAGGTCCTAGAACCAAAAATCGAAGACGTAGGTCATCCACCAATCCGCACTGGGCCCGCGTGGTAGATTAAGGCCCATTCCCTCTCCCACAGAGAGGAGGCCTGTGTCCCAGCAGAGGCAACATTGCTGATGATGATGATGATATTATTAGTAGCAGCCCACAGTCTGTATTTGTTCTCACATCACATCATCAGCCTATTAATGTTCCCACTGCTGGGACACAGGACTCCTCTCTGTGAGAGGAAATGGGCCGTAATCCACCACGCGGGCCCAGTGCGGGTTGGTGGATGTCACATGTCTTCGAATTTTTGGTTCCAGGACATGCTGGTTTCCTCACGATGTTTTCCTTCACCGTTTTTTCTTATTTGTTCTCAGTTGATGGCAATAGGCCTGCCCCCTGTAATATGGAACTTAAAAACTTTAACGTTGAAAAGTTTAAGTAATTCAGGAACACATCTGGCTAACAATTCGGGGAATATAGGCATCATATTCTACTAAGCCAGCCCCTTTATATTCTGTTGCAAAAATCTTGGCAAAGGGCAAAGCTCTCGTCTCTTGAATCTGTTAACATTTTCCCTATAACAACAAATATAAAGTCCATCCTACAAACAAAGGCAGTAAATGCCGCTGATGATATTTTACAACTCCATTTTATTGGTTCAAATCAATTCATGTTCTGTTAATGACATCCATTTAATTGCCCTATCTTGATTAGTCTCTTTGGAAAGGCTGTTATACACTAGCGAGTTTTCTTAAGCATTTCCACCATGTAATGTAACGTTCGTTCGAATGCTTGACATGGTTTTCGAAGTAAAGCTCACGACGAGTTAGCATTTACGTGTAACACATAACGTAAAGCAAAAATAACACTTATGTTAACCGAATGATTAGTTTAGAGGTGTACACCAACAGCATATTTCTATTTTGCGTTTACTTTTCGTTGAATCTCTCTTCTTCTTCTTGTATTCGCACTCGTGTCTTTGTTCGATGAAATGTTACACAAATTCGCTCGTTTGTTTGCAAAATCAAGTTGTAACACAGCGTAAAGCCTCGTTCTTATTGTTCGGTTCGTGAACGAGCGAAAGAGAGCGGCTCGATATTTCGATACAAGAAAATTCTATAGTAAATGTTAATAAATTGTTAGAAAAGCAGAAAAAAAAAATCTGCCTATAAGTATGTCATTAAAAATGAAATGATTGTTTGCTTTTCTAACAATTTACAACATATTACCAGTAATGAAATAGGAGTACAGAATGAGTACACATTTTAGGCATGCTCCCGTTTCATCAACTTCTATGGCAGCTGGAACTTTAGCGTGGTCCTGCTGGGAAGGAATCTTGCCAGCACGACCTGTATACCTGCAATAATTGAGAGGAATAAAATTTATAATTAGTGGTATAAAATAGTACAAATTAAAAGGATTTTATTACCACCTAAAGTTATAATGAATGAGTTCATGGTCGTGCTACGAAGGACAACACTAAATATTGAGTTTCGAATGTAGATCCACTAATTAACTACCTATAAATTTTAAAGTATTTTATTGGTTTATTTTAATGGATGTAATTGTTTTATGTTCGTTATTTAAGTACCTATAAGTTTTATGTAACTCTAGTTCCATATAAAAGGTTATTTAGTACCCAATTAGAGTAATTAGCATTATGGTTCAATAGCTCAATATTAGTATGGGATTTGCTTTTAAATACTACATAAGTAGTACTTCTTTGAGTTTAATTACCTACCAAAATTAATATTTTACACATTTTTCAAGCACGATTATACTTATATAACTTTAATGTGTTCAAGGCTAAGTACCTAATAACTTTATTCCTGCTGAATGAAAATCGGAAAACGATCAAGAACTTCCTTCTTTGTTAGATCACAGCTAAACTTTGAAGCTACTAAGCGAAAATGTAAATGTACTCCTTGCATCTGAAAAGTCGACAAACGCTTAAATATTTCTAACTGCACGTTTAAACTCCATTTACTAAAAACGAGTTCAGGTACTAAAATAAACACATTTAAAACAGATTTCCGTGTAACTGAGTACACAAAATAGAACCAGACTACGTTAACACAAGCACAAAATAGACAAGCGCAGAAGGCCAGATACATACAACGAGCGAAAACGTACGCACACATAGACACGCTTCGCGTACAGCGAGTGCAAGCGCACTCGCGACCGGCATTTGTTTGAAATCGCCGCCGTTAGTATGCGTATATGTGTGCGTACACGTCTGTTTTTGCTCGTTGTATGGAGTCGGGCTTCTGTATATATTTACTGCATGATCTAAGCCCGTTGGATTGAGCTAAATAGAGCGAAAATTGCGGATTTTTATTCAAACAACTGACAGGCTTGGAAAAGTGTCAACGTGCGGGTTTGTTTTGTATCGATATGTGGTTGACGACAGTGTTTTGTTTAGATCGTGTAGAGATTTTGTATGGTTTATATTAAATGTGGATGGATTATACAAAAGAGGTGTACTATCGAGACGAAAACATCTTGAGAAAATCTTAGGGCTAAGGACAATTTATGCAGATTAATACTGCGTGCACGGCACCGGCGCCGCACTGCACTCTTGGTATAAAAATTTTATGAAAAAAATGAACAGAAAGTGCGCAGTACGATACCCTCACCGCTGCGGCGCCGCAGCAGTCCGACACGAAACGTCTAAATTGAAAGAGCCTTACACAGTGTTAAGTACACCAAAAAAATAAGGCCCCTCTTTAAGACACTTTCTGTATAGATACCTAAAGAATTTATAACAAGGAAAAAGTAAATTTTATCTAAAGAAAAGACTGAAAACATTTTTTTTTTTTTTGCGTGGGAAATCATCCAATGACCTCTCCCGCCCTGGGTGAAGCGGGAGGGCGTGTCAGACTTTTACTGACTAAAACCCACCCGTGTTCCTTCAGTTGCTTGTGCCAGGGCCGCGGTAACTCTCTTTCAAATTTATCCGCGACCCAGACAGGCATCGGCCCTAGCGGACCCCGTCAACATTTGCTGACATCTCTTTGAGGCGCGTGTGGAACACTACGCACCGTCGATTCGGGCCTGGTCCTTGTCGGACGGAGAGCTACCCATTACTCGCCGTCCGCAAGCCCGAGCCTACGGTGGCCGAGAATCGGCTTGCGACTCCCGACGCCCGGGGCGTCTCCTGCGGTAGCTAGGGGCGTGAGGGCGTCTCCGTTGTGTCTCCCTCACGCGTACCGCCTCCTCCTTCGCGAGCATTACTGCTTCGCTGAAGGAGGTGACAGCTTCCCATGCCCTCTCGCTCCGTACCATGGCCTGAACTAGGGCCGGACGTGAGAGGTCGCCACCAATGATCGCCTCTACGAGGTCACGGCGGTGCTCCGCCCAAGCGGGGCAGACCTCCACCGTATGCTCCACCGTGTCCTCCGGGACAAGACTGAATACCTACCGTATCTCTTTTTGGGACCAGCCCACCACACTTCTAGTCAATGAAGCTCGATGAGTCGCTGAGAAATAACTAGGTACTGTCTTAGATTCCGCAACGAAATTAATCAGAAAGGAATAGCGGAGGAGTAAGAAAAGATTCTAAAAGTTTAGCTTACAAATAGTGACACATGTAATAATGAATCCAAAAGAGGTTTGAAGTTATTTCCGAATATTCGAATATCTCGAGTACATAACCTTTGCTAGCCAACCATCACCGTAGTAAAGATTGAGGTGAAGCCCCTTAATCAAACCTTATCTCTACAGGCAAAACAAACCTCTATTTATAACTCGAACTAATCTAGGGGCCACAATTACACAAATAACAGACGATAAGGGTGGTTTTCCACCAAAGACGCGCTAAGTATATAGCGAGGCTACGCGAGGATGCGCAACTGTGAATATATGTGACTGTTTCCACCAAAGAAAACAATACATAGCGAGGCTGCGCCAGTATGCGTAGCAACAAATAATTTATTTATTTTAGGCCAATGAACGGCACTTTTGAATGTCAAAAATTTAAAGTATAAAAAATGCTTCTACTGTGCATTTGTTTGTTGTTTGTTATGGAGAAAAGCGGACAATGAACTCCACTAGTGAAGCTGTAGAAATATGTGACTGTTTTCACTCAAGCTATGAGAGGTAGCGAGGCAGTGCGAGGTTGCAAACGATCGTCGCACACATCCCCCGCACACATCCCCCGCACACATCCCTAGCACATATCCCTCGCAAGCATCACTCGCTTTTTCGTATTTAAAAATACATAGCTTTGCTAGCCATATTCCACCAGAGCTGCACTAAGCCTGGCTAAGAAAACAAAGTAATCACATTACTGGATGTTTTCCTCATTCACCGCCTCGCTGTATCGCGCAACTTTGTGTGGAAAAGCGCCCTAAGTCTCGATGGCCGGTGGGTTGGTAACTCGGTATCTATGAATAACAACAGGCCAGGAGGCTGGGAACAACCCTACGCTCGATAACGAAGGTATTCGAGAGTTAGGGTTGACAGGTGACACTGATATTTTAGGTAGTAAAATTAGCACACGTTTTTTTGTAAATTAGGCTGAGAATTTGCACGTTTTGGACGTTAATAATACTACAGTCCCATATAAAACGTTTCTGCAGATTCGTTGAAGTCTCCAAGAATGACGAAAATTTCGCAATTACGTATTGCCACTATTTTATACGAAAATATATAAATGCATGTTGCGGTAAAAATGTTGAGTGGTCGCCAAGGAACCTTCATTTTTCTAGACAAGATTTTTTTGTTAAAGAAGGAAAATGGATCCATTAAAAGATCACTTTTGTCCTTTTGTGATTAAGGTTAAAAACCACGATATGCATTTTGGCAATTGTTAGGTCTCTTTAATCCGCCGACAGATAATATCTATAATACCATTTGTAGATGGTATGTAATAAAGCACAGTTTATCTATGTACTCAAATATATATATTTATTTTTATTAATTTAATATAATTATATTGTGCCTCAGAGCTAATTTGTATTTATTCATGTTCTGTTACATTTGGTCATAATTGAATTTCTTTATTTCTTTCAAAATCAATAGCCTGACCACAGATAATATAATACTGGCATACAGATGCCTCATCCCATACAAAGAAACCGTGCCGACGTAACTAGCGTTTTTCATCTGATTATACCGATTATTTTTTGTAAATCGATCGCGTTCGGTTTAAAACGGAACGGAACGGGACCGAACGCGATCGATGTACAAAAAATAATCAGAATAATTAGTATAGAACGTTGGCACGGTTTCTTTGTATCGGATGAGACACCACTGGCCTGACGAAGACCAACGATGACACGGCTAGAAGTTTTGACACGTTCAGGAAATAGCCACATCATGCACTACAATTGCCCTAGTTAGAAGATGGGCAGCGATATGTATTCCATACGTGTGTTCCATTTATTTTTAGTTCCACAAATGGTGAAAGGAAATATCGCATCACGAGAAAATTGTGTGAGTGTACCGTGTGACTCATTTATAATTATTATAGATTGTCCTGTTTAAAGTTTACCTTTGGTTCCTTATGTTTGATCTGTAAATCGGGTGTCTTAGCATGGTTGTGATTTGTTGAATATAAGTACACCATGTAACATGCACCATGCACCATGTTGTATGTGTACTGAATAAGTTTTTCTTGTGTCTTCGCTCCTGTGTTTCATCCCAAAACCGTGACCATGACCGGAACCGTGCATTTTTGAGATGATAAACACCTTTAATAATCATAACTGCATAATAAATGCGTATTCCTTTTTCAAAAAGATGTATAATGCTTTATATACAAACTCAATGGTGTAAACACAGATGTAGTTCAGTATAAATTTCGGTAAATATTCCAAATTTAAATCACATTCTCCCCCTAGAGGATGAATGAAATTCAGTACAATTTTCTTTCCCTGTTTTTAACAGATTAAAAATGACTATTGTTATGTTCGCTTTTTGTGGCATAGAATGTCACTTTTTTGAGCAAGTGGTACGAAAATAAAATTACGAAAACCGACGAGGCCGTATGAGCTTGATGCCTTTACTTTTCCGACAAAAAAATATTAGTCTAGGAATTTGCCGCGTTTATGCCGCGTTACAAAAATGTAACTCTCTCTATCAATAATTGGACGAATGTTTCGAATGTTAACTTTTACTTTTAATTGTCATTATTTGTAATAAATGCTTATCTCATATTATTATTGTGTTAATTTTTTCGCAAATGGTACGAAAAGCAGAGTATTTTCCTCGGTGATAAAGCTGTCTTAGTTTGGGTGAACTTAAATCCCTCGCTACACTCAGGACTCGTCTTAAATCCCTCGCGTCGCTCGTGATTTAAGTTTTTAACACCCTCGCTACGCTCGGGAGTAAACCTCGAGCCCTTCGTTACGCTCGCGATTTAAATCGTCACCCGCGACAGAAGACACTGCTTTATCCCCTTGGTTAATAATCTACTATTTAAAAAAAAAATTACTGTGTCTTTGGTACCAATTTTTTCGTTTTTGACATCGACTTCCGAAAAGAAAGTTATTTTTCTCTTTATAGTGTTTTGGTTTGGAAGTCGGTTTGTTTTTTTTTTTTGTTAAAAAGTTTTATATTTTTTTTTTTTTAGTTTTGTTACCATAAAGAAGGTAACAAAACTAAAAAGAGAAAAATATAACCATGAAAATAAGCATTATTAAGATAACTCAAAAACTAGTCGTTAGATCTTGGTCCACTTTTAATGGGACTATGAAGAATGCAAAGTGTGTGTGTGGATGGATGTATGTAGTATGATTCTTAAGAAGCACCAGCTAACTCACGTGATCAATCTCTTATATTTGGCATTTCAACCGCATCGTCATCGCTTACATCGAATAAAACTGGTCTAGGGCCCCAGTCTCTTACGATCTTTTTTAACTCTTCATAATATTTAGTTTAAGCATTTCAAAGACCCAGTATTTTAAACTTGCCCGAAACGTTTCATTTATTTCTACCAGGAAAGGAGATATCCGCAATTATAAAACACACAATTCCTTATTTCGAACGAGACTGCTGGCAATCGAATAAGTTACATTCAGCCGTATAGAACCTGCCAAGTTGATAGTTAAACATCGTGCGACGTGCATGCGTTTCGTGCCAAGTTTTCCTCTGAAACAAATGACTGCAGATACAAAGGAACGAGCGAAAATTGAATAGTCTTACTCAATTTTGGAAATAGTCTCATCTGTTTAGCCGACTGCCAGCTACAGGAGACCTGTCGGCGCGACACTATACTGGTTTCTATGTTTTTCTAGACAAGCGCCATGTTGCTGAAATACAAAGAAACCAGGGGCCTTAATCTGACGTTTCAGAACTGTTCTAGTTCCACAGAGAGACGGAGTTATACAGAATGAAGACTATCCCTTATTGACAGCGATGTCATGATGGCGACACATTATAGTGTGGTTCCAGTAATGTTGGGGTGACCTGTTGCCTGCTGCTGCCGCTTGCAATTGACTACAGGATCACATAAAGTTACTCTAGTCGACGGAACGAACTAATTTGTGCACGGGGTTAAAATGCATGCTATCTCATCCGACAACACGTGCAAAAGAAATAGATGCTGTGATGAGCAGTAAGCAGGTAGTTCGCGTACGAATACACACTTTTGCAAATTTGTAGCGAAATGGATGATTTAGGACGAAAACGAGCGCACGAGATTTTATAAATAGACCTTTGGAAATATGGATATCATGAAAAAACTACTAAATGTATTTGTTCAAAATTATTTGCTATGAATACGAACTATTAATCTAACCCTGTATGGTGATTGTTTGCAATTTTCCTTCTTCTTATGGTATATTTCCGCCCAAAGATGCGTTAAAATTAGTGTTGAAATATGGAACTTTCGACGTTCATAAATTTCAAATTATATATTTTTTTTTACTTTTTTGTTTCCATACAGGGCTAGATAATGATGAGACAAATTGATATCATTTTATATTTTGAACTTACTCCGTCAAACAGTGGAGTAATCGCCAGGCTACGTTTGTAAGGAAGAATGATCGACTAGGGCAACAGCCGTGCCCTGACCAAAAAATCAGCATGAGATATGAGCATTCCTATTGGCCTAGCGGCACTGGTGGCGCATGAATTACGGTAGTGAATACGCCCAGATTTTAGAATAAAATCTTTATAAAATCGAATATTGGTCTTTTGAAAAAAATAAAACTAACAAAATGTTCGTTATAAAATTGTCTATCCATTAGTGTTAGTATGAAAAATAATTAATGAATATTTCACATTTTTATGGTTTTGTTGGAAGGAGATTAGTGACACATATACATCTTTAAAAAAAAAAGTGTACTACAATTTTAGAATCAACGCTATGTAGAAATTTAATGTATTTTTATTAATTGATATTTCTTTTTAAATAAAGAGTAGATAGCTCTTAAAAACTGCACAAAATTCGACTAGCGCGGCGTTTTGCTCGGGGAGGCGCCTTAAGCGTCGAACACAGTATGCAATAAACTTTATAACATTTTTATTTGCTTACGAACGATGCGTGGTGGAGATTTTTGTTGCGTTCCATCGTTGCATTTTAGTTTTATTTCAAGTATAATGTCTTAGCTGTATAGCTCCAGCATTATTTATAACTTGGTTGAACATTTTTTTCCACTATGGATACGGTTCTTTATGACATCGTTAACCACAATTTAAAGACTTTACTGGCCAGACTTTTCACTAAGATTACATCATCAGCCTATTAATGTTCCCACTGCTGGGACACAGGCCTCCTCTCTATGAGAGGGGATGGGCCGTAATCCACCACGCGGGCCCAGTGCGGGTCGGTGGATGTCACATGTCTTCGAATTTTTGGTTCTAGGACATGCCGGTTTCCTCACGATGTTTTCCTTCACCGTTTTTGAGAGCAGTGGTGATGAAATAATTTACACAAAGTAAAGCGCCTGCCTGGGTTCGAACCCACGACCTACAACTTGTCAGTCGCGGCCGATACCACTGGGCCACCACTGTTCTCCACTTTCACTAAGATTATAAGCAACTAATCCATTGACGTTTCCTTAATAGTGTAGTTTTTTATTAAACTTTGAATGTCAGTTGCAAGCAGATTCCTGAAAATTTATAATTATTTAGTCCGTCAGTTGATACCAAAAAATATTAAACACGTTCTTTTGTCAACACACAGTTTACGTTGAAATCTTACGTGACGTCGCGCTCTCCTGAACTTTGATGCGCTTTATTTTTGCTATTTTTCTTGATAAAATAAAAAATACGTGTCCAATATAATTCGATAATAACCGGCAGACAAAATAGATGTATTATTTTTGATCCAGGTATCATCCTTAGTGCACGTTACCTACTCCTGCGTAAAAACACACAGCCAAACAATTTGAGTAAGCCTGTATGCTACTCAAAGAAAACGCAGCTATACTGCCCAAATAATAAAGCAAAAAGGTCATAAATCAACGAATTTATCAGTTATATCTCGTGCCAGCCCTGTAGCCACAATCTATCCGCTGTCAGCACAGATTGTTAAGCTCTGATGAAATTCCGCGAGAGGTCGCTACTGTCCAAAATATTTGATATTGTCGGCTCGAACATTTTGCAGGTGAAACAGATTGGACCTGTGTTTGTAATGAACGAAATGGATGGGAAAAGTTTTTGACTATTCGGTTTCATTATGATTTTCGGTGTGACGAATGGGGAGCGGATTAGTAGTTGAATGCGTTGTGCCTCTAAAAATAAATTTATCAAAATATCAACCTGTGTTTTGTAATAATTGATAATATCTACGCTGGAGCGTAGAATATTCGTAAACACTGATTCTAAAGTAATAATGAAAATGTATGTTTTGATTTGACCTATTCATTTAATCGGCCATTGGAAGACACACAATGACAGTTGGGCGAAATATTTGCAGGCAATCATGATACGAGTACATCCAGAATGATGAATGACGAGCAACCATCGTCGAAAGTGACTTTTTTAACTCCCGACAGAAAAAGACGGATATTATAAGTTTGACGTATGTACCCGTGTGTTTGTGTATTTCTATATCTGTCTGTGGCATCATAGCTCTTACATGGATGAACTAATTTTGATTTCGTTTTTTTTAAAGGTGACTTTATCCAGAGTGTTCTTAGCTATTTTTGATGAAAATGGGTTTAGCCGTTCTAAAGTTATGGACGTTTTACTGTTTGAATCGGGGAGTTTTCGCAAGATTTCGTGTCATAATTACGTGTTCAATAGATTTTAGATGCGTGAATCGTGTCTACTACTAGATAAATTATGTAGCATTAAATAAAAATGTGTCGCGGTATTTTAAAAATTTTGAATTTTACTTATCATTTTTTTTCTGTGAGAATCTATTCCTACGATTCTTTCACCTCCTGTTTCTTCTGTTGCTTTCACAGTGCTAATATCTTAATTTTTTCTTGTTCACAGAGCTATGCAGCGCCGCAACCAAGATCCAGGCGTCGTTCAGAGGTCACCAGGCCCGCAAGGAGAAGGAGCAGGCTGACCAGGCCGTGAAGGATCAGGAGCAGCAGGATAAGGTGAGTAATGTTAAAGATGGAATTGTTCAGAGATCACTAATAGGCCCGCAAGGAGAAGGAGCAGGCTGACCAGGCCGTGAAGGATCAGGAGCAGCAGGATAAGGTCAGTAATGTTAAAGATGGAATTGTTCAGAGATCACTAATAGGCCCGCAAGGAGAAGGAGCAGGCTGACCAGGCGTTAAGGGATCAGGAGCAGCAGGATAAGGTCACTATTATTAAAGATGGGGTCGTTCAAAGATTACCTTCGTGGCATCGTTCAGAGGTTCGTAAGCCTTCTTAATTCTTATCTAGACCAAAACTAGGAATAGCCAGACAAAACCAGAAGACATGATTTGATGTCTTGTTTATTTTTATTTCATTATTGATAGGCTCGCGTTTGACCACTAACTTACCTGATAGTAAGCGATGATATGGTCAACGATGAGCTACGCTTGCCTAGAAGTGACCTATTCACTCTTAAGGGTACACTAGTCGACGGCACGAACTATTTTGTGCGCGGGGTTAAAATGCATTTTATATCAACCGACAACACGTGCGGAAGAAGATAGATGCTATGATGAGCAGTAGGAAGCTAGTTCGCGTATGAATACACAGTTTTGCAAATTTGTAGCGAAATGGATAATGATTTAGGACGAAACCGAGCGCGCGAAATTTTATAAACAGACCTTTGGCAGTCTAGATATCATGAAAACACGACTAAATCTATCTGCTCAAAATAAAATTATTTGCATTGTTGAACTACTAATCTATCCCTGTATGGAGGCCGTTTTGCAATTTTCCGTCTTCTTATGGTATTTATTCGCGCCCAAAAATGAGTGTCGAAATGTGGAACTTTCGACGCTCATAACTTTCAAATATTTTGTTTTTTTTACTTTTTTGCTTCCATACAGGGCTAGATAATGATGAGACAAATTGATCATCACTTTTTATTTTGAACGTACATCGTCAAACAGTGGAATAATCCCTAGACTATGTTTGTATGGAAGAATGATTGACTAGTGTAACCTTAAGTTAAGGACTCCCAGGTTGTAGCTAACAAGTAATACAGACTTCTGTAGGAAATTCCCACAGACATAGATCTAACTTGATAACGCAAGTCCCTCCATCTGTATGAAAACCAAGCGTGCCACTTTTTCACAAATAATTTAGGAACAAATTTACTTACCGATGAAAGAAAATATATTCATTGCCTCGGTCAACTTTTTTCTCTACATATTTTACAGCTCAATATGGCTTTAGGCATTTATCTAGATTCGGTGGCTGTTCGGTGCCGATAAAGTTAAATGAAACAGCTCAAAGTACGATTATTGATCTTATTTTTACTCACGTTTTTGACACGCGAAACACATAAAATCGCGTCATGTATTTAGATTTATATCTGTGAGAATTTCATTCCGTTTTCACCCACAATAAAAGCATTTCCTAAAGGTGTATATCTTTGTGTACACCTTTATATAGTAAGTAGAGGTACACCTGCTTATTGGCTGGTGTTTATGTTATAAGTCATAGCGAGATGTTACCTCTGGGCTGTTACCAAAAATCTCAGGGCCTCAAGCCATTTAGTCAAAAAATACTTAAACTAAACTACCTACAGCGAACAAAGAGGCGTTCGATTTTTATAGTTTTCATAAATTCCCTTTATCATCAGTAAAAGCCAACCAAAATGAACGATACGTTAATACATAAACACTAGATCTTGTTAAATTATTAGGTCTTAGAACAATCTTGAACAATAGTAATCAATCAATTAAGCCTTTCGCAATTAGTTAGACATTTGCTAGACATAGACCACTTCAACGTTAATTAAGTTAGTTAACTTCACATTCATTAATCACAAGAATTGACGTAATCTTTGCACATTTATTGACTAGTAGATTTAATCTGAAAGTTAAGATGTTTGTTTTAGAACTATATACTTTTGCATCATATCAGCCGAAAGACGTCCACTGCTGGACATAGGCCTCCCCCAAGCGTCGCCACATTGACCGGTCTCGTGCGTCTCGCATCCAGCGGATCCCCGCAACCTTCACCAGGTCATCGGTCCACCTGGTGGGAAGACTTCCAACACAAGCGTCTTCCGGTTCGCGGTCGCCACTCCAGAACCTTTCTGCCCCATCGGCCATCCCTTCTGCGAGCAATGTGCCCTGCCCACTGCCACTTAAGTTTGGCAATTCTTTGGGCTATGTCGGTAACCCTGGTTCTCTTGCGGTTCTCTACATTTCTGATTCGATCACGCAAGGAAACGCCGAGCATAGCCCTCTCTATTGACATTTGGGTGACTGTAAGCTTTCTGATGAGGCCCATTGTAAGCGACCATGTCTCAGAGCCATATGTCATCACTGGCAACACACACTGGTCATAAAGAATCGTCTTGAGACACTGTGGTAAGTTGGACGAGAAGATACCGCGCAACTTCCCAAACGTTGCTCAGCTGAGTCCGATTCGACGGTTGACTTCTTTCTCGAAGTTGGCCCTACCCAACTTTACTTTTGTGTAACAATATAAATAGCATTCTATAATATAAATGGTTTCTTCTTTGTTTTACTTATTTATTTATACTGCTATGTTGGTCTTGTCGCAACTGGGAATCGACCTATCGGGTTCGATTCCCAGTTCAGGAAAAATGTTAAAGGAGTATTCCACAGGAATTTCTACTAGGCAATCCGAAGTTGGAAAGGTGAAACACCACCGAGCCTCAGCAAGCTCGTATAGTCTTTGGTTATATGGCTCCAGTCATGCAAACTGCCATCAGATTTATATCCCTGAGAATAAATAGCACTTCAACCATTGCGATATCCAAAGGATTAAGATTCCGATTCTGATTAAGGGTGTCGAAAAATTTGACTTCAACAAAATTCTAACATGACCTTTTTTTAACCTTACAGGAAGACATCGAAAAGATTGACCTCGCCGATCCTAATCTCAACAAGGCTGCAACTAAGATCCAGGCCTCTTTCCGCGGTCACAAAGTGCGCAAGGACGTCAAATAAGGTGACCATGGGGTCTAAACAGGGCTGGGCCGTCTCTGGTTTTGCAAACATGATATTTATTTAAAAAAACCCCCACTTAACTATGCTTGAAAAAATATGTATTGGACTTCTCCACTGATTGTTTCATTTCGATTTTAAAAAAAGCTTGTAAGTCGTTTCCTCAAAAAAAAAACTCGATTTAACTCAGAAACTATATTCAGTTGTAAAATATATCCTCGTCTGGTCGCTTTCTAAGGATATAACTGTCAAATTAGGTATTTTCAAGTTCTAAATTCGAAGATGTTTGAGGAAACGTCTTGAAATAATATGAGTGTAAATTGTTAACTAATATTATCGAATATGTGTGTGAATTGAACTGTGAACGATTGATAACATATTGTTAAAGGATAGGTGGTTTGATCGTCCACCTATTCATTTGTCATCTTATAATGTGTTGACAATTATTACGGTTCTCTAGAGTGTAAAGGTACGGATATCTTTGGTAAATGTTAGTAAATGGTAAATCTCTAGTCTGCAAGTGAAAAGTTCTATTTACGATTTCGTGTTTGCAAAGTCAGTAAATTTGAAATGTTTACTAGTAAAGTAAAGTGAGTAATCGTGTAGATTATGTCAATTCTCTACTGTATATTTGTCAATTTATGTCTCGTACTTCTTGTTGTTGAATATCCAAAGGGTTGTGTTGTTTTTGCAAAACAGAAAACGTTTGACATGTAAATGAATATACCCACCATTTTCTGTTTTATTAATGAGTTTCTAAAAACAATAAGCATCCGTGTGACTTATGTAATTGGTTGCCTTGGCAAAAACATATTTTTCTTTTTTTTTTAATAATCTTTTTTTGCAAAAAGTAAGCATTACATCTTTTTGCCTAACAATGTATTTGGCATTGGATTGACGTGTCTCATGAATACCAAAGAGTAGAAAATACTGAAAGGAGTGAATTGAACTATTTATAACATAATAGATATCTATCCCGTTTTTTCTATTATAAATTTTGATCACACTACTTCGTGTACCTATTTAAGTAAAATATGGGCATTTTATATTATTTTCATTAATTAAATAACATTCCATCTTCTTTCAAATTCAATGTTTGTTGAGAAATTAATGTTTTAATTTAGAGTAATGTAGTTTTAAGATTACATAGTTTTAGTAGCATACCAAAAAGCTTCATTTTAAAAGTATTATTTAAATAATTTGTTGTGGGCAAACCACAATAATCTTTCAAGTAATTTATTCGTTTATAAAGATATCATGTATTTGTTTATCATTACACAATTTCGCTGGATTTTCCTGTAAATTGCTGGTATATTTAGGGTTTATATTAAATAAAATATTTAATATTCGCCTATATTACATTTTCGTTTTATTTATTTTCCTCACTTTACCAGCTAAACCGATATAGGAACGTCCTTTGTTTCTTTAGGCGGGGGTAAGTACTCATATAAGTCTGGTAGGCTTGCCGAAAAATTCTTTTATCAAACTCATAACCCAAAAAGCTGCTATGCTAAAGAGAGATTAGGCTGAATATTTTTACCGCATATCAAATTTACAAAAAAATCACCGAATAAGTAAGTCTCATTAAACGGTAGACAACAACAAGCAAGGTAAAGATGGCGAGACGAGCAAGGCCACGCCCGCACTAGCAGAAAACCTAGCTGTCATCATTGGCATGACGCTTTTCTACGTTAGCCACTGTTGATTCTGGCCTCCAGGAGTTGGGAACGGTATGGTGCACTTGTCCCAAATAAAAATAGGCAAGTGGGATCCGACACTAATATTTCACCAGTTAATGATGGCAAAATAATTTAAGTCAAACAATTAAATAAACACGAATTTACAAAGTCTCATAAAATAATTTTATATAAAATATCTACCGTTTACATTACAAGCTTCACATCATTTATCAAAGGATGGATTTCCACCCACATCAATGTCAGTATTTGATTATTAATGTTTGCATTATATTCGACTAATTGAAATAATACCTCAAACGATTATAACACTCGTGCTGTAAAGTATAAAGCTGAAAACTGCGTGTATATTTTGACCCAAAATCCAAGCTATGAATAATTTTTTAATTATAGCACGCGATTGGTAGTGCTTTGTTTCAATATGAAAAGGCTTTGTTTTATGAGCGAATATTTCATTAGTATTTCTCACTGGACTAATTACAAATGTTATTGTTCGTTCATTTAATGTTGATATTAATCAAAGTTATTATGAGTGTTCTTTCTTTATCTCTTTCTACACCTTCGTGTAAATAATGGTAGGCCATATTTAGGCTAGAATATCTACTAAAAAGTTAGTTGTATTCTTATAAAAAAATTACACCAGTCAACCAAAATAAATCTTATCTACATAATTATAAAGAGGTAAAATGTGTATATTTTCATATATTTTTTGAAGTACTGGCCCGATTACTAAAAACCCCTCCACAGATGGAAGACTACACTATCGCTGAGTGTCATTGGCTCTATTTTTTACAGGAAAGACGCATGACTCCTGTAGGAACGAAGCGGGATAAGCGGCTGAGCAATAAATAACCCTCCTTCCACAATCGCGTAAAAGAAACTGCATCGCTACACAAACATTAAAAATATAATTCAAACTATTACAAATTATGCTATATTTAACAAACTATTTGCTATCAACGCATATACCGGTAACCTGGATTCAGATATGGATATACTAACGCACCGTTTATGTTGATAGGCAGAGTTGACGCTGCATATGGATTAACCACCTTACCGATTCCATTTTCACCGTTGTTCCCGTCGATATTTCCATCATAATCTCTTCTAATATCAATGTCGTATGGTACTTCAGTTTCATTAGCTTGAGCATTCCTTACCTTTATTTCAACATCTTTCCAGGGTTTCCAAATCCTATCTAACGTATTCTCTGAACGAACATCTTGACGATAAGGACATGCAGTATTAGCAAGTTCTGGTTGATTTTCATTAGCATTAGGATTGTATGGATATTGAACTGGATCTGTGTCTATTTTTTTACTTAAACTTGGATAGTACGGCTGGGTAATTTCTGGTGCATATGGTTCGACAGTTGCTTGGCTTGGTCTATTGACTTGTCCACCGTAATTTCTGGGGTCTATAACTTCTTGTCCGTAAATATTTGGAGTGCTTTGTGCTAAACCATAGTTCTTTCTATAGTGGTCATAGATATTTTGATAGTATGCATTGTAATACGGGTTTTGAAGATAGTTCCAAGATTCTTGATTTAAACCAGTGTAACTCGTCTGTGGGTTGGTTGGTTGAAGAGTTACTGGAGGTGAACATGGTGCTTTTTCTTCCATTTCTTCATAATTATGTTTTTTTATTGTGGTGACGTAGTCGTTTTGGGCTAGAAGAAAAAAAATAACATAATAAATCTCTAAACCTAGTTGATTACGTTATTAAAAAAATATAAAATTACAATATTTGAGATAACTATAAAACTTTGATGTGATTTTCATTAAAAATCAAACATAGAGTGCAAAATCATAGTAAAGTCAAGATGTACTTATGTACAAAACTAACAATTGAAAAGGACACAAGGTTATTTAGGTAGGTACCGTTCTCTCGTAGTAGTCATCAGTAGATTTGCAACAAAGTTGTCAAAAAACAACTTACCAAAATGAAATTAGTCTTATTTAATGTTTTGTGTCTAACTACCATCATCACTGAACAGCTGATCTTACGCACTGACAGCAGCAATGTCCTGAAATATTAGGACAAGTATAAAAAACTTTAATCTCGAAACAAACTAAGACTAGTTTCATTTTCAGTAGAAGAAAGACTGAGTTGTGGAGTTTCTTGTCCTTTCTTCTCCATAACAAGCTACATTTCCAAATGGACGGTAG
Source organism: Orthosia incerta (assembly GCA_948252205.1). Classification (NCBI taxonomy): domain Eukaryota; kingdom Metazoa; phylum Arthropoda; class Insecta; order Lepidoptera; family Noctuidae; genus Orthosia; species Orthosia incerta. Next base: position 9,474,053 of record OX411761.1, read on the forward strand.
AATCAGTTATTATCACTTTTAAATTAATTTATTTTTGACGTTCAAAAATAAAATAATTTAAAAGTTTTGATTTTGAGCTCTCTTCTAAAGCAGTATGCTTTGGAAAATACTCCCGCCATACTTATATCTGACACCAAGCAGCGTTGCTGTTTCCAGATTGAATCTCTGTTTAATTTTTATCATCGCATCTAGGATACCACTTATCATCCGGTGGGCCTTCTGAGTTTCTGGACAGTATCATTCTATCAGCTATGGCGATGGTCGAAATGCCGAAATTGATCACATGACATTTTGATAGCGCTTGGTACATATTCCCATTTTTTTTTGTCCAACCGCCATTGTGACGTTTTCGTTGATAGAATGACACTTGTCCACTAGTGTATGATAGCCAACTAACATCATTAAAACTGAGATTTTGATAAATTACTAACCTTTTTCTTCCTTATTTTTGATGTCTCTAAATGCGAGTCCATTTAAACCCACAGTGTTTTCTTTGATAGAATTACTTTTGTTTAAAACACTGAAAGAGTATTTCTCTGGTTCATCTACTGGCTTCACTGGTTTTGGTTTAGGCGGTGCCCGATTCACAATTCTTTCTTCAGTAGGAGCATTGTCTTCTTCTCCTAAACGTTCGATTTTATACTTGTCATGGTCTGGAATCTTTTTTATACTTATAAGGTGTGTACCATTTGATATCTTTACAACATCTGCGTCATTTTCATCGTCAATTTTTCTAGTTTCGTCTTTCTTAGGTTTTTTGTTCCCCTTTTTCGCTATAGGCATTTCTTTTATTTTATTTGGTGGATCTTCCTTGCTTTGAGAAGCATTGTTATCATACGTTTGTCTTCTAAATGATGGTGGTAACGGTTCCGGTTCGTCTACGAAAAAATGAACGGGTTTTTGCACAGATTCTTTTCTTTCGGTATTTGGAGTTACTTGATCATCTTTATTTTCTTTTGTATAATCATTTCTATCTTTTATTAGAGGATTTTTTCCATCAATGCTTGGTGTTTCTTTACCATCTTTATTTAAAGTTACATTGCTATCAAGATCAGGTTTTTCATAATCTGAACTTTCTGACTTACGAGTTGTTTTGTCTTCTATAGTAAAATATGGTATACTGTCTTTATTTGGAGTTGGCGTAGCATTATTTGGCAACAAATTTTCAAACTTTTCTTTATTAACATTACATTTGGTCTGATTTATTCTGTTTTCTAACATCTTCATTCGTATAGCATGTGCTGGACCCGGTATGACATTTGCAGTCTTAAGAATAACTGGAATTTTTGTTGGTATTCGGTAAGGTCCAGGTTTTATGGCTTGCTTGGTTGCTGTCAGAATATTTGGAGGGGGAGCAAGGCGTATATTTATTATTCTTGAGTCTCCTTTGGGATCAAGATTACGAAGATTTTTAGCTGGAGAACTTTGGCGTTCATCTCGTTTTTGTTCTGGTCCTTCGTTAGGATCATCTTCTATTAAATACTGCTTCTCCCGTTTCTGGACGTTTAATTGTTGCTCTAATTTCGTCTGTAATCAAAAATGACTGAATTTACCTTAGATTGTATTCGCATATGATTTGAGATACAAAATATGGAACCCTGTATTGTTTTTTTATTTATTTGTTTTGATTCACAAAACAGAAATAATTTGTGCTATTATGATTGATAGAAGCTGTGTAGCTTTTAAAGACTTTGTGTTTTAGTTTAGAGACTGGCAATACACAACATTTTCAAAAGTGTCCGTCATGATTCACTTACTGAAGCAAACAGCTTGCTTTCAATAAAGTCAATGATGATATCATTATTATATTATTTTGTGTTATTATAACGCATCATATAAAATTAAACCGTATACATTTAATTGAATGTATACAATCAAATCTTATTTCAATATTTATATTAAATCAAGTAATGTGTAACAAAATATTAAAATATGATAAAATATTTTTAATTTGACACACTTCTAAGTCGAAAATTACATATATGCAACATAAATAGGAAGATCATAACTATTTAAATTAAAATTTATCTATATATATAAAAGGCAATGTCCCGACTGACATATCAACGCCTAACCTAAACCACTAACGATAGAAGTTTGAAATTTTTAGAGGATGTTGATTATAAACTGTAGGCATCATTTAAGAAATATTTTTTGGAAATTCATCCTCTAAAGGGGTGAAATAGGGAATGAAAGTTTGTATGAAACTCTTTCATTTTTAATTTGAATGAATGAAGTTTCGTATTTAGCCTCTAAATGTAAAATAATAAAATACGTCTCTTAGATATTTTTAAATCTCATGCCCTAAAGGGATACAAAGGGATGTTAAAATTTGTATGAAAACTAAATTGTTTATTATCAAAATTACTTGGAATGCAGTATTTATGCTCTCTATTACAATTAAAGAAATACGTATTTAAGGCTTTTTTGAATTTCATCCCTTGAAGGGGTAAATAAGGATGTTAAAGTTTGAATGAAAAATTATTTCTTCATTATCAAAATTAATTGGAATTCAGTATTTATGCTCTTCAATACAATTAAAGAAACACGTTTTTAAGGCTTTATTGAATTTCATTCCTAAAAGGGGTAAAAAGGGGTTTTAAAGATTGTATGAAAACTAAATTGTTTATTATCAAAATTACTTGGAATGCAGTATTTATGCTCTCTATTACAATTAAAGAAACACGTATTTAAGGATTATTTGAATTTCATCCCTTGAAGGGGTACAAAAGGATGTTAAAGTTTGAATGAAAAATAAATTCTTCATTATCAAAATTATTTGGAATTCAGTATTTATGCTCTTCAATACAATTAAAGAAACAAGTTTTTAAGGCTTTATTGAATTTCATTCCAAAAAGGGGTAAAAAGGGGTGTTAAAGATTGTATGAAAACTAAATTGTTTATAATCAAAATTACTTGGAATTCACTATTTATGCTCTCTATTACAATTAAAGAATTACAAATTTAAGGATTTTTTGAATCTCATCCCTTGAAGGGGTAAAAAAGGATGTTAAAGTTTGTATAAAAACTAAATTGTTTATTATCAAAATTACTTGGAATTCAGTATGTATGCTCTTCAATACATTTAAAGAAACATGAATTCAAGGGTTTTCTGATTTTCTTCCCTTAAAGGGGTAAATATAGCTGGTAACCTCCATGCGGGTCTAATCTACGTCAAACCATTCTAAATCGCGACCACGAAGAAGACAACTTTTCATCGAAAATCATCATGAGCAAGCTCTGTGAATATGTGAATAATAGCACAATTATCACCTCTGTGGACCCAAAATCCGCGTACAATCCAGACAGAGTCATTAAATCCGCTAAAATTACTGCATGGTGTGTTTTTTACGCTGGAGGCGTCATCGGGCCGCCAAACCACTTTTGTGGTCGACGAGGTCACAGAGTCATGATCAAAATATTTCTCTATCCTTAGAATGAATAAATTTGAACTAGAGTACATAATGGTTCCAACAGGTTAATGCAACGGCGCTAACTATACGAGCCGCAACCGAAATTCTGAGAGCGGCACTACCCGGACTTGCAGTGGCCAGTAAGATCGCCTGATGTAACTATTCCAGACTTCTTTCTGTGGTTTTTTTTTAAGTCACGAGTCTAAGTCAACAAGCCTCAGACTCTTGAAGCCCACAAAGATAATATCCGCCGGAAGTTCTGGCAAGAGTGATGGCAAATGCCATAAACGGGCCCGAACGTTTATCAATTCTGGCGAAGCGACGGCCACTTAGCCGTATCATTTTCTCGACTAAATGGAAAATAAATTAAGACACCAAATAAATATTATCCAAAAGCTGAAACAAAGTTTTTAATTCAAAAAAAAATACAGCCAGAGAACATCTGGTGATAACTTTTAAGCCACCCTGTATTCATTTTCTATCGTGTCGGTAGTAGGATGCAGAAATTGAAAGCAAAGTGGTCTTCCAATATTTGTACCTCACTGTGGAAATCGATCCTACGAGACCTCCGGAATGAAAGTCTAAAACAGCTCTAGCTATTAGATCAGGCAGGCAGTGCAGATTATGCTTATTTTATATCAATTTACACCATATTTTAATAATTCGATAAAATAATAATGTTGAGCAAATTTTGTGGTCTACGTGAACAAATACGTGGGCGGAAATCTATGTTTAGATAATAATTTGCAATATCCCACCAGAACAGAAAAAAACGAAACAGACAATATCGTGTAGTCCGAAGGCGCAGGCGAAGCTGCGGGCGGAAAGCTAGTCTATATATCGTCACCAGAAAGGCAAAAGTACTAAAGCGCCATTTTAGCTAAAATGAGTTTTTTCTCTACATTAGTCTTGGACTCGTGGTAATTTGAGCATTATTTAAGAAGTTAGTGGCGCTTTAGCATTGTCATTTTTCTTTTTTCTCGCTATGTCTCTTTTACTTACCTAGAGGAATTTACATGATATATATTGTTATTGTCAGTTAGTTTTTTTTCCTTACTGCTATCTGACTGTCGACCCTTGATTAGAAACCTAAAATTACTAATTCGGTTAATTGATGTTGTTTAAGTCATTATTACTTGCCGCAAATTGTAACCAATGCGCCGCTTAGTAAATTTGCCTTACTTAAAAATTGATGGACTTCATGCTTTAGTACTTTTTCCCTTCGAGATTTATAAATAAAAAATCTTTTAAGTAACTTTGCTATAATTATCTACTTTTTATGTGAGTATTAAGCGTATTTATTTTTTTATTTATGTGGTGAAAAAGTGTTTTAGTTACAAATATTTTACTCCACAAAATTATAGTTGTACGTTAAGTATGTCAGCACAAATATCAGCAATCTTTTTTTTGACATGGGTTTGCTCTTGACTCTAGTTTAGGTCAGAGGTGACAGAGACAGAGTCGACGGTAGAACGGGGCAGGTGGGATGATGTCGTGGAGTTCTTGAGCACACTCACTGAAGTACAGTCTGTAGAAGACCGACAACCAGGCAACCTTGCGGCGATGAGCCAAGCTGTGAAGCTTGGCGTCCACTAGTTCAACGTCGCCAATGAGCCTCTTGGCTCTGCGTTCCACTGAGTCAAGCGTGGCAAGCTGATACTTAGCTGAGCCATCCCAAAGGTGGCTGCAATACTGGTACATGCAGGATCGGACTTGTGCTTTGTAAAGCGTTAAAATCTGTCTAGGCGTAAAGTATCGCTTCACGCTATTTAGAATGCCCAGTTGTTTGGCCGCAATTTGGGCTTTGTGCTCAATGGAGGCGCCAAAGTTGAGACTGGATGTCATCTCCATGCCCAGGAGCTCGAGCCGATCAGTCACAAGAACAGACGTACCCCGAAAAGTAGGAGTTTGATCAAAACGACTGTGTTTTGGTGGCGTTAAAGGAGACCAGGTTGTCATCACACCACTCCCTGTCTCCCAGACAAGGCTTAAGGTCAAATCTGTCCGCTTCACCATAGCCTCTCTCAAGGAACGAACTTCGTCCACGCTGGTTTTTGCGCTGGACAAGTATCTCTCTGAAACAGTACTGTCATCTGCGTACCCAACAATACCAGGCTGGAGTAGGTCATTGATGTGCAGCAGGAAAAGAGTTGCAGAGAGAACAGACCCCTGGGGAAATCCGGCATCAATAGCCAAAAGGTCAGAGGAGCATCCGTCAATGACTACGTGGATCGACCACACAAAGCAAAAAGTTTGTATGTCAATCTATCCCAACATAGATCGATCATGTGCAGTATCCAGTCCGCCATCCACCCAGTGGCTTTGCCCTTCAAACGCCGCTTTAACTGTCTGAAAACTAATTGGGAACAAGTTTTGAAGACCGTAGATAACGATCTGCTTAACATCCCGCCTACCTCACTAAAATACGACAAATTCGTAAGCGTAGTCGCACGGAAATATATCCCCCAAGGGTGTCACACATCGTACATCCCCGACATATCCCAGGAATTTGGCAATCTGCTAAAGATGTACGAGCAACTGTTCAACATTGACCCCTTCTCAGCAGAAACCGTTGAAACTGGTAAAAACTTATAAGCTAACAAAACCAGAAATAATGGATGGATAGGGTAACTGGTATTGCCATGAAACATAACAGCAAAAAGGCATGGACCACTATCCGCAAACACATCAGCGTACCACCACTATCTCATACGCCCAGTGCAGTGAAGGCTAAGGAAGTTGGCCACCAACTACTTAATGGATAATCATCACAACGCCCCAACTTTTGAAAGGCAAATCATCACAACGCCTGAGCAAAGTCCCCAAAATGCTAGACAAATTATCACCCGAAAGTGAATCTGTGTGAGACCCATTCTAACTAGCAGGCATCGTCCCAGCCATCCGAAGGCTGAGCTCTGGCAAGGCCTTCGGATTGGACGACATTTCAGTCAAACAGATTAACTACCTCGGCCCAGTATCTGTGTCACGGTTGCTGCAACTCTTTAACCATTCGTCTTTGGATGAGATCTAAGGTCATTTTTTTTCCCAAACCTAGTAAGCCAGATTACGATCCTAAAAACTTTCGCATTATATCGCTCCTCTGCCACACGTACAAACTGTTCGAAAGACTACTGCTAGCTCGCCTTTCAGGTGTCGCCGATCCGAAATGAATGCTGGAGCAAACTAGATTCAGACCTGGAAAGTCTTGCTCCTGTCAGATACTGATCCTCACGCAATTTAACACATCGAGGATGGGTTTGAGACTAAGAAAGTGACGGGTGCAGTATTCGTGGACTTGTCGGCAGCCTACGACACCATTAACATTAGGCACTTGTTTTGGAAGGTAACCAACTTAACAGAGGACCCAAGAATTCTCGAATTCTTAAATCCCTCAAAAACACAATCGTGTGCCTTCCACCTTCGTAATAGTCAAGCGGGCCGAACACTCAACATCTTGTGGCAGGGGGTGCCAATCACTCATAGTCGCCAACCAAAACTCGGCAAAACTTTGGATAGGTCCCTCAACTTTAAGAAAAGTTGCGAGAATGTTAGGCAGAAAGTCCACGCTAGGAACAACCTGCTTTGTCATTTTACATTCACCAGATGGGGAGCGTCTCCCCAAGTCCTGCGAACAACTGGAATGGCGCTCTGCTTTTCCGCTGGCGAATATGCCTGCCCAGTGTGGAGCCGCTCCGACCACTCCAACTTAGTGGATACAGCAGTGAATTAGACATTCAGTAAGAGAAAGGCCGGATTTGTACTGGTTGCCTTAAACTGACCCCGGTATGAATGTTGTACCCACTCATCACCTTTGCACCCCCGGAAATTCGTAGGACTGTGGGAAGCCGCATGGAAAGTACGAAGCAAGAGGGTGACTCACGCCACCCAATGTACAACCACAGCTCGGTCCCCCGGAGGCTCAAAAGTCGAAAGGGTTTCCTTGGCTGTGTGAGCTCGTTTCCGTTGGATAGCAATGTTAGCTCGGAGAGGTGCAAATTCTGTCGGGAGAAGTTTCACTCTGACCACTTCTTCGAGCCTGCGGAGAGCCTTTCACCTGGGCACACGTTGCTGTGGGATATCTGGAAGGGTTAAAACAGACTCCGCACCCAGGTCGGCCGCTATAAAGACAATCTCCACAGGTGGAGGTTCTCGGATGGATCTTGAGTGTTGGTGCGGCGTTTCTCCGCAGCCCTGTTGCCCTGTTGCCTGTTCTTGTGAGCGTCTAATGGCTTTGTCAGCGGACGGCGTTGCCGACTGGGCTAGGCAAGAGATCGAGCAGGAAGGGTTGTCATCGACACGCTAAGAAGAAGAGACTCCACTACTACAATAATCACAGAAAATACAAACTTTTATTCGGGACGGAGGCCAATCCAAAAAATCTAAGATCAGAATCAGTCCAGAGTTATAAATAGTGTAACTAGCCCGACTTTGTTTTATTTTTGAGTTTTTTTTACAGTTGATACAGTAGGAGGATTTTTAGCAAATATACGACAACAAGGCAATAAGTCCAATTATTTTAGATCTTTACACTTAATTATTCGTATAAGTAATAATGACTAAGACTTATTAGTTTGTAATGCATGTTAGTCGTTTTGGCGTTTCTAAAGTTCAATGGATGTTAGTGAATTGTGTACCTGAATATTTTTATGAAGATTAGTATTTTTGTCTTACGAAATGGTCAGAGCATTTATACTAAAGCGACACTATCTTCGGAAATACAGTAATAATAGGCAATATGTTAACTTTAAAACATAGATAATAATATAACAATGATTTTTTGCCTTTAGTCTATTTAAATTGGATTACTAGAAAAAAAGATATGCCAGATATAGGATAAAAAAAGTTTAAATCGCTCTCCTGTAAAATGCACTTTTGGCGCTTTAGTATTTTTGCCTTTCTAGTGACGATATATAAAAGACAATGTCCCGACTGACATATCAACGCCCAGCCTAAACCACTAATGACAGAAGTTTGTTATTTTTAGAGGATGTTGATATTATACTGCAGGCGTCATTTAAGAATAGTTTTTTTGGCAATAATCCCCTAATGAAAGAAGAAGTTTTTATGAAACTCTGTCATTTTTAATTTGAAATGAATGAAATATGGAATTTAGACTCTAAATATAAAATAATGAAATTCGTCTTCAAGCTATTTTTGAATTTCATGCCTTAAAGGGGTAAAAAGGGATGTTAAAATTTGAATGAAATATAATGATGTATATATTTTTGTTTAAAGGTAAAATTACTTGAAATTTAGTATATAGACTCTTCAAAATAATTAAAGAAACACGTATTAATGGATTTTTTTATTTCATCCATAAAAGGTAAAACGGTGTTTGAAAAAAGTTTGTTTGAAAACTAAATTGTTTATTGTACAAATTACTTGGAATTTAGCATTTATGCTCTTCAATACAATTAAAGAAACGCGAAACACGAATTTATAGCTTTTTTAATTTTATTCCTTAAAGGGGTAAAAGGGGTGTTAAAGTTTATGTGAACTGAATGTGCTCGTGGGGAAACAGTTTTCATAAAATGAGTACCCTCTGACTATGTCTTTGAGTTTAAACGATTACAATTCCTCTTAAGGTCTGCTTTGCAATGACCATAAATAAATCTCAAGGTCAGTCCTTAAGTGTGGCAGGCATAGATTTAAGGCAAGATTGTTTCCGACACGGGCAATTTTACGTTGCCTGTCCCAGAGTCAGAACTAGCAGCCTGGTCGTTTTGACAACAGACAGGAAAAAAACCGACCAAGTGCGAGTCGGACCCGCGCACGAAGGGTTCCGTATCATCCGTTTTATCGTAAAATACGGCAAAAAAATCTGGTATGTTGTATGGGAGCCCCACTTAAATATTTATTTTATGCCGTTTTTAGTATTTGTTGTTATAACGGCAACAGAAATACATCATCTGTGAAAATTTCAACTGTCTAGCTTTCACAGTTCATGAGGTACATCCTGGTGACAGACAGACAGATAGTGTAGTCTTAGTAATAGGATCCCGTTTTTTACCCTTTGGGTACGGAACCCTAAAAACACCAATTTCATATACAAAGAAGTGGTTAATTTAATAAAATAAATTGGAGGCCGAGTCACCCACTTCCGTAGGAGTGTACCCTTTGATTCCCTACACGTGGTCCCCGGGTGGTGCAAATCAGGTGGAAATAACTGGTGGTAGGTTTCGGCCGAAGGCTTGCGACCACCGACCGGGCAAAGACGTACCGCCAAGTGGCCTAGCCGTGTTCCGGTTACTATGCTCGGTGTAGCCAACTAGAGGAGTTGGGTCGAGAAAGCTGTTCCATTGCTGGCAGACCAGTCTGACAAGCGCTGTTATGGACGTATCGGGAGACTAGTCGCGGAGGGTAGCGGCATCCGAGGCACGGTACGCCGCTGGCTGACCGCAGGTAGTTGGGGGCCCAAGTAGTGTGCTAGCCATTCATGAAAGGCAGCCCCGCCAACTGTCAAAAAATCTCGGAATGCACCATCGTGCTGGTTGGCAACCAGATGGGGAGGGCCCAATGGACATTCCGGGGGGGGGGGGGCTCGGGCGTCCCCGCAGTCTCCGGACTAGTGCCCCAATGATGTCGTCTTTTCAGTGCGTGTCTGTAGGTTAGCAGCATAGAACCTCGTCTCACTTCCTTCTCCTCACCTCCATTCACTCTACTACAATGATGCCAAGGAATAAGAATATTGGACTAAAACAGCGACTGCACCCCCTCCACCACAAAGTGCACCTCACCAACATTCGAGGTCTGCACTCAAATCTCTCTGCGGTCCACTACCACCTTGAGGCTGAGAAACCAGCGCTGTTTTTCCTTACGGAGACGCAGATAGTGAGTCCGTCAGACGTGTCGTACATATACATATCTTACCCAGGGTTTACCCTGGAGCACAATTTAAGCCACGAGCGCGCGGGTGTGTGTATGTACGCCCGTGACGATACTTGCTATCGGCGTCTCCGTAACCTTGAGGACTACAGATTCTCAACGATTCTCAACGCTGTGGGCTTTATTGGACACAGGTCTGGATAAAATTATCTACGCCTGTGTCTACCGTTCGCACAGCGGAGATCAGGAGACAACCAGGCTCACAGAGTACCTCAGTGAGGCTGCTGACGCGGTACAGCAGCGATACCCTTCCGCCCAATTAGTGTTACTGGGAGAATTTAATGCTTACCACCAGGAGTGGCTCTTCCCATACCAGAGCACTGACCATACTGGACGGACGATGCGTAAGCTTTCGCTTGCGCTAAACCTTACGCAGCTGGTCCATGGAGCAACGAGAGTACCGGACGTTGACTCGCACAAGGCCAATTGCTTGGACCTTCTGCTGACAACAGATCCAGACCGATACTCTGTGTCGATAGCTTCACCGTTGGGTAGTTCCGACCACTGTCTGGTGAAGTCTGTGTCCGTCTACTCCTCGCCCGATCCCAGCCTAAGAGGCAGCCGGCGGGTTTGGCGGTACAGGTCACAGCAGATTGGGATTGCATGCGATCTTTCTTCGCATGCTATCCTTGGCAGACTACTTGTTTTTCTTCAGCTGATCCTTCGTCGTGCGCGGACGCCATGACGGAAGTGTTGCGTCAGGGAATGGAGTACTACATACCGTTCTCTGACGTAACAATGTCCAGCGTTGACCGGCCATGGTTTGGCGCCGAATGTCATCGTGCCGACGCGCTTAATCATGAGGCGTACCTGGCATGGGTCGACGCTCGATCGCGCAAAATGAGGATCGGAAGAAGAGGGCCTTCAACAGGGCTGCCAAGTCCGCCAAGATGGTTTTGCGAAGGACTCGGTTCGCTTGGTGACGGGGACCATCACGGGACACTGCTCACTTAACAAACACTTCCATACAATAGGCATAACGGACAGTCCTCTATGCAGGGCATGCATGGAGACTGAGGAAACAGTTGCGCACGTTCTCTTTGAATGCACAGGGGTCACACAGATAAGAACACAAACCCTCGGGTCACCCAGATCTTACACGGACGTTCTAAGAAAACCAGGAGCCTTAATAAGCTTCTGGAGGGAGGTGGGCTGGTTGGAATAATTCACCCAACGGCCGCCATGGCCCACGCACAATGGTCCACCTGAAGGACTAAGTGCGGAAACCAAACCCCATAACATAGAACATAGGGTCTGTCACGAAAGCCTTATTGGTAAGCTAACTTAATTCGGTCTGCCCGGTGTTATGTGTGATTGGATAGCAGACTTCCTGAGAGATCGGTCCATTCGAGTAGTTATCGATGGCTGCTCATCAGACCAATTGGATATCAATGCCAGGGTCCCCCAGGGGTCGGTACTCTCAGCAACTTTATTCTTGCTGCACATTAACGATCTGATAAAACCTATTTTGTTATGCAGACGACAGCAGTGTTGCTGAGAGATACTTGTACGCACAGGCTACCGGGCCACAGATCCAGTCTCTTCGTGAGGCCATGGTGGAGCGTTTGAACCTGTCCTTGCAGGCAGTCTCCGAATGGGGCGATGCCAATCTGGTCAGGTTTAATGCTACTAAAACCCAGACGTGTCTTTTTTCCGCGAAAAAGAGCCAATTTCACCCGGCTCCAACTTTCCGAGATCTGACCGTGCCTATAACGGACCATCTTGAGCTTCTTGGCGTTATTTTGACATCGACTCTCAATTTTGGCCCATACATTGAGGCAAAGGCGCAGCTGGCTGCCAAAAAGTTGGGGATCCTTGCAAAGGTGAGAAATTACTTCAGACTGGAACAGCTGCTCAACTTGTATCAAGCGCAAGTTCGACCATGCATGAAGTACTGTTCTCATCAAAGACAAAGACAAAGACAAAGATATTTTATTTCAAGTAGGCCACCAAGCGGCACTTTTGAACGTTAGGTACATTAAAATTTACAAGTTATAACAGTTGATTCTACCGTTCATTCGGAAAGTAGCTTGTTATGGAGAAGAATGCACAAGAAACTCCATACTTACTCTTTTAAAGAAAATGTTTTTTTACAATATTTAGTTACATAAGTACATACATTAATAAATTCATATATGTGAGGACAATGCACCCAGAATAGCACTACACACAAACTACGTACAGGCATAAAGTAATTAAAGTACTCACACATGTACTGTGCAGTTATATAATAGATGCTAGAAAAGCATTAACATCCGAAGCAGTTAAGTTATGACCAATCCCAACTGACGGCGTCCGTTCACGAACATGACGCATGAATGGCACCACCCAGCTCAACCATCATGAAGGGAACCGGATGATCCAACACACGCGCCACCATCAGAGAGACATTTGAGAGAGCATGACACACTCAACTGCCAGGGCACACACAAGTCAACGAACGACACACAGGTACAGTAAATGTTAGATTCACAGTTGGGTACATAGTACTCACACACGTGCCGTGCAGTTATACAATACTAAGGAAATTGAGTTTATACAATATCAATATATTCATTCAGTCTACAGCAGTTCCAACAATACTTCAAAACAATAATGTTCTGCATATCACTTGTTTTTGCGCCCTAGTGGATGTTGAGCAGGAATAGCATTTAGCCAAGCATTTTTATCAGTGATGTAATCCCCCAACTTATAATATGCCAGCCTGCATAGTGTGCGTTTTATACAAGTTTTAAATTTCGTCTCGTTCAGCTCAAGAATGTGGGGAGGAATTTTATTGTAACATTTTGTACAGTACCCCATGAAAGATGAAGCTACTTTTGCCAGTCTGAAACCTGGTTGAACTAATTGGTCCCTATTTCTAGTAACGTAATTATGTCTGTCGCCGTTTTTACTAAAAAGATGTAAATTCTTTCTCACGTACATGATTTTTTCATAAATATATTGACAAGGAACCGTCATGATGTTAATGTCCTTAAACAGTTCCCTCAGAGAATCGCGCCGGCGAAGATTATATATTGCTCTGATGGCTCGTTTTTGCAGAATAAAAATTGACTCAATGTCTGCAGCCCTTCCCCATAGTAAGATACCGTAAGACATTATACTATGAAAATAACTAAAATATACCAGTCTCGCGGTATCCACATCCGTCAACCGACGAATCTTTCCAACAGCATAAGCCGCCGAACTCAGCCGCCCCGCAAGGGATACCAAATGAGGACCCCATTGCAACCTTGAGTCCAGCGTGATCCCCAAGAAAACCGTTTTATCGACGAATTCTAGCTTCTCCTTGTTTAACATAATGTCACAATCAGTACTTTTGACATTCGGCAATGAAAATTTTACGCACTTGGTTTTTTTACCATTTAAAACTAAATTATTGGCTGTGAACCAATCCTGAACCTGCCGTAGCGCGTTATTTACGTCGTCAACCTGACAAGTACGTCTATTTATTTTAAAAATTAAAGATGTGTCGTCAGCAAATAACACCATGTTTAGTTTGTTTTCCAATAAACGGGGTAAATCGTTTATGTAAACTAAGAATAAGAAAGGACCTAAAATTGAGCCCTGGGGTACCCCCATTTTCACGTTTAACCCGGACGAATTCACACCGTTTATTTGAACTAATTGCATCTCTGGGATGAATCTGCCAAATACCAGCTTGATGCACTGCAGTCGATCGAAAAGCGGGCCAAGAGGCTCATCGGCGATGAAGCACTGGTCAAGACAAAGCTCCAAAGCCTTGAACATCGTCGTCGAGTTGCCAGCTTGTCGGTTTTATATCGGTTACACTTCGGCGAGTGTGCGATGGAATTGCATGATCTAATTCCACCTAGCCCGTTTCATCATCGCCATCGGTACATGGTGGACTTCCCACCCATACGCACAAAACGTTTTGGGAACACTTATTGTGCGTACAGCTAAGGAGTGGAATTCCCTGCCGGACTCTGTGTTTCCCGACAGCTACAATCTAAGGGTCTTTAAGTCAAGAGTGAATAGGTTTTTTCTAGGCAAGCGTGATTCACCGTCGACCACATCATCGCTTACCATCAGGTGAGATAGTGGTCAAGCGCGAGCCAATAGTATAAAACAAACTAACTTGTTGATGACGACTTTGTTAGTGTAAGCTAATTGGAGTACCCATATCCAGACTGAACAGGAGTGCGCAAAACTCATCACTCTATCGAAAGATGCTATAATTTTAGCAAATGGTGGTAAACATCAATTCTGCTTCAACATTTGTGAAGTAAACAGATGCAAAATATAGCTGATAACCTACAAGCAGGTGTAACCTACGGCAAACCATTTTAAATCGCTACCACGAGGAAGACAACTTTTCATCAAAAATTATCATGCGCAAGCTCTATGAATGTATGAATACGCAAAATTATCACCTTTGTTGCACCGAATATTCGCGTATAATCCAGACAGAGTCATTGCACCCGCTAAAAGTTACTGCATGGTGTGTTTTTTACGCTGGAGGCGTCATCGGCCCGCCAAAGACGACGAGGTCACAGAGCCATGATCAACATATTTCTCTATCCTTAAAAGGAATAAATTTGAACTAGAGTACTTTTTTCCAACAGGATAATGCAACGGCGCTTACTGTACGAGCCGCAACCGAAATTCTGAGGGCGACATTACCCAGACTTGCACTGGCCAGTAAGGTCGACTGATTTAACTGTTCCAGACTTCTTTTTGTGGGATTTTTTAAGTCACGAGTCTATGTCAACAAGCCTCAGACACTTGAAGCCCTCAAAGATAATATTCGCCGGAAGTTCTGGCAAGAGTGATGGCAAATGCCATAAACGGGCCTGAATGTTTATCAATTCTGTCAAAGCGACGGCCACTTAGCCGTATAATGTTCTCGAATAAATGGAAAATAAATTTAAACACTAAATAAATATTATCCAAAAGTCAGAAAAAGAAAGGTCTTCCACTATTTCTATCTCCCGTGGAAATCGATCCCACGGGACCTCCGGAATGAAAGTCTAACTGTACTGCCTTCCAGTTCTAGCTATTAGAACTGGATAGCAGTACAGTTTATGCTAATTTTGTATCAATTTACACGTAATTGTTATAATTCATTAAAATAATAAAGTTGAGCAAATTTTGTGGTTTACGCGAACAAAGACGCGGGTAGAAAACTATGTTTGTATAATTAATTTGCAATATCCCGCCAGAACTGGAAAAAACCAAACAGCCAATATCGTGTAGTCCACACAGGCGAAGCTGCGGACGGAAAGCTAGTTACTTGTAAGAATTGAAATCATAAATAGACAAACAGATGAGTATTCTTACTTTACGCTAATATATGATGACGAAATATGTAATAACTGACTCGATACGAATGAATCCTCTACAGATAGTTATATACAGTGAAAGTTACTTACGGTAGAATTTTCGAGTGCAAAACATGTTGTCATTAAAAGCAAACACACTGGAACCACAATCCTCATGATTTCCATAATATATTCAAGAAAATAGTAATTTAACGCACAGGGGATCGTTCCATCGCAGCGTATGAAGAACAATGGCGATCAACACTGTAATCTTATGTTTTTACTAATTTCCAAAAACATAATTAATTGATTTTCTATGGTGACTAGAATTATAATTATTAGACTGTGTTTTGCGATTTAGTCTATTTATATGCAAAATTGTTATTCTGCTCAGGAATTTGGAATTGTAAGCATGACTCACAAAAAAAATATATATAAAAATTCGATCTTCCTTGGAACGCTGCTTTAATCTTTGCAAATAATGTCTGATGAAAATGATATTTGACTAGACAAATTATCAGAATAAATATGCATCATAAATAAATTCACATGCATGCCCTAGGTACATGGCATGCAACTTTCAAAACTGTCAATAATAAACTGCCAAGAGCTACGTGATTCCGCTAGATGCAAGAAGCACAGATGTGGCGACGCATGAGGGAGACCTCTATGGCCTGCAGTGGATAAGTTTCAGTTGAAGTGATGATGATGATGATGCAACACTCGATATCTCATTTCAATCAATAATTATCTTGTTTGTTACATTCATAAAGATAATGGTACATCTCAAATGGAAGGACTTCAAAGTACAGGCGCCAATTAAAAGACAAAAAATTAAGAAAGAAATAAAGTTTAGACCATTAATGCAAATCTTTATTTAGCATACATAAATCTAACGATATTATAAATCAAACGGTGAAGGGTGGGGTAGAACTCCAACACTGCTGATACAAACACCACAAGAATAGTGACAACTCTACTGATGCTACGTATTAGTAAAATAGTTGATGGAGGTGCGAAAGATCTTCTCAAAGATTTCTGTTCAAACGTTAATACTGCGTCTTCGGGCGGTGTTACCTGAAATTACATAAAGATTTCGTATGAAATCAAATCAAATGAAATAGATCTGAAGGATAATGTTATGAAAATTACTATCGATGAAGACTTTCTCAATTCTTTCTTAAATAAATACCCAAAAATCTTTACAATACTGTGAAACATGTTCACTTATGTGACATCTACAAGTATATTAATTACCTTAAATCCTACGCCTGGTTCAATGTGTGCCGGGCCACTACCTTTGGGGCAAGGCTGGAAATTATGAAATGCTGTACTAACCTCTTTTATGTCAATATAGTTGGTTGATCGACTCATTTAACACACATAATTTTCGTTACCTATATCTTAATCAACATCATAATTATCTTTACAGACTTAATCCCTCTCTAAGACATGGTTTGCTTGTTCTTCATCCCGTTCCTTTTTTGTCTAATTCCTGATTCAAATATAAAAAATCATTCACCTGTTCACTGGCCTTCTCAGCGTTATCATTGGTAGTTTCAGATTTCACGTCCGCGTGTATGGGTTGTGCATGATTCGTTACTATATGTAGTGCACCCGACGCCCCCCTCTTCATCCGAGGCTGCAATAACTGCTGGAAGAAATTGGCAACTGAATTTGAGGTGTCCATACCCTGTCAAATATTATGAATTTCTTCTTCATCGTGTCGATGATTCCATTTACAGTTTTTAATTTAGATGTTGTGCGACCAGAACTCAGCCACGAATTAAGAATTTGTACCATTTGATGTTTCTGAAGCAAAAAGAGCAATCAAGAGAATACTCTGAGTTACTTTGTATGTACGAATCAGAAATGAGGAAATCCTAAAGAATTGCCCAAAATTAAGTGGCAGTGGGAAGGGCACATTGCTCGAAGAAGGGATGGTATATGAGGCCCGGTTGGTCGACACTTGGCGAAACTTATGGGAGACCTATTGTCCAGCAGTGGACGTCTTTCGACTGAAATGATGATGATACATATTTTTGTGATTGTTTACATAGTATAATGCAATCAGCATAAATATTACTTATGAACACACACTTTATGTCACAAATATCAGTGCAGCGCTGGCTCTTGTACTAGGAAAGTCCTGTATCACAAGAGCCAGACCTCTCCAAAAACAGCAAAATAAAAAAGGAAAGGAAAAAGGAGCATGATAGACAGAAAATATAAAAATAATAATATTACAGTTATAGCATGCACACATTATTAGGTATACAAACTAAGATCAAAACGGGACATTGATTTCCTTAAAATTAAAACATAGATAAAATAAAAAAGATAAACATTATTTAAATAAAAAATTGACATTACCTAAATTAAAAATATTAGCAATTAATACATTACAATTATTAACACTGTCTAGATAAGAATAATTAACATTGCATTAAAGTAGAATGAAACATTGCATTTAAATTAACAGGGCAGAGGGTGCTACTCACCCCAAGTGTATGTGAGGGGTGAGTGAGTGTGTAGTATGTAGTGTATAATGTTAGTGATTGGTAATTCAAGTTACGCTTCCAATTTGGTTTTCTATTTCCTCATAGCTGAAATCTTCCAGCCACTGTGTAACCTTTTTCTTGAATTGTAAGTTGTTTAGGTGTTTAAGGTGTTTCATACCCATATCTTTACCGATTTTGTTGTTTATCTTGGTGCAAGATAGAAGTAGAGACTGCCAGCGAAGACGCTCTCAGTCCTTTCAACTGGGCACATGTCCCTCCGCCCGGACGAGATTGGCAACCCAGGAACGACTTATAATATTATTCAGTAATAATAGATATCTACACAATATTGTATACTCTTACCTGATCATCCACATCAATGTGTGCAAGCACAGAGGAAATTATTAAAAATAAAAGAAATTCAAACGTCATCTTTTTGTTCGTTTTTTTCTGAAAATCGTTCTCAGTTTTTATATTGAACATAAAAATTCTTAGGTATAACCACGTTGTTATCAAAACGGTTTATATGATGTATAAAATAATTCATTTTATACTGTTTCCTACATTTTTTATAACTCTATTGGTTTTGATTTGTATAGTAACGGAGATTTCGCTAAAATACAATGTTGGAATTACTGTCGCTTTTTCTTCTTTTTGGAATATCATGTGACGTTCGAGGACACAGCTTTGGTGTAAGTAGTATCCTGTTTATTTATTAACGTATTTATAATAGTAGCCCGCGCAAAATGTTCGTGCATAGCCATTCAGTCAAATACGTTGATAATTTGGGATAATGTGGCTTTTAATGTTGATTGAAAGTTTAAAAGAGCGTACTAAAAAATAATTGCCAGTTTTAGAGATACAATATTTTTTATAATGAAGTCAGGAAGATAATCTACGTACTTAGTTACAGCAAAAAAATAAAGAAATCACAAATAAGTAGTCCCTCTTCAGATTACAACCCACTTAGCAATCTTTACGTGTTACGTTGAGTGTGCGCGTTTTCACAATATATTTTTTTTCGTTGTTTGGGAAATCATCCAATGACTTCGCCCGCTCTGGGTAAAACGGAAGGGCGTGTCAGACTTTTACTGACTAAAACCCACCCGTGTTCATTCAGTTGCTTGTGCCAGGGCCGCGGTAACTCTCTTTCAAATTTATCCGCGACGCTGACAGGATGCGTTTTTACCAAGCTTTACAAGGAAGCTAAGTGGTGCATAGATGCATAGCAAACTGTGCTGTCGAAGAACGTGGTACACACTGTAGTATTATATAATCTATGGTACACAAAAAACAAATTTAACAAGATAAGATTACATATTTTTTCTAGCGTAGTTCTGTGCGACGCTTGGAAAATTATATGATCGTTCTAGTGGATATCTCATGCATTCCTCGCTACGAATCCTCACACATGTATATTAGTGGAAATGCACCATATGGGAGAGTTTAATTAAAATCAAAAAAACAATAACTTTATAAGTTTTTAAACTGTCATGGTCACTAACACTAACATTAACATTAAAAGCGGGATATTTACCATGTTTACTGTTTGTTGTGAGTTCCCGATATTTCGGTGCTGTTGCAAGCACCATGATCACGGATAAACTGAAAGTCATTGCGGGTGGGTGTTTATGAGGAGACAAAACGGTCTACCCTCTTTCTTGTTCGTTTTTTGCACTCAGTACCGCTACCATTGTCACTCACAACTCGATTCTGTTCCCGACACACGAAACTCACTGTGTCCGATCGCGAACTTTTTTCGGCACTTTTTCGGGTTTTACACAGCTGAACGACTGGATTCCAAGCTCTCGACAGCAGTAAACATGGTAAATATCCCGTTTTTAATGTTAATGTTAACAATAAGTTTAATAATATTTTTAAATGACTCACCTACAATTATGGCAGCAGAAAAAGTGAAAAAGTTTAGAAAATGCATTTTTCCACTTTCAAGACCATTTTAACTTTTGAAAACCTAATATTCCTTGTTTAATGATGCAACTGTACAAGTTCAACAACAACTATACAGGTCCCCAAGACACAGGTCCTACCTATTTTGGGGACCACCGTCCGTACAAACAGATTGTTATTTATTTATATATACTTTATTGTACAAAGAAATCTTAAAACAAAATCAAACATACAACAGGCGGCCTTATCGCTTTCCGCGATCTCTTACAGGCCACCAAGAACGGAAAGAGATAGCCTGGACAAGATATGGGGTTGCACTTGGAGCAAATTTTCCAAGAAACATTTAGTAGTACAGAGTATTTATTAAATACTAAAATAAATACATACATACATCTAAATATACAGGCAAGAAAACAATGCAACAAACAAGAACTACAGTGCAATGTAGTGCTCCTTTACAAGTCTCTTTTAAACTGGTTGTGATTGCGCGCGTTTTATTGTCACAGGCAATGCATTCCATAGACGAGTGGCCTGTAGTGGAATGTATGGTTTACTAATGATAAGCATAAAATATATTCCCATAATTTACATTGGCATAATGAAATTCAGCATAACGATCATTATGCATAATATTATTAGACATGTTATATAATATCATAAATACTGTTGGCATAATAATAATGAAGCATAATTTTATCATGCAGAATGTTATTAACGCAAAATTATATTTACACAAAATGCTCTTTAAAATAAAATAACATGTTCGAGGCTCAAGGGTGGCCCAAGGGCCATTTTTTTTTATTTGAACACATAGGAATGAGAAGCAACCAAAGACGTTTTTTTTTTTAAATTGTTGCGATATTTTTCTTCGCACGGGGTTTAAATTGTTTTGTTTATTTAATTATATCAATATCTCGTGTTTCCTGTGTGGGTCACAAATACATATTTTCTCTTTCTTATTCTTTGGTATTATGCTATAAATCTGAAGGAATAAAATACAAACAAATATATAGATATTTGTTTGTATTTGATGATGAATGCGTAGGGGAGATAAAGAGCCGTTGGCAGGTACTCGTGTCCCGGTAAATTTAAAGTGCCCTCGGGAAATCAATGGGCAGTAGGCTTATTATAGTGCGGCCGGGCTTAGAAAGGTGGCAACCACGATATTTATAGCTCTGATGAGATAAAGCCAGTGGCGTATTGGTTTAACGATTGGTTTATTTGTATTTGAAAGTTTCAACAAGGTAATGAATGAAGGAAAAAGAGAGATCAGTTTATTTGCACCAAGTATGATGCAAACGGGAAACGAAGAGAATAACTTACTACGAATAGGGACAAAACGGCCATCAATCAGTTTAATGCTAGGACTCGTGTCGCGAAACAAAGTAACAGCGTTGGTTTGCATGCTTTTATTTAACTTGCAATGTATGTATGTTTGTTCGGGTCTTGTCTAAATCTTGCAACTGAATTTTAAAGCACATTCAAGCACAAGCATTTTCCTCGACCGATTAAGAATAAATTTTGCATACACGTTTTGTTTGGATGATAATGCATGATTAGGTAAGTGACGACATTTTTTTTTTTTTTTTTTTTTTTTTTTAATATCGTTGCCCCACACTAGGAATTTCTTCCTGTATCGTGGGTGCGTTTACAAACATATAAACTCACATACACAAACACCCAGAGCCGGAACAACTATCTGTAGGTCATACAAATATTTGTTCCGTGCGGGAATCGAACCCGCGACACGCAGCGCAGCAGTCAATAGCTCAACCACTGCGCCAACCGTGCGCTCATTCTACATTCTAAATTCAATATGGCGGACGAAATTCAAGATGGCGGTCTGGTTATTTTTCGTGCACTGCCATCATATGAGTATCAAATGAAAAACTAATATGAGATAAATAAAACTGTTTTCACAAAAATTTAACTTAAAAGTATAAGTGGAAGTCGGTGTTTTGCTTTTGAAGTCGGTTTACTTTTTTGTGAAAAGGTTTTTATTATTTTGTTTAATGCAATATGTTTTTTTTTAACGTAATATGTTTTTTTAATTTTGGTTTTTTTTTTATGAAAAAGTTTTTATTTATCTCTTATTAGTTTTAGTACACCATCACTAAAAATGAGCAAGTTCAATAGTAAGGTACCTAAAGGATTGTCGAAATACCCATAATAACTCAATTTACAAATTCGTGTTGTTTATCACTAAGGTGTTTGGTTTTATGCTTTATATCTAGAAATCTGCTGGACCAGTTTTTATGTCACTTGCATTATTTCCTAAGTTGAAAGATATCCAATCTAACACAAAAACAATGATCACGATCCGATAAGTAGATTCGGAGCAATATGCAGACATACACACATAATTGCAATTATGAGGCACACGTGTTTAGAAACTCAAATAGGGTATCATATGTAAGTATTGTACTGTTCTTCCTTTTTTGTTGAAGTTGGATAAACAGATATATAAGGAAACCATGTCCTAGAACAAAAAAATCGAAGACATGTGACATCAACGAACCCGCACTGGGCCTGCGTGGTGGATTAAGGTCCATTCCCTCACTCTCAGAGTGGAGGCCTGTGTCCCAGCAGTGGGAAGATTAAAAGGCTGATGATGTTGATGATTTACATTATGGAAGCAATAAATTTAAATTGAATTTGCCCATCTAACCTCCACAATCCAGTAACTGGTTTAAACGATACCGCTCTTGGTAAGACTGGTTATTAATTTATCATACTTTTGGGCATCTTACAGTGACTGGCTTTAGTGTGACTTTACACACCGATTGAATTACATACTTCGATATAAAATACATCGCGATATAGAGTCACCCATTACTGGTCGAATCCTTAAAGGTCTACCCATGCAGATGTTATTACACGAGTCCCTTCATAAAGGCAATATTTTTTAGCCATAAAAATAAGTCTTCTGATAAAAATCTTATCACAGATCTGTCTAAAGACAACTTCTTAGGGATGTATTTGTAATCAATACCTGTTGAAGTGGAGTTTCTTGTCCATTGTTCTCCATAACAATCTACATTTGCGAACCAAGGCTTGCGATTGAGCTGCTTCTTAAATTCTGCGTTGAGCTGCACGGTTATTGAGAAATGCGTGCACTGACTTGAGAAAAGAACCAGCCAGATTGAGTGGATCTGTCCCCACTCAATCTGGCTGGTTATTTCCTCAAAATACCATTTCAAACATCAATTTACATGGTCTTCACATGATCTAACCAAGATTTTGTCTGGACTTTAAAAGAGACTGTGACCTCTGAGTAGTCAGATAGGAAACGCCGACCTCATCTAGTTTTAAAATATAATCGACATGTAAAAGTGTTTGTACAAACCAACTTACAGAAATAAAATCATTTATCATTTAATTTATATTTTTTTACTGTACATTTTGCCATTCAAACGTTTCATGGCCTAGTTGAAATAAATAATTTAATTTTATTTTGACCCTACCCACCATTATTCTATACCTCCTTCGTTTGTCTCAGTCGAAGGCCTATCGATAAGGTCGTGGAAGTACCTTCCATCCGCTGACACGGCTACCTATCGACCGCTGAATATATTAGTGGAATGAAACAATGTTGACATGACAGCCTTACGTTCGGGAAGGAAAATCTATGAGGATTATACGGACCGTTAAGTTGTGAGGAAATCTATGAATTGGAGAAAATGTTGTGAGGTAAATTATAAGGGTGGAGAACTTATGGCCCCCGACACGGGAGGTTAGGTTTAAAACGATGACCAGGGCCGGAGTAAAGAAACAATGGGTGGACTGTGGGATGATGGACTGTGGTGTGTGAATGATGATTCTGAAATGACGATCAATTGAGAATAATGGGAGTAGAAGGTTAAGGGCAAGAGTATAAATGGTGAAGATATAGACATTTTAAGGAAGATACTTCAGGGAGTAACTTTGAAAGATGATCTTGACTTAGGCATTCAGATTTAGAAAGTCACGAAATAGCGATGGGTGGAAAATCCCAAGTGGATTATATAGTTTTTGTGATATTAAATTGGTTTGAAGAAAAATAATGATCATTCAATTTATTTCTTTACTTATAACCCTTCAGACAAAATACCCGTCAAACAAAACTTGATTCCACGTCACAATTTTGAAAAATGAATCCCCGCTAAACATCAATACAACAGTCAACAGTAAACTTTTGTCCATAAAAACCCTACAGGAAAAAACCCTTAATACACAACACGACAAAAGAGTTGTGAATGGAAAGGCCGTTCTTACATGAATATTTTATGAAATAGTTCTGAAGTGACCGCATGCAGTTGTCAAGTCGTTACTTATTCACTTACAGCAGTGTGCGCTTGGTATCATTTTCTCATGAAATGGTGTGAGTTTAAAGATAATTCATGTTTTTATTTTATGAAAGAGTTGGCTGGTCTCTCACAGATAGGAGGCCTGTGCCCAAGCAGTGGGAACATTTTTACTATTTATTTGGCTCACCAACAATTGTATACACTGGTATAGGCAAATTAAAAATAAGCAAAAAATCAGAATAGAGTGTAACAAACACTTACCGTCTTATTAATAAACGTGGACTAAGGTAAGAATAACTTTATTCCAAGCATTAGGTTGGTACTAAAAAAAATCCGTATTAATAAACACGGAATAAGGAGGGATTACACTAATCTGACACTAGACTCGGACTAAAAGTTAAACCATGGTGCCAGCTAGTTTAAGGTCGGAATAAGAGTAGTGTAACTATGGCAACCACAATTTTTTTAATTTTTTTGCATCGCCCTATTCGGGCAGGCTAAGGTCTTAGACCATACCGCCTCGTGTTCAGTGCATAATATCCGTCTTGAATTCTTTAGTATGCATTAGAATGCGGATGCAACAGATTCTAATGTTTTTTGGAGTATTTGGCAGCAAATTGTATCAAATCAGCCTTCCCAGTAAGCTTTGCGGGAGGTAGTCAATACTACAGTAAAATTCTCCGCTCCACTATCCCGAGATCGCTTCTGTCAATGCTTTCACAGATTGACCAGTTGCGTAGACAGTTGAGACATAAAACTACACCAATTTAATATCACAATATCCACTAGGAATCAATTTGCAAATAATATTAACAGCCGCTGAACTACACTCGAAAAATCCCGCCAAAAACTCTCGCAACCACAATTATTACATTATAGACTCTGATTTTTTATTTCGTAGATGTGGAACATTAAAAACAAATAAGGTCATTGGCAGCTGTTTAGCTTTAGTTAACGAAATTACAAATTAATTAATTAATTAATCATCATTTTATGTAATTTTTAAGTTTAAAGGTAATACCACAGAACAAAAAAAACATCACATCACATCATCAGCCTATTAATATTCCCACTGCTGGGACACAGGCCTCGTCTCTGTGAGAGGGAATGGGCCGTAATCCACCACGCGGGCCCAATGCGGGTTGGTGGATGTCACATGTCTTCGAATTTTTGGTTCTAGGACATGCCGGTTTCCTCACGATGTTTTCCTTCACCGTTTTTGAGAGCAGTGATGGTGATGAAATAATTTACACAAAGTAAAGTGCCTGCCTGGGTTCGAACCCACGACCTACAACTTGTAAGTCGCGGCCGATACCATTGGGCCACCACTGCTCTCACAAAAAAAAACGCATACGATAATTTGAAAAGGAGGGATCCTTCACCTTTACTGTCAAATCTCTATGGCAGATGTCATTTTTAGTTTTTTTTTCTACATAATGTCTTCAACTTGCTTATTTTTCATTCACTAGTTCATTCTTTTTACTTTTAAATTCAACTGGGTTGCCAGAGCTTACGCGTAAATCCAAGACTAAGAAATGAATAGTTAGTCCGATGTTATTCCATGTTTATTAATAACATTGCTAGATCTATGTTAATCCTTAGTTACTCCGGGATTAGCTAGTCCAAGAGTAACTTCGGAGTAAGCTGGGAATACGCCTTTTTTATTAATAAGACTGTTACAGGTAAACTCTGCTTGCATACAAAACGTTGTCGTAACTTAAAAGAAAACAGAAGATAGAAATAAAAGACTACACTATCCAAGTTGGACTAAAAAACATAATAAAAAAATTAAACTAAATTAAACTAAACTAAATTAAACTAAATTAAACTAAAGTAAACTAAATTAAACTAAATTAAACTAAATTAAACTAAATTAAACTAAATTAAACGAAATTAAAATAAATTAAACTAAATTAACCTAAATTAAACTAAGTTTTACAAAAATTATATTGGGCAATAATTATGGTTGCCACACGCAGTGAGATAATGCAGGGCTAGGAAACTCAATTTTCTGGTAGGTACTTATGAAAACTGGCTTTTAATTTGCTCACTACCAACATTAAAAGGCGGATGATTATGATGAAGTGTTGGCTGGTAATTTTAACTGTAGAAATCGTATTAGGTGCGAGCAAATGCGGGGAGCTTCAAATTCAAATTAGCAGCCTTAAAGTCATTGTATTCTGCCTGCAAGCAAGCGTGCCAATTATTTATGTTTTTATGTTAAACTACCGTATTTTAATTTAAATTTTAATATCTTTTATGTCTTAAAAAACACATAAAAGGCAAATAAATTAAAGTAAACATTATAAAATAACAAATTGTATCTGTGAACTTTTTATTGTGTTTGGCTGTATGGCTCATTTTCTTTGCCTTAATATAGATACATTTATAAGTAGATACGTTTATGCACTTGTGCACAAAAATCGATTTTGTGCAGCCTATATCCTACACAAATAAGCAATTTCAGAGCATGAGAAGTGAAAAATAAATTAACGACTTCCAAAACAAAACAATACAAAGCGAATAATAACTTCCTTTTCGGAAGTCGGTGTCTTTGGTAACTACCTATCTTTTTTCGTTTTTGGCACCGATTTCCTAAAAAAAGGTAGTTTGGCAGTCGGTTTTCTTTTTTTTTATGGGTCTAAATGAGAAGCACCAGTTTTCAAATAAAAGAATTATTAAAATCGGTTCATAATTGACGGATTGATCGGGTAACAAACATACAAAAAACATACAGTCGAATTGAGATCCTCCTTCTTTTTAAATGGGTTGAAAATATATTAAGGATTGGAAACACTTATAAAAAAATGACAGTAGCAGATATACAGATCAAATTAAATTAATTAGTGATACTGCCTGGACGTGACATAAATACAATATCGCATTTATAAACCTGCCCCGTACCCTGACGAGTCAAAACTATCATAGTTCGACTGTAAAAAAGGGACAGATATATACATGTCATATACACCTGTCCCTTACGCACGCTCAAAATAACCTTACTCTAAGAGCTTATGGTCACCCCCCTGTAACATTACATTAACACAAATCTTATCAAACATTGTTAACCGACATAAACCGACTAAAAGGCAAATACAACACCGCTCTTAAATATTTTAGAAGCCAATCAATACACGGCCATAATTGGTGCATTAGTTTCCTTCGAAGGCCGACCCAATAAATCACACATTACACTGTCACAAAAATTATTAATATTCCTTTTAGTTGTGAAAAATGAGCTGGAATATATTATTAAAACGGGGCAAATAACAGGCTTTAGTCGTATTTTTTAACAGTAATGAGGTTTAATAGGATGTGTTTATTATGAGCACTTTTGTAGTGGCCTAGTGATATCAACCGCTACTTATAAGTTGTAGGTTGAAACCCAGGCAGGCGCTTTACTTTTTGTAAATTATTTCACCACCACTGCTCTCAAAACGGTGAAGGAAAACATCGTGAAACAAAAATTCGAATACATGTGACATCCACCAACCCGCATTGGGCCCGCGTGTTGGATTACGGCCCATTTCTTCTCACAGAGAGGAGGCCTGTGTCCCAGCAGTGGGAACATTAAAAAGGCTGATGATGATGATGATGATGGTGTGTAGTTACTGCATCGGAAAAGCTTGTGGCTAAATATAACAACAGCCACACGGATAAATTCTTGGAGCTTGCGAGGTCGAATCGTGAATAGGTCACTTTACATTACCACAGATAATATAATACTAGCTTACTAGCATACAGATGCAAAGAAACCATGCCGACGTAATTAGCGTTTTTCGTCTGATTAAACTGATTATTTTGACACACACTGTCATAGGCCTTCTCCAAGTCAACGAAAGCACAGTAGACTTTTTTGTGCTTTGCCAGATGTTTTTCAGCTATGCAAGTAGAAGATCTGATCCATACAGCCCATTCCCTCTCTAAATCCTACTTGCTCGTCCCTCTCAATTGTTCATCCGTCACTTTTACCACTCTATTTATTAAAACTTTCGCATATAATTTGCCTACAACACTCAAAAGACTAATGCCGCGGTAGTCTTTACACTACTGCTGTTTTTACTGCCTGCTATTGGGAAGTTTTTATTCTTAAAGTACACTGCGTTCTGTATGAATCCAAATTTGATACTGAAGTTCCATCCGAATAAGGCCGATTCAAATGCGGCTAAATAAGTTGGGTTTACTAAAGGCTGACAAATAAGTAGCTCCATTATCAACCTTTCTGCTTCCTTTCATGAGATCTTCTTACCAATTAAAATTCATCAAGACGATTCAAATGAGCTCAAACATGATGAGTATAGTAGTAGGAGTGGATGGAAAATAACATTTTTATATTTCGTCTGAAGCCGTCACAAGGCCATATCGGCATTACATATAGCCCTATTAACGCATATGCGATTTACATAAGCCATTGGCATAAAAAAGTACCTAAAATCATTGTAATACTTTAGAAGAGAATTATGATCTAGTGTAAAACCCCTCCCTCAAACAAAATACTGCCTACTGAGCTTTTTGTATTGACTAGCCTAGGCATCTTTTCTTTTCTTTCTTTCATTGTATTCTTAAAAAAAAAACGTTGCCCCACACTAGAAATTTCTTCCTGTATCGTGGGTCCGTTTATACAAACATATAATCTCACATACACAATACCCAGAGCCGGAACAACTATCTGTAGGTTATACAAATATTTGTTCCGTGCGGAAATCGAACCCGCGACACGCAGCGCAGCAGTCAATCACTCAACCACTGTGCCAACCGTGCGCCCACATCTACAATCTCATTAACCACCATAATGTAACTCTAAAAACCTTACAGTAACCCCTAATAAGGCCTTAATATTACCTTCTTGTTATTCTTAAGAGCACTTATTAGAGAGCAGTGGTGGCCCAGTGGTATCGACCGCGACTTACAAGTTGAAGTCGTGGGTTCGAGCCCAGGCAGGCGCTTTACTTTGTGTAAATTATTTCATCATCACTGCTCTCAAAACGGTGAAGGAAAACATCGTGAGGAAACCGGGATGTATTCAGAACCAAAAATTCGAAGACATGTGACATCCACCTACCCGCACTGGGCCCGCGTGGTGGATTACGGCCCATTCCCTCTCACAGAGAGGAGGCCTGTGTCCCAGCAGTGGGAACATTAATAGGCTGATGATGATGTGATGTTATTCTTGGAATGTTTCTAGAATAAAATGCTGAGCGATGCGGATCTTCAGTCAGCGTTGATGCCTCAGGAGTTGAATCCAGCCGTCGTTTTCGATAAGGTACTCGTTGAAAATTCATAGCTAGTATCATTTCTTCCTTGTCACATATTATACAGACTCTCGTTTGACCAGGTAATTTGAGAGGAGTTAACATTGGGTGTCTGTTATCCATAAAGCCATTCTTTTTCCGAATTGTTTCTAAAACCAATCGGTTTAGCTGCTCTAAAGCAGCTTACCTGTGTGGCAACCGATTGAGAGATTTTTACATAGGCAACTGTAGTTGAAGTAGTAGTGAAGGTTGCGGTGATACGCTGGATGCGGGACGCACGGGACCGATCAATGTGACGACGCTTGGGGAGGCCCATGTCCAGCAGTGGTACGTCTTTCGGCTGATATGATGATGATGAACTGTAGTTACTAGGAGTCTAACATATTATATGGTTTTCGGCAACAATGGGGTTCCTATAGTTACAGAGAAGTACAATGTAGAAAATCAGCGTTAGATAGACACAGGTTTAAGAAAAGAAAGAGGGGTTGGTTTCTACAGCTCCCCCAGTTCAGGTTTTCAAAACCGTTAAAAAACAGACAGATTTTCCTAGGATGCTCCGTGGCGCGCGGTCTTCCCACTAGGGCGTCAAAGACGGGACACCGACGTGGCTACCGACACGTTGCCTCTACCACTTGAGTCAACTGTACCGCAGACTCTGAAGCTTTACAGCCGAATTGCTACGTTTGTAGCCCTTGCCGTCGGAGCGTTCGTTGAAGTTATTCTGTACATAATTGAGTTTTATTCTGTTGAATGAATAAATAATAGATTAGTATAGGTATGTGTGTTTTATTTGAATTCTCCATGAGATTCTCCGCAGATCATGTAAAGAAAGAAAAACGTTTATTTGCGCCACCAGGCATGACGCATACCATAAAAAAACAAAGGAAACACTTAAATGCAAGTACAAAGTATGCGTCACAACTACGCAAAACGGTCATCGCTCAGCATAATAATAGGCGCCACAGTACCGCCTACTTTGCAGGGGCTGTTTCTGTTTTAACGCCGAAGAATCAGCCGCCCACGTAATACTGGTATGCGAGGCCGTGGCATCTCAACGCGAAGAAATTCTCGGAACAGTGAGGTCGCTCCGTGAAGACTGTGAAGCTCCAGGAAGCATCTATGCTTTTGGACGGAGCTAGGCTGGCTATGTTGCTCAGTACCCCCACGCACAACGGACCGAATGAGAGTCTAAGTGAGGCAACAGGAGTACCTACTACTATTACTGCTACGGCGGCTAATTTCAGTACTCAGACCAAGAGTAAATAAAAGGCAAAACTGACTGACTGACTTACCTATCAACGCTGAGCCGAACCCGCTGAGTTGAAGTCTCTTATATGCTGTAAGTGAGCACTAAGATGGATTTCTGGAAATTTATCTCCAGTGTGTGAAAAAGGTGATGGGTTGTGCAAAAGGTGAATATAGGTGCAGGGGTGCACCTGCAGTATACAAACATGTTAGCATCTATTTTTAAGTCCATGTATTAATTAAATATAATTTATTTAAAATGCAGATGATTTACAGTCCATTTCTTGTTAGTAACAAATACTTATAAAACTAGTGTTAGTAAGAGGTGCAGTCAAGGGTCAAAAGTGCAGTCATACTCTCCCAAAACTCAAATGACTTGTTTTTGTAGAAGTTAAATTATCCACAACTGATTTAATATTTTGTATGGAAATTAAAGTATACATTATTCCTACTAACCGCGAAAAGTTGAAATTCTGCTGCCTACAAAAAAATTGCCTTTTCTGTTTTGGTAGTGACTGCAATTTTGACCCTTATAGTACATTCCAAAACAAATAAACATTTACAAAATATTGGAAAATTTCACGAGAAATTGACTAAAAACAAATTGACAATTGATTAAATTTAAAGTTTTATTAATCAAAAGTATATAAATTAGAAATGAAAATGTCAAAAGTAAAAAGATTTAAAATGTCAAGAAGATATTATATAGAACTAGCATCATCTTTCCTTATCCGATCGCTCTGTGTCGCTTCCAAATCGAAACTGACCCACGACGAACCCGACCGCTCTTTATATAGCACGGAAGATGTTTCTAGAACGTTCCATACTGTTCTAGATAATTCGAGAATCTTCCAGAACAATCGACTATCGAATTCACTGTTACCGAAGCGACTAGAAACTTCCATTCGACACGAGAAGATTAGTTCCGCTAGTCGATAATAGATGGCGCCACTAGTAACGACTTAGTTCTTCTACTCGTCACTAGATGGCGCTGCCCTATATTGTAACAATACAAGTAAAATAAAATTAAATGTATTAGGGGGCGGGTATATTGCCAAAAATACTCCGAGCTGCAAATTTTCAGATGGAACCAAGGACCCAGCAGCAGAGCTTGGAACCACTAGATGATAAAGGTAATCTAGTGTAATGTAATTCTACAATAACATCAAATCCGCCATTTGAATATTACGTGTACCTACTCACAATATGTATCGATTCTCATTACCTATATCACATTTACAGAATGCAACCTTTCTCACCATGATAAAAGAAACATTATTGCAGTAAGTGCTATCGATCTGTCGTGGAGGAGTCGCCATGAAATATTCAAAGGCTTGAGCGATTGGCTGCGTGCTATGTGACGTTCTGTAGGTAGCTCGATACCTACTACGTATGCATTTCGTTTCTGAATTTTATTCTAAGGTGAAATCATCTCAGGTTTATTATTTACCGACTTCAAGAAAAAGAAGGTATAAATATTGTTGGAATTGCACCATATTCATATATGTTCCTCTATATAAGCTTCTAAACACGTATGCAAAATTTCATAAGTGTATGTATGTATGTTTCTCCACACATATCTCCGAAAGTAGTAACCGGATCGTGATCGTTCTTTTTCTATTGGATTAAGTGTTTCTCAACTTAGGGAAAAGTACAAGTTCCATCAAAATCGGTTCGGCAGTTTTCAAGATATGGAACATACAACCGAACTCCTTAACGATAAACAGCACGAATGTGTAAATTAAGTTATTATGGGTATTTTGTCAATTCTTTAGGTAACTTACTATATAACTTGCTCACTTTTTAGTGATGGAGTACCAAAACTTAAAAGGGGAACATAAAACATTTTTACAAAAAAATTACCGACTTCCAAAGCAAAACACTAAAATGGGCAAAGAAACATACGTTTCGGAAGTCGCGACACCGCGGTGTCGCAAAACAAAAAGAAAAGGTACCAAAGTGCTATTATTATTTACTAACAGGCGGCCGAGTCTCCACTTGCGTGTATTAAGTACTTTCTCTAATATCTTTGTAAATTATGTGCTATTTTGATGTATGAGCTGTATTACTGTAAGGTTTCATCAAAACTCGTTCGTTCGCTTTTACGTGAAAGTATAACAAACATTTTCATAAACTTTCACATTTTGTATAATACTTGTAGTATTTATTATTTCCAGCCTTTTCTGGCCTCTTCTTTCTTCCTTCCATTCCACCTGGTTTAGGCAATTAGGCACTACTGGCAGCTTCTGATGATACTCATCTCATTCAACTACCTGATGATAATGGACGCTCTGACGTCGGACATACAGGAAGAGGCACCCTGGTGTATGCTGTTTACCTATGACATTGTGTTGGTTGCCGAGAGTGGCTTAGAGGTCCAGAGCAGATTGGAGCTGCTGTAGTAGCGCAGACTGGAGAGTGTTGGCTTGAAATTTAGCAGAATCAAAACAGAATACTTGTTTTTCGATTTTGTCTGTGTCTCCAGTTCCGTGCCTATAGCTCTCGCTGGAACACCCATGCCGATCTGCTCCAACTGCATGTACCTAGGGTCGCTAGTCCAAGGGGATGGCGAGGTAGACCGAGACGCAACGCACTGGATGAAATTGGGATGAAATGGTAACAAATCACTGGAACCACTGCCCAATTTCTCACAGGACATGGAAACTTTAAAAGTAAATTATTTTCCTTCAAGCTCGTTACCTCGCCTATATGTCAATGTTCTACATCTGACTGCGAATATGTACAATCAAAATATGTAAATCTGCACATCATATATTCTTATGGGAGTGTATTCTTTGGTAGAATGAACACAATAGTATGTTGGATAATGTACAGACTGCATCCGGAGTTATTTATAATACGGACCTTGTGGAAACTAGAAAAAAATCCGTGCGTTCAAGTGTTTTTGCCATACTATTATTGGAATCAAATATAACAGCTCACAATGTTACGACTTATTTTTTTTAATGTAAATTTTTATCCGTGGTGCTAGGCAATTTGGCAATTATCCCAGTTGTAAACGACCCTTTGTGCCTATTGGCCTTGTTTGTTTTGTCTCCTGCTTGATATGGAGGGAAGTGGAAATATTTTTTTTTTGTTTTCCTACTCCTCCTTTATTCTTTTCTGATTAATTTCGTTGCGGGATCCAAGACAGTTAAATTAATTCTTCGGGACTTCGTCGAGCTTCATTGCATCGGCGATTTTCTTGTGGCCACCACTGTTGATTCTGGCTTTCAGGAGTTGCAGCGCCAGAATCAATAGTTTGGGAATAGTGCGGTGGGATTGTCCCAAAAAAAAATCATTGGAACAACGTGCGACCCACGGATGTCCTTCAAGTTAAAGGGGAAAATTTACAACTCCTTGATTTAGACCTGTCGTACTGTATGGATCAGAATATTAGACTGTGAAAAAGATAGATGAAAAGAGATTCTTTTTCACAGTCTAATATTCTGCGGAGCGGAGCGGAGTGACAAGAATAGATAAAGTGAGAAATGAGTATATGATATAAGAGGATGTTTGAAAGTGGCGCCAGTGACAAATAAGTTGAAAGGAAACCGTTTGACCTGGTATTGTCATGTGATAAGGAGGGATGAAACGCATGTTACTGAAATAGTTATGAATATACGTAAGTAAGTAAGTAAAATCGTTTATTTATAACACAAGTCACGTTTCACAATAAAATATCTTAAAAATATAAAAGAAGACTGCTGAAGCCTGAACTAGGTTGAACCTTTGTTTCAGGCTATAAAGTGCTTAAAACTTCTAATAATAATAAATTAACAATGGTATAGCTTGTATATGAATACTTAAATTAAAGACAAAGCAAAATTATTATTTTGTTACAGCCAGGAGGTTTTCTGTCTCTCCGTAAGAGATGCGAAGTAGATGTTCAAGAATAGTCTTTTTACAGCTAAAATAATTTATTTATATAAATGTGGATGGATGGAGAGGGAGAAGACGGCCAAAGAAAAGATGGATGGACTGTGTGAGGAGATGATATGAAAGAAAAGGGAGTCAGTGATAGCGTGACGGAGGACAGGACGATATGGAAGAAGAAAACGTGTTGCGCCGACCCCAAGCAACATTGGACAAGGGCAGGAAGATGATGTGCTAAACGTGATAATTGCCGCGCGGATCAATTTCAAATCAAGTTAGATTTTTGTCAACTAAGCCTTAAGAAAGAGTATTATGTTACCCAGTTATTAGGTTGTGTATGCAGTAGTATATGCTACAATATTATAAATATGATAGTCTGTATGCAACGGCTGAACAGATTGGGATTACATTTGGAACATGACTCCATGAGTAGAATGGGTAAAGACGTAGGTGTTATTATCCCAGTCCCGTAGGGTATCTTTCGACTTACAAGCGGGCGACGCCACTGCTTAAAACTAGTCTCGAATACACCATAATGCAACAAGTTCATTTCGTACCGTACTGAATTCCGAAAATATTTCGATATATGTCGCTTTCAGATTGACATTCCAAACCGCAGAGCTATCTCCCAAATATATTGGTTTTCAACCGACTTCGCAGAAGCTAATAAAAGGGTTCGGAGTTTGAACTCCCATATAGACGTGACATTATGTTGTACATCAATGCCAAGCTATGTGAATACTTTCATAGACAGGTATTAATTTCATGTTGTTTGCTTTTATGTGGTCTACAGAATTAGGAACTGATCCAATTACGAATTCCATAGACTTTTCTATCCCGCAAATATGCAATTATATCATTTAATTTCAAACATGTATTTGATAGAAATACTTGTTTATCATCATCATCATCATCATTTCAGCCGAAAGATGTCCACTGAACATATGCCTCCCCCAAGTGTCACCAGATTGACCGGTTCCGTGCGTTTCGCCTCCAGCGGATGCCCGCACCCTTCACGAGGTCACGCGGTCGTCACTTCAGACGGGGCATATCCTGCGAGGAGGCCGCACACTGGCACTGTGTTTGAGATGGGCTTAAATGAGATGAGATGCGCGGATGAGCGGACCCCGTCAGTTTTCGCTGATATCTCTTTGAGGCGCGCGTGGAACACCACGCGCCGTCGACTCGGGTCTGGTCTTATCGGACGACGAGCTACCCATTAATCGCCGTCCGCAAGCCCGCGCCTATGGTGGCCGGGAATCGGCTTGCTGCGATGGCCTGGGGCATGAGGGCGTCTCCGTTGCGTTTCCCTCAAGCGTGCCCCCTTCCTTCTTCGCGAGCATTACTGCTTCGCAGAAGGAGGCGACAGCTTCCCATTCCCTCTCGCCCCGTACCATGGCCTGAATCAGGGCCGGACGTGAGAGGTCGCCACCGCCGATCGCCTCCACCCAAACGGGGCAGACCTCCACCGTATACTCTACCGTGTCCTGCGGGCGATCCACACAATGGTGACACCCGGGCGTTTCCTCCCGCCTTATCCTGTACAAGGACCGGCCGAAACAGCCGTGTCTGGTGAGGACCTGCAACAAGCGGAAGGTTAGGACGCCGTGGTGCCTCTCAAGCCACGCCTCAAAGAGGGGCCTTATCGCCGCAATTGTGGTGTGCCCAACATCGACCAACCTGGGTCCGTAATCGGTTTAGGAATTTGAATGAGTGAAATGAAGATTATGGTTAAAACTAAGTCCAATACACGTCTTTGTTTATTTAAATACTCAGAATGACTCACTGTCCATGTTTTTCGAGCCTGACTGAATTTTAATTAAAGCCGCGATAAATCCGTGAAAATCTGAGAATTTTATTATTATACATTCAAGGCTATTATGAAGTAGCTACGAACGTACCTATTTACAGGTAGGATGCTAAAGGTACCTATTTATTAGCTACAGCGTTACACTAACTTGGATTTATTTTAATACTAGCTTCTGCTTCGGCTTCGCCAGCGTGAAAAGTGTTTTATCATCCCAAAGGACCATTATACCCGGATTAAAAGTATGTGCTCTTCCAGTCTATAATCTATCTCTTGCCAAATGTCATTCATTCCGTCAGCCATTCTAGCGTGATTGAGTAAAAAATACACGACCACCCATCCAAAGTTTCGCATTTATAATATTAGTATGACTAGCTTTTGCCCGCGACTTCATCTGCGTGGCATTAGTTCTTCCTTGAGAAAATACGTATTCGTTTAACATACTTAAAATTGTTTCTGTAATTACGGCATTCAACCAGTTAAGCGTGAAAGGTAACAGACACACAGACAGTATGGAAGTATGGATTAAGTAGTTATTGAATTCCATTCTATTCTAAATTGCTTTTTTAATTTGGTTTATCAAAATGTCATCATCAGAAGGACCAAAATACAAGAAAACCGGCCAAGTGCGTGTCGCACTTTATTTAGGGTTCCGTACCAAACCGCAAAATAAAGTTGGTTTTAATAGAAAAAAAGAGGGAATTTCAAAGAAAAATCTGAGTTATCAATATATTGGTATTTTTTAGTAAAATATACGTAATAATAAAAACTTTATCACCACATTCCAATTTCGTAGATCAATGGAAAGTAGAAAAATGCTACGCAACAAAATTATGTAAAACACACCGACTTCGGTGGCTTCTCATTCCTTTTTTTGCCAATATTTTTTAAAACAAAAAATACAGTATTTATCTTCACAACGAGGTAGCTCCCATTTTTTTACGCCGTCTTTAACTGTATGGGAGGTCCCCTTAAAAACATTAAAAATATTTTTTGACAATCTCTAGGGCTTTGAGTTA
This sequence comes from Orthosia incerta, assembly GCA_948252205.1. Taxonomy (NCBI): domain Eukaryota; kingdom Metazoa; phylum Arthropoda; class Insecta; order Lepidoptera; family Noctuidae; genus Orthosia; species Orthosia incerta. The sequence goes on from OX411761.1 coordinate 9,511,527, forward strand.
ACAAGATGCTTATATTTTAAACATTTGAAGACTGTGCTCCAACTGTTTGGCTGTAAAACCTATGTGACAGACTGACAGACAGACAGACAGGCGGACATGGAGTGACAGCAATTGGGCTCCGATTGGACCCTTCGGCTTTGAGCCCTAAAAAGAAATAAGTAGTCATGCATTATTACAAGGTTTTATTTAGTTTTATCTGTCCTGGTGTCTGTAATCAAATCTGGCAAGTTCAATTTGAACTACTTCCCAGTGTTCGATTGAGCTTTTTTAATTTTGCACATATTAATTTATTTAAACTTCATGTACAATGGTGATACATAGGTGGACTTAATGCAGCAAGGCATTCTCTACCAGTCAACCTTTGGGTTAAAAAGGACACAACAGTGGTAGGAGTACAAAAAATTTATAAAAAAATATGAACAATAATTATGGCGGATATTAATAAACTAACTAATAAAATACATAAACGTGACAATGCAGTTTTTAAATATAAACTTGTTTAAAAAACACTAATTATATGAAAACTTGTTCATTCTATTAAAAACTTATAACACCCATATGTCATTATAAGTCATTTATTTCGTAACAAAAAACTTTGTGTTGAAATTTGTGGTACCTAAGTAAAAACACAACTAACATTACAACAGATTAATGTTAAATTTAAAAAATAACTTTAAATAACAATAACTTTCAATAACAATAATTTATGAATAATTTAATAGAAAGTCAAGGACAGAAATTCATAATTACAAATAGACCATTATTATGTCACGTTTACAAAAACAAATTCGAAAATAATGATAATCTACAATTCATATTAAATTAATACAGTCAATTAAAAATAAAATAAAATGTCGGAGATAAAAAAACCAATGATAATTGTAAAATATCAATAAATACGTCAAATACACAAAAACTATTTTTTTGTCGGGTGTTTAAAATATATATAAAGATGTGGTTTTTTGGACTGTATATGTATCCCCATTCGTAGTTATGTACAATAAGTACATACCTAATTAAATGCGCAAGCTAGGTCAAGCATAAAAAATAATCAATAAACAAAAATCCCGTATCAAATTGATCCGTTTTCTTCTGATATTAAGTCCTAATGAAATTGTAGAATAGTTCTAAAATGATATAAAAGGCTTGGCGACGTGGTGACTATTGAACGAGGTGATTTGGTTGCACGATGAAGTGGTTCGCGTTCCTGTGTCTCCTGCTGGGTTTACTGTCAGCTGCTATGGTAAGATAACCTTCGTTAGTTTTAGTAGCATATGTAGTTCTCGAATGATGTGAAAGATCATGCTAAAATAATGCTGTTTGAATAAACAAGCAGTATAATCAACATTTTATCGTTCCCACTGCCGTAATACGCGGGCCCAGTACGCGGGCCCAGTGCAGTTTGGTTGATGTCAGACGTGTACAATTTTTTAGTTCTATGATATACCAAAACGGTATATCATAGAACTAAAAAATTGTACACGTACCTTACGATCTTTTCCTTCACTGTTTTGAGAGCAGTGGCGATGAAAGAACGACCATCGACTCGTAAATCGGGGCCATGAGCCCCTGGCCCTGAGGCCCTGTGGCATCCACTGCTCTTAAAAAGGAGTCTTATGAACACCGGTTTGGAGCGGAGTTTTATTCATAAAATTTTTAGTCTTTTAGTTTCGTAAAATATGACGAAACAGTCCACCATTGTGCCTTTGTGCATGAAGTTTTAAATAAATAAATAAACTGAAATAACAACAACACAGCTGATAGTGTAAACACATAATAGCGGCTGCTAGCCCAGGTACAGTATGTGTCTAGTCAGCGCGTGCTCGTCTTCGGTTTTCTTCGTGCGCCTCCTGCTCTCTTCTCGGTGTCTCCCTTTTGTGCGGATCTTTGCTTGTACTATCCTGCATGCAGCACGCTGTACCTCACACAATTTATCACGCAAAAAATATTATTCGTGTTAATAAAAAAAGGTATCTAAACGTTAAAATTATAAATATTTTTAGATATTCTCATAATTGATGGCAAGTTGAATAGATTAAAAAAAGTTTTTTCACTGTCACACTTTTCTCGATGTAGTCCCTCGTCCGCAAACAAATCAGAACTATAAGCAAGGAACTCCTTTCCAACCAGGTACAGGGAACCACACGATAGAAAGCCATCTATAGTCTTATTTCTAACAAGCATTCCAGCAGAAAAATCTTTCACACCTCTCGAGGCTGTCAAGAACCTTTTGTTGCGCTGCCGTGCTGTAGAATATTTTGGCGATCGGTCCTCTGTGGGCTCTGTGGCCCTATAACTGATTTATTATTATCATTAAGTCATATAAAATCTTTTTTCAAAAAAATACTACCGACTTCCAAATAAAAAACTACAAAGTGAAAAGTAACTTTATTTTTGGAAGTCGGTGTCTTTCCTAGGTACCATCTTTTTTGCTATATAGATACCGATTTCCAAAAATAAAGTTATTTTTCACTTTTTTGTTTTTTATTTGGAAGTCGGTAGTATTTTTTTTGCAAAAAAGTTTTTTTTATTTTACTCTTTAGTTGTACCTATCTAATAGGCAAGTTGTTTAGTAACTATCTATAACGCCAGAATAGATTACCCGAATAACATAGACTTGAACATAATCGATGAAATGAGAGATCTGCGTACCCCTTTCGAGCGTACTGGCGTGATTTTATGTCATGAAAAACAATAAACAGACATGCGATTGCAGCAATCCCGAGAGATTTTCAGTTATTTATTGAAGAGTTCTGTTGTATATCTCCGAAGTTCTTCATCAAATCTTCACCGAATTAAAATCGGGCATTTCGGAATATGCTCTTTCAAACAAAAAAAGAATTTACAAAATCGGTCCACAATTGACGGAGATATCGGTGAAAATACACAAAAAAAAACATACATGAAGTCGAACATAGAACCTCCTCCTTTTTGGTAAGTCGGTTAAAAATAGTTCTAAGGTTTGTGAGATTCAGAAGATGCTTCAACATGAGGAGAACACAGGTTTTTCTCATGTTTAAGCATCTTCTGGATGTCACAGGCCTTAAAACCTAAGGTACCCACCTTAGGCTAACCAAGGCACAGGTTCTCCTTATCATTGAAGTTGGCCATAGTCAAATCCAATCGGCAATTTTCACTAGGTACCTACACACTCACAAATCTAAAAATAATTTAACATGAAATTCTTCCACAGGCTGACGAGGAGGAGTCCCGTGCTAGTCCAGCAGACTACACTAGCAGATACGCTGAGTTAGCATCACCATTACCTGCACACGTCAACGTACCAGAACTGCTAGCCTCTCTAGCCGGCTACCACCACTAGGGAACCTGGAAACCAGGTTCTGCAAACAACTGAAACCACTCATTTGACAACCATGTTCCGAATTTTAGACCACAGAATTACTTTTACACCTCAAAAAAAATATTATGAACCTTACGTTCGAAATTTGAAATGTTTAACTATTAATTTTTTCTGGTTTTAGAAAATTTCAAACGCATTTAACTTTGTTTTTTTTTATAGAAACTTTTTATTTGTAATGTGGTCCATTTATAATATTGGTGTATGACCCACTAGTGCTTGCCATTGAAATTACTCTGTATTATACCTAATTAGTTTATTTAATTTATAAAATGTGTATTTTTGATCAAAAGTGTGGAACGCTTCTGAATCTGTATGTATTTGTATATTAAAGTATAAGTTCGCTCGTCTATGTTTTGTATTTTTAAACGACTTAGAAAATTAACCCGTATGAAACTTAAGCAAAGCCGGTGGAATGAGAGTATACCAGGGTGAACTGTTCACTCCTGCATACCCCTTTAGAGCGTACCAGTGTGATGTTATGTTATAAAATGGTGTAAACAATAAACATATATGAAATTGCAGCTATCCCGAGTGATTTGCCGTCATTTATTGAAGAATTCTGATGTATAATTCCGAAGTTCTTCATCAGATCTTGATGAAATGGGACCACACGACAACAGGTGGGTGACCATAAGCTCTTAGAGCGGTATCAATTTGAGATCGAATAAGGGACAGATGTATATGACTTGTATACATCTGTCACTTACTCGGTCTCAAATTGATAACGCTCTAAGAACGGAAGGGAGTCACACCCCAGCTTTTAAATTAAAAAAAAAACATCAAAATCGGTTCAACTAGTAAAAAGTTCTGAGGTAACACAGATAAAAAAAAACAGTCGAATTGATAACCTCCTCCTTTTTGGAAAGTCGGTTAAAAAAGGAAGAGGTTCTCAATTCGTCCTTATTTTAATTTTTATGTATTTTCTCCGATTTCTCAAAGATGCCTGGACCGATATGGAAAATTTTTCTTTTGTTTGAAAGGTTATACTTCTCAGGTAGTCCCATTGTCATCAGGTCTCAGGATCTGATGATCCTGGGGATCCTGGAGAAATCGAAGGAACTCCTCAAATATTATAGGCATACATGTAGCGATTTTGGTATTTTCATCAACAATGCAATCATTTGCACTCAGAAAGTATAATTTGGTGAAGTGGAACTGATGAAGAAGACCACAGATAGCCACTGGCACTGTTTAATGCTAATATGTCACGGGTATGAGATATCTCGAATAGTTAACCGACTATGATGAAGCAAATACTTATAAATAAACGGGATTGATGAAAATGTTACCATCGAACTGATCTGATGATGATGCCGGAAGGTAGGCACTGGAACTCCGAAATAAAACAATGTACCTGAGTCGTGTTTGGGATTATTTGAATTGTCATGAGATGTACTTTGGCTATAAATGATTTTCATGGTAATCTGAGGTACCTATCAAAACTAAAAAGAAATAAATAAAAAACTTTTGAGCAAAAAAAAAACAAACCGACTCCCGACTTGTGTGTTTGACACATATTTTTTTTCCGTTTATCGACACCGACTTCGGAAAAGAAAGATTTTTTTCGCTTTGTAGTGTTTTGTTTTGGAAATCGGTTAGATTTTTTTGCTAAAATGTTTTTTTCATTTAATTTTCTGTTTCTAGTTCATAAATATTCCTTGAATTTATTTTCAATGTACCTAGCTAAGCGAGCATTGTTTGCTTCCACATTGTTTTCATAATCTGAATGCAGTTAATTAATTTTGCTCGTGAAATGCCGAGCACTGTTTTAAGGATGGAACAGCATTGCACAAGTCATACGAGTACCCCTATGCAATGTTGTTTCAAATTTCAGCACGATTCTTGCTTTGAAATTTCAAAATTAATTCAAAAAGAAAATCATCAGATCAAAACAGCAAAATATGTTAGTTTATAGGTAATATCATTATATCCTTACGAGATGGATGTGCGGCGGCGTGACGAGTGAGAATGGATAAAGTGAGAAATGCGAGTATATTAGAGGAAGTCTGAAAGTGGCGCCAGTGACAGAAAAGTTGAAAGGAAACCGTTTGTCCTGGTATGGTCATCTGATGAGGAGGGATGAAATGCATGTTACTAATAGAGTTATGAATGTAAATGCGGATGGATGGAGAGGGGGGGACGGCCAATGAAAAGATGGATGGACTGTGTGAGGAGTGATATGAAAGAAAAGGGAGTCAGTGATAGCGTGACGAGGGACAGGACGATATGGAAGAAGAAAACGTGTTGCGCCGACCCCAAGTAGCATGGGACAAGGGCAGGAAGATGATGATCATTATATCCTTACCATCAAAACACACGCCTAAAGTGAGTGTGTGAATGGGTGTGGGATTGAGTCTTATGTCATCGCTGTGTCATCATATACAATCATCATCTTCTTCATCATCAGCCTACATCAGTCCACAACTGGACATAATCATCATCATCAGCCTTTTAACGTTCACACTGCTGGGACACAGGCCTCGTCTCTGTAAGAGAATGGGCCTTAATCCAATCCACCACGTGGGCCCAGGGCGGGTTGGTGGACACCAACTGGACATAGATCTCTCTAATTATAAGCCGCTCATCGAGATTCTCAGAAACTCTCATCTAGCTGCTACCAGCCAGATAGCAAAGATCGTCGTTCCACCTAGTTAGAGCGTTCGTGAGGAAACCTGGACTTACATAGTTAATGTAAGTCTGAAATAGCCAAGTCAGAGGCCTGTGGGGTTCCCAGAGACGGCTTAATTAACTCTGACACCAGAGGTGGCCACACCTCACACGAAAGAAGAAGAAGAGCGTTCTACCTTACGTATGCCGATCCAATCGTGGACAATGCTAAACCTGATCAAAAGTTTAGGAATCTACACTAACATTACAAATGCCAAAGTAGCTCTGTCCGTCCCGTTGTTACCTATTCTCGTCCTAACGGCTGAACTGATTTAGATGAAGCTTAGCAGACGTGAACGACCTTGTCCTGAATTAGGACATAGGATACCATATCTATTCCAATGAGGATATCCGCAGGTAAACCAGGGTCACCGACATAGCCCGAAGAATTGATAAACTGAAGTGGCAGTGGGCACATAGCTCGCAGAACGGATGGTTGATGGGGCCGAAAAGTTCTGGAGTGGCGACCGCGAATCGCAAAGACGCAACGTTGGAAGGCCTCTCTCTAGGTGGACCCATGATCTGTACTTACAGAACCGATCGATGCTTGGAAGAGGCCTAAGACTGTGTCCAGCAGTGGACGTCTTTCGGCTGGAATGGTGATGATTTATTCCAGGAGTATCCCAAGCCGAAGCTAGTACCGAATAAAAACGAAAAAACCCTCACCACAAGGCACATAATCTATTTAAATCACTAAAAGCAATCTTTGTACTACATTATGTATCATTTCTTATAGTTCTCGAAATTAGGTTCTACGTGGACAGCGGGCGAGTCGATGAACTTGCGTCTGGCTGGGAATAGGCGTTCGTAGTTCAAGTTGACGTCATGAGGGTGGCCGGCATCCCGACGAGACTCCCTGCCGTAAGGTACATAGTCGTATGGCACCTGGGGAAGGCAACAATAGATCAGGTTAGTGGTTTGAAGACTGCAGTCCTCACAAGGCGAGCGTCGTGAAAAGAGCGAAAAAGTGTAAGAATTCTGCCTACTTTTTTTTATTTTATTTGTTATAGGCTCGCGTTTGACCACTATCTCGCCTGATGTTAAGTGATGATGTGGTCGAAGGTGAAGCACGCTTGCCTAGAAGCAACCTATTCCTCTCTTTCCGGGCAGCCTCTAAAGTGCTGAGTAAGACTGTGTCACTGACGTTCTCTTAATAAACTATTGGGATCGAAACTAAGACATTCGCGAAAATTTGAAATATAAAAACGTTGTAGGTGTGTATTTTCGTGGTATCTATCTACGCAGGTACAAGCACAGGCAGGATAGGCCGAGGAGGGCGGGCGCATATTCATAGTAAGTCTAGGACTATCAGAACGAACGTCTTATGACCCGACGTCAGGCCAAAATGATACGCGCCAGTTCCGTTTTTATCAAACTCGTTTACTATAGTTGGTTACAGCAAAATTGCCATCTATGCTGTAATGGTTAAGCAAGAAACATCAAACTACCTACGAGTACAACGGTAGTTATTCAATCAATTAAGAAATTTCAACTTTAATTGGGCCATGGAAATTGATTGTTCAAGTGCGTGTCAATATAGAAAAATAATATACTTTGACTCTCATTTATATATATGCGGTTGCTAATATATAACCCACAAAATTTCGTAAGATCCTTGAACAAATGTTGTTCTATATGAGAAATTTTTTTTTTGTTTGGAAAAAATACAGCACACGACCATTTCATTAGTGATACTAACATAGCGATAAGTTTATATTACTACTAAAACTATGAATATATTTACATATTCAGGTTAAGTTTTTACATGAGCCCTGTTGCCGTTTATAAATTTAATTATAACGATTGCCACCGTTACACGCACACAGCAGATAATCGTAACCCTAAAAATTAAAATTAAATTGAAATTACCTGCGGTGCAGAATCCACAGAAACTAACAATAAAACACAAGTTAAAAACAAATATAACGGCTCCATATTCGATTCAGTAGCAGCGTAGCGTATGAGAACTTCACGGCTTTTGGCTAGCCTTTAATTAAAAAACCACGAGCAATTTTATTGCAATATTTTATTGCTTTTTATTACAAATACTTTTAATTTTTTTCTCGCTAACCTCTCCTCTGCTGTATTTGAGTAGAAACTGAATGGTCTAATGAATACAGTATATATGATCAATATGTTTACGAATAAATTTTTAAGTATTTATAATTAAATCATCTATCTTCAATTCCTACTAATTTCAGAAGCTCTTTTATATCCAATCTGGAATAATCTGAAAATAATATATTCCAAGTGCAGCTCATAATGCAATAATCGTCTGTATCGATATCAAATAATAAAATAAAGATTTATGACTTTATAGTTATTCGTTTCTAGAATTCACAAGAATTATTGCCCTACACAGTTTTATATATTATTATAACTAAACCTAATGTGAGTGTCAAGAAACTGAATAGTTAGTAAAATGGCAGTATTTCACACTTCCATTATTGTTTTACTTTTTTGTACATCATTAGCGGCAGTGAGTTTATTATAAACAATAGAATTATATTAGAAACGATAAGAGTCATTAATAAAATCAGCACTATTAAAACATCTTGACGTTAAATGCAATTTACAAGTATCAAATTCTGATCATCATTCTATTTTCTTATTACAATTATAAAAGCTTTATCATTTCACATAGCTCATCTATCGTTTCCTGGGATTTTGCCCTCGTCTTATATCAAATTCTTTATAATTATGTTTGCCCGCTGTTAGGCAAAGATCTCCTCCATAGCCTGCCACAGTTCCCGATGTGTTGTAAAATTCGTGATATTCGTATATAATCCTTCAAACAGATCGAATCCAACTTGCTTGTCTAGGAATATGACGATTAATCTGGAGCCAATCTTCCATATTGCATGTCAATTAGAAGATACTACCAATTCCCAGTAGAATTGAGCGATTATCATATTGATATATTGGAATAGGATTATTAATGCATACTGGATGCATCTGTAATCTTATCATCTACCATTCAGTTTAACTTATTCTGAGAATCGTGATTATTAAAGATTCCTAGAAGCAAAACACGGTTCGCATGTTATGTTGCTTAAGAATTACAAACTGTAAGCCCTAGAATCCTGAAGACCGCTTCTCGGCACAATGTTTCTACATGACATTCATTTAATAACAAATATGATTGACCAGACTTAATACATGAAATCTGTTGCATCGTTCCGAGGACAGTCGTGCGTAGACAAGCGCGTTCATATCGCTTACTTTCTATTACCATCAGGCACATCTGTAATGCTGGCTTTCGCGCTCCTCTGCGCCAACTTTTGGATTCCTACTACACTAGATTTGAAAACATTGATATTTTTAATATATCAGCACATCAATTTCAATCTGTAATCGATTCTCTCTTAGCTGTATAAATTCTTAAGTTGTTTATTTTTCTTTTCTTCTCTTTTTGTATCACATAAGTTTTGTTGTTAGAAAGCATTCATTCAATCAATCAACGATTTTTCGACCATTCCATTCACTCATGTATTCTGTTTTCATCTTTTTTACCACGAAGCATCAAAATAGTAATAAGTGGATCTGTGGATAATGTTGCTAGTAGTATAATAAGTATTTTGTTTAATTAGATAGTATGTATAACATTTAATTGTACTCCTGTTTTTTATCCCTAAATAAAATAAAATACAGGTTGGTTGGCAGATAAACATTTCTTAATGACTGTTTTAACTTATCAAAGTCTGGACCAATACATGTGTAAAACTATTTCTTTTGTTATATGAAAGTTTGTATGTTTTTTCCTCTATGCGTTCCTAAACCATTGATCCGATTGTGATGAAACTTTGGTGAGTTTGTTATTCGTACGCACGCGAAGATGCCAGACCCAAATAATCACACACTTTTTAGGGTTCCGTACCCAAAGGGTATAAACGGGGCCCTATTACTAAGACTCCGCGGTCCGTCTCTGTCTGTCACCAGGCTGTATCTCATTAACCGTGATAGCTTGACAGTTGAAATTTTCACAGATGATGTGTTACTGTTGCCGCTGTACCAACACATACTAAAAACAAAATAAAATAAATATTTAAGTCGGGCTCCCATACAACAAACATCATTTATTTGCCATTTTTTGCGATAATGTTACGATGGGTTCATCGTGCGCGAGTCCGACTCGCACTGGGTCGGTTTTTTACTTTAAGTATCATAGTAAGGGCGGTTACGTACTACATCCGATCCGTGTCCGTAAAATTTCGATTTAGAAGTAGCCGTAGTATCTTCTTCTTGTAGGGAAGATTACACGCTACATCCGAACTCTATTCGTCATAATCTGTCATAATACAGAACATTTTGAACTCGGGACTCAAATCTCGGACACGGATCACGGACACGGACGTGTAGTGCGTAACTTTTCGTAGTAATAAATTAAGTTAAAACTTAATTTAAAAAATTAAAATAATTCGAACTTTTTGTTTACTATAGCCTCAACAGCCAGAAATAAACGACCAAATCGTTGCTGACCAAGTGAATGAAAAAGCAGTGCCAGTCCAATCCGTTCAACAAACATTACAAACACAGACAGAATTATCTCCAGAACAAATCACTCTACCTATATATGAAAAGGCAATTGTAACTGAGGACAAAGGAAATGACACTGAAGTAGCTGTACCACAAGTCAGTTTCACTCTAAAAGTTTATAAGCTCATTGTAGATCCTATATACAAAGCTGTTAACGCACCCAAAGTGAACGAAGTATTAAGAAACATTGGAACATGTGTTGTCAACGGTGCCATGGAATTGTTTTCTTACTATTTACCAGCTCCTTTTATGCCCCTCCTTGCCACTGCAGCAGGATTAGTGATTCCATTTGAACCCGTTGTTATGTTGAAAGAAAGAATGCCTGTGACTAGCTACAGAAGAGCTTTCCAAACAGCAATGAGCACTTTTCTTAGGACCTTCGACAAATACAAAGTAGGTGAGGAATTTGATCCGTACATGACGAGACGGTTCAACAGAAGATTTATGAATGATAAACCCGACAAAAGAGAAGTCGAAAACATCAACCCTGCAGAGATTTGATTAAATTGAATACTTTTGGAACGTTTTCGTTTTTATTTTCTCTAAGCCTTATTTAGGAATTCCTTCACCAATCATCATCACTCACACGTTTATAAAGATGTTATGATAACTAGCTCACGTCCGCGGCTCCGCCTGTGTAGAGCGCGAGATGAAAGACGCGACGTGGATTTCCGTCTACGTGATTAGTCGATTGATAGCGGTCAAACCTTTTGCGTTGCCGAATTCACATTCAAGTCTGATCTGTCTACTTATATGTCGGTTCAAGATAGACTCGATCAACTTGCCGATGGCCGACAGGACAGCAATAGGCCTGTAGTTTGAGACAAGCAACCTTGAGTCAAGCTTGTGTATGGGAGTCACACGAGAAAGTTTCCAGCGCGTAGGTTATGTAGCATTACATTATGAGGCTCGAGTATATTAGTGTTATACGTGTGTGCACAAACACAATTACTCTTCCTCACTCGTATGCTTATTGATTGGGCCTATATTAGTTACAAATTGTACCATAATTCATCACTGCTGAACATAGGCCTCCACTAAGCGTCACCACATGAACTGATCCTGTGCGTCTCACTCACATCCAGCGGATACCCGTAGCCTTAACCAGGTCATCGGTCCACTAGCACCTAGTAGGAGTCCTTCCAAGGCTGCGTCTTCCAACGTAATAATTATATATATAGGTATGGCATAGAGGAAACCTACTATTGGTAAATTGGTATAGGTAGCCTATCTTTATGAGTATTTACGCATTCCGTCATTATTTTTTTGTGTGGGAAATCATCCAATGATTTTTCCCGTTCTGGGTGAAGCGGGAGGGCGTGTCAGACTTTACTGACTAAAACCCACCCGTGTTCCTTCAGTTGCTTGTGCCAGGGCCGCGGTAACTATCTTTCAAATTTATCCGCGACATGCATTCCGACCTAAAAAGTGTATTTTAAACTTTTTGAAACGATATATACTAAATGTAATAAATATCTCTTGTTAATACACATCCAATGAGCCCAAACCACGATGGTGTCACCTTATCTGGTTAAGGAGTTGCTATGGTCATCTTCCGGCTCCATCATAAGACCAGCTCCATAGTTATTTCAATGTTTCTAGAGTTAGATAAGTACGCCAAGTTCCAGCCTAATCAGATGCCAGAAAGTGCATGGAAAATGGATTCCTAGTTGCCGGACACATTTACGAAAACAAGATAATTTACAACTTGTAAAAACCATGCGGAGAAAAAACAATTTTTTTTCTTAATTAATTAAGTTTTAATCATCAACAAATGCTGACATAGATATTATGCCTAAATAGGGACAAAAGAAAGTTGTAGTCATAACAGTCTTTTCTTTCGGAGGACTTTTTGTTGTGTGTTTTTTAACCGCGGGCTTATTACCGCCGTTATTGTCAGCAGCTCTCAAAATCTTGTCTGGTTCTGGAGCAGTTTCAGAAGCGTTTTCGAAACTTCCAGGTTCATGTTTCAGATCAGTCTTTCTTAAACTTTTGGTTTTCTCACCGAAACCAGACCATTCATGACTGAATCCATTTTTATCAATAAAAATCCTCTTTGCGGGATGGTTATTATTTCCTTCTCTTAACATAGATTCCTTGAAATGATCTTTGATGACATGCGTGGTTGTCTTGAGAATATTGAATTTTTCATTATTAAATATTGCATCACCAACTTTTTGAAGATCGACGTGTGCTGGAAATTGTGGGTCTGATACTGATACTTCCAACTGAAAATAAGATAAAAATTATGTATTGAAATTTTAAACAATTCAAAGCCTAGAAAACATAATAACTACAAATCTACTTGAATTCATAATTCTAAGTATCAAGTTAGCGTTAGCATAATTTTGAAGTTACCATTTATATTTTTTTTCTCTCAGTCTGGCTGCTTACAAAAAGTTTCGAAATAGTTCGCCGAGTATCATGTAGAAAAAACAAGACGGATGAAGGGGATCATTCAATTTAGACGGGATCTTTCAAGAGCGTGGTGCGGCGCCGGTACCGAGCCCGCACGACAGCAGGACGACTGTGCATAAATTGTATGGAAAAAATCAGCGCAGTACGACAAACGCACTGCTGCGGCGTCGCAGCAGTCCCGCACCAAACGTCTAAATTGAAAGAGCAGTGTTTTTCACAACCTGTGACGTGTCTGGTAGAAATAATAATCTGGCCGACGGCAAATATCGGGCAGTTTTGATTTCTAATTTCTGACCTTATTCTGTATAGCAGCCATAAAAATCAGCTCGGATACTTCACTAAAAGTGAGTAAAATTTTTATATAGCAACTAATAACTGAAAATTGGCCGTCGGCCCAATCTTGCAAGTATGTGTACGTTCAAAGTACCTACATACTTACTAACACTACTCAATCCTACAGTTTTTGTGTAGAAATCTATGAGTAATGTATGGGGCGTCTGGGATCTCTATCTTTAGGGCACAGAGTTTGTTGGTCAAAAATTCGATAAATAGGTATGCCAAATTCTGAAATTGTACGTTAGTTCCATGCAATAGGTCTATTGATTGACTCCGGAGGGCTACTGACAAATTCGTAATCGAACAACTGAAACACCAATTAATTTACCTGCCCAACGTCATCATCATTATCATCAGTCTATAGCAGTCCACTGCTGGACATAGGCCTCTCCAATCGCACGCCATTGGTCTCGATTTTCGGCAGCTCTAATCCAGCTTTTACCAGCCACCCTGCGAAGATCATCTAGCCAGAGCTAGCCTGAGGGCGTCCCACGCTACGTTTACCCATTCGTCGTCTCCACTCGAGAACACGTCGCTCCCAACGGTCATTGGTTCTACGGCTAATATGGCCGGCCCATTGCCACTTCAGCATGCTTACTCTCTGAGCGTCGTCGAAAACTTTGGTTCTCTGCCGGATCACTTCGTTCCGGATTCGATCCCTTTCCATAGCTCGCTGAACGACACTTAGCTGATGGACCAGCCGTACCGTGAGTGTCTAGGCCTCGGCACCGTAAGTCATAACAGGTAGGACGCACTGAATGAAGACTCGTGTCTTAAGGCTCTGTGGAATTCGCGACGAGAAGACTCGACGAAGTTTCCCGCACGCCACCCAGCCCATCTGCATTCTTCTGCTAGCCTCTATCTCAAAGTTGTTTTTACCAAACTGCAGAGTTTGCTCGAGATAAACGTATTCTGGAACAACCTTGAGAACACCGCCATAGACAACAATCGGTCCCGGAGTGGCGTGTGAGTTGAACATAACCTCAGTTTTCTCCAAGTTCATCCGCAGAGACCGACGCGTGCAGAAGAGTCAGCTAGGCCGTCCAGCATCTGCTGCAAGTCATGCTGTGATTCAGCCATTATGACGATGTCATCTGCAAATCTCAAGTGCGAGATGTACTCGGCGTTTATGATGATGTCTCGCCCCTCCCAGTCAAGCGTCAAACACATCCACCAACGCGTTGCTGAATAATTCCCCCGACGCAGTAATTTGTTGTAATGTGTAATGTGCTGATCCTGAACTTGGACGGTCATTGTAGTGTAAAGGCTTCCTAGCACTTGGATGTTTTGCCAGTCAACTTGGCCAAACATAGACTCCAAAACAGACCAGGTCTCGATAGAGTCAAAAGCCTTCTCATAGTCCACAAATGCAAAACACAATGGCCGATTATACCCTTCGGACTTCTGTATAATCTTGCGCACTGTGTGGATGTGGTCTATGGTGCTGTATCCTCCTCGGAACCCGGCGTGCTACTGTGGCGGAAACTCGTCGAATCTTCGTGCTAGGCGATTCGTGACGAGTCTCGGAAAACAACATATATACGTGGTGACTTGTCACCCTTTTTAAAGAAGAGAACGACGCTCCTTTGCCACGCCTCTGGAGTACTCCTCTGGGGCTCTTTAGCCGTCCTGTTCTCTGGAACAGGTTCTCTTTTAATAAAGGACTTCCTCCCGCTTTTCGGAGCCCGGTAGTAATCCCGTCCTCGCCAGAGGATTGCCTCGATTTCGTCTTGGCTGACTTCAGGCAGGTCCTCTGTGTAATGGCGGGTTAAGGTGGCTCTAGAATCGTCATTTTCGGGATCAGGCCGAGATGCATGCGATGCGAACAAATGACCATAGAAAGTATTAAACTTCCGAAAGAATTTCCAGCCTCGAAACGATATACGCCCAAATTTTTGAAACATAATAGCATAAAACTTACCTTTATAATAAAAAAGGCTAATACGATAATGTACATTTTTTGCATTTTTTATAAATCCATCCTGAGTCAAAAGTAATATAGTAAATCCAAATCATTGCTTTTCCATTTAAAAGCGAATAGCGGTTATGGCAATAAAATTATTTTAATCAACGCAAGATTTGAAGTTCAATCAAACATCTAGTTTATCGAGACACATAGTCCGTGGTGTTAATTTCGTGGTGGCACAGTGGCTATAACTTCGCCTCTCGTGCTTGAAGTTGTAGGTTTAAATTCAGCCAATGTGACTTTTAAAATTCATATGTACTTACTTTCTAAGATAAACTTATAATAGACATGGAGGGCGGGCAATTTGGGTCAAATAATTTATCCTAATAATGCGAAGAAGGTGGTAGACCAAAAAAATAATAGTTCGATAAGTAGGCAGTACTCTACCTTTTTTGTTACCCTACTGGGTATGTAGGTTGGTAGGTAGAGTAGGTAACTAGGTAGGTAGGGTAGATGGTTGGGTAGGCAAGGTGGGTAGGGTAGGTAAGGTAGGTAGGCCGCCAGTTGACGGGAGCGAAGCCGCGGGGAATTGCTGGTACTAATAATAAAGCTGAAGAGTTTGATCGTTTGTTTGAACGCTCTAATCTCTGGCAATATCAGGTTGGATTTGAAAAAAAAATATTAGGCTATATAATATCACGCTACGACCAATGGGATCGGAGCATCAATGAAACATGTTGTAAAAACGGAGATTGTTTTTCTTTTTGAGAGTAGGGTAGGTAGGATAGGTAGGGTAGGTAGGGTAGAGTAGGGTAGGTAGGGTAGGTAGGGTAGAGTAGGGTAGGTAGGGTAGAGTAGGGTAGGTAGGGTAGAGTAGGGTAGGTAGGGTAGAGTAGGGTAGGTAGGGTAGAGTAGGGTAGGTAGGGTAGAGTAGGGTAGGTAGGGTAGAGTAGGGTAGGTAGGGTAGAGTAGGGTAGGTAGGGTAGAGTAGGGTAGGTAGGGTAGAGTAGGGTAGGTAGGGTAGAGTAGGGTAGGTAGGGTAGAGTAGGGTAGATAGGGTAGAGTAGGGTAGGTAGGGTAGAGTAGGGTAGTTAGGGTAGAGTAGGGTAGATAGGGTAGAGTAGGGTAGATAGGGTAGAGTAGGGTAGGTAGGTTAGAGTAGGGTAGGTAGGGGAGAGTAGGGTAGGTAGGGTAGAGTAGGGTAGGTAGGGTAGAGTAGGGTAGGTAGGGTAGAGTAGGGTAGGTAGGATAGAGTAGGGTAGGTAGGGTAGAGTAGGGTAGGTAGGGTAGAGTAGGGTAGGTAGGGTAGAGTAGGGTAGGTAGGGTAGGTAGGGTCGAGTAGGGTAGGTAGGGTCGAGTAGGGTCGAGTAGGGTCGAGTAGGGTAGGTAGGGTCGAGTAGGGTAGGTAGGGTAGAATAGGGTAGGTAGGGTAGAGTAGGGTAGGTAGGGTACAGTAGGGTAGTTAGGGTAGAGTAGGGTAGGTAGGGTAGAGTAGGGTAGGTAGGGTAGAGTAGGGTAGGTAGGGTAGAGTAGGGTAGGTAGGGTAGAGTAGGGTAGGTAGGGTAGAGTAGGGTAGGTAGGCTAGGTAGGGTAGGGTAGGTGGGCAGGTAGGTAACCAGTTGACGGGAGTGAAGTCGCGGGGGACAGTTTGAATGAAGATATATTTGGTTCGTTTTGCATGTGAATTCTTTAAGAGCCGCCTTAGGCAAGGCACATTGATGAAATAGGTAATATAAGTTGCACAATACATATTTGCTTATCATTTCAGCTCTCGCAGCTACGTCCCTCATAATATCTACACGACAGTGCTTCTGCCTGCAGTAAAAAACCCCCTTAGGGCCGATTTCACCAAACAAACTAATCCCGGTTAATTCAACTTAACTCAGTTTATGCAAATCACACACTACACTATCGTTAAGGGTTTAGATTTCAAAATCTATTACCACTGTTCTTGTTCTTGAAATGTAATGTTTGTATGTCGTTTTGTGGCAATTAAATATTTTATCTTTCTTTCTATTCTCTCAAATACAGCGTTCCGATTTGTTGAGACTGCTGAGAAACTACAGAAACTACCAATGAGAACGCCGTATATGCATAAAGTGAGTTTAGTTGAACTAATCGCGCTTACTTTAATTGGTATGTCGGCCCTACGTCGACTTTATCATCGCTTACCATCAGGTGAGATAGTGGTCGAACGCGAGCCTGCATCTATAAAAAAAGATAGCTTTATACCAAATTACAACAATATCGGTCGGTTTCCAGTCTTAGCCGGATGCAGCTGCAAATACTGGATTTTAATGGAACCACCGTCTATCAGGCCTTCACAAACTGAGTAATGCGATACCGCCGCCCTTCTGCATCGTCATTGCAACCAAATGACGGCCACTACTGATCAAAGGCCTCCCCTAAGGGTGGTTGTTACGCACTCAATCCGGTCCGAGTCCATGATTTGAGTTCAGACTTTAAATGTTCTGAATTATGAGGAATAGAGTTCGGATAAGCGAAAGCTTACGCACTACGCGTAAGGTTTTCCTACAAGAAGTACTACGGCTACTTCGGAACCGTAATTTCTCGGATTCGGATCGAATGTAGTGCGTAATCGTCCTAAGTGTCGCCACATCAACCAGTCCTGTGCGTCTCGCATCCAGCAAATTCCCGAAGCCTTGAGAGGAAACGGGGGCAGAGAGCGCCGACTGAATTTCCTTAGTAAAAAGTTATAAATCGAGGTTTGGCTCTCGCCTATTTCCTCCTCCAATATTGGGCCAATTTAAAAGATATTCCGTAAACTGGTAAAGGGACTCGGACACGGCTCGCGCCCGCCACGGTCTAGCATAAAAATTCATTCTTTAACCAGTGTGTTTATTCAGAGTTTTTTAACGCACTCGATCGAGAAAACGTAAGCGATCTAAAGTCAATTTCTATACAAAGAAACGAGGTTTCTTCTTACTGTCACCAGACGGCGCTTAACCAGTTTCAATACAAATTGTCGTTTACGTTAACGCGATCTAGCGTGAGACAAAACTCAAACAAAGCCATACAGTGTGCTTAGTGCGAGTTTTTCAACGTACTCACTCGTGATATCGTAAACGATCTCTTATAAAAAGTTAGTA
This sequence comes from Orthosia incerta, assembly GCA_948252205.1. Classification (NCBI taxonomy): domain Eukaryota; kingdom Metazoa; phylum Arthropoda; class Insecta; order Lepidoptera; family Noctuidae; genus Orthosia; species Orthosia incerta. The sequence continues at coordinate 9,529,861 of OX411761.1, forward strand.
AAAACTCGCAAGGCCTCTGAGGCCTTAGTGCGAGTTTTTATTCACGCTCAATCGCGTTAACGTAAACTACAATTTGTATTGAAACTGGATAAGCGCCGTCTGGTGACGGCAAGGCAACCTCTTTTTTGTATACTTTTTGACATACGAGATCGTTTACGTTATCACGAGTGAGTACGTTAAAAAACTCGCACTAAGCACACAGGTCATCGGCCTTCTAACGCAGTGTCTGCCGGTACGCAGTCACCTTTTGTCAAGTTTTCGTATTATTTTCCCACGGAGCACGAAACCAGAAACCTGGTTCCGTGCTCCGTGTATTTTCCCATGCGACGTGCGCTAAGGTTTTTAAGGAGATAATTTAATAAAACCACAAATATAATTTTACTTAAATATATTTAGCAACGAATTTACTAAAGCGTAAAGTATAAACGCTGCTTCTTTATTCCTTTACAATCATCCGGTAGATGGCGTTGTTTTCAAAAATAATATTTTACAATTTCTCTATCAATGCATTACTGAATCTTCATAATATTTTTTACATTTCGATTTACTTCATACAATCCACCAAAAGTAACTTTAATGTACAACGCAAATAAAGAAAATAATAACAAGTGATTTTTTTTTAATTAATTATGTAACTAAAAATTTAAAAAAAATCTTTTAATGAAATAAATTGATTTTATGATCAAATTGTAGAATAGGCAATAATTGCCAAAAATCTTATAATTTTTTTTATTTGCCAGTCACATCTGAAATAAGCCTACAATGTGAAATGCAAACTATTGCCTCAACGTACAATCTCCAGACCCCCATAATATTAACAACATTATTTAGCCAGTAACAACGAACACTTGTAAATGTACATTGTACATAAAGGTGGCAACCGCAAAATATTGTCCCATGATATGAAATTCTACTAGTATTGAGTCTGTCTCTGTTAAAGAAAATTTTAATAAAACACTCTTCAATGTATGGAATAATCGAATATCCATTATTCTCACTACGATTTCATAGATAGATCTTACTATCCAGTAGGGATGATCACAAAAAATAAACTTTTAGTCCGTCACGTAAATAAATAATAACGGCGATACAGTGCGTTGAAATTTCGCGTGACGTCATGTTTTGGTACACATTTCACTCAAAAGTGACGTCACAGGCCCCCAGTCCTGAACTATGAGGCGCTTTATCTTTGTAAATTTTTATTGATTTGGTAAAGCAAAAAATACGTATCTAATATTTATTGATAATCTAACTGACGGTTTAAATTTAATTACCTATATTTTTTATTCAGTAATCACCCCTATTCTAGATTTCGTACATAAACCGTTATTTTTTTTTATATTTAACGGGTATTTCGACTGAAATCACACATAGAGAAATTTATTTCAAAATAATTCATTGAAACTACTCGAAAAAATAATGTGTTGTGATGTTCGTGAGATTATAAACAATTATTTGACTAAATATAAATAATAATTATTATTTCATAGTATAACTAATATAATAAGAAGCAATACGCGCTTTTAAAGGAAATTATAATTATTACAGCTTGCGTATTCGATAATTTAAGTTATAAGGGAATTACAATATATTTAAGTTCGTGTACATTTCATGATTTAAATCATTTAAAATGTTCGATGAACTCAAAAGGTGTAAAGTGACTTATTAAATGTGTTTTATAGAATGTATTCAATGTTTTCTTATTTAGATAGGTACTTATTTTTATATACATTACGAGATTATCCCTGCTTCCTTAATTGATTTACGTTATGGTTTCGTGTCGTGATTTATAAATAAATAATCGTAGGATTAAAAGTCTTGATATTTTAAATCATTAAAATGTACACACAACATGTAAATCACAAAATACTAACATTACAGCTCTTTAAATAAAAATGTATATGCAAAAAATGCAGAACATTTTTATATGAAAAGTGAAATTTGACTAGTAGTGTGGTGGATATGTATTCACTCATAATTATGAGGTACCTAAACGTCAGTGGGTACTACGAACTATTCATTACAGTTGTAATATTTAGAATTACTGGCATTAATTACAATTTATAGCATTCTCATTTAATTAACTATTATAAACGAACAGATGAAATTAGCAAAAAAGTGAAATATTAAGACTAGATAGATTATAACCTAAAAATTCAGTCAAGTCATTCACTAAGCACATTAATTGTCTTGCAAAAACTGCATCAAAATTCAGTTGAAAATCAACTGTTAAAGGCCAAACAAAACATTAACATTTGAATAAAAAACGCATAATTATTAAGATTTCAAGCGGTTCTCTTACAAGTGTATAAGCTATATAAAAAGAAAAGTGGAACAATTAGAAAAATTGCACTTTTACAAAATATGTTTTATATAGAAAAATACGAAGAACAATTATAACAGGAAACGTTGGTGCCTTTGTAAGCTCTTCGAATTTCAAAAGAATTTTTGTTTTTTAGTAAAAACTTATCAAACTAGCTACATCTTTATTTTTTCTAATATTATACCAAAGGAAGATCAATGCAACATGTACGAGTTTTTTATTTAAAAATATAAATATGAATTATTATTTACATCAACAATATTAAGTGTTATAATATACTAGACATTAAATATTGCAAGTGTCATAAGTCAAAGTGTCAAAATTTGTATTATCTCCATACATAAATATGAAAAAATATATTCTATATGAACCACTATTAAGTAAACATTACGAGACACCGATTTTATATGAAAATATAGGCAATATTTATTCGTACAAGTAACTATTTACAAAGCATTTTAATATTAAATGAAAATTATATTGAGTTAAAATGAATACTGATTAAAATAAAAATCACTGGAATAAAAGTTTTACTGTCACTAAATTGATGCGAAATAAATACATTAAATGTGCCTTAATATTAATTTTATTTATTTATTAATCTATAATACTATCACACAATTTTAGATTTTTAAATGACGGGTTTCGATCGGTAGGCGATTAAGGACAATATGAACACTACCTATCCGTTTTGACAGTTCGTCAAACGCCATTTTGACAGGCTCATGTATACACAAGAGCCATTAATTTATCCTTTGATGGACACATAGTATATGCAAGCCATAAAAAGTCGCATAATTATGACAACGTATCCCAGGTAAAGTTGACATTCAAAACATAGCTGGGCATTATTATACCCTCTTAGTTCACATTACCCAATCATTCTTACAACTGCCAAGAAGAGTACAATATCGACATTGCCCGGGCATTGCAAACTGTCCCCACGCCGCGATTTTTACCCATAATCATATTAATGTAACACTTTTGGTGTTCCGATGATACTCTAAAGAATCAATTAGTAATTATTTAACTATTAAAATTAATTTAATAGAATAGAACTTTAATTTTACTTACAAGTTAATAGTTTGATGCTTGTTTTTAACAAATTCAATCTTAGTGATATTTTTTTACTTATTCTAATGATTGTTTTGCTAACATAATTTAATTTTTAAGTGGTGAGCGTAAAATTGGCGTAATTAATCATTTTTATTACATGCATAGTTGCAATTATTTTAAGAAAATGGTACGCTTAAATCCATTAAAATTAAATTGATCGCTAGTGTAATGAATTTGTGCTTCATAATAAATAATAATAAAAGGCTGGATTTGCGCGTTGTTTTCGAACAGTAAGAGACTCACCCAGCTTGGGTGCCTACGCCCACTTTTTTGATCCGTAGTTAACTCAACCAATTTTTAAATATGCTAAGCAATGGTTAAATATGCTAACCAATGTATAAATATCTTAACCAATGGTTAAATATGCTGACCAATGTTTAAATATGCTAACCAATGATTAAATATGCTGACCAATGTTTAAATATGCTAACCATTGATTAAATATGCTGACGAATGGTTAAATATGCTGACCAATGGTTAAATATGCTAACCAATTTATAAATAACCTACCAATGGTTAAATATGCTGACCAATGTTTAAATATGCTAACCAATGATTAAATATGCTGACCAATGGTTAAATATGCTGACCAATGTTTAAATATGCTGACCAATGGTTAAATATGCTAACCAATGATTAAAAATTTCGGTAAAACGCGTTTATTCATCACTTTATTTTCCATCACAAATGATCAAATAATTTGAACAAAAAAATTATGAATAACCGTGTTTTATTGAATTTCAAAACCATTTTACACAATACCAGTTAGCATATTTAACAATTGGTTGAGTTAACTTCAGATAAAAAAAAACTGGGCCTTAGTCGAGAAAGGTGAAATAGTGAAGTATTAAGATTCAGATTAAACCAAGATAGCGACCAGACTGTTACGTGTCTCGGATAGATGTTCATACCAATGTTTTATTTAATTGTGCTGTTAATATTATGCTTATATCTTAACATGTATTTGATAATGTGACTAGTCCCGGAATCTGATGCTTTTATTTATTATTTAAATAATCTATTTAGCTTCCAAATCCCACGAAAAAATCCAACAAAATTCTGCTCAAATTATGTAAAACCCGTAGTATTCGTTACTGACTATAGGAATATACTCGCTGCTATTGTTCAAAGTAAAATAGTGGTTATGTTTAGCTTCCTAAAGGTCAATTTTCTATGTCAAATAAACAAACGATGACACTGAAGTATGTACACGTTAAAATCAGACTTATATTTAGTTCATAAGGTACGAATTCTAAACCTGTAATGTCGATTTGGAGGGGTAAGTCATCGTTTCATCGAGATTTTCGATAGTTGAAATTTTTTATATATGCAGGATAAATCGATTTTCCTTTTGTGATACATGCCAAATGACTGAGATATTAACCATTTCATTTATTTTCAGGAATTAATAGATATAATTCATATTTTTTTATGAGAATGATCACTGACCCCACCAAACGAAATAATTTAAAGAGCAAACTACCTACAATTAACACTTATTAGGTACTTTAGATCCAAACTCGTGCAGTATATCGCACGCCATCTCAAGATCATTTCGTGTGATACCCAATGCGCGTACGACTATGTCTTTGGGGTATCCTTCGCCGACCAGACGCGCAATGTAGTCTAAGTTTATGTTTTCGTACGACACGTTGTCGCCGTATTTTCGGCCGTGCTTGTCGTGGGTTAGTGGGTTGATTTTCTTGGCTGGAAAAGAAGAAAAATGTTGTTGTTAGAAAATATGCCTACAAAATTATTATTACTACATTTTTCTTTGAGATTCTCGAGGTCCCGGAACTTTGAAAGGCGTACCAGGGATCGAAACCAACTCGCAGAGGCCTTGTTAGACATGAAGGATGAAATGTGACACCAACCAGCGATTATCCCTGTATGGACTAGTCACTAGAGCACCCAAGGACAATCCCCGGCTGGTGCAACACTATTGCAGAATATGGAGACAAAACACAAATGTTCTATAGGTTTGGGCAGTTTCGTGGATCGATTACCTAAACCTATAGAAGGATTATTACTATTTTTTTCTAGAGTGGCTTATTGCTACATCTTTAACATCGACCCTCAATTTCGGTCCATTCATTGAGGCGAAAGCTCACTTAGCTGCAAAAAAGTTGGGAATTCTTGCAAAGGTGAGACGGTACTTCACGCCTAAACAGCTGCTTAACTTGTATAAAGCGCAAGTTCGGTCATGCATGGAGTACTGCTCTCACCTCTGGGACGGATCTGCCAAATGCCAGCTTGATGCACTTGAGTTGATTGACAAACAGGCCAAGAGGCTTATTGGCAACGGTGCACTGGTCTAGTCAAAGCTCCAGAGCCTCGAACATTGGCGCCGAGTTGCCAGCTTGTCGGTTTTTTATCGGTTACATTTCGGGAAGTGTGCGATGGAACTGCACAATTTGATTCCGCCTAGCCCTTTCCATCATCGGACAACAAGACGTACGGCAATGCGCCACCGGTACATGGTGGACAACCCACCTATACGTACAAAGCGTTTTGCGAATTCTTTCATTGTACGCACAGCTAAGGAGTGAAATTCCCCGCCGGAATCTTTGTTTCCTGATAGCTACAACCTTGGAGTCTCTAAGTCAAGAGTGAATAGATTACTTCTAAGTAAGCGTGCTTCTAAGCACCGTAGACCATCATCGCTTACCATTAGGCGAGTTAGTGGTCAAACGGGAGCCTACCGTTGAATAAAAAATCTTTCGGTCTTAATTACTTTCTAAAAGATCTCAATTTGAGAAGATTGACAAACTCGAAACTTGCTCAGTCTTTAAGATATCATTACGAAAGCGGAAAATAGTATCTATGAACGAAGCCAGCCATTGGCTTGCGCAGTTTAGCCCAAAACAATGCAATTCACGGGCTCGTGCTATTTGACTCTACAGAACACCACCTGTTACAACCCTTATAAACCGGTTCATTAAAGAAACGAATACAAAACGGCGGTGCTTATCATGTTCCCTCGCTTGCACACTAGTGCCGTCTATAGTGTGCAAACGAGGGAACATGATAAGCAGCGCCATTTTAGATTCGTTTCTTTAACGAACCGGGTTATACCAGCTTCTTTTGCTTCGTTGACATTCATACATCGGCAGCCTTATTGCATAAGTGATTTCGGCAAGGCAAAGGGTTTGACATGCGAGATGAGTAACGCGATGTGGATTACCGTCTATGTGATTGGTCGATTGTTCATAATCTTTCATGGGGTCAAACTCTTTGCCTTGCCGAATTTACTTACGCAGTTAGGCAAGGCGTGTATGTTTTGCTGATCATACACGCCCTACCTATTTATGGTAAAGAGCATCAATAATAAAAGCCGTGTATGTCCTTCTAGGGCAGGAATGGCAAACCTATGGCACTCGTGCCTGTTGTGGCACACGACAAAATTTTTGTGCACGCTAAAATGAGGTTATTTAGAATCTAGGTAAATTGCATCAGCAGGAGTGACACCAACTACTACTATTATTTAAATACAACTTGAAACTGTAAATAAATATTAGGGTTGCTGTTAGAATTTCTGGGTGCAAATAAAGAATTGATTAATTCCTAGCATTTAGAGACATATTTTTTGTCAATTAAGACAAAGTCAAATTATTTGGTGGCACTTCATTATCACATAAAAAAAATATATAATTTAAATGGCACGTTTTCTAATAAAGGTTCACCATTCCTGGCGTTTCCACTCACGTTTGCTTTGTAAATACCTTTTGGTAGTCGCCTTTCATTCATCCTCTTAATATGTAAATAGTAGTTTCTACAACGGTCATATAATAGGGGTATGGCGGTCTATTAAAACACGAGTGTGTGATAAATGATAATAGTATCACACGAGTGCTTAAATACCTAATTATATGCTGTTGCAGGCACTATTTTATAACTTCACTCATACAGTTGAAATACAACAAAAGTGGAAACAAAAGAAATATGTGGTATGGCGGGAAATTTAGATTATCATTGCGCATGACTGCGCAGCGCGCGCATTGAGATTCTAAGTCAATGAGCCCTTAAGCGCCAATAAATTAAAAGTAAAACTATGCTATAATAATTAAAAAGTTATTTTATGATTCAGTTGTTTGAAAATCGAAGGCAAAGTTGCACGGTAATGGTTTTTTTCAATACAGTTGTTAAACATGGCGTACTTTCAGAGGCTATAATTATGATTCGAAAGTTAAATCTTACGCATAGGCATCTTTCTGTTACGCGGTCGTGACTTTTGTTTACGAGCTCGATCATTATGTTTGCAGTTTAGTTTTAAATTTATAAGTCAATTTAAAAAAGTTTAGTAGCAAGGAGTTTTCAAACATAGAATAAAATGGGATAGATTTTCTACGAGGAAAAATGAATGATTCCGTACGTTTTAGCATTGAATTCTCAAAAGTCTTTTAAATGGTTGTTTAATATATTTAATTACCAGTTTTAATTTAATTATTTTCACATCAACATTTGTCAAAAATCGAATAGGCTGTATAGGCTGATTTCGTTGAAAAAAAATGTCCAGTTGCAAAAACGCGCCATATTGAAAATTGTATTTTTTGTGAATAAACAAATCTAATTCTTTGATTTGTTTTTACTGTTTCTCACAACTGTATTGAAAAACGTCGTGTGATACACGGGTGTGTAGGTTATTGCAAACTCGTGTCATTAAAAACCCTCGCCTTCGGCTCGGGCTTGTTAATGACAATTCGTTTGCAATAACCTACTTTCCACCCTTGTATCACAATGTACTATTTTAATTCTACCTATCCACGAAAAAGTAGTACGTGTTTATACAATATTTTTTGAATTCATATTTGGCACATTACGTTGTGAGTGTAAATAATAGTAGTTTATGCAATGGTGTTATAATAGGGGTCATTAAAACACGATCGTGGGAGATAATAGTAACACGCATATGCCGTTGCATACACTATTTTATCTTCACTCATACAGTTGAAATAAAAAAAGTGGAAAAGGAAAAAATATGTAGTATGGCGGGCAATTTAGATTCACATTGCACATGACTGCGCAGCGCGCACATCCATAGGCAGTGACACTACTTTTTTACATTAAGGCGCCGATTCCCTTGAGTAGCTGATTTTCAAATGAGAATCAAGTCAATTTTTTTTGAAAAAAATATATTTTATATTAGACTATTTTCTTAATAATTAGATCTGCGCAAATTGTGAGTTTTATTCGTATAACATAGTGTAATTAATTTGTAAAGTTATGTCTAAAACGGACAAAAACACGACAATCACACTAAACTGCTGGGCGTATTTTAATGAAATCGACACCATCTCAAAGACAATTTAATTATCTACATTTTGATCTGAGGTTTTTTTTTTAAAGTCATAGAATAATAAGGAAAGAACAAAAAACTACAAAATTTTGGGTCACGCGGGTGTGAAACGAGTGCGCGTTTTGTTCCCTCAAGGTCGTTGGCGTTAGTCGTCGTCTTAAGTCAATAAGCGCCAATAAATTCAAAAGTAAAACTGTGCTATAAAAATTCAAAAGTTATTTTATGATGCAGTTGTTTGTAAATCGAAGGAAAATGTTATTTTGTTAATTAAGCGTTTATACATTATTTTTAAGAAAAGAAGTATGTAAGGATAGTAGCAGGTGGCGTTCTGTAGTTTCTGCCTACTCCCATGGGAAAAAGGCGTGAGTTTATGTATGTATGTACATTATTTTTTTGAATTCATATTTGGAATATTACGTTGTGAGTGTATTGCACAAAAAGAAAAAGAAACGTTTTCTCAGTGCAACATCACCACAATAATTATTATTATTTAGTACTTTTTACTATCATAATAAAAATAAAGAACATAATCAAATACTCACGTAGAACAGCCAGCTCATTCTTTTCCACGGCCACATTCTCATACGGTGGATCCTTATTATCCTCAGAAGGAAACTTAGGCATGGTCGTAGACTTAGTAGGTTGATCCACACTGCCACTAGTAGTTGCAGGCAAAGACCGCTGCCTAGGGGGCGCTCGATTCTCAAGCCTGGTTTCCCGGTCAAAACTACACCTAGATTCGATAATCCGCTCGGGCTTTTCCGGAGGCCTTTCGGGGGGGAGTCGGAAATCTGTATGCCGGGTATCTGATAAGGGTAAGTGTCTCTCTTGCCTGTTATCCATAACCCTAATTTCATGTCTGTTGTCTTGCTGTATATGTCTTTCTTGACGTTCTGGGGTAGGGATGTGACGTTCTTGCCGACTTTCGACGCGTTCTTGTCTCTCTTGCGGGTTTTGGACGTGTCGTTCTTGCGGTAATCTCTCTGGAAGGTGTCTTTCTGGTACATGCCGGTTCTCTGGCATGTGGTGTCTGTTTTCTTGGGGTTTGTCTTGTCTGTTCGGTGGTGGGTCTGGTCTGTCTTGCCTTTCGGCGTTGTATCTGTTGTCGGGTGGTATGTGTCGGGGTTCTGGCTTTGGTTCTGTGGGGGTGGGGGTGTGAGGGCGGTCGGGAGGCGGGGCGGGGAGGGGGCGGCTGTTTGATTGCGGGGTGCATGCTCGACGGGGTTTCTCGAAGGCTCGAGGATCGGGAGGCACCTGCAAGTAAGCATAATTTTGTTTTGTTAGTAATTTTCTTAAAACACCGTTAATTTTGTGTTTACGAAATATTTTAACAAAATCAAAATCAAAATTCAAAATCAAATCTTTTTATTTTACATAGGCCTACATGGGCACTTATAAAACGTCGACAAAAGGTGCACGGTTCGGGTTAGTCGTTTCCTATGGAGAAGAACCGGCAAGAAACTCCATGGTTACTCTTTTAAAGATAGAAATCAATTGCCGTGCGTTAGTCTAGCAATAACTCGAAAAGGGCTCTACTGATTTTTATATTTTATTTTCGTTTTTTTCACCTCAACACTGCGGACACTTAGGACCAAAAAAAAATACAAAGAGCTACAATCAAAACAATTTTACGGCAATGCGTAACGCGTCGTCACGCCGACAGGCCGCTTTTCGATTTCGCCGTACAAATGCACGCAACGGTCGTGTATTCTCGCGATTATCGCTTTTTATTAAAACCTAACTAGTGATTACAACATACCTCGTGTCTAGTATCAATAAGGCCGGTGATGGTCTCAGTGGAGCCAGTGATGATAGATGTCAGTCGGTGCCGCGAGTCCGGCTCTGGTTCTAACGACGAACGTCTTCTAGGCTCCGCTGCAAAGAAAATGAGAATATACAACGTGGAACAGAATAAACGCACAACACTCGAAAAAGGGATCATTGGACCCATTATAACAAACAACTTTTTCCATGGAACCAATACTGAAGTCACGAAAATAAATCAGCTGTGCAGAACATTTGTCGAGTTCTGCGAACAAATGGGGTCGGCTTCCAGTCTTACCGGATTCAGCTGAGTACCAGTGTTTTACATGGAGCGACTGCCTATCTGACCTCCACAACCCAGTAACTGGGTAACACGATACGTCTTGGCTAGACTGGTGTCAGATCTCAAGCTTCTGACTACCCGTAACGACTGTCAAAGATCTTCAAATGACAGCCGGGACCAACGGCTTAACGTGCTTTCCGAGGCACCAAGGAAACTCGGTATGTTGAAATGATCACCCATCCACGGACCGACCTCGTCAAGTGTTGCTTAACCTTGATGATCGACCCGTGCGGCTGTTATTATTTAGCCACGAGCTCCTGTGTGATTGTGATGATGAGATTTTACCAATAGAGACGTGAAATAAAAACATGGCAATATGTTACTATAGCTACCTACATAAGAGCTATGGAACTTGGAACTTTATTTCTATCACTAAGTAGGTTAAAAGATCACAGAGATAAAAATGGGACCCGTTGTCAGAAAGAGATAAATGTACTGTTCAAACGTACATTCGTGTCGCGGCCAGACGCAGGATGGGTTGAGTTGACTCAAGCTGGTCAGCTTGTGTTTGTCTTGCCGCGCAGACCTCGGTATATACATAACATCATTGGAGGTAATTGATTTTTTTAATCACACGAATAGACAAACTACTGGATGCACCAGAATGGTGTGGAGTGTGGTGAAGCATGAAGCACAAGATCGCTTGCGATGGATGACTACTGTGGAAGCCAGTGGGCTTTAATCGGTTGAGTTAAAGAGGGCAGTGGCCCTCTTTAACTCAACCGATTAACTACATACTGTCCAATGGTTTAATATGTCGGTAAAATGCGTTTTTCCATCAATTGTTAGACCGAGTTTCTCACAGGTTGAATGAATTTTCGACAGCCAATCACAGCAGATAACGCATGCTTGACAATTTGTTACATTAATGCAGCGTTAATTTAGAGGTGAGACACTCAGCCTTAGCCTCACAAATAGTTAAATAAGTTGGCGAAATAATTATTTAACAATTTATTAGACTGAAAGTTGACCCATCAAAAACATAACATGTAAAAAAGGTAGTAAAATCAAAAAACCCGACTGTTTCAAAAGCGAACTAAAAAGATGTAAACAAGAAGAAGATCTTGCTGTGCAGTCGGAGGATAAATCTTGTTTTGGTCAGCCAGCTCGTGAATATGTATCCTCCGACTGCAGTCGGGTTTTTTGATTTCATTAACTTTTTTTATTTACAACTTTTTTTTTCGAATGACTTTAAACATATAAGTGTTATATATTTTCGTAATCGCCGCTAAAAACCCTCTCGATGGAGTTCGAAGAAAAAAATTGCGACGATTACAATATGGCGTCCAAAATCCGCCATGTTTCTTTTTTTTCAACGGTACTTATCTAAGAACACTTGGGCGGCCAAGACCTGTCTAACGATGTCTTAAATTTAAAAATCCGTTAAGTGGTTTGAAAGATACGAGGTAATAAAGAATATTACATACATACAAACATACAAGATACGCGCGAAAAACATAACCCTTTCCTTGCAGCCGGGTAAAAACACAAGTCTCGCGGCGCAGTTCTTCTACCGCAAAAAGTTGTGAAATCGAATGTAAAACCAAGTCGGATAATTTATTCAGTAGGTACTTTATTAATTAGGTTACAAACAAACACATTAACCGACTTGGTTTTACTTTTAAATAAGGGGTCGACATTATTGTGTTCTTCTAATGTATATCCAAGTCGGTTAATTATAATAATATGTTCTATTAGTCACCGAAAATCAGGCTTCTAGCTTTATCCACAACGAAGTTACAAGGGGCCGAAAATGTCCTAAATGGTTTCAAGAAAAGGATGGTACGACTGTGCCATTGTTTGTTCGGCTTCTTGGGAGCGCTACGGTGCCCACAGATGAAAAAACATTTTAGGGAAATTTTAAACCACCATTGGTTAAGTTAACTACTGATCAAAAACTGGGCCTAAGTCAACAGGCGGTTTAACACTTACGGTGAGCACTGCTAGCAGCAGCAATATCCTGCACACTGGAAGCCGCAACAATCACATTCTCAGCGGGCGACAGGCTCTTCCTCGGCGGAAGGGGCGGCGCCCTGAGCTCCCCATAAGCGTTCTCTTTGGGCGCGGGGGCGCGGCGCGGTGCGCGGGGAGAGTGGCGCGGGGAGGCGGCTGGAGAGCGCACGGACGGCCGTAGAGCGTCTATTGTTGAGGTAGCGGCGTTGAATTCGGCCCAATCCTGTTGGTAAAAGGTTATTAATGTTGAAACTAAGGGTCAAATCACACTGAAACAGGGTCGAAGACGTGCAAAAAGCACGTTGACCCCCACAACTCTCACACTCATGATAAAAAAGACGCGCGCATTTGACCTTCAAATTTTTGAATGTTGTGGACTATTGGAGATAGGGGACGATTTTATTTTTACTATCTTGCCCCACACTAGGAATTTCTTCCTGTATCGTGAGTGCGTCTACAAACATTTAAACTCACATACACATGTCACCCAGACCCTATCTGTAGGTCATACAAATATTTGTTTCGCGCGGGAATCGAACCCGCGACACGCAGCACAGCAGCCGATCGCTCAACCACTACGCCAACCGTGTCGTTCAAGAGATTTGCTTTGTATTTTACTTTAAGACGACGACTAACGCCAACGACCTTGAGGGAACAAAACGCGCACTCGTTTCACACCCGCGCGACCCAAAATTTAGTAGTTTTTTGTACTTTCCTAATTATTCTAAGACTTTAAAAAAAAAAGCCTCAGATCAAAATAATTACTTTTCAAATTAATTACACTATATTATACAAATAAAACTAAAAATTTGCTTAGATCAAATTATTGAAAAAATAGTCTAATATAACATATATTTTTTCCAAAACATTACGACTAGCCGTTTAGACGTGATTCTCATTTTAAAATCAGCTACTCAAGGGAATCGGCGCCTTAATACGCTTAGAATTTGTCTCAGTGTGCTTTGAAACTTGGATTGTGGAACCATATATTAATATATTAACCGTATATGATATTGTCATAATCACCACGCTTAAAAGATTGGCGATCCGGTGCTTGTTATGACAAACTACGACAATGAATCTAGTACTTACCAAAATGGATATGACATTCCCACTCTTCATTAATGAAACATGTAAATATATAGTATCCTGTTGTTGATGAATTAAGTTACTGTTACAAGTTATCTAAACTTTTTGTGACAATCTATGGAATAATACATATGTCATGGACCAAGTGATTAATATGTGAACTATGTATAATGCCCCGGGCATTATGAATCTAGTCAAGTCAAATCGGGCATAATGAATACTGATTTTAATTTCTATATTTATCACATTGTCTGGTCATTATGAATATTGCTACGTTACTGTTGGGCAATTCGATAATTATGGCCAATGAATTAGTCCAAGAGCGAGCGAAGCGAGCGAAGCGAGCTCGGAAGCATAAGGCACCCCGACATGGATAGGTTAGGTTCGAAGGAGATGACGGGAGCTGAAGTGAGCGAGCAAAGCGAGGTTACTTTAGACCCTCAAGACAGAAATAGGAGCCCCGCGCAGCTCAGACAGAAATAGGAGCTCCGTCGACTTTGTTGCACAAATAGTAATCGGACTTACCCATTCTACATTAAAAACAATGTCAACATTAGAATAATTTAATAAAACACATCATTTTGTTACCCTGTCCAATAAGTGATGGGCATTATTCAGAAAGCCCGGTCAATTTAATTATTTCAATAGTTTTTATCATATTGCCTACTCATATTGGGCATTTTTCAAATTGCACGCCCATTATGAATAATGCTGTATTTATCACTTGGTCCATAACACATACACAAAGATGATGAAGCAAATGCTGACTGTGACTTCTATTCAGATATTATTACTATAAGTCATAAAATTCACATTTGGTTTACTAGCAGTCTGACTACATGCTACTTTGTTTCTGGTATCTACCACCAAGTATAGCAGTGAAAGTTACAGTTGCCGGCAAATCGTTAGATGCGCACAAGTCGTATATTAGGTCTCTTTGGTTACAAAGCGGGATGCGGGGAACGAAGTAACACCGTTCCGAGCGCGCGATTAGTTGGTCAGTCGACCCAAGGATCAACTGACTAGTTGCGTCCGTCCGTTCGCTCTCGAATACACTTGCGTGCATTAAAATTCTACCCCTCTGGATTCCTTTGTTTTTGTTGAGTTAATACTTTAATGCCACGAACAAATACCGGAATTATCTTAAATTTTATGTCAGGGGTAAAACTTTTGTGGTTGAGCCTTAAACATCGTCGCCGAGTTGCCAGCTTGTCGGTTTTTTATCGGTTACATTTCGGGGAGTGTGCGATGGAATTGCATGATTTAATTCCGCCCAGCCCGTTCCATCATCGGACTACCAGACGTACGGCGATGCGTCATCGGTACATGGTGGACATCCCACCCATACGCACAAAACGTTTTGGGGACACTTTTATTATGCGTACAGCTAAGGAGTGGCATTCCCTGCCGGAGTCTGTGTTTTCCGATAGCTACAATCTAGGGGTCTTTAAGTCAAGAGAGAATGAGTTCTTGAAAAATTTTTTTACAAAACGATAGTGACGACGAAGGCATTTTTTTTAAATTAAATCTGGCCCACACTAGGAATTTCTTCCTGTATGTGGGTGCGTTAGAGACGGAACAACAATCTGTAGCTCATACAAATATTTGTTCCGTGCGGGAATCGAACCCGCGACACGGAACGCAGCAGTCAATCGCTCAACCACTGCGCCAACTGTGCGCCAAATATGATTATTAACGACAGCTACATTTTTTTATATATTAAAAAATCCTAAATGTCTTAACCTTCAACTGCCTTATTTATTACACCTTATAAACTTCACGAACTCGTATCCTTTCTTAAACTTTCTTCTAAATAGACATGTTTAAAAATAAATGATGACAAAAACCATAGAATAACAAAAAAAGAGACCATTTTTTGTTGCATTCAGTACACCATGCGCAAACTTACCTCCTCTACGCCAAAACCTTGCCATGTTACATGCCGGGGACTGTATATGGGGCTATATAAGTAGATACATTACCTAGACCGGGTTTCTCACCGCTAAATTATCGCAGAATTAAAGTGAAAAATTGTCAAGCACGCGTTATATGCTATGATTGGTTGAATGATTTTTTAACAGCCAATCACAGCAGATAACCGGCGATTATTCTTATATTAACAGCCCGATAATCGAGTTTTTTGAAATCAGACCGGTATTCCCCTGATACGGAAAATTTTAAGACGTGTTCAATATTAAGTATGTTTGAAATACATGCAACACATATTATATCTGTTCTATCAAGTAATTGAGAAAATGCATGCTATTTTAACATGCAAGGAATAAATGATTTGAGTGTGTGTATTATGCACAAACAAAATAAACAGGCAAAGGAAACAAAAACACAAAAGCACATATCACCAAGCGTATATTTTCAACATAAAAAATACACTTAAAAATAAATAAATCATTAAATCGTCATAATAATACGAAAATAATAATAGTTAAATTATTGCTTACTGTCAAAATAATACAACTAATAAGATCTAAGCGTAAACATAACAAAAATTTCGGGAATTAATTAATTCTACAATTATATTGTAACGGTCGAAAAAGTTAATTTAAAACAATACTTGATTCTAGGGTTTCCTTTGAGCGATTTTAATTCAAAAACTTATTTTTAAAAAGCCAACACATAGATTTGGAACCCTTATTTACAGTACTAGTTTAAATTTAGACCTCAGGCATCGTCTTTATAGAATGCGATCAACACACTATTATTTGATCGTGGCGTTCATTTGTTCAGCGAATCCAAAGGTACCGCACGACATGATTTTCGGTCACGATTTTTAACACTCGGTACACTGCAGATGGTCTGTCGTCCGTTCGTTTGTTTACTACTTTACACAATCCCGCAACGACACTGCAATGCACTTCAGCACTTGTATTGTTCTATTAGCGCGTGAGTGACGAACCACGCGTGAGCCGTTCGGTGCGGTGTGTCGTGTCGTCAACAAGCTCATACTTGTTTTGTACAGTCGCTAAATCGTCACGACGACATAGCGGCATCGACGACATAGCTGTAAAACTGTTTTTAAATCGTGTCGCGCAAGGAACAATCAGTCCATTCAAATATATGGAGCTTTGAATCGTGACCACATTTCGTCGTGTCGTGTCTCGCGTTGTGAACAAACGGCCTAACGCGTTATCGCAGCGTCTTACGGTTTTGCAGGACAAATGAACGCGACGATCGTGTATTCGCACGACGATGGCTTTCTATTAAGACAATGCTATCACTATTTAATTTTAAATGGACGATACTCTTATTATTTCTGAAACTGAAGCAGTCTTTTTAAACCTAAATCATTTTGGAAAATATTTCCACAAAAAACATTATATAACTACATCAAATATTGTCAAAAGACTTACATTAATTTTATATACAAATAATCCGATTTTTTTTTTTCATTTCACCGAACAAAGTCACAGAGAAAATCATAAATAATAATTAATTAATCAAACTAATACTATTGCATTAACTGCACTATTTAGAGCAAAAAAAAAACAAAATAGATGAATATTTCTAAAAACAAATACTGTCATAATCTGTTTAAGAAAACATTTCCTATCATACAAATAATGTAAAGTGATTTAAATAATAATAATAAAAAATTGTCATTGGCTGCAAAAGTGACATAATTTAAAGAAATGTAACCTTGATTAGCAATAAATAATCTACTACCCACAAAAGTGCAAGCAAATGAGAGTTTACTGTCAAAAACAATTAGCAAATGAGATTTATGTGAATAATTAAAAAAAATATAAATAATAATATTCAAAGCGTGAATTGTAACATTTTTGCAAAAAAGCATGTAAATAGTTCGTTCGCATCAAATTGTAAGTGACTTTTCTACGGCGCGGCGGAGCTGGTTTATTTATACTAGAATTATTTATTAGCCAATGATTATTTTTTTATGAATGTCCATATTTGGTCCCATACAATGCTAGGTAACATCCAAGCAGACCGACGTGACCTTAACGAAAAACTGGCTCTCAATGGCAGAAGAAATATGCGTGTGAAATGGAGTGAGGCTTTTATTTCACATGAACATAACCGGTGGAATGAGAGTGTACCAGGTTGAACTGTACACATCTGCGTACCCCTTTAGAGCGTACCGGTGGCGTGATGTTAAGTTACGAAATGGTGAAAACAAAAAAAAAAACGGTCAAGTGCGAGTCGGACTCGCGCACGAAGGGTTCCGTACCGTTATCGCAAAAAACGGCAAAAAAATCACGTTTGTTGTATGGGAACCCCCCTTAAATATGTATTTTCTTCTATTTTAGTATTTGTTGTTATAGCGGTAACAGAAATACATCATCTCTGAAAATTTCAACTGTCTAGCTATAACGGTTCACGAGATACAGCCTGGTGACAGACGGACAGACAGACAGACGGATCGCGGAGTCTTAGTAATAGGGTCCCGTTTTTACCCTTTGGGTACGGAACCCTAAAAAATTAATTAGTTCCATCATCTCTTTTATATTTTGTGCATATCCAGCAAATAATAATAAAAATATATTGACTGTTTACATATCTGAAAGAATACTGTAAGAATACGTGCATGTTCCAACGCGAAAAGTCACATAATATTAAGATAAACACAATCATGACTTAGCTGTAACATTATTTCTGAATTAAGTTAGACTTACAAGCAAAGCGGCTCCGGTGGCATCGACATTGGAAAAGTACGGGACACCATTTGCGGTGACAGTAACAATGGTTTGACTCGAACGCGTAAGCGTCGCTTATTACAAGGCGCTAAAGACCATTTTTCCGCAACTTTTTGACTATTTGAAAATGCTGTCCATGGACAGATTCATTATAAAACCTTTCGAATTCGTCGCGTGTAGGTACAGTACAACTATGTTCTTAATGTCCCTCGGCAAACTTCGTGTTTCGCCAGTCGTCGGATTTCTATCAGTTGCCCTTTGCACTTGGTGCAAACCGGACGCTCTCAATCAACTTGGAAGTATATAGAGTTAATACTCTTTTAACTTAATGTAATTTATTTTAAAAACGGGAGGAACGCTGCTAAAGGCAAATAGCTTTACAGCTCTATAAAGATAACACGGAAATCAAAACAAAACAACAATAAAGTACTTAGTTTTGAATTCAAATTATTATACACGATAAATCTAATAATTGATGGACATGGAAACTAGCATTATTTTATATTCGGAAATGCGATGATTGCCGAGGGTTATTAAGAAAATAGTTGTACTGTACACAACTGACCAGACCATAACTTTTTAAACCTGGGGGGTGACCATAAGCTCTTAGAGCGGTATCAATTTGAGACCGAATAAGGGACAGATGTATCTGACGTGTCACTTACTCGATATCAAATTGATACCGCTCTAAGAGCTTATGGTCATCCCCCTGGGACCGATTTGCAATTTTTTAATTTACAAATTGGTCCACCTCCCATAGATAGTTGGTCGGTATCCTTTCCAGTGCCGTTGCGTTAGTGACCCCGGAGCCGCTTTGATTAGATGTCTACCTTTAAATTACAATAAACAGACAAAGAAATTCTGTTACAGCCGTACAATAAGCAAGGATAGAGTTGTGATGGCGAAAACCCAAATTATGTGAACAAATAATTTATTTAAATTAGCTGTAATAATGTTTTCTAAAAAGTGTCACAGGCACAGTAGTATTATGTGAAAATTATTTTCATGCATACATTTTAAGAGACGTTGAGCAATAAACAGACAAGTACTTCGGACTTTTCTGCCATCACAATTCTAATCATCTAAACTCCATTAGACATTTAAATAAGCCCATTTACAGCCCGTTCAACCGATTTTGACTTCTATTGCGTTGGTGATACGACAAATGGAAGCTGTAGTAAACTGTTGGTTTTGGTAACAGGTTTATGCTTTTTATGTCATCCTTATGTGTACGAGATAGAACTCAAAATCGGTTGAACGGAATGTAAAAACAGTTGTAAAGACGTCTAATGTTATTTCGTATGGAGTATAGACATTTCTCACTAAAATTATGACATTCACAAAAAAAAACATGCTTCACAAACTAAAGCGCTCATCGAGAAATGGGCGGGGCCAGAGACGAACGTATTTCGGAGCATACATGAGAAAAGTATTGTAGACGGTCGTGTCAACCTTCCTGATGGCTCTACGCGATTCGATTTAAATCACACCAATAACCAATTTTTAATGCATTTTTAATCAAAATTGTAAGTACGTACACACGAACGCAATGAGACCTATTCGCACTTGGAAAATTCTTAGAACATACGTGCGCGATATACACCGTGAAATTTAAGTGGTTGTTTTCCCGCGGCAGAACGACTTGCCTTTAGGAGTACTTTCGAAGCATAGAGTTAAAGTAAAAAAATAACGATGTTTTTATTTTAAAATAATTTAAAAAATATTCATCAACTCGAAAAAGTGAGTAACAATAGTAACTTGTAGGTACTAGGTACTACTCGCGTCACCACCGTATTATTCACCGTAGTACCTAGTACCTACAAGTTACTATTGTTACTCACTTTTTCGAGTTTATGTTTTTTTTTTTTAAATTATTTTTAAACAAAAACATCGTTATTTTTTTACTTTAACTCCATGCTTCGAAAGTACTCCTTTAGGCAAGTCGTTCTGCCGCGGGAAAACAACCACTTAAATTTCACGGTGTATATCGCCTATCAACGCAATTTAAATTGTTACCGCACGATCAGGAAGGTCCCTTACAAACAGGGCACTCATGAAAATGCACCAAAAAAATGTAGGCCCCATTCACTTTTGGATGGTTTAACATACAATAAGTAAAAAAACATAAAAGGAATGTGATATCCGTGGCGCTGCGTCGTCATTCGTCAAGCATACATAACTACCCGAGCAAGCTAAGCGTGCGGGGATTTCCGCCGTTGTCTCTGCAAAACAAACATACAATATGTTTTAATGTGGATTGCATGCATGGGAGAGTGGTTACCTGTGACACTTGAGTAATTTAGAAGAAGTGAAAACTAGCTAACTACAGGTCTTCAAGTCAATATTGAATAGGTTACTTCTAGGCAAGCGTTCTTCATCGTCGACCACATCATCGGTTAGATAGTGGTCAAACGAGAGCCTATATATTAAAATCAATAAAAAAAAATAAACTAACGATTTAAAAGATGAACAGGAATAAGATATAATTACTCTTGAAATAAGAAGGAACTTACTTTAATTCTTGTTTTCAGATTTTACCGCTACTACAGCTAACTCTCACTTCTCTTGAACGCTTACTTCCCCCAAAATGAAGCCAATAGAATATCTTCAATGAAATTCACACTCACTGAGAGTTAGTTCACGTATTAAACCATAGCCAAGGTATTCTGCAATCTTATCTATACTAATAATATTATAAAGAGGTAAAGTTTGTGAGATTGTAGGGGTTAATCTCTGGATCTACTGAACCGATACGAACATAGGATTTTTATCCCATTTCTCTTCTTCTTATTCCTTTCTTTCTTTTATTCCCTTGGGATTACAAAACACTTTTAACGCGGGCGAAGCCGCGAGCAGAAGCTAGTTGACCATAAAACATTGAACATAAAAAAAATGCATGACTGATGTACGGTCACAAATAACCACCAACCCGTTTAAATGAAATAAATAAAAGATAACATGAAACAAAACGTATAAATATAAGCCACAAACAACGACAAACATGCCACACGACCAAACAAACAAACAAAATGCACACCATGCTACATTTATGTGAAAACACCAAGATGATTTCAATATGATAATTAAAATCTAGTAATTTTTTTATGCGATCAACATAAAAATAAGAAAGGCCCAATAACTGCAGATTACATATATATATATCTGCCTAGCCTTTTCCCAACTATATTGGGGTCGGCTTCCAGTCTTACCGGATTCAGCTGAGTACCAGTGTTTTACATGGAGCGACTGCCTATCTGACCTCCACAACCCAGTAACTGGGTAACACGGTACCCCTTGGCAGAACTGGTGTCAGATCTCAAGCTTCTGACTACCCGTAACGACTGTCAAAGATCTTCAAATGACAGCCGGGACCAACGGCTTAACGTGCTTTCCGAGGCACGGAGGAAACTCGGTATGTTGAAATGGTCACCCATCCACGGACCGACCTCGTCTAGCGTTGCTTAACCTTGAAGATTGACCCGTGCGGCTGTTATTATTTAGCCACGAGCTCCTCTTTTGCCAATAACTGCAGATTAAATGTGCCAAATACCGGAAAATGGGGTGAAATCTGGGAGTTTATTATCGTTGTCTCTAATTTGTCTATAGTCTGCTATCGTATATTTATTTGTACGATTTATTAAACGGCAACACATTTTATATTTCAACATAGATACTCACAACAGATCTTTGTATCTCTGAAGTTGACTACAAGGCCCTGCGCAGTATCTATTTTTGTGTCAATGTTGAAGATAAAGATATCAATGTATAACTGTCTCTTTCACTCGCATAAGTTTGTCGCATCGTCCTACTCTTATCGTCGTCGCTTACTCTATGCACTATACTCGATGACAAACTGTTTCTTGCGCAATGGTTCGCAGAGCCAACTTCAGAGGCTGTCCATTGCCACTTAAGACGACGACTAACTCTCGTTTCACACCCGCGCGACCCGAAATTTAGTAGTTTTTTGTACTTTCCTTATTATTCTATGACTTTAAAAAAAAGCTCAGATCAAAATGTAGATAATTAAATTGTCTTTGAGATGGTGTCAATTTCATTAAAATACGCCCAGCGGTTTTGGTGTGATTGTCGTGTTTTTGTCCGTTTTAGACATAACTTTACAAATTAATTACACTATGTTATACGAAGAAAACTCAAAATTTGCTCAGATCAAATTATTAAAAAAATTGTCTAATATAACATATATTTTTTTCAAAAAATTACGACTAGCCATTTAGACGTGATTCTCATTTTAAAATCAGCTACTCAAGGGAATCGGCGCCTTAAGAGAAAATAAACGTTTTATCTAATCCAATATCTTTAAACGAGTAATACTTGTATATAATCTGAATCTCGGCAACGGCTCCAACGATTTTCATGTAATTTAGTATTTCGGAGGCGATAAATCGATCTAGCTAGGTTTCATTTATAGAAAAAGTTTACTCTATTTTCAGAGCAGAGCTCGGTCGCCTATTTACCATTATTATTATTCCCCTGAGGGTTTGAAGATGTGCACCTAATGGTACACCCACATAATAAACGGAATAACTAATCCTTTTTTTAATTCAATCGTCTAATTTATTTACTTGAGAGTCCCTACAAATTTCACGAGCTAAAAACAGAAAACAGCTACTTTTTCAGAGCAAATTTCTCAATAACTACAAGCTATTTATGATAAATCTTTTAATGCAATTTTTTGCGTCACATTGTTATCTAGTAAATGTACAATAAATATTTTTGATAACTGCTCAGATTAAATTAGAAAAAAATAAATTCCTAACACTCGTTTTTACGTAATCGCGAAACACCAGGTTTTTTAATTGCTTTTTCAGCTTACTGGTGGCGAATAATAAAAACAAAATGGTATGGACTGGGCATATAGTAAGACTAGTAAGCCATCAATTTTGTTTTTAAAGTTTATTGTATTTGTACTTAAGTTAATGAAAAAAAAACTAAAAAACCCGACTGCTTCAAAAACCGAAGGGTACAACATGTTTGCGAGCTGGTTGACCAAAACCAGATGTATCCTCCGACTGCACAGTATGATTTTCTTCTTGTTTACATCTTTTTAGTTCGGTTTTTGAAGCAGTCGGGTTTTTTTTATTTTTTTCATAAACTTTTTTTTTTGTTACTGTTACTGTAAACATTGTATCTTCAAAATGGCTGGCGTATACCTAGGTACTCGGTCATACTGCGATCACCGAACAATTTTTGAGCGTGGTGATTATGACAATATTGGATCCTTACAACTCCTCATTACAAATCTTAAGTACGAGATATAAGTTTTGAATTACTTCTTTGACATACAGACAAAAGGATAAACTCGGTAATTCCATCATAAAAATATTCCTATCAGATAAAGATTTTCATTCATAAAGTTTTTATCAACGGAAATCATCGATTTCATTTATAAGCAGTATTTGACATTCACCACGATCGATCGGTATGAATGATTGATAAAAATACTGCATTCTAAACTTATCCACAATTGATATAGCTGATTTCACAAATCTTTACTTTCATGTAAAGCGGCGGCGGGCGTAAGTGAGTGTCATGTAGGTGCATTAGATAACGTTCGGACGTTCGACATTGATTGATGGTCGTTGAACGGTATCCGGCTTGCCATGCTACACACTGTATAGATGTGATAATTTGATGTCATCGGTCTAGGTAAGACCGCAAAACTAGTAGTGCATTTTATTTTATTCTCAGCCTATTCTATCTAACTGCAGGGCAATGGCAATTTACGTTTCCAAAACTTCGTCGATTTTTAGCCCAAGAACACTTCACCATTCGATGCGTCAAACATGCCAACTCAATTCCACATTTGAATTTTGAACACCAACCGTCAAACCAATTGACATTCACTTTTTTTTTGCAGTATTTGCGTAGGTACATCAATATATTAATTAATTATTTAAAAAAAACGACGCTTTGTTTGAAACCAATAATCATCATCATCATCTGCCTAGCCTTTTCCCAACTATATTGGGGTCGGCTTCCAGTCTTACCGGATTCAGCTCGGTACCAGTGATTTACATGGAGCGACTGCCTATCTGACCTCCACAACCCAGTAACTGGGTAACACGGTACCCCTTGGCAAGACTGGTGTCAGATCTCAAGCTTCTGACTACTCGTAACGACTGTCAAAGATCTTCAAATGACAGCCGGGACCAACGGCTTAACGTGCTTTCCGAGGCACGGAGGAAACTCGGTATGTTGGAATGGTCACCCATCCACGGACCGTACTCGTCAAGCGTTGCTTAACCTTGATGATCGACCCGTGCGGCTGTTATTATTTAGCCACGAGCGCCTCGTTTTAACTTTAACACAACAAAGTTAAAATCCTAATAAAAGTTTTGTTCCCATTCACCCCTGCATTCATATTTACCCCGTTTGTAGGTACATTACAGTAAACAAGAAATAATGTTATTATTACAGCGACGTCCAAAACTTGTATTCAGGCAGCGGAATGTACATGATGCAGATCCGTTTAGACTAGAATCCGATTCCAAGTTAATGCTTAAGTTATATTTCCATATTCAAAGGTTTCTTTAGTTTGATTTCAGTTTATCATCTCGTCTGTATATCAATTAATTTCCATAACAAATCATTATAATTTACCTCAGCATCATCGATGTCGTCCGTGAGTCCATTGAAGGTGGTGTTCCGGTGCGCCCAGCCGTTTGCGCTGCCTGATATCGTCACATCCATACCTGGAACACAATACATCTTTGTTACAGAAAACCTCTATTCGGTACAGTGAGGTAAAGTGCGCGCAAGATAAGTCTGCGCACGGCCAAAATCGGAACTAATCGTTTGTCATTTATGTCAGGCGTCAAGAGAGTGTGTTGTATTCCGTGTTTTTATTCGTTTCCGAAGTAAATAATCGCCATCATTATGCCAAAAGTAATTTAAAGTGCTAGCAGGGATGTTTTCTTTAAGTGAACAAGACAATAACGGGCCTACGGTACCGTTTTACAAAGATAGAGCCCGTTACTTATTTGACAGGTAAATTTTAGGGATACCATTATACTAAAATTTCCCTAAATTTTCGTACTACCGGTGCCTGACAGTATTGGTTTTTGAGTGGTACATAAATATACCAGCGGGACTGGACCGGCATCATGTAATATGATGCATCATTGTTATTTTGTTTTAGTCGTTTCTGAACGCACCGTCACCCAAATAACTCAAGAGGGTTATGTGGCAGCAGCTTCTTCAAAAATTGTTGCAGAAGAAATTAAAAAAGAATTGAAATTGGAATGGACGGTATTAGCCACTGCAGGACCATTGTCAGACCAAATTTAACGGTAGCTACTACTAAGTATTCAATAAAAGATTTACAATAATTTCATGATGTTTTTTTTCATCATATTCTATGCAGGTAAAGTTAGTAATTAATTATGCTGAACTTAAATTAGTTTAAGTTACGAGTGATGAAAAATGACTATTGATTAAATGAAGTAAAAAATATCCGTTATACTGGCAACATTAAGCACGCCACCCGTCGCGCGCAGACTTATCTTGCGCGCACTCTAGCTCGCGAAGCCTGCGAGTCGCCGAGGAAGCCCCCTTCTATGCTGTTGGGAGAAGCTAGGCTGGCTATTTTAGCAGGACCCCTTCGCAATATAGCAATGATTATGATTATTCATAGAGCGAAGTAAATGAGTTTTGTGCTGCTAGATGTCATTGTGAAGAAAGAAATGAAATGATTCAGGCGTCGTCCTAAAGGCGGATACAGACGTTGCGAGGCATGCACCGCGCACACCTCGCAACGCACGCCTTTTGCTTTCATTTAAGGCGCCTCCCCGAGCAAAACGCCGCGCTAGTCGAATTTTGTGCAGTTTTTAAGAGCTATCTACTCTATCAATTAATAAAAATACATTAAATTTTTACATAACGTTGATTCTAAAATGGTAGTACACTTTTTTTTTTAAAGAGGTATACCTATGTGTCACTAATCTCCTTCCAACAAAACCATAAAAATATGAAATAATTATTGATAGCATGCATCTCCTCGTAAAGTGTTCATTAATTATTTTTTATACTAACACTAATGGATAGACAATTTGATAACGAACATTTTGTAAGTTTTTTTTTTTTTAAACCAATATTCGATTTTATAAAGATTTTATTCTAAAATCTGGGCGTATTCACTACTGTAATTCATGCGCCACCAGTGCCGCTAGGTCAATAGGAATGCTCAAACCTCATGCTGATCTTTTGGTCAGGGTACGGCCTTAAGTTGTCGTATCACATGCCTTACCACGAATATAACGTCTACACATTGCGAAGCATCCGATGAGCGCCGTACGCTGCGCATGCTTCGCAATGTCTGTATCCGTCTTTATAGAAAGCGACCATCGTATTCGCGTGATGATTGCTTGTATCAGTACTAGATGCTTTATTCCTTAATCAACTTATACTAAGCCTAAAACGACTGCCAATCACAAAGGTACTAGCTATGAAAGTGACTAATACTGAATCTTCCTATAATCCTATAGTATCATCATAGTTTTCTGCTCAGTAATGATCAGTAACTTTTTTTTTACTGTGGTTACAGGTGATTGATTGTCCAATCTTCATTGGCCCCTACATCTACAGCAAGCTAAATAAAATTCTTAATTACTACCCGATGACAAGAAAATCTTGCAAAATCAAAGCGTGTGAATACCTCCAGAAACTCGCGTACGAGGAAACAGAGGAATTGCTTCGAGTTCCTAGATAGACTACAATAGTTATTTATGCTACAAGTGCGGAAAGTAGGTGATTTCCGATGAGTGGTATTTTTATTCACGAGCGAGCACACGACACGACACGACACGAGTCGGAAATCATCTTACGCACGTGTATCATACAACATTTTACTATGCATTGTGCGAGAAAAGAAAAAAATATATCTAAACCAAGCTAGAAATTAATAAAATGGCGCTTATTCAAGGGCGCTCAGCATATCCACAGATTAACTAAGTTCATAGTTCCTCGGACATATCTACTGCGCATGTGCAAATAGCTGTCACGTCGTAAAGCAAAAAGGCACGAGCAAAATATTCATTCTGCCAAACATATTTAATGAATATTTAGAATTAATTTATTGATCAAAATCTAAATCTTAATTAAAAACGCCTTAAATGAAGTATTAGTTTTGTTTTACCTTTTATATGAATGATAATCTGTACTTAACTAATTTTTAAAACTTTTCTCAAATAATAAAAACTCTATGCGGCGGGCTGACGTTGGAGTAAAAAATTAAAAAAGTACAGGAAAGTAAAAAGCACTAGTAAAAAAAGTGACACTTTCCGCACAGTTTGGCTGCTTGGAAAACGCTCTTTTCGAGGATATGCATTGTAAATTATATTACCATATTATAAATTTAAGAGCAACAAAAGGTCCGCAATCTCACACACCCTCTTACATTCACTCATCTCACTTCCATCACACACAAACAGAGGACTATAGTTACACACCTACCATTAGTATTTTTGTTTTTCTTTGTTTTATCTGTTATTTTTTAGTTCATCCTCCATTTTTTTTGTATTGTATAACATCTATAGTTTGCATAACCTAATTTATTGATTTTGTATTATTATATACTTATTACCTTGTATTTGATAAGTACATCAATCATGGGATCATCATATTCGAAATACCTTAATTGCAACTCAAAGGAAACGGCGTTAAAGGCTGAAATACAGGCTACGCTTAGTTGGGCCTCAAATGATAATACTTTTGTGTATTTTAATTTTAGTTTAAGCCATTACTTGTGAATAATTTACAAATTTCTGTGAATAAAGATTACTATTACTAATATCTGTGAATACAGATTACTATTACTAAAGATTACTATTAATCTGGGCGCACGGTTGGCGCAGTGGTTGAGCGATTGACTGCTGCGCTGCGTGTCGCTGGTTCAATTCCCGCACGGAACAAATATTTGTATGACCTACAGATAGTTGTTCCGGCTCTGGGTGTTGTGTATGTGAGTTTATATGTTTGTAAACGCACCCACGATACAGGAAGAAATTCCTAGTGTGGGGCAACGTATTATTAAAAAAAAAAAAACTATCAGAAATCAATCTATAGAACTTACTGGATCCGTTGCAACCGGACGAGCCTGATGAACCGGACGAGTTTGATGATACCGGTTTCACTGCAGTCTTTGTGTTTCTGTAATAGACATTTGAGCAATTAGTTTGAGACTGTTCAGCTGGTTCCCAGACAAGTTGAGCAGCTTTACAGCAGTAGTTTCGCATAATTAGTTTATGAGAACTATCGAGCACTTTCTAAAACTCGCACTAAGCCGACAGTTTAAAAGACGCCATTTTTTGCAATGTATATAGTGCCTGGCACGTAAATTGGCAAGGTTTTGGCGTAGTGGGGGTAAGTTCGCGCATATTCCGCGAATTGACCAACCACCATATAGAGCGAACGGAACGTGGACGCGACACGATTGGTCAGTCGATCCTTGTGTCAACTGAACAACCAATCGCGCGCTCGGAACGGTGCTAAACGTTTCCCGCGCCCCGCTTCACTATAAAAGATACCTAAAAACCGGCCAAGTGCGAGTCGGACTCGCGCACGAAGGGTTCCGTACAATTATCGCAAAAAAACTGCAAAAAAATCACGTTTGTTGTATGGGAGCCCCACTTAAATATTTATTTTCTTCTGTTTTTAGTATTTGTTGTTATAGCGGCAACAGAAATACATCATCTGTGAAAATTTCAACTGTCTAGCTATCACGGTTCATGAGATACAGCCTGGTGACAGACGGACAGACAGACAGACAGACGGATCGCGGAGTCTTAGTAATAGGGTCCCGTTTTTACCCTTTGGGTACGGAACCCTAAAAACGACTTCTGCGCATCTAACGACTCTTGTCAACTTAAGTGCCGGGGGATAAAATACGGTTTCAACTTACTTATCTGACGAAGTAGGCGGACGCGGCGGTACGAACGCATCCACCACCACTTGTTCAGTTCCTTTGATCTCCGCCCGACAGAACGGACAGCCCTGGCCTTCCGAGTCCTGGAATAAGAAACAATGCTGTTTTAATACATTAGATGCAAATTTTTTGTTCAAGATTGTTATTTATGTACAAATAGCTTCGGCCAGTGGTTTTGCTCGGGGGATAAGTGTTTTTTTTTTATCCCAAGGGAGCATTACACCGAAATAAAAAGTAGCCTGTGTGCTATCCAGACTATAATCTAGCTCTGTGCTAAATTTCATCAAGATCCGTCCAGCCGTTGCCGTTGCTGGATAAACTCAAAAACTTCTTAACCGATTTTTTTTATTCTTTCACCAGTAGAAAGCTAAATTATTCCTTAGTTACATAGGCTATTTTTATCCCGAAAACGCCGGGAGCGACGCCGCGGAGCAAAGCTAGTTATAAATAATAATGCTACTCACAATTTGCCACGCTGTCAGGCAGGGTGTACACAGCAGATGTCCGCATGGTTCTATCCTGATGTCCTTGTCGTTCTCCGCGCAGATCTTGCATAGTTGGAACGTGCTGCCTGTAACATTTACAAAAATATGATTTAGACGATGATCGCCCGATTGTCACCATTGGCCAATTTCTATCACAATGAGAAGCCCAAGTATAGCTGGTTTCATTTCAGAATATCGGTTCTTCCCAGTACGTAAGTAGGTATACCGGATAACAGCGACTGCTATACACAAAAAATATTATTATTACTATCGTCATAGGCCAGTGAAAACCTTGCAAATTCAAGCAAGTCCCAATGGGACATCGCTCACATCGGTAAACGAAATCATCGTGAGGAAACCAGGACTTATAGTTAACATAACGTCGCAAGTCGCCAACCCGCCTTGAGCAAGCGTAGTAATTATTGCTCGTTACTTATCTGTATGAGAAGAGATCTTTGCCCTGCAGTGTGACAGAATCAGAAAGGTAATATTACTGGAATCTGGCTAAATAATAGTTGTTTATTTATGGAGCAAACAGCAAACAAAGGCGAGAGTGTTTTTTTTTTAATCCAGAGCGCAGCGAGAGATTCAAAGTACGTCACTCGAGCTTAAAATAGTGTTGCTCCCGAGGTGAACACTCTACGTTTTATCACCCTCTTTGAGAGAATAAGTAAATGCAACTTATGAAAAAGAACGTTACGTTTATTTATTTACCTACAATTAGGAACCATAAGATATAACATAGAAATAATTAGAGGATTTGAACAATAATGAAAGTGCATCGTAACAATTTTATTAGTACGATCCGTTACAGTTGTAGATTTATTTTTTAATTTGGCTCGCCCGCGCGTTTTGCCAGCCAGTCACTTGTTCAATACAATGTTCCCGTGCGGTCCGAAATAGAATTACAATCAGTCATTAGCGATTCACCTCATACATTCGTCGCTATCGATTTTAGCGATGTAATCCTATTTTGGACCGCATTGTTTGTGATTATATCTCTTTGCTGATTGGAACATTTACGAACAATATCCACATTCCAAATTCAAATCACTTTTAGTCCCTAGAAATTAAAGAGCTATTTTAGTCCCTGTATACGAAGAATAAACTAGCTCTTTTTGAATAAATGTGATAAAAAGAATATTTGAGTATTCGAGTTTAAGACTTCATAAAAGCAGTTAGGTCACATCTGATGCAAACAGCAACGAACAAGTCTTGCGGCGTCTCGCAGAGGATTACAACAGGCTGAGTTCATTTATTGATCTGGATGAAAATTAGTGGACTCCAACTTAGTTAATGTCTAAGGAAACTAGATTTTGTTCCTTTTCCCTTTCATTCTTTATGATTGTGATGTATGTGTATGAAGGACTTACCCTCATAATATTATTAATGAGTTATGTTTTGAACATGTGGGTTGTGCTACAAATATAAAGGTGTAAATTTGTGTAGTCATCTGTCATTCGCAATATATAGTTCTCGCCAAATTTCTTGGCCGCCCTGAAGTTGGCTACAATGGCTGCGCAGTAGTAAACCTCATACAAAAACAGCACCGATCCTTGCCTTGCGAATAGGAAAGCCAACTTCAGGGCGGCCCAGAAGTTTGGCGAGAACTATATGTGTAACCGTGATCAGCTGTTTTATTCCCTGGCTCCGTATCCCAGCATCCCGTCATCGGCACTCCTAAGTGTCTCAATGATCTCCTTCTAATTCATTGTGTTAATTACTGAAGGTCGTGCCCGTTTTGACGAGCTGCTTGCAAATCAGTCTTACAGATAATATAAATTGTAATGTCAAACATACCCATTTCACAATACAACTCGTACTGTTCCTGCGTCACAGTGATATGGTCTTCGGCCGGCGATATGATGGCGCTGCTCAAATCCGGGTTGACGTCGCGCCCGTCTGGATATAGGTAGCTAAAAGCATAGTATGGGCTTTTTTATGGCTAGCGTAATCTCGATTGTTTAGGGTGGAAGTACATGGCTGGCGGAAACATATAAGGATGACAAAAGTAGAGGAAATTATTTTGTGTAGCAATGCTGCATCTGATCACAGGAAGCGGTTGAAAAACCTATAACTGGATTAGAATGTTATACTCAAGTTTTGAAAGCCTTTTTACCGACTTCAAAAAAAAGAAGGTTATCAAATTCGACACGTTTGTATGTAATATTGTTGGCAATGCACAAATTTCAAATATGTTTTTCTATGTGGGCTAAATAATATAATGTCCACGCATTTCGCCGAAAGTATTTATCGGATAGTATCGTTCTTTATTTGTGTTGGATTGTGTATCTCTTAACTTAGGGAATAATTAAAATTTAAAATTGGTCCAGCAGTATTCAAGATAAGGAGCATACAACCGAACTCACAAACAAACACGAATGTGTAAAATGAGTTATTATGGGTATTTTGTAAATGTTGTCCTTTAGGCACCGTACTACAGTACAGTAGGCTACCGTACTCATTTATTGTGATGTTGTACTAAAACTAAAAAGAGAGAAATAAAAACTCTTTCCCAAAAAAATAAACACCGAAAAGTGCAAAATAACTTTAAGGCTCGCGTTTGACCTCTATCTTAATTTTTTTTGGTTCATCGTCCAATGTCCGTCTTCTCCCGCTCGGGGTGCAGCGGGAGGGCGTGTCTGGCCTGTCTTTTACTGACGTAAACCCACCCGTGTTCCTTCAGTTGCATGAGCCAGGATCACGGTGACCTCTAACTCACCTGACGGTTAGTTATGATGTGGTCGAAGATGGAGCACAATTACCAAGAAGTGTGCTAATCATTTCACTCTTGAATACTCTAAAATGCCACTGGTAGTGAAAGCGCCAATCGTCTTATTGTATTCGTCTATGACTTACTCGCAAAGGAATACTTGGGAACATATTGACTGTTAACAGTCCAACGTCTCCTGGCTTTCCAAAACCCTGGAACTTTGCGTCAAACAGAATAAAATTGTGTAAAATAGAAAAAAAAAACATAAACTTACAATCCTTCTCGGTATCCATCTAACAACGCTTGGACTAAACTCTTGTTCTGCGGTATTGTCTGCAGAATCTCTCCGTCCACCGTAACGTAGCCTATCGCCCATTGGCCGAGCCGTGTACATGATAACCTGGAAAGAGATGTTGATTGGTTAGAATTATGGTAATAGGAAGAGTTGGTTGATATAAAGTGGTTGAGGGACAGTGCTTCATGAGTCACGTTTGTCCCGTAAATCACGGGGTCTCAGCGCTAAGAAAGAAAATTTGGTTCAAATAAATCTCACTAGACGGCGCGATATGCACCTTTCTGTTATTGAATGTGTGTAAAATTAACATTTTCTGGAATTGAGCATAAAAATTGTATGTTCTTGTTTAATCAACTCTCCTAATTACAAAATTATGGAATATTGGGCACTTAATTCACATTTCAAAGATTATTTGAACGGATCATTTAAAATTGATGACAATAGATGGCGCAGTTTTAAATTTCTGAGGCATTCCACTCGATTCCATTATTTAATTGTAACACATTTTGGCATTCCACTCGATTCCATTATTTAATTGTAACACATTTTTGTGCAAAGAAACTGTAAAAACTGCAAAAAAATACTATAAAACAAGCATTCATTCACTGTATTTAAAGAGAAAAATATTCACGAACCGAGTAAACGCTTTTACTTGCAAGTTGCTGCTAACACAATCTATCTATCGCTGTGGAACGGAACCGAACGCGATTGATGGACAAAAAATAATCGGTTTAATCAGACGAAAAACGCTAGTTACGTCGGCACGGTTTCTCTGTATGGGACGAAGCATCGGTATGCTAATATTACATTATCTGTGCGTAAACGTAGAAACGTGTACAACGACATGTAGAAGGGTGGCAGTTACAATTCATCATCATAAATTTAACGGCAGCATTCCGTTTCTACAAGCGTCGCCACATAACCGCTCCTGTGCTGTTCGGATTCAGCTATGTATATATAAGTGGGTAGGCCTATTGCTAAAAACTGGGTACAACTACTACTAAGATGGTTTGGCCATGTTGAGAAGATGAATGAAAGGCGACTAGCAAAAAGTATTTAGAAGGTAGACGTGAATGGAAACGCCGGGAATGGACTCAATAGGTAAAAATACCTTATATAATACCTTATAGGTGATGTTCTTCAGAAAGGCCAGGTGCGCAGTACCCATAACCGGCGTGCGTGTATGACTAGATGTATGAAAGAACGTGAGTTGAAGCAAAATAAGTATGTTAGGATCGTAGCTGGTGGCGCTCGGTTGTTTCTGCCTACCCCCATGGGAAAAAGGCGTGCGTTTATTTATGTATGAATTTAAACATTTCAATTAATGTTATATTATTATGAAGACATAAATAAATATCTTATAGAATATCTTGGCATATCTTGGCGAGGAGTGGTGGCCCAGTGGTATCGGCCGCGACTTACAAGTTGTAGGTCGTGGGTTCAAGCCTAGGCAGGCGCTTTACTTTGTGTAAATTATTTCATCACCACTGCTCTCAAAACGGTGAAGGAAAACATCGTAAGGAAACCGGCATGTCCTAGAACCAAATATTCGAAGACATGTGACATCCATCAACCCGCACTGGGCCCGCGTGGTGGATAACGGCTCATTCCCTCTTACAGAGAGGAGGCCTGTGTCCCAGCAGTGGGAACATTAATAGGCTGATGATGTGTGATGTGATAAATAAATATCTTATAGAAAAGCATGAAGAGTTTACATGCAAATGTAATATTGCACCCATAGCATTGCATAGCACCTTTCTACCACCATTATTTTAGTATTACTCGTGCTGATATAAAAGCAAAACTCATGACACGTTCAACTTCAATCATTTAGAAACCTTTTTAATAGGTAGGTACATATAGCGCTCAGGTGAGCTCTTCCATTTCAATCATATTGAAATAATACCAATGCAGTATTCTAATCCGTAGAGGTAAAACCACAAACACCTACACGGTTCATTCATCATCATCATCGTCAACCTTTTAATGTTCCCACTGCTGGGACACACGCTTCATCTCTGTGAGAAAGGGCATGGGCCGTAATCCAACACGCGGGCCCAGTGCGGGTTGGTGGATGTCTTCGAATTTTTGGTTCTAGGTTTTCTCACAAAGTTTTCCTTCACCGGTTTAAGAGCAGTGGTGATGAAATAATTTACACAAACTAAAGCGCCTGCCTGAATTTGAACCCACAACCTGCAACTTGTAAGTCGCGGCTGTACCACTGGGCCACCACGTTTCAATTTCTAACCAATATTCCGTGGGTTAATACCTTCTATGCGACTTCGACCGAATCCAAATCGTATAACAAAAAAAGAAAATGTGGTATTTTTTTGTGCTAACCCTTGTAGATTAAGTTAGGTACTGTTTATAACATCAGCTATCTGGACAGTTCAGACTCAGTGACATTTCGGCGATTATCCGGAAAAACAGAGAGAAAGAAAATAGTAGATTTTACAACGAGTGCACAAAACGAACCATTTTTATACGAGACTAAAAAAAAAATGGAGGATAAAATGGTTTTGTGGACGAGTTATAAACTCTGCTTTTCATTTCGATTGCGAGGAAATAAAACAGTAGTATAACATAACATTTCTTTAATTAATATTCAAAGTAAAATTAGTTTTAGCAATTCTGAAGAAATTAATAAACGCACGAAAAAACAAGACCTGTTTCCCGCCGCTTTTTTTTAATCTTACGCCATTGATATTAGGCTTGGGCTGCAGACCTATACAGCCTACTATTAAATTAATTTTGTAACATATATGTTTTTTTTTAATTAATTAAATAACCTACCGTATTTTAATTTTAATATCTTTTATGTCTTAAAAAACACATAAAAGGCAAATAAATTAAAGTAAATATTATAAAATTACAAATTCTATCTGTGAACTTTTTATTGTGTTTGGCTGTATGGCTTATTTTCTTTGCCTTAATATATATACATTTATAAGTAGATACGTTAATGCACTTGTGCACAAAAATCGATTTTGTGCAGCCTATATCCTGCACAAATAAGCAATTTCAGAGCATGAGAATAAAAAAAAAATTGTTGTAAACTTTCATATGTACTAAGTAAAACCGGCCAAGTGCGAGTCGGACTCGCGCACGAAGGGTTCCGTACCATTATCGCAAAAAAACGGCTAAAAAATCACGTTTTTTGTATGGGAGCCCCGCTTAAATATTTATTTTATTCTGTTTTTAGTATTTGTTGTTATAGCGGCAACAGAATTACATCATCTGTGAAAGTTTCAACTGTCTAGCTATCACGGTTCACGAGATACAGCCTGTTGACAGACGGACAGACAGACAGACGGATCGCGGAGTCTTAGTAATAGGGTCCCATTTTTACCCTTTGTGTACGGAACCCTAAAAAGCTGGTAGCATATATTGACATCAAAAACAGACACATCCATTTTATTTATTTGTACAGAGTATAAATTCAACGAGAGTAATGCTCACGTGATATCCATTGACAAACGCGGGTAAAGGTCAAACCGACCCCATATTTGGTATAACCGTTGCATTTCAGGGGAAACGAAAATTGGCATATGTCAAAAGCCCAGTCCTATCCAATTTGGAGCCTATTCCAATGACGTGGGTTATAATTTCCAACAACTTCATGTAGGCTTTTGGTGTTATGAATTTGTAATGATAGGTGTCACTTTGTTAGATAACGGGCTTCAGTGAATGGACTATATTCGGAGACTGAAATTATTCATGTTTCGCCGAAAATGATTAATAGTTGGAGCGGTAAGCGGATTTTAAACGTTTTGTAGATGAGATTTCAACGTACCTAATTGAAATGTCATGTCTTTGTCGGTAATCAGATGTTTAAATGTCGACTTAAATATCCTTTATCATGTCTGTTTTAAACATCCAACCTTTTAGGTTAATAACTTCTACATAAAGAATTATTTTCAAGGAAATTATTTTGGGCACGAAACTGCAAATAAAATACCACGAACGCTGTTTTGCCCTTTCATTGGAAATTATATTGTTTTCGACAAATAATTCTGGGTATCAGGAATTTCGGGTTCAGTGATCCTGAACGTAAAAGCATGTTCAGAATTCTGTAGAATTCGACTAAGCATATCGATCTATAACTTCTAATATTCAGGTTTGAATTTCAACGATTTTAACTGTCTTTAGGACGCCGACACATCTTCGATACCTGTGGTAGTGGTACTGGTTGTGGAATGATAGTGATCTCAATTGCTGGCGGTGACCATGTACTTTAGGCACGGGGTCCCTGCGCTAAGAACGAAAATTAGGTTCAAATAAATATCTCTAGATGGCGCGATATGATATGCATCGATTTATTGATTTGTGTGTAAAATTAACATTGTATGTTCTTGTTTAATCAGCTATCCTAAGCTCAACATTATTGAATATTGGGCCCTTAATTCACATTTCAAAGATTATTTGAACGGATCTATTAAAATTGATTCCAATAGATGGCGCGGTTTTAAATTTTTAAGGCAACCCACTCGATTTTTTAAATTTGTATTGTAACACATTTTGATACAATGCAACTATAAAAAGTGCAATAAAATACTATAAAACAAATAGTCACTCTATTTAAAGAAAAAATAGTCACGAACCGAGTTAACTCTTTTACTTGCAAGTCACTGCTAACACCATCTATCGCTTGGGAGTGAACCGACCGCGTTCGATGTACTTTATGTAAACTTATCGGTATAGTCTGTCGAAAACAGTGTTGGCATCTTGGTGATTTTTCACTAGATCTAGCGATTTTTCAGAGCTCTAAGCGAAATTTTTTCATCGTTCAGCGACTAATTTTTTTTTGCGATTTTTTGGCGATTTGGAGAAATTGCTGCTATATCCGCGTTATACCTCATTCTATTGTTGAAATTAAAAGAGTTTTCAATGTTATGAGCATCGTTAAAAGCAAGTTACGTAACAAAGGCCTTAATTTTTATTAGAAATAGATTAAAAGTTTTGAAAATTAAATGAAAGAAAGAAAGAAAGAAAGAAAAATATTTATTTGTGACCCGCACAGGAGACACGAGATAAGAAAAACACAAACAATAATCAATACATATAATAAATCTGTAGAAAAATATTTTTTGTACATCGAAAAAAAATCCAAAAAAAATAGCCAGGGTGTTAAAGGATAACCAACAGAACCCATTTCTAGCATTTTTGGAATTTTTGTCTGTTTGTCTGTTTGTCTGTTTATCTGTTTGTCTGTTTGTCTGTTTGTCTGTTTATTTGTGCACGCATCACGTGAAATGTACGAAACCAATGTAGATAACTTTTATACATAAAAATTGTGCGTATCTTGAAGAATTACTTAGTTTTTGTTTCATCGCAATCGGTTCACTCTATCAAAAGTTAGATGAATTTAAAGTGTTCAAGAAGTAAAATTATCACAGCTCACGCAATTCGGTTACTCGGACAGTTGAACTCGCTATTCCATAGATGGCGTTGTGCATTTAAAGTCATTATCTGAATCGCGGTGTTAAGATTTTACGCGAAAGAATGACCCTAGAAAAAAAAAATTGGTATGTAGTGCGCATATTTTCTAACCGACTACCCAAAAAGGAGGAGGTTCTATGTTCGACATTATGTATGTTATTTTTTTTTTTTTGAGTATGTTCAGTGTTCACCGATATCTCCGTCAGTTGTGGACCGATTTCAAAAAATCTTTTTTTGTTTGAAAGAGTATGTTCCGAAATTGGTCCCATTTTAATTTCAAATTTGGTGTAGGAACTGTAGGACTGACGAAGCAATTCGAAGATATACAACAGAACTCTTCAATAAATAACGGCAAATCTCTCGGGATTGCTGCAATCGCATGTCTGTTTGTTGTTTATACCATTTCATAACATAACATCACGCCAGTACGCTCTTAAGGGGTACGCAGATCTGTCATTTCACCGGTTATGTTCAAGTTTCATGATATTAGTGTAATATATTCTGGCGTTATAGAGTAGGTAACTTACTAAACAACTTGCCTATTAGGTAGGTACAACTAAAAAGTGAAAAATAAAAAACTTTACAAAAAAATACTACCGACTTCCAAATAAAACTACAAAGTGAAAAATAACTTTATTTTTGGAAGTCGGTGTCCATAACGCAATAAATTGGTACCTACGAAAGACACCGACTTCCAAAAATAAAGTTATTTTTCACTTTGTAGTTTTATTTGGAAGTCGGTAGTATTTTTTTGTAAAAAGTTTTTTTGAGTATGTGGAGTAGGCAGGCAGGCTGGTAAGTATGGTAGGGTTGGCAGGCAGATGACGGGAGCGAAGCCGCGGGCACAGCTAGTAAAAAATAAAAATAAATTACCCCGTGCGAGACCAAAAAGGCTCCTATCTCAGCAAAAAAAACAATGCAACAAATACGAATTGCCTAGCGATATCATTGAGGCTGTCGGAAAAACGCAGTACTTCTTTAAAGATCTATCACAACCAACAACATCTTCGACGCAAACGTTGGTCTGCGGATGATGAAGATATAATGGAAGATATAATATTTCAAAATCCTGAATTTTAATCAAGTCAGTTTTTTTTCAATTTTGACTGTTACAAAATTATATTTTTTTTTTATTTCAGACATTAAAATTACTTAAGTAGGTATTTTTTTTTAAATTTAAATTAGTGAGAACTGGTCCTTCTTTTTTCAATCCAAGTTGCAAAAATATGGCGACATTTTACACTGGATCTAGTGACAAGATAAGTTTTGAGGTAACACTGGTCGAAAAACGCTAGTTACGTCAGCACGGTTTTTTGTATGGGTTGAGGCATCTGTAAGCTAGTATTATATTATCTGTGCTTTAGGTAAGGTGAGCCGATTTAAAATATCCAGAATTTCGGGCTTGTATATAGAAGCTTATATACACAAGAAACAGTCTCTTTCTGTTTCTGTTGACACGGAAAGAGGACGTTACTCCGCCATAGACGCGTAAGTCTAGAAGGCCGTAAAAGCCACACACGGCTAACGCTACAAATTTCATACGACAAAATTGTTCTCGTGCCCTTAAGAACTTAGGACGTTACTCACCTAAACACATAACTGCCAGCCTTATGGATGTACTTCTGGAGCCTCGCCTTGACCTCGTCGTACGTGAGGAACGCCACGTATCCTGGATGTGTGACTGCCAGCAGTTGCCAGTTGCGGAGCAACGTGCTCCAGGGTTGGAATAATCTGGAACGAGTTAAGGATAATTTGTGGGTGATTGCTCAGAATATAATAATAGCACTTATAATACCCTAACAGCTGGATAAGAGTTGCCGAAAATCGAAGCAAATGGCGTGCGATTGGAGAGGCCTATGTCCAGCAGTGGACTGCTATAGGCTGATGATGATGATGATATACCCTAACAGCTGGATAAGAGTTGCCGAAAATCGAAGCAAATGGCGTGCGATTGGAGAGGCCTATGTCCAGCAGTGGACTGCTATAGGCTGATGATGATGATGATAATAATACCCTATGTACTAATCTCGATCGTGATAACGTA
Organism: Orthosia incerta; assembly: GCA_948252205.1. NCBI lineage: Eukaryota > Metazoa > Arthropoda > Insecta > Lepidoptera > Noctuidae > Orthosia > Orthosia incerta. The sequence goes on from OX411761.1 coordinate 9,570,333, forward strand.
AACGATCTCTTAGGTCAATTTCTATAAAAAAAAAAACATTCCGTCTACTGACACCAGACGGCGCTTATCAAGTTTCAATACAAATTGACGTTTCATCATCATCATATCAGCCGAAAGACGTCCACTGCTGGACATAGGCCGCCCCCAAGCGTCGCCACATTGACCGGTTCCGTGCGTCCCGCATCCAGCGGATCCCCGCAACCTTCACCGGGTCATAGGTCCACCTGGTGGGAGGCCTTCCAACGCAACGTCTTCTGGTTCGCGGTCGACACTCCTGAACTTTTCTGCCGCATCGGCCATCTGTTCTGCGAGCAATGTGCCCTGTCCACTGTCACTTAAGTTTGGCAATTCTTCGGGCTATGTCGGTAACCCTGGTTCTCTTGCAGATCTCTACATTTCCGCAAGAATGAAATGAACTGAAATGTGTTGACGTTTAAGTCAGCGCATAAATGGACACAAAATCATGCTGCATTGCGATTTGAAAGGTAGATGACCTATTGAAATTATTCATAGTCGCATCTGGCATTTGAACTAAGCTTTAAGGTTAGCTTTGTTTCAGATAACCTTAACTGGCGGAGCTGATGTCAAAATGTGGGTGTGGGCACTAGCCAGATTTTATTACGTAGACTTCGCTTGCTTACCAAATCGTTTAGAAAAACATAGTGCAAGGCCGAGGGGGTCCAAAAATCTAGATCAGATACGACTAAAGTAGTTCACCGTCCGGATATAATATGAATACCAGTTTTTGCGATCCTAGATAAACTCTAAATACAATACTTTCGACAAATGTACCTACCCAATTTATCAATAAAAAAAGTAACAGAGTTTTCAGAAAGAATATATCGGCAACTACTAGCACTACCTATATTTCTGAGATTTCTTAACAAGAGTTCTGAACTCTGGTGATAAATCCCAGCAATAGGGGTCCTACTAAATGCAGACAGCATTATTTTAACAGCAGGTCTCGGCTCCCAGTACTTAAAGGGCACACAGCTAAACTTGTAAAAAACAGAATCACTCACCTCGTAAAAACATCAAATTCAAAGTTGGATATGAAGTCGTTGCACGTGAGATCTATGGTGGTCTTTAGCGCCATCGTCTCCAGCCCTGATGATATGGGGTGCACGTTGTTGAGCTCCTCCCGGAAGATTTTCCAAGGGACCAGAGTGCTGGGGAGAGAAGAAAAGTGTAGGTTAGAAATTGCATAAGATAACATTGAAATAAAGGTTTGGCTGTTTTGGCATAGAATAAATGCAGTTTTACGGTGAGTTTATGTTTTTCAGACATTGCTACAAGTTTAGACGAGCTCGTGGCTAAGTAATTACAGCCGCACGGGTCGATCTTCAAGGTTAAGCAACGCTTGGCGGTGTCAGCCCGGGATGGGTGACCAGCCATTACATGCGGACAATCCTCCGTGCCTCAGACAGTACGCTAAGCTGTTCGTTCCAGCTGTCATTTATAGATATTGACAGTCGCGAGTCAGACGAGAATTCCGAAGCCAGAAAATGTGACATCACTCTTGCCAAAGGAGACCGTGTTACTCAAGGCTTAGGGGAGACGCCTCTCAGTTTCCCCAGGGACGTGCCCTAACATGCGTTGCACGGATGGGTTCCGGAGTGGTATTTTATGAAGTAACGGGGGCCCCTTCCAAGTCCTGATGGTGATCACTGGGGCGGTTTTAGTGAGGTATAAATCCCACATTCCCTGGTCCCGCCTTTTGAAGGTACCCAGTAAAAAAAAGTTGTGGAGGTCAGATAGGAAGTCGTTCCTTGTGAAATACAGTTACAGATGTATTCGGTTAGACTGGAAGCCGTTGGTAACCGTCCTGTTCGGTAGCACAAACTACAGAACGAAACCGGTTATGATCCTAAGGCACTTGTCCTACCGCCGACGATCAGCGAGTAGCGAGTTAAGCTAGTAACTAAATCGAGTTGGCGAGCAGCAAATAGCGAGTCTGTAGTTCCGATAACGCTCGGCTATTAGCGAGTGTTAATGTGCGTCGGGCGATTACTCGCACCACTCGCTCGAGGTGGCCGAACTGTAGGTAGAAATGACCGCTGGTTGGTCTCTCGGCGTGCGTTCTGATCACCAAACGAGTATAGCTCTTGTCGCTGCGACAACCTTGCGGTGAGAGAGTACTCGTGAACAGGCAGCGATCAACTATATGTGTCTCTTTTATTGACACGGGATCTTACATCTTTTGTACGTTTCTTCAGCGAGTAAATAATATACCTAATCGCTTACTCATCGGTAGTGGGAGAAGTGCTTAACGCACTCCTTTTGCATATTCGTATCTAGGATATGACATGTACTACATGACGATTGATAATGGTAGTCCTCCTCAAGAAACTCTTATCACGACAAAAAGTTTAATGCAATTAATGGCGACTTCCCTAACCTTCGAAAGTACTCCACGAAGGAATCAGGTAGCTGGAGAAGTTTAATCTTCATTGGATTCAGCATGAATAATCTATTTACTAAGAAGTATTGCTTTAAAGGAAGCCGTTTTACGTAAATACTCTCTTGGCAAGCTCTAAAGCTTAGCAATAGAGAAGAGTAATGGAATATTCAGACAAATTTTAGTCTTTAGCATAGATTGAAAGCCTCGATGTTTTAGACGCTCAGCTTTACCTATAGTATTTTTACAAGATTTTATTTAACTTGGAATGTATGAATGTATGTCCTCCACCGATTAAGACGAAATTTTGCATACACGTTTAGTTTAGATTTCAATGCATGGTTAGCTAAGTGACGTCATTATAAATCCAATATGGCGGACTAGTTATTTTTTGTGCACTGCCATGATATGGGTATCAAATAAAAGGTTTTGCTGAGAATAATACGGAAAAAGCTTGTTTTAAAAGACAATTTTATTTCCATACAAAATATTATAAATGCGAAAGTAACTCTGATTGTTTGTTACACTTTCTCTCCTAAACGACTTTACCCATTTTGAGCTATTCTGATACAGATTTGAATTGGATCATGGAGTACCTAAAATACTTTTTATCCCGTAAGTACCCGTATACGTTCCTTAGAAATAATTTTCGACTATTATGCGGGCGAAATCCCTAGGTAATATTTGTGATCTCCTGACCATAATATTCTCCACACAATCACAATTTCACTTCTTTATTCGGGATAAAACTCAGCTATAATCCTCTAAGTATAATATAGTATGCAGAATATGCAGATATAAAGTCTACAGAGGGAGCCGCGACAATTACAAAGTCAAACATCACGCTAGCTCTGAATAAGTGGGAATCGATAAGTCGAAACGTGACCACGCTTGCTGATATTGGAGCACGATGTAAAAACAAAAGAAGGCCCAGTCCTAGAATTGCTTAGATGGAACTCATTCAGAATCATAGGAGTACGATGGTCATTAGAACATAACTCTGAGAAAAAGAAAGTATAAAGAGTATGCAAGAGGAAGAGAGAGCAAAGAAGGTTATTAAAAATATCAAAAAAACCGAGAGTGTCCGCGAGCTGGCTGACCAAAACGAGATGTATCCTCCGACTGCACAGCATGATTTTCTTCTTGTTTACATCTTTTTAGTTCGATTTTTGAGCAGTCGGGATTTTTGATTTTTTTAATTAACTTTTTTTATTTAAAACTTTTTAGTTATTTTCTTTTTAGCATTTGATACATTTAAATATATAAGTGTTATATATTTTTGAAATCAACTCTTAAAACCCTTTATTTTGATACTTGACACGATGGGTTTGGAAGAAACAAAAATGGGTCCCCACAATATGGCGCCCAAAAACCGCCATTTTTATATATTCCAATTTTAATGTAGGCAGTGACACTCGCTGGGTTAAGACGAATCAATTGACGCAAGAACCATCAAAATCGGCCAACGCGTTCGGTCTCTAGAACGCCACATAGGAACAAACATACATACATACATAGACTGACAAACACATTACCCTCCTTCGGCAGTCGGGTAAAAACCTACCAAGTGCGTGTCAGACTTCGCACATTATAGGGTTCCGTACCAGACCGCAAAATTAATTTGGTTGTAATAGGAAAAATGAGGGAATTTCAATGAAAAGTCTGATTTATTTTTAAGTTTGATTTATCAGTTAGAAAATTCTTCGGAACAAAATGTTGTAAAAGAGGTTGGCTTTGGTGGCTTCTCATTCCTTTGTATTCCAATATTTTTTTAGACAAAATATTTATACCCAACTGGATAGAGTAGACCAATATTTTTTTTCGCAACCAAATATAATATATATTAATTCCGCAATATATTTTATACTGTTATGGCGCCCCTTAAAACAATGAAAAATATTTTTTGACAATTTGCATGGCTTTGGGTCAACCAGATACTTATGCTGTGGACATTTCAAGACTGTAGCTCCAACCGTTTGGCTGTAAAATCCGTGTGACAGACGACGGACAGATAGACGGACACGTGAGTGACAGCAATTCGGGTACGGAACCCTATAAACAGAAAAAGAAGAAGGAAAGAACGTTCAGAGAAAGGAGGGAGAGAGAGAGGAAGTTACAATTCCTCAAAGGTTAAGCCAGCTTGTGAAATGCTTCTAGAACTATATGCAAGCGGGGATACAATTGAAATAGAAGGCCAGAGCGAATTTTGCTTTGCGCGTTTTAAAAGCAGCACGTTAAACACTTTCATCGTAGTGAATTTTTCTATTGGTCAATGACCTATAGGCATTTCTTCATCCGCGATTCCAAGTGTTAATTCTTATATTTTTCCTCTAATTTAAGAAAGAAAACGGTAATTCTTGCCACGTAAACTGCCATGCCTATAAATTATGACTTTAAAACAAAGTCCTTTGAACTTATTTAAAGCTATTAATGCCGAGAATTGTTTGAAACAGAGCTTCTGAATTAATACCTTGAATGATTCCCACAAAATGTTAATAGGAGTGGGACGGCGCGTGTTTTCCAATTAGCCGAATTAATTTCCTATATTCGATTGAGGGGGAGCGGTTGGCATTGACAGTGGGCAGACGAAACGATTTGGGGCGTCCCCTCGAATGTTCAGGGGGATTACTTGTGTGTATGTATGTATGTATTCGAGATGAAATGGGCTGTTGTGGGCGACAGTACATAAGACAGAAGTTTTATTAGGAGAGTCAGGTCAGTGGCAGACACAGACATACATCAAACTAGATAACGCAGGTCCCTCTATCTGTATGAAAACCAAGCGTGCCACTTTTTCACACACAATTTAAAAACAATTCCAATACCTCGGCCAACTTTTTCTATACAGTCTTTACAGCTCAATAATTATGGCATAAAAAGGTATTTTTCTAGATTTCAGTCGATTTCCGGTGCCGATAATGCTAAATGAAAAGCTCTAAGTACGATCATTGATCGTAATTTTACTCCATTTTTTGAAACGCGAAGTACATACAATCTCGTCATGTAGTTAGATTTATATCTTTGGTGGCAGATGACAGTTGCAACGATTAAGAAACTGTTTCGGCAGACTTATTACGTATCTTGTAAGCGCAAAACCGCGACAAATCGCTATCGTTTTGCCTAGAGTTTTTGGTGTTTTTCAGGGTTCCGTACCCAAAGGGTAAAAACGGGACCCTATTACTGAGACTTCACGATCCGTCTGTCTGTCTGTCCGTCTGTCACCAGGCTGTATCTCATGAACCATGATAGCTAGACAGTTGACATTTTCACAGATGATGTATTTCTATTGCTGCTATAACAACACATACTAAAAACTGAATAAAATTAATATTTAAGGGGGCTCCCATACAACAAACGTGATTTTTTTGCCGTTTTTTTCTCGATATTAATAATGGCAGCAGGTAGACGCTTCAAATATTCACAGAATATTTAGTTGTGTATTCACTTCAAAAAATAATAATTATTATATTAAAATAAAATAAATTAAGGGGTGCTCCCATACAACAAACGTGATTTTTTTGCCGTTTTTTGCGATAATGGTGCGGAACCCTTCGTGCGCGAGTCCGACTCGCACTTGGCCAGTTTTTATAGAAATAAGTTCATTTGACAAACAGCGAGCAGTACGGAAACTACCTACAAACGCTCGAAACGGCACACTCACACAAACATGCGCATCGACGAGCAGCCCGCACTACTGACAGCATCGCGAAAGCTGCTTAGGGGTCTCGTCGATGCGCATGTTTGTGTGACTGTGCCGTTTCGAGCGTTTGTATGTAGTTTCGGTACTGTTTGTCCATATTTAAATACTTTGCCTACACTGTAGGTAATTCCGACTTTTATGACATAACATAACATTCATCATTTATTTTTATTGCCATTATATTTAGTATGTATGTATTTATGTACCTATATATTACATAGCATATGTATTTATCTGTGTATCTATTATAATATAGTATTTTAACAATTTTATTGTCACACCAATGACAACCCCACTTCATGTTCAGAGAAGTCAAAGTCAAATATATTTATTTCAATTAGGCCAATAAGCGGCACTTTTGAACTTGACATATAAAAATAAAAATTTATTCTACCATGCATTCGGAAAAGTAGCTTGTTATGGAGAAGAACGCACAAGATACTCCATAAGTACTGTCCATACCAGGTTGCCTGGAAGTCGGTGTCCATAACGCAAAAAATGGTACCTTCGAAAGACACCGACTTCCAAAAATAAAGTTATTTTTCACTTTGTAGTTTTCTTATTTGGAAGTCGGTAGTATTTTTTGTAAAAAAGTTTTTTCTTAGTTTATCATTCTCAGCTTTCTGTTTGTGGTAAATAAACTCGATTTAAGACTGCTTTCGCCAAAGAAAGAACTCAATAAAATCGTATAAAATCCTCTAAAGAAGTGCATTTTATTGATTAGATACAGAATAAAATAGGGTAAGTTTTGTAGGTATACACGCTCACTTCGAATTTATTGCCAATCTTTCAAGCAGTAAAAGTACCTATTTACTCATGAATATTAACAACAGTTACTAAGGGTCAAGGAAAAATGTGCATAGCATATTGGTTCTTATATCCACCTCGTAATGCACACATTTTTATCAAAAAAAAAAACGGTCGGACTACGGCCAAAAAGGAAGGCCAACGGGCCCACGGCTATCCTCTAAGAATGTCAGACAAGATTATTTTCTTGTTTCAATCTTTTCGGCACACGATTTTTTTAGTTTTAGTTGGGTGTTAAGTTTTTTGTTATTCTATACCTAGTAATGCGTCATTTACGGTGGCAGAGATAGGGGTCAATATGCTATTTATTTAGATTTTTTCTTCAGTTTTAAGCTCTTCGTAAATGTGCCTTCATCCAAGGAACTTTTTCTGAAATAGCGACCAGTATTGCAGATACTAAAACAATCATCTCGATGTAAGCATGTTAACACTTAAATAAAGTACCTCACGTTAACAAAAAGAGGGCTTATATTTATTTATTTTATTTCGGGATAAAAAACAGGAGTACAATTAAATGTGATACATACTATCTAATTAAACAAAATACTTATTGTACTACTAGCAACATTATCCACTTATTACTAATTTGATGATTATTAATGCTACCAACGAATGCAAAATCGTGGAAATCAGTTCAGTGCGTTCTGGAGTTATAGCGTCAGGGAGGAATACCCGACTTATTTTTATATAGTAGATTTCCGACTCGTTTCGATTTATCCACTCACTCGCTTCGCTCGCTTTGAATAAAAATACCACTCATCGGAAATCACCTACTTTCCGCACCTTGTAGCATAAATAATTATTTCCATGCGTTTCGAAATGACTGTAAAATTCCATTTACAAGATGCTGATGCTTTCATTGACTCCTCTACTCTACGCCTGAAGTAAAGTGTCAAGAAAGGGGTATAAAACTAAATGCAAGATCTTTCTGTAGCCACTTGGCCGTTCTTCTCCACGTAGGTACTTTCCGAACGGATGGTATAATCATAATCCAGCCTTTGTTGTACCCCCCAGCGACGCTGAGCCGAGGTTCGAACCCATTGGGAGTAGCCCTCAGCGTGGTCGCTTAGGTTAAGCTTTTGTGCCTGGCTGGAGGCTCTAGTTTAGTCTCCACAGAATCGCACGGTTAAGCAGTAGCCAATCACTTTGATTGAACTGCAAGACGTCCATCAAAAAAATAAATAAATCTGTAGCCAGTTTGACGCTGTAGCCAACAGTCAGCTGTTGCCGTTATTTTAATCAAAATACTTACGTTTCTCCCCTAAACAAAGGATTTTAGTAAACAGCCACAATTAAACATGGTCAACCCTTTTCAACGTAACCAAAAATAAAACTTCCCAGTCCTGCTTTGTCAACGTTACCTTTTTGTTAACGGTGGCAACCTTCAAAAGGCGCCTGTACTTCTGGGGAAAAAAAGACCAGAGAGTGTGGAATTTTTACCTTACTAAAACCGTCTCGGTGGTCACCATCATCAGTTGTATAGTATTGGGCATTCTGTCCCACCTGTCACGCAGTCAAACAAGTTCGCCTACGCTCCGTTGTGCTTGTGACAGAATGCCCAATACTATACGTATTTGGACAAATTAGGTATTGGGCATTCTGTCACAACGGAGCGTAGGCGAACTTGTTTGACTGCGCCACAGGTGGGACAGAATGCCCAATACTATACTACTATCATCACAAAGAAGGAGCCTCTTAAAAGACCTAGTAAATAGACAAAAGCGAAATAAATAAAAGCTACCAACTACAGGCTAAACTTTTTCGGGTACAAAGTCCGTAAAACTACCCTTGGTGGTTAATTGCTATAGTTCTTTATGCCCCTACAATATTTAACTGCCCCTAGCGCTTTCGGTAAAGCAAAAGGGTTTAAATCTAATTGGAAAGTGGTTCTCCCTTGTTAAGCTAGTAAAATAGAAGGTAATAATTTATTAACGACTAATTGTTATAAAGGAAATTAAATTGGATTGTTTCACAGATAATATAATACTAGCACACAGATGCCTCATCCCATACAAAGAAACCGTGCCGACGTAACTAGCGTTTTTCGTCTGATTAAATTATTTTTATAAGTACTTCGACCGCGTTCGGTTCCGTTCTACGGAACGGAGTTAGCAGCGATGGTGTTAGCAGCGACTTGCAAGTAAAAGGGTTTTCTCGGTTTTAATTATTTTTTTCTATAAATACAGTGATGATTTGTTTTATAGTACTTTTTGCAAGTTTTTACAATTTCATTGTAACCACCGCGCCATCTATTGCAATCTAATTTAAATGATCCGTTCAAATAATCTTTTAAATGTGAATTAAGAGCCCAATACTCCACAATTTCGTGCTTAGGAGAGATGATTAAAAAAGAACATACAATTTTTATGTTCAATTCTAGAAAATGTAAACTTAACACACAATTCAATCGAGTCAATCGACTCAATTCATTTCAATCGATGTCACATCATCATCACATTATCAGCCTATTAATGTTCCCACTGCTGGGACACAGGCCTCCTCTCTGTGAGAGGGAATGGGCAATATCCACCACGCGGGCCCAGTGCGTGTTAGTGGATGTCACATGTCTTCGAATTTTTGGTTCTAGGACATGCCGGTTGCCTCACGATGTTTTCCTTCACCTATCGATGTATATCGCGCCATCTAGTGGCATCTATTTGAACTAAATTTTCTTTTTTAGCGCTGGGACCCCGTGCTATGGGTACAATTTCTTTATTATTTTAGGTGTATTAGTTTCATAACAAAAAAGTAACATCTTAGCGGTATTCCCCAATAGGAAAGCGCTGAGGTGTAATACAGTACACTCACAATTCGCCAGTTAAGTTATAGTCCCAAGAAATATGTAGGATTACTTTTACAGCATAATTTTAATAAAATAAAAATGCATTTTAATTAATTAATTCAGTAAAGCACTTTATGTGAATTGATCGATGACTATGTCTCAGACTTTTGGGATTATGTAAGGTGACCATGATTCTCTAGTAAACAATATTATTGATTTTGACAATCTCGGGAACCTGGGGACCCGGTCCTTTGCTTTCAAAGGACCGGGTCCCCAGGTTCCCGAGATGCCTTTGCATGCGAGAGGGGCCGAAGACAACTCGCAGAGGCCTTGTTAGGCAGGTATCTGAAATTGTGACACCAACCGACGATTATCCCTGTATGCACTGCGCAAGTGCACCCAAGGACAATCCCCGGTTGGTGCAGGACTATTGCAAAATATGGAGAAAACATAATAATAATTTATTTATTTCTTACCACAAATTTACAGACAAAAAAATTAGAGAGTCTACAGATACAATTGTATAATTAATTTGTGGAAGACTGGTGCCTAAACTAAGTTTTTAACAAAACCTGTATGTTAGGTCACCAGGCCCCCTAAAAACAAGGTTTAACATAAAAATTGTTAACTGGAGACGAACTGAAATCACAATAATATTCAAATAATCTCATGCATTAAAACATTGCCAATTTCGCTCATAAAAATTTATATTTACAAAAACAAAAATAATAATAAAATAGTGAAATAAAATAATTTATTAAGGATACATGCAAGGGAGGAAGTAAGTGAATGTATGTCGTGTGCGGGGTGAGTGTATGTGATGTTGAGTGAGTGTGTGTGGAGTGGGGAAATTGTGTGTATGTTGTACGGGTACATTTTGTTAGGAGATGGTTTTGAAAAGGTCTTCAATTTGGGTATGTATTGGGCTATGGGTTTGGTAGGTTCAGTGGATCGATTGCCTAAAACTAAAGGAGGATTACTGGCCCCCGCCTGACCACTGTTGAACTACACGGCTACAAAATAGGGGTGACTGGCACACTCAATGAATGGGCCCCCATAAAGGGTCGCTTGCACTTTAGTGACGAAGCGCCAAGGGGCAACATATCAGGAGGTGGAGTGGAGAGGAATACCACTGTTATCAGGACAAAGCCAGCAAATTAAGAAAAGAGAGAGGTGGGAGATCTGTCCCCCGTCAATGTTCACTCCGACCGGCCAATAAAGGCAAGCCGAAGATGAGGGACAAGACTTCTCCATAGAGATCAGGTCCGTGGGGTCGCCACTGCCCACCAGCTCGGCACCAAGCTGCCCTGCGGATTGATTATTATATTTGCGTTAAATTAAATTGAAAAGAAAATTTCGATGGCAGGTCTGACAAACAAATGATTACGAAGTTTATTTTGAGACGTAATCGCTTACACGATTTTTTCAAAAAGCGAGTGACGAAAACGCCGAAAAACTTCCACTGAGTACTGAACATTGACCTACTCCAAGCGTCGCGACATAGACCGGTCCCGTGCTTCTCGCAAACAGCGGATGCCCACGACTCTCACAAGTTGACCAGATCGGATGACCTGGTGTGAGTCCGCTGTTGGACCGGTGAGTCTACCTTACGAGGGGTATTTTTAGGTAAACCGCAAATAACAGCAGTGTAATAATTCGTGCTAAAAGCTTAAATTAGAAACAATTATATTACAAAAACATTTACCTATTATCCTTGTACCTAATTATAATTAAAACGAGAGCAATGTACCCGCATAAAATGCAGGTAATAAATAATGTAACTTATTGTTTGTCAACAGAGCTATTTTTAGACAATGTTTTCATGAAATGAGGATGTATTTCAGGAAAATGGTTGCAATTTCAAAATATTTATTATTTACACTTATAGGAATCTGATTATTTAATAATAATAATACCAATCCCGTAATAACTGTGACTGCAGGGCAAATTCTCGTACAGAGAAGGCACGAGCTTTAATCGCCACGCTATCTATCAAAAACCTAACTATTTAAGACGACGACTAACGCCAACGAACTTGAGGGAATAAAACGCGCACTCGTTTCACACCCGCGCGACCCAAAATTTTGTAGATTTTTGTACTTTCCTTATTATTCTATGACTTAAAAAAAAAGCCTCAGATCCAAATGTAGATAATTAAATTGTCTTTGAGATGGTGACGTCAAACTTGTAACACCACTCTTTTTCCGTCGGCGGTAAAAAAAACGGACACCAGTCTTGACAATGAGTATTACGTGGTTACTGGATTTTTGAGCTCAGATAAGCAGTCGATTCATGTCAAATAGTGGTAGGTATTCGGCTGCATCTGGTTAGGCTGAACCCAAACTTGTTACGAATTAGCTTGGCAGGTTGATTGAATTTTTTTACACACCGCGCGGCTATAGGTAATTTTATTATAGGAGGAAACCACAGATATAAAACCAAATAGATAACGCAAATCCCTCCATCTCTATGAAAACAAAGCGTGCCACTTTTTCACACACAATTTAAAAACAAATTTACATCCTATGAATTAAAACATTTCCAACGCCTCAGCCAAGTTTTTCTATACAGTCTTTATAGCTCGAAATGGCATAAAACGGCATTTTTATTAGATTTCCGAAACTGCTAAATGAAAAGCTCAAATTACGATCATTGATCGTAATTTTACCCCGTTTTTTGACACGCGAAGTACATATAATCGCGTTATCTAGTTGGATTTATATCTGCGGAGGAAACCTTCAACAGGCACCAGGACTTTTGGGGAAAATACCAGGGAGTGTGGGATTTTTACCTCACTAAACCCACCCCAATCTATTTCGACAAACCATGAGAAAATGGGGATTTGACACATACATACAGCCAGAATTTGTTGACTTGATCGTATTTTGAGTGACATTTTTATTATTTATTTATTTATTCGGCTTCGCTCCCGTGGACCATCCCACAGGACCCGTTTTCAGGATTAAAAATAGCCTATGTTACTCGGGCATAATGTAGCTTCCTATTGGTTAAAGAATTTTTTACATCGGTCCAGTAGTTTCGGAGCCTAATCGGTACAAACAAACTACACATTATAATATTACTAGTATAGATGTAGGCAAGCATTCATTGTTAGGTATGTACCATTACAATAAAAGAAACCAGCTTAGGTATCAGGAAAACAATTACTATAAAAACCTTTTCTATAAAATTTATGACTGAACCATTGTGGTATTCATTGTTAAATTCAATTAGTTTTGGTGCTGTTTAACCAATAACCTTTTTAATTATAATTTAATTTGCATACAAAGATTCAGGCCTACATTATATTAAAATTAAAAACAATGGGGCAAACGGCCGGGGCCAAAACGATATGACCAAGGACATTGGTGAATGAACTTGTCACCTAACAGCATTTTGATTTTTATTCATAACCACCTACATATTTGTAACAATGACGGTTCATTCACACTTTAGAACCATTGGGTGACGCTATCGTCAAAGTCGCGGGCATCCCCTGTATGGGGCACCTACGCATGGAACTAGTAAGTATGACGGCTTGATAAGAAGGTCTATACATAGGAGTGGGTGATTCGAAGTTGAACTGACGATGTAGTTACTAAATTGAACACAGTGTCATAAGATTGAGGCCCATGTCCAGCGTAAGACTGCTGTAGTGATAACGGACAACTGAAGTATTCACAGAAATATTTACATACTGAAACAAATCAATCTGACTAGCATTTCATGAGATTCATAGTTAGCCGCCAATAATATAGCGGCTAGCGTACCAGTATTTTACAATTAGCGACTGCCTATGTCCAGCAGTGGACGTCTTTCGGAATGATGATGATGAACCCAGTAACTGGGTAACACGATACAGGGAACCAAGTCTGGTGTCAGTATTTCGAGCTTCTACCTAGGGGGCGTTCATAAAATACGTGAGATGTTTAAGGGGGGGAGGGGGTCGAGTCAAATCTCATCTACTCTTACTTTGGAGAGAGGGGGGGTCTCGGCAAATATCACGCAATATTTTTATCACAGTAGTTACGATTTAAGTATTCTATTGTTACATTTTTATTACACTTATAATTAAACTCTCAGCAATATATTAACTAGTCGTAAATAAAAGCACGAAGCATTTTTTTTTTGTTTTTACAATAACAATCCAAACCGTTTACGTAAGAAACCCAAATTTTGCAAAATCTCACGTGAGATTGGGGGATGGGGTTGAATAAAATCTCACGACATCTCACCAGGGGGGGGGGGAGGGAGGGACAGAAAATTTAAAAAAAACACCGCACGTTATTTATGGACGCCCCCCTACAAAATAAAATATAAGCAAGTTTCCCGCAACTCAAAAAGTATCCAAACATAAATAAAATACAAAAAGATAATGCAAAAAGAAAATAAATAAAATATCTACCAACAAATAATTAATTATCGTCGCCTTTGCGCAAACAGTGATAGGTACGTACGGGCTACGTGCCGTTTCAATTTTCCGCGCTACCTTTCACTGGCACGATCCAGGTTAATCCGGCGATATATTAAAATATTCTACTCGCATCGCTATTCCGACGTGTGGATTTAGTCCACGAATGGGACTACCTCAATGTTCTTCTTAGAAAGCTGTATCTTCGTCACCTTTCTAAGAAAATATTAAGGTACTCCCAGTTTCCAACACGTCAATATTTTGGTAAGTATCAAGATTTACATAATTTCCAACTAATAATCCCATTTTAACTATATCTAATATATAAAATTCTCGTCTAATATATAAAATTCTCGTGTCACAGTTTTCGTTGCCATACTCCTCCGAAACGGCTTGACCGATTTTGATGAAATTTTTTGTGCTTATCCGGTATCTATGAGAATCGGCCAACATCTATTTTTCATCCCAAAAAAAAAAAAAAAAAATATGGTAGGTGTAGGGTAGGTGTAGGGTAGGTGAATGTGTGGAGTTTTTATGGCAAAACAAAGTTTGCCGGGTCAGCTAGTACCTATATAAAAATCAATGCCACTTTTCGTTGTAATTTTATAACTCAAGGGCTCACCTATCCAAATTCCAATGTTTAGGCTTTGTTCGGACTATTTAGTAGATGGTTTATGTGAAGTTTTTTTTTTTTTTTTGGTAGTGTGAGGGTAGGGTGAGGGTAGGTAGGGTAGGTTAGGTAGGGTAGGTAGGGTAGATAGGTAGGGTAGGGTAGCTAGAGTAGGGTAGATGAATGTTTGCTATTTTATGCCAAAACAAAGTTTGCCGGGACAGCTTTTAACCCTATACAAAGCACAAGTCCGATCCTGCATGGAGTATTGCAGCCACCTTTGGGATGGTTCAGCTAAGTATCAGCTTGCACGACCTCATCCCACCAGCCCCCTTCTACCATCGGACATGTAGACGCACTGCAAGTTATCATCCTTACCTTGTTGCCATTCCACCAATTCGAACCAAGCGCTTCCAAACATCCTTCATAATGCGCACAGCGAATGAGTGGAACTCACTGCCTGCGTCTGTGTTTCCGAACGCATTCAACCCGAATCTCTTCAAAGTTAGAGTGAACAGGCTTCTTCTGGGTAAGCTCACTCCATCGTAGACTCTGTCTCTGTCACCTATGACCTAGACTAGAGTCAAGAGCAAACCCATTACAAATAAAAAAAAAAAAAAAGCTAGTAATATTATAAAGAGGAAAGATTTTTTTGTTTGTACCGATTAGGCTTCGAAACTACTGGACCGATTTAAAAAATTCCTTCACCAATAGACAGCTACATTACTCCTGAGTGACATACGCTATTTTTTATCCCGAAAACAGGGACTTTTTTTTTTGGGTGGGCAATCATCCAATGACGTCTCCCGCTCTGGGTGAAGCGAAAGGCCGTGTCAGACTTTTACTGACTAAAACCCACCCGTGTTCCTTCAGTTGCTTGTGCCAGGGCCGCGATAACTCTTTCAAATTTCTCCGCGACCCGGCGGGGAACTGCTAGTATCCGTAAATCCTGACAAGCTAGAGCTAGGTTAAAGCACCTGTATTCCAGGAGCCAGTGACTTCTTCCAGAGAGTTAACAATTTTGATAACGAATAATTATATTAGGTATATTATTCATCAAGATACGTATGCAGCAAAAAGCTTAATCGAAAGTGCACCTGTCCCAAAAACAACATTAATCATCGCCACCCTACCTTACATGCAGTGTTTGCACGATGCATCAATTAACAAAACTGTCCCGTGAAATGAAAAATTGAAGCTTTCGCACACATGTATATCTTTACCCAAACATACGTCGAAACGACGTACACAAACACATTTTACAAAAACATACATCCATTAGGGACACGGCATCGAATAGAAAGTATCGAAACTGTACTCATGAGTAGTATCGAAAAAAATATATCGTACTCATAAAAGTATCGAAACAAAAATAACGATACTTCAAGGTATCGAGTACTTTTTTAGCGCCCCTAATGCGTATAGACCATAGTTCATTATCAGTCAGTAAATAACGCCAGTTTAACTTCAGTAGGACAGGACATGAACAAAACAAATGGTATTGGTACACAAATTCAATACAATAATAGAAAAAGACAACTGTAACTTCAAACGATAAAAAAATAGAAACAAAATTAAATTATTTAGTACTTCAGGCATATAAATTAAAGTTCCCAGAAGGTTCAGAACGAGTGAATTAGATGGCGTTGCCATAACCATAAGCCGTAAGGTCGCAAGTTTTAAACGGGTCATTTCTAAGATTACCCATTTAAAACTTAATTTATTATTCGATACGATACCTGCCAAAAAGAACTCATTGAGTAAAAGTATCGAATGCAAAGTATCGAGTACTAAAGTATCGGTATCGAATGGAAATGTACTCGATACCACATGGTATCGATATTTTTTTCATGTCCCTAAGGTCCATGCGACGTACATACGTACAAGTATAGTTTATACGTCGTGTCGACGTAGAGTAAAACGACGAAGCCTTACGCACTCCCATCAACATTTTCATCCATCAACCAGATCAAAGATGAAAATTGCAGTTGATATTTTAGTATCCAGACGGCACTTGTAAAGGCTGAACCTTTTGAATGGGACTTCGAAATAGAGCACAAAAAATACTTGCACGTAAACATGGTGGGTAAAATTGATAAAATAAAAAATGCGATATAAAATGAATCAAAGCAACTTGACAACTTGAATCTAGGTTTACTCAAGCATCCAGCAGTCCAATATTTAAAAAAAAAAATGGATTTTGACAACCGATACGAGACGCATGGGACCGTTCAATATGGCGACGCTTGGGGGAGGCCTATGTCCAGCAGTAGACGTCTTTCAGCTGATGACGATAATGGCAACCGATTATGTGGAAATCGGCAGTCATGATATGGACATGTGTGATGTGGAGAAATTAGGAAAATGTCGTGATGAAAAACTTTTGTGTGCACTAAATAAATGTTTTATCTATCTATCTGTCAAAGTTTTGGGTACGAATGTGGATGAGACAAGGGGTACACCAAAGAAACGAAGGACGGATTGGATTGTGAGAAAGATGTGACGAAAAGATTGGAGGTCACCTCCATTCAGATGACGGTGAAGAATTTTATAGAAGAAAACATGCTGACCAACCCCAAAAGAAATTGGGTTAAGGTTACACTCGTCGATCATTCTTCCATACAAACGTAGTCTGGCGATTACTCCAATGTTTGACGATGTACGTTCAAAATAAAAACTGATATCAATTTGTCTCATCATTATCTAGCCCTGTATGGAAACAAAAAAGAAAAATATTAAAGTTATGAGCGTCGAAAGTTCCATATTTCAACACTATTTTTTACACATATTTGGGCTGAAATAAATACCACAAGAAGAAGGAAAATTGAAAAACGGCCTCCATACAAGGATAGATTAGTAGTTCAACAATGCAAATAATTTTATTTTGAAAATATAAATTTAGTCGTTTTTCCATGATATCTAGACTCCCAAAGGTCTGTTCATAAAATTTCGCGCGATCGTTTTCGTCCTAAATCATCATCCATTTCGCTACAAACTTGCATAAGTGCTAATTCGTATGCGAACTAGCTTCTTACTGCTCATCACAGCATCTTTATCTTTCGCACTTGTTGTCGGATGAGATAGTATGCATTTTAACCCCGCGCACAAAATTGTTCGCGCCGTCGACTAGTGTACCCTTAAGGGCAAGATAAGTTACAGTCTCAGAAAATCTAGTAGCAATGCTAACTCCTAAACTTGTAGGTATCCAATACCATTGTTTCAATCATCGAAATCTTAAATCAAAGGTACGAGTACAATGGCCAATGTATTGGTTGAACAATTCCGCCCCGAGCAATGTTTGTCGGAACAAAGTTACTGTTCCATTATCTTTATTTGCGGTTTCCAGAACGACAATAATACAGTTTTCAATAGAGGACTGTTCTGATGTTATCCTGTGTATTTTCGTTTATTAATATTATCGAGGAACGGTAGATCGATATTGATTGAAAATAATAGTACAGTAAAGAAGACACGCCCTCACGCCCCTAGGCACCGCAGGAGACGCCCCGTCGGGAGTCGCAAGCCGATGCCCGGCCACCGTAGGCGCGGGCTTGCGGACGGAGAGTAATGGGTAGCTCGCCGTCCGATAAGGACCAAGCCCGAGTTTACGGCGCGTAGTGTTCCACGCGCGCCTCAAAGAGATGTCAGCAAAAGTGACGGGGTCTGATAGGGCCGATGCTTGGATTTGAAAGAGAGTTACCGCGGCCCTGGCACAAGCAACTGAAGGAACACGGGTGGGTTTTAATCAGTAAAAGTCTGACATCCTGCCCTGCGGCTTCACCCAGAGCGGGAGAAGACATTGGATGAATTCCCAACCAAAAAAAAAGGGACTCCTGTTTCAGCACTTAAGACTCCCATTTGGTCCGTTGTGCTTGGGGGCTAACATTGCCAGCCTAGCTCCGTCCAGACATACAATATTCAATATTTATTTTATTATGTATTTATTTAGTAACTGGTGAAGGTTCGACGGCCTTGTTTCAACCGCCTGAGTTTTAATATTTGTAAAATAATTTCTTCTATGGTAGTCAAGGATATGAAAAGTAGGGTGTTAAACCTATAACGCTTATGCAACTCGATCACACATTTCTCAATTTTCCCATAACATCCATTACCGTTTACCATGCTATAGCAACATCCCGTCAATTGCATTCACATATTATTCTAACACGCGAAACGAATAGAAATACTATACATTACAAGCAGGCTTATCAGTTTGCATGTATAATATCGCATTATGAGCTGCGTTATATTAATCCAACGGCTATTGTTGCACAAGCAACCCACTGCTGACTGTATATGGAAAGTCACGGAGGAGGAGGTAAATGGAGTGTTAAGGTAGACGATGGTGAGAGATTGAAGTACCTATGTTGAATTGATACGCTTACAAGACGCCTTGCCCCAAAAAGAGACCCACATTGTCGAGGCGAGGGGGGCTCAGTAGCCGTGGCGTGGACAACCACGGTGAAGCGAAGAGTAACCCGATGAGGGGCTGCACGTCAGGGCTTTTGCCGATAAGCCGACGACGTAGCGGCCAACAAGTAGGTTGCGGTGCCGCTTGGGCGACATCGCAACTGAGGTGGGCCTGGACGGGGTCAACAACGCCTGAGGGCGGACGCGGTGAGGCCGCAGGGGAGGTCCCTATCCCCTGCGGCCGAAAATTGGTAGGTGGCAAGGCCACTGATACACGGGGTCGTCTGGCGCCCATGTGCTGTTTTGGCCCCTGGGATAGTCACACAAGGGCATGCAATGTGTTCTGGTGCGCCGGTGATGGGGGCCACCCCAGAGGAGAGTCCGGTAACGGACAGCCGCTGCGGGTTCTTGGTGAGTGCTAATGCCTGACCGTGTTCACACCATAAGCGGCACAGGACACGGTGGAGTATAGTAGGTTGGAGTCCCACATAACTGCGCTTTCTCCCCGTGGTGGCGAAGTATGCATGAGCATTTCTCCAAGAAAAACCCTTGGAGAAGGATGAAAATGTGAAATATGGTCCAAAAACCTTTCTCCACATATATGGAAGAATAACCTCCGGCAGACTCTAGGATAATAGAAATATTAATGAGATCGTGTGAAAAACATGTTTTATAGATAAAGATTCGAATTGAATTGACTAAATCTAACTGTAACTCGAATATGCGCTGTCTTCGACTTGTCAAATTTAGTTTACAAGTTAGTAAGTTAGCCATTTCTCTCTATTTCCAGCCATTGTGTGAACAGGTGACGCTGAATAGTAAAAGGTTTACCTAACATACTAGCTTATTTGGTCAATAGACTGTCCTGCTAGACATATAGTTCGTATCACAGCAAAACATTACATATTACAGTACAGACACTCCATTCACTAACCACTCCATGGTAAGTCAAAGAGTATTGTATGAATTCCTAATGCAGAGCACCTTATAGAGAAACAACGTGACATAGATTCGTATTGCAAAGCAAAGCAGTGAGTCATGTAGTGTGAAATGTTCGGAGCCAATTAATATTTGTTAATAGTTCTGTTCACGGTTGGAGCTGAATTTTTGGATTGGAAATCGAATTCTTAATGAATTTTGAAGACTGTGACAAAGATTCGAAAATTGAACACAAAATTCACAAAAGAAAAGATAAAAGTCACTGAATTCTTGGTACTCAGTGAACGTATTCAAATCTTGTCGTATGGACAATGACACCTGTCTTGAGAAGAATGCATAAAAAGATGAGGTTATAATCAAGGATGGACGCTGAAAGGTTAAATCTGTGACAATACGCATCACTATCGACAAACGAAGGTAACATTCTACAAAAGAAGTCACAATTACCAATGAATCGAGTGACGTATCGATAGCTCAGCAATTTCTTTCAGAATAAGGGGTCGCAAAAGGTTACAAAAGTAGACGCGATTTCTCGATAGCCCATGTCAATTCCACGCGCTAAGAACAAGATGATGAGCCTAATGGGAGCTTCATTAGGCTCATCATCTTGTCGTATAAATGTGTAAATAAAAAGTAATATAGTTACCTACATAGAGAACATACACCTAAATATAATTCTTTTGGACATGACGCAGAGAAATCAGGAAAAAGGAGTGAGGAAAGTTTTAAGTATGAATGTGAGTATGAAGACCAAGGCAACAGTGTGAAAGATTATGATAATATAGATAGAAACACGGACAGAAAATAATTCAGGTGGTTAGAAAGAAGACGACTTCTGAGATAGCGACTAGAGTATGAAAGAAGAACCGTTATGCAGTCTCTAAATGAAATTGGTATAACATGAAGAGAATGATGATTGAACTCTAAACAGACAGATAAAGAGTACATAATAATATTTATTTATTATGCAACAACAAAAATAATCTCCAGAAAGCGTCAACTCCATTCATATATCACTATCACAGAGGAAGTGGATTATCTATATCGAAATCCGACGATCTCAATGGACTTTTACAAGCAGAGATAATATAACAGCTGAGGTGAGGGTCGTAAGAGAGATTAAAGAGATACGCTATCTGAATTGATAGCTGAAGATGAATGGTGATATTAAGTATTTATCAGAGTGCAGATAAGGGTACGAAGGTCGAGTTTATGTATGATTGTAGGTGTGTGCTAACGAAAGTAGCAGTAAAGGTATTAGGGAATGCAATGCAATGGTTATGATTGTGTTCTGGTTTGCAGAATGTAGCAAAGTTAAAACAAAAACTTACAGTGACTTCGACCTAAAGTAATTTGAAGAAAGAAAGGAAAAGCATTAATTTAGGACAGAAATCGACATGCTTAATTATGCTTAACCTAAAATCCTTAACGATATTATAAGAACTTTCAAGAGGCAGAGGATACCGTCGACAAGCAAAATTTAAAATGTCCAAGATCCTTCTAATTCTTCTTAGGTAATCGGACCTGCCTGTGGATTTTAAAACCTGGTGCGAGTAAATAGAATTGATCAACAAAGTCTTCAAGAAACCCAAGTTAGGGAAAGACATACACCGCCGTGGTACTTCTGCAAATTTATCACAACACAATGGCCCAGATTAGGTGTAATCCATTCAGTTTACAAGGCGATAAACCGTGAAGGTGAATGAACGTAAGGCCTAGAGTTTAATGGCGGACCGAAACGAACCGTGGCGTGTCGCAGAAATGCGTAACGATCGCTAATCGTCTTCGGCACTTGAGAAAAAGATAAGAAATGTGAAGGTATTTTTGTACTTGGGAAACAGTATGATTTTGTTTTTACAACTTTTTGGTTTTAGGCCAAATCGGTGTGAAGGTTTTGCGCAGCGGGCGGGCAAGTTGTTGCTTCATGCAGTTTCCATCGTTATGGCTCTTAAAAGTGACTATAAAAGTAAGTAAAGTATATCACAAAACGGGATAAAAAAAACCGCTGCAGCTGAAACTGTCGACTTTCATACCACAAGAAATACAAACAGAAACACACGAATATGTAACACTTGTCATTGTCACGGTACTGGGTACCAAGCCTGCAGGTGCAAAGATGAATGCCCTCAACACTACATTACCTGCATACCTTTTTGTGCCACTTAGTCACGCACGAATTGGCCCAGCAACCGATGTGTCATAGTAGGTATACCAAATCGCGCAGATAATCTCATCAGTTCTGGTGTGCCGTGTGAATATCCCAATCAAATCGGCTAAACGTGGTTTTAGAGTTCAATTATATGAATCGAAGATGTGAACGTGTTTCGCACGACAGCTTCGAAATCAGTACTAACGAAATGACCGATCATTTCGTTCTTTCTGCTGCGTTTCTCTGAGTGTCAGTGCTAGGGCTTAGTATTGAAGTTCTAAGATCGCTCTTTTGCTCAGTGGGCTGCTCATGATGTTTTTATCGAGTACGATATAACTGCTATTGTCTGCCTACTTACTCCTTTTACCATGTTTGCTGATATTCTGTTTAAGTTTTAAGTAACTTTGTGATTGTATCTGTCTGTCTGTTACTGTACTGTCGTGTCTATGTAGAATAAATGTTTTCTTTTATTATATACTAGCATTTGCCCGCGGCTTCGCTCCCGTGGACCACCCCACAGGACCCATTTGCCGGATAAAAAATAGCCTATGTCACTCAGGAACAATGTAGCTTTCTATTGGTGAAAGAATTTTTCAAATCGGTCCAGTAGTTTCGGAGCCTATTCGGTACAAACAAACAAAAAAATCTTTCCTCTTTATAATATTAGTATAGACTAGCTGACCCCCGCGGCTTCGCTCCCGTCAACTGGCTACGTACCTACCCACCCTACCTACCATATCTACCCTACCCTACCAAACTAATAAGTTTTATGTATCATCAATAGTTTTCTCAGCGCACGCCAAAGAATGAATTTTATAGGCAACATTTTTCTACTTTGGGTTACATTATTGCAATTTTCATACGGATCTCTATTTTTTTTTAAATATGATTTATTTTATCTTTGGCCTGGAATAATGTAGCTTTCTACTGGTGAAAGTATTTTCAAAATCGGTTCAGTAGATCCAGAGATTACCCCCTACAACGTCACAAACTTTACCTCTTTATAATATTAGTATAGATATATCTTCTTTTTGAACTCTCTTCTATTCTATTTAGATGTTGAAATGTGACGGTGAAGATTTTTCAAAAGTTGAATGAATTGATTCCCATTGGAAATATCATGATATGAAAAATTGTTTACTTTAAGATTTGGCGCTTATCAGTGGCAATATTTTTTATATAGTCATTTTATTATTGAAGTTTTCCCAGAACGGGTTTTCCCAAATAACTTATGAATGGGTTGTGTACCTAGTCCCCTTATTCATTGATCTTTTATCGCAAAAGATCATATGTCAGTATGCTATCATTTTGACGTTTTGTGACGTACTATTACGCAACTTTGATAAATTAGTATTTTCCGTGCCATTCTGTGTTTATTCAACAAATATTCTATTGTTAAGTCTCAGATTATCATTATTCAAAATCTGCTCTTCAAAAACCGTTAGTAGGTAGCATGCGACTTGGACGCACATGACAACTATTTGTATCTCTATAGGCAAAAACACAATGCACATGTTTTCGAAAGCCATTGAAAGGGCATTTGTCAAACACACTTGACAATCATCAATACGAATGTCGGATGCTACATATCGCCTCTGCGCGGGAATGTCGAGTGTTTTCCAAACAGTGTTACTCGCACATTCAAATATCTGCCAATATTTTAGAGTTATGCTCGTTTTTAGCGTTTGTTTTTACCGATGTTTTGCGTTCATCAGGGAATGTAGCATGACTATTGATTTAGCTAGCATAAGACCATGACTAGGTGCTCTCAATGGCTGAAATAGGACAATATATGTTTTTGGCGATGAAGGTAACCAACGACGTAACCAAAAATGGAGGATGCACAATAAAAATTACGGCAAATAGAGATGTTAAAACAAAACACTACAAAGCGAAAACATAACTTTCTTTTCCGAAGTCGGTGTCATTGGTACCTATTGTTTTCCGTTTTTCGACACCGGCTTCGGAAAAGAAAGTTAATTTTCGCTTTGTAGTGTTTTGTTTTGAAAGTCGGTTTGATTTTCTATAGCCAAATACATCTCATGACGATTCTAATAAGCCCAAACACGGTAAGGATACATTATTTTATTTCGGAGTTCCAGTGCCTCTCTTCCGGCTTCATCATCAGAACAGTTCGATGGTAACATTTTCATCAGTATCATTTATTTATAAGTATTTGGTTAATTATTCCAGATATCTTACACTCGTGACATACTTAGCTTTAAGAAGTTCCAGTGGTCATCTGGGGTTTTCTTCATTATTTCCACTTCACCAAATGATACTTTCTGAGTGCAAATGATTGCATTGTTGATGAAAATACCAAAATCACTATGTTTATACCAATAATATTTGAGTTACCTCGATTTCTCCAGGATCGCGTCATCAGATCCTGACCTGATGACCATGGGACCACCTGGGAAGTATACATAAAAAAACGATTCCGAAAAATTGAGAACCTCCTCCTTTTTTTAGATTGGTTAAAAAGAAATAAGACATTCTGCGACAACCTCGACAACAAATGGCATAAAACCGGGCATAATGGAAAGAATGGAGGGAGTCTCCAGAACCCAGAACCCAGTAGTAGATCAGTAAAGGTTAGTTATAATAAGGGCGGGAGGATGATAAAGTATGCAACGAAGCTAAAACCGAATATAGATTCAAGAATCTTTCATTAAACCAAAATCAGGAACCCAAATTTCAACTAGAAGCCCTTATTAAATATTCAAAACACCCCCGTATATCGCTAGCAACTAAGTTTAAAGGGGATGGTTATGACGATAAGTGTGACCCCGTCAAGTCTCCATCCGTCCTTGGCTATATGCCAAGCCGTTCCGAAAATACGACAGTTATGCAAAACTTTAAGGAGTTACCTTATGTAAGTGGGGTGAGCTTAAAATATCCTGACAAGTTGGGTGCGGGTATCGTTTTATTTTTGTATTGTTTTTATAGACCTAATAATATTTTAAAACGTAAATAATCTTATAATGTATAAAACTCATCATCTGCCTAGCCTTTTCCCAACTATATTGGGTTCGGCTTCCAGTCTTACCGGATTCAGCAAAGTACCAGTGTTTTACATGAAGCGACTGCCTATCTGACCTCCACAACCCAGTAACTGGGTAACACGGTACCCCTTGGCAAGACTGGTGTCAGATCTCAAGCTTCTGACTATCCGTAACGACTGTCAAAGATCTTCAAATAACAGCCGGGACCAACGGCTTAACGTGCTTTCCGAGGCACGGAGGAAACTCGGTATGTTGAAATGGTCACCCATCCACGGACCGACCTCGTCAAGCGTTGCTTAACCTTGATGATCGACCCGTGCGGCTGTTATTATTTAGCCACGAGCTCCTCAATATAATGTATAAAACTAATTAAAAAAATGATTTCTCTACACAAAGGTTGTCTTAACGTCTACTTAAAACTAACACTACTATCAACTTAAATCTGAATAACTTAGTTGTGGGTCATCAATTAGTAGATTTGCATAGTCAATGTCTAGAGGATGAAAAGCGTCATCTGTCTGACAATTATCTGGTCTAGTGAGTGATATGTCAAACGATTGTATGTAATTACTAGAGTCAAGAGCAAACCCATTACAAATAAAAAAAAAAAAAAAAAAAAATTGATGTGTATGAGGATGTCCCCCATATCTTACACAACTATAACTCAAAGATATTGCATAGTCAATTTCTAGACTCTAGAGGATGAAAAGCGACAACTATCTGAAAATTATCTGCTCCAGTAAGAGTAATATGGCAAACGATTGTATGTGATTGATGTGTATGAGGATGTCCCCCATATCTTTGATTTTTATCTAATAATCAAAGATATGGGGGAGACAACTATAACTCAAAGATATTACTCCAACAACTATGACACAAGCAGATTCTTTTGTCATAGTTGTAGGAGCAATATCGCTTATAGCAAAACTAGACACCAGCCAAGGTTTGGCACGCAAGGGATAAATTATTAACACAAACCTTCCTCGTTTATCGAATAGTGAAAACCGAATCCAATCCGTTGCGTAGTTTAGAAGACGTAAGTGGAGAAACAGACAACAACGTTGCTGAATAGAATATAAATAACATTATCTTTTCTCAATTTCAAAAACATATATAAATCAGAAGAACGACACAATTCTATAAAATATCATCACACAAAAACGTCGGCAAATGATAAAGAAATATTTCGTCTATTGTCTTAGGGATGCTTTCAATTTTTTTTACTCCAATATCCCCGGGAGTACTGACCCAGTTCGTGTAGGCATCAAAGAAAATGTGGAAATTGACAGTAAAATATATTAAAAAATATCAGAGTTGTATAAGGAAAACAACAGGAAAAAAGTGACGCTACAAAGAATCATGCAAAGGTTTTTGCTTATTGGTATTTGGGGACAGGACCACAAATTGATATTGCTTGGGTATTGATAGGTCCCCGATTAGATTAGGTAGGATAAGGAAAGAAAGCATTAACGGGCTGTCAGAACATATTTATTTATCCATTGATATATTATGATTTTAAAGAAAAGGGAGTGAATAACAAGGAAGAAGAAAAAGAGTTGCGTCGAGTCCAAGCAACATGAGACAAGGCAGATGATGATGATCACAAATATTTCTATTAACGGAAGATTAACAGTTTACGCACACGACGTATTGGCAGAATTGACAAAGCCACTGATATATGAGGTAAAAGAAAAGTGAGTAAATGAAAGCGTGACGGTTGAAGAGGATGAAGAGATGATGATGATTATCATATAGGTATATTCATTGAAGGACTATTGAAAACTGGTCATGCATACGCTAAAGTATCCGTTGAACTGAAGAAGATAAAAACTGAAGTAGCAATAGCCATAACTAGAGCCAAAGAAAACCCCACAACAGTTAAAACAGTCTAAATACCTACATAGCACAATCCCAAAGATCTAAAATTCATATTCAGCAACATATCATTGAAATGCAGATTAATCAGGCCACGTCGAGGCGAATGCAAGGTATTAATTCTACGAGAGATGAAGTTACACAAGTCAGATAATGTATTCTGCATTAGCATACTACATGAGCATGCACTGAAGGATTGCATACCACGTTCTTCAGTGTGCCTTACTCTGAATAGGGCAAGTTTATAAGAGAGAATATTATAATGGGCGATCTTTTGTTATGACGTCGTCGTGAAGACGTCATAAGACTTGTCGTGGCTTGTGTGGATAGTTTTGCAGCGTCATCTTCATTTATTGTAACGTCCATGGTTGGTTGTTGGAATATATTAGTATTTTCTGAGAGAAAGAACAGAAAAGGTGCAGGTGGTGGTAGCGTGACGGTTGACAGGACGGTATGGTAGAAGAAAACGTGAAGTCTGGCCCCAAATAGGAAGATGATGATGATATTAATACTTTTCTGCTTTAATGTAATAGTATATTCTTGTTAGTACAGAATCTTCCATATTTCTCTGTAGAGAGCAATATTCTGCATCATCACTGTAACAATTGTCATATCAAATTGTTGAAAGCCATATAGATGAGAGTTAAAATAACAACCAAGTTACAGGAAAATGTTGTAAAACTCTAAAGTAATCAATCAAAGACACGAACTACATTTACTTTCCTCATCCAAGTGACTTAAAGATACACACGAAAATCTAATAACGTGTCCAGAACTTCCAACTCTGTAGAGCTTTAAGTGTAAATTCAACACCAGAATACAGAGCTTGACCCACTTTGCGAACCATCGAGTGACTTTACTCCGAGCCTTTTGAGATTCTAGAATAAATTTTTAGTCGTTACAATCGAGATTTCCTTGGGCGCGAATAAGACTGGGACAGATCCCATTCAAGCTGGAATTGGGTTTGTACGAGGAATTTAAATTGCCTGGGACGTTTTTAGGGAATCCCTTGATTAGTTGACAAAGGTTTTTAATCAAATCTAATAGATATAGTTTAGAAATTGTAATTGATTAGGCTTATGAATTCTCTGCAGGTAGAAAAGTTTTGAGTTGTTAGAAATGTACTGTTATAAATATTTAAATTTTGGCTCGCTTGGTGGATTACTGGCCACTCCCTGTCGCAGAGAGGGATAGGTACTATAGGATGCTTATGCTTATGCAGAGACTACTACTATTTCAGTGGCTTTAATTACAAGAGTAAATGATGCCATTCCTTTTTGCTGGAACTGCAAACGTAAAGTACATAAAGACTAGCGTCTTCTTTCTTAAGCAAGGACCTATCACAATTTTTATTTCTAAACTCATAAAACATTTCACCATAAGTTACATTCTACGATTAATTTGTACCTTGCATAACTATCATACTTCAAAGGCCTTGTTAGTCTTACAAGAACATTCTCAGTTAACAACAATAAAAATAAAGCAACACACAAATTGGCTGGCTAATTAATTGCAGTGTCATCGTCTTGGTAGCAGAAGTGGGTCAGCCGTCTAATCTGAGGCACGGTGTCGCTTAGTTGGAAGACATCCGACACTGATGAGAAAGGGTTGGGTAGTATCGATAAGGAATTAGAAAACAATTTTCTGGAGATATAATTTTGGATGCATATTATTATCTTATTTTCTCTCGGTAGTTACAAACCGGTAGAAACAAGAAGCCGGGTTGCCCGACTCCAAGTTACATTTAAAGACTAGGGCAGGAAGATGATGAATAAAAACTTATTTCCAAAAAAATGCAACTGCCTTCCAAATAAAAACACTACAAAGTCAAAAATAACTTCTTCCTTGGCAGTCGGTGTTCCTGTTTTCTTTTCTTCGTGTTTTGACACCGACTTCTGAAAAGAAGTAATTTTTCACCTTCAAGTGTTTCTATTTGGAAATCGTTTGTACTCTTTTGTAAAAAAAAACTAATTTTTCACTTTTTAGTCAAAAAAGGTAAGTTCTATAGTAAGGTACCAATAATGCCAGAATACCGAATTAGCCGAATATCATGAAACTTGAACATAACCGGTAAAATGAGAGCATACCAAGGTGAACTGTACACATCTGCGTAACCCTTAAGACGACGACTAACGCCAACGACCTTGAGGGAACAAAACGCGCACTCGTTTAACACCCGCGCGACCCAAAATTTAGTAGTTTTTTGTACTTTTCTTATTATTGTAAAACTTTAATAAAAAAAGCCTCAGATCAAAATGTAGATAATTAAATTGTCTTTGAGATGGTGTTGATTTCATTAAAATACGCCCAGCGGTTTTAGTGTGATTTTCGTGTTTTTGTCCGTTTTAGGCATAACTTTACAAATTAATTACACTATGTTATACGAATAAAACTCAAAATTTGCTTTGATCAAATTATTAAGAATATAGTCTAATATAACATATATTTTTTTCAATTAATTACAACTAGCCATTTAGACGTGATTCTCATTTTAAAATCAGCTACTCAAGGGAATCGGCGCCTTAAGAGCGTATTGGTGTGATTTTATGTTACGAAATGGCATAAACAATAAACAGACATGTGATTGCAGCATTCCCGAGAGGTCTGCCGTCATTTATTGAAGACTTCTGTTGTATATCGCCGAAGTTCTTTTGGAGGTAAGTGGGACAGGGTGTTAAGTCCCACAAACCTCCATAGAAAATGAGGATCCTCCAGGACACCAGGCGGGTGTTATGTCTGGTTCGGGCAACTGCCCAACGGTTATTGTGGATAGCTGTATACATTCAGAACGCTAATAACTATTAAATTTAACCTATTCAATCATTATCGTTCTTTGAAGACGCTATTGTCTTTATCCTAATTGATTAATACCACAATTGAATTGAAAGGGCTTTTCCAATGGCAGCTAGCCCGTTTTGCAGGCTTTAATTCATTTAGCTCATAATCAATTGAATTTAAAAGTTCCACGAATGCAATACAATGCGCAATATGCTTCTAAGCAACTAAATTACAAAATTCACGAATACAAAAAAATACAAGAAAACAAACACTACATGTAAAATATCGGGTATCACACTACAAGAGGAGAGAAAATGGGTTAAAAAGGCGAATGTACTGAATGGTGTCTTTTAAGACATCCAACACTAAGATTTAGGGTTGAAACTAAGCAGTAGATGGTTCAAATAAGAAACGTTACAAGAAGTATGGAAATTGAAGATATATGGTAGGTAGCGGCGGTGTGGTGTGTAATAAGGGTCAAGATAATGATGATAGGCATACTGACATTTCTGTATTTCATTCTGGTACAAACTTTCTATACGAAAACTAGGCACCTTCGGCATTTTACCTGGCAAGACACTGACACTTCCATTCAGGGGTGGGACCCCTGAATGGAAGTGTCAGTGTCTTGGTAGCTCAAAATAAACACAAGATAAGGATATAAACAAACCAGTCATATTTCAAAGAACAAAAACCCACCTTGCAGTAAACCCTGCGTCGCAGGAGTAGGAAGCAGGATCGGTTTCTAAAGCGCACTTCAAGACGGTACGAGTACGAAATGGGTCAACAGGTCTAATGTTGTACACCGTGTCTTTAGACATCTGACACGAGTTGAAAGAGGGTTGGGATCGTGTCGATAAATGTTTATTGCGATAGTGGACTAATACGGGGTTGACATTAACGAGAAAATGGTCTGAAAAGTGAAGATATTTCTTCGTAAAAAGCGTGGTAGGGCAATTTGGGAAATATTCAACAGTGGATTTTAATTCTTTTAAATTTAATAAACGGTTCTCTAAACATAACAGGCGAGAATGCGGTAGTCCTAGATGGAGACCGCAGTCTGACCTGGGCGCCTTTTATTAGGACTGGACCTTAGTTGCCCTAAATACAATTTGGCAAGAATTGGAAGACATTTCCCCTGCAGTAACCTTACAAACTTGTAATAAATAATATTACATTGCGTGTTGTAGTGGCCAGATAGGCATGCAATTGCTCCATGTAAAGTTTAGACATTCAGTTGCATCAAGAGACTGGAAGCCGACTTACGTGCCAGACCTTATCAAAAGCCTTCGATATGTCAAGGGAGACGGCAAGCTCTTAACCGTGCCTCTCGATGGACTCTCTCCATAAATAAATAGCATACGCTAGAAGATCCCCAGTAGACCGATTTCGGCGGAAGCCATATTGGCGGTCACTAAGGATACCGTTAGTTTCTAGTTATGCCAGGAGCTTCGTGTTAAGCACACACAAGATGAGTTTCAAAATGCGACGACCAATCAAATACAGCAGATTGACAACACATTAAATGGAAATTGGAAAGAATAAATTGATCAGAATTGAAATATTCATCCCATTAAATTGATACTTGATTCGAATATATTTTATTCATTTCACTCTTGTTACTTCCTTTGTTTCATTCAATTTACACATGATTTCCATACCAAATGAGCCAGATGTACGCCACGCGGATGTTAACGAGGAATTTATTAAGTAAATTGCAACTCCACACGTTGCCTTTACTGTTTTGCATGATTTTCCACATGAATGAGGCAAAGATTATTATTAGTATACAAATGATAAAGAAAATTGTCGTGTCTTCTCGTTCCATGATACATTAGAGATAGGTATTCAAAGTTACGGATTGCGTGACTGTGTTAAACGTGGAACGTGTAAGAAATTCAAAACCCATTGCTGCATTTGTTTCAAAAATTGGCCTGCTCATTGATGAATGTTGTTGATATGAAAGTGATTGTTATAAAGAGTGCACAATGCAACTAGGCCCACTTGCCTGTGCACAATGAAACCTACAAGTTGCAACCACAAAATAATTGTTTTACCAGACTTCCTCCTTCATCCTGTATTGAACACCAAAAGTTTCTCCAGTAAAGCCTGTGAAGCTACAAAGGTTAGTGCGGTTTTAAAAGTCGTTTACTTTTTACCCTTTGGGTTCCGTACCCAAAGGGTAAAAACGGGACACTATTACTAAGACTCCGCGATCCGTCTGTCTGTCTGTCTGTCACCAGTCTGTATCTCATGAACCGTGATAGCTAGACAGTTGAAAATTTCACAGATGATGTATTTTTTATTTATCAATTTTACAAAACAGTGCAGGATTATATCGTATTAAATAGCAACCAAAAACCACGAAGGTTTAAACTTGTGCTATCATGAGTCTACAAATGTGTTTATGTATGTGCTATATATAAAAAACGCAAATATTTCTGTTGCCACTATAACAACAAATACTAAAAACGGAATAAAATAACATTTAAGTGGGGGCTACAATACAACAAACGTGATTTTATTGCTGTTTTTTGCGATCATTCGTGCGCGAGTCCGACTCGCACTTGGCCGGTTTTTTTATACACTTGCTTCTGCCAGCGGCATCACTCGCGTGAATGTAGGAATATATCACCTGGGTACATACTCCCGCAAAAATAGAATCCTATCCTTCTCCAGGGTAAAATCTATCTCAATATCAAAATTGGTTAAGCGGTTTAGGCAACAGAGCGTAACACAGAGAATTTCGTATATGTATATTGTTAGTATGGATGCTAAAGATCTTTTGTTAGTTCTTGACGGCAAACGATGAAGAGCCTCGTTTTAAAGGTCAGTACAATGAAAGTACATCCTCATACGCTTTCGTTCCACTGACCATTATCCTCAAAACGCTTTGAGCAATCTGGGTATTGCAGTTGAGGATAACAAAATGTGGACTAGGTTAACGACTTGTTTGGTTTACACAACTTACTGAAGTCGATCTGTAAGAGATCTACAAAGAAATGCATTCTATGCGATTCAGAGTTGGAAAAATTGTGAAGGATATTATCAAATATAAGCCGAAAGACGTCCACAGCTGGACATGGGCCTCCCATAAGCGTCGCCACATTAACCAGTCTTGTGCTTCTCGCATCCAGCGGGCTCCCGCGGCAAACACATGCAGCATAATTGCGTAAGTGAATTCGGCAGGGCGAAGGATTTGATCCCGTCTATCGACCAGTCACATAGACGGAAATCCACAACGCCTTTCATCTTGCACGTGATTGGTCGATTGATGAGATCAAATCCTTCGCCTTGCCGAATTCACTTACGCAATTAGGCTGTTGGTCATCGATCAAGCAGGACGTATCTACTGTATGCATATAAAAGGACAAGCAACTGTTAGAACTTAAAGGTTCTAGAATGAGGACCATACTGTAAAGTGGAGCTTCTGTCGATCAGCAGCAGCAAGTCACTATGCTAATTTTATGTTTATACTAGCTACCTATCTACCCACCCACCCACCTACCCTACCCTACCCTACCTACCCTATACACAAAAGATTGAATTTTATGGGCAACATTTTGCTACTTTGGGTTACATTATTGCATTTTTCATAAGGATACCTAATATTTTTTAAAATAAATTATAGCCTATGACACTAAGGAATAATTTAGCTTTCTACTGGTGAAAGAATTTTCAAAATCGGTTCAGTAGATCCAGAGATTATCCCCTACAACGTCACAAACTTTACCTCTTTATAATATTACTAGCTGTCCCACGCGGCTTCGCTCCCGTCAACTGGCTACGTACCTACCCTATACCTACCCTGCACCTACCCTACACTACACCTACCCTACACCTACCCTACACCTACCCTACACCTACCCTACATACATGATTGCATAACTGAAACCGTTTACGCAGCGCACGCAACGGAAGCCCTCAAAAAGTTATATTCTTGCCCGTTTTTGCAACATTTTTCATTTATGCGCCGCTCCTATTGGTCGTAGCGTGATGTTATATAGCCTATAACCTTCCTCGATAAATGGACTATCTAACCCAAAAATAATTGTTCAATTCCAACCAGTAGTTCCTGAGATTACCCCCTACATACAAACTTACAAACATACAAACTTACAAATTTTACCTCTTTATAATATTATATATATATATATATATAAATATATAATATATATTATATATTATATTATTAGTATATTAGTATTAGTATAGATAGTATAGACTATAGATTGATACTCAAAGCGAAACAACGATATGATAAAGATAACGCAACCTACCTCAAACTTATGTGACTACAATAAACAAAAATACAATCCAAGAAATCTCACGATGCAATAATCATCATGTGAATTCACATCAGCTACAACTTCCTTATGACTTTGTATCAAGCACTTACATAATTCTCACCACGTTAACTACAGTATAAAAAGCTAATTAAACCTCCACGAAGCCTTACCTATAAACTGCAAAACAACAAAACTAATTAAATTGAACATTTCCTTTCGGAAACTTTATCGATATATTTGAAAGTTCAGGCACAACACTACTTTGTAATGGATGAGGTAACTCTGGACGAACGTATCTAGTGTTGATATTGCACTTATTTTCTGAATATTCATTAAAGGAGTAGTTGTAGAAGTTCTTAATTAATAGCATACCTTTAGACACGGTGTATATATAAAGGATGGTTTCTTCCTTTCTATAAGTGTATTTTTAGGGTTCTTCGATTTACATAAACAGTCACTTCGTAGAAAATACAATATCATACTTCCTTATGATACGCTGCTATTAAGCAGATGAAGTATTAGCAAAAACTTAACATGGCTTCTGTAACTCATACATTTGTGACATACTGTCAGTTTCTGAATTAGGACTAAAGTCTGAAGGGTACTGCGTACATTCCAGTTACCATGAAAACGGGGAAAAATTCCTCTGGTGTCTAGAGTTAATTAAGCCGTCTCTGGGAACCCCACAGGCCTCTGGCTTGGCGTTTTTTGACTTACTTAAACTATATAAGTCCAGTCACCTAATCCAAACCAGATACTACGGAGATCATTCAAGCTGTGACGTATTCAATCTAGCTTAATCACTTACAAGACCGACCTTGAGCATATAAAAAGGAGTGTACGCTAAGCCAGTTCATGGTTTAACCCAAGTAACACCCACACAATCACAGCACGGGCCCTCGTTAACGACATTCTCTCATAACTCCATCGATAAAAGTAATAATGGCACATACTAAAAATATCAGTCATAAAATCAACTGGGGCGGACTTGATTCTTGATTGATCTGTACTGAACATTTTCTGGTCGCCTCAAAGCTCCAGAGCCTTGAACATCGACGCCAAGTGGCCAGTCTGTCGGTTTTTTATCGGTTACATTTCGGGGAGTGTGCGATGGAACTGCACAATTTGATTCCGCCTAGCCCTTTCCATCACCGGACAACAAGACGCACGGCAATGCGCCACCGGTACATGGTGGACATCCCACCCATACGTACAAAGCGTTTTGCGAATACTTTCATTGTACGCACAGCTAAGGAGTGGAATTCCCTGCCGGAGTCTTTGTTTCCTGATAGCTACAACCTTGGGGTCTTCAAGTCAAGAGTGAATAGGTTGCTTCTAGGCAAGCGTGCTTCACCGTCGACCACATCATCGCTTACCATCAGGCGAGATAGTGGTCAAACGCGAGCCTATCAATAAAAAAAAATAAAAAAAAAAAAAAAATCTGCTTACAGCTGAATGATGGTCCAAGCTTTGACCGAATAGTGGCCAAGGTTGCGGCCAAAAAATAGTCTGCGCCGTCCAAAGACGCGATGTGGGTTATAGAAGACAGGGAAAGAATATCTATACCAGTACGTATATATATAAGCTTTGACCGAATAATGATCAAGGTAGGCCCAAATAAACCAGAGACGTCCAAAAGCAAGTTGGGAATGGGATGTCGATTATCAAGTCACTGGGAACTCCAGTATGAGGATGCACGGTATCGGAAAGACTTGCAGAAGAAACGAGAGGCAGTGGGTGCCTCCGCGCTGAAATCACATTTGTACTACAGTCCTTAATCTGTACGAATGTCCTTAATCACCATGGATATCAAAGCCTTGCTACACCCGTAGATGTCAAAAAGAGATGCCAAGAAATTAAGCAGAAGAGCAGTTTCCTCTATGTGAACCATTAACAAGATAATTGGATTATGTAGCCGTTCATCCAGAATAATGTTTATAGGAAAATACAAGATTTTGCGAGGGACTTCAAAGAGATCTGTGTTAATAGTAGATGTCCACAGGTTGAAAAGTCGATTAGTAACATTCATCACTACTACACCTGTGTCCAAGTTTTCTGAGGGTGCTCCCATGAGTTGGTATTCTGTTCTTTTTACACAATGCAACACTTAAGGCGCAGATTCCCTTGAGTAGCTGATTTTAAAATGAGAATCACGTCTAAACGGCTGGTCGTATTTTTTTGGAAAAAATATATGTTGCACTAGACCATTTTCTTAATAATTTGATCTAAGAAAATTTTGAGTTTTATTCGTATAACATAGTGTAATTAATTTGTAAAGTTATGTCTAAAACGGATAAAAACACGACAATCACACCAAAACCGCAGCGGGCGTATTTTAATGAAATCGACACCATCTCAAAGACAATTTAATTATCTACATTTAGATCTGAGAATTTTTTTTTCAAAGTCATAGAATAATAAGGAAAGTACAAAAAACTACAAAATTTTGGGTCGCGCGGGTGTGAAACGAGTGCGCGTTTTGTTCCCCCAAGGTCGTTGGCGTTAGTCGTCGTCTTAAACCAAGGATGCGTAGGTTTTATTCACAAAAGCAAACATGTGTCATGTGCCTACGCAAATTATCTCCCAGTGTACTTTTCTACCAGCTAATTAGGTGAAAACGTATCGTAATTTACGGCTATACCTTTCTTAGCTTAGGGTGCGGGATGACTAAGTATGGCCACTCCTAGTTTTACGCTTTTATGGACTGCTTTAGGTAATTATGGGTTCGATTAACTAATTATGTTTACCTAGCTGTGCCCGCGGCTTCGCTCCCGCCAACTGCCTACCCTACCTACCTAGACCCACCGTTTTTTTTCTAGGGTCATTCTTTCGCGGAGAATCTTAACACCGCCATTCAGAAAATGACTTCAAATGCACAACGCCATCCATCGAATATGGAGTTCAACTGTACGAGTCTCTGAACTGCGTGTGTTGTGATAATTTTACTTCTTGAAAACTTTAAATTCATCTAACTTTTGATAGGGTGAACCGATTGCGATGAAACAAACACTAAGTAATACTTCAAGTTACGTTCATTTTACGTGATGCGTGCACAAATAAACAGACAAAATTGCCAAAAATTCTGGAAATGGGTTCTGTTGGTTACCCTTTAACACCCTGGCTATCTTTTTAGGAAATATTTTCTATGCACAAACACGACTTTTCTACAGATTTATTATATGTATAGAATATTAAATTGCTGTGTTAAACTTTCGCTTCTAGAATTGTGGTGTAGTAAGTGATTGAAAATGAGGTAAAGTTGACGCAAGTTTAAAAAAATGCTGCAATGCAAAGTTGTGTATTTCTTAATATCATGCAATGGGTAAAATGTTGGCCTATAATACTAATATATTTTAGGTGAAAGCCTAATCTAGACAGGACACAGACCCATAAATGATCCTGTAAAAGAGGCTTTTAACACACAGTAACTTTGGTCCAATCTTCAAGCTTTATGGCAGTTTACACGATGAAGAGAAACTTCTTACACAGGCTACAAAAGTACAAACCCACAGCCACATTTAGTAAAACAATGCACGCACCTGTATTTTTTAAATCCCAGCCTCCATTAAAATGTAAATGGTGCATACATGCCTCGTTTGGCATGGCGCCACTCGCTCGAAAGCTTATATCAACAAGTACTTGGGACATTGCAGTTTTATCTCTATGCTCGTTCAATAAAATACAAAGTGCCAGCAACTTGATCCGGTCCATTTACATTGTTGCAAAACTTTTTAAAAGTATTTTTGCAATAAAAAATCTTGGTAGGACTTTATACTGGCAGGTCCTTATTTAGCTTTTGGAGTGAGCCTTAGAATATTGAGCGGTGATAAGACTGGCTGGTAAGCTTGAAGGAATGAGTTATATACGAAAACTATTCTCTTTTTAAACTATCAGTGCATACGAGTCACAGCCGACAGAAGGATGGCGTCGCATCGTGAAGCGAATCATGGCAGCCTGAAGTCTCACTGCGACGTGGTCACGACAACTGCTAATAAAATAAGCTTTTTATATCAAAAATATTACGAATACAATAGAAAGACACCTGGCAAAGCTCAGTAAAGATAAATAGGTCATCGGAGACTGAGATAATGGTTAAATTGCTTCTATAAAAAAAAAGTTCATTCAAAAAATTAAAAATCCCGACTGCTTAAAAAGTGAGCTAAAAAGACATAAACAAGGAGAAAATCATGCTGTGCAATCGGAGGATATATATTTGTGAGCTGGCTGACCAAAACCAGATGTATCCTCCGACAGCACAGCATGATTTTCTCCTTTTAGTATTTTTTTCCTTTAAATTAGGTAGGTACATTTAAACATATAAGTGTTCAATATTTTTGAAATCACCACTAAAAACCCTTTATTTTGATACACCACACGATGGGTAGAAGAAAAAAAAATTGCGCCCAAAAGCCGCATTGTTTCTATTTTCAAATTTTAATTTATCCAGTGACACTCACAGGTTTCAGACAAATCGATTGAAGTAAGAACCATCAAAATCGGCCAACGCGTTTGCCCTCTAGAACGCCACATAGGAACAAACATACATACATACATAGACTGATAAACACATTACCCTCCTTCGGCAGTCGGGTAAAAATACTCCTCGTTGAGAGGGTAGGCAGCGATGTGTAGGTGTTTCTGTGGAACAATTACCAAAAGATTTAAAATGAAACAATGTGGGAGGAGACTTGGAGAGGAAAAAATAAAGACGTAGAATTGTTTGTTTGTGTAAAAGGTAATATCAGATTGCAAAAACAATTTAACTGATAGAAAATGCGCGGTTCATATGGCATAGAAACGTGGGTGACGTGTTGATGTGGGCGAAGCCGAGGGAAAAGCTAGTCTAAGATAAAATAATAAGCTGCTTAAGGTGGTTAACATGTTTTCTTTAGGCTTTCCTCTCTCGACATGGCTATAAGGTTTGGTGGAAAACTAAATTTTAATTAAACCTCGACTTTCTACTTTTTATCTAAAAAAATATACTTAGGTTACTGTGCAGGCAGGACAAGTAGTCACTTCCCTCTTTAGATGGCCGGTTTACACAGAAAGCCCTGAGACTGACTAA
This sequence comes from Orthosia incerta, assembly GCA_948252205.1. Lineage (NCBI taxonomy): Eukaryota > Metazoa > Arthropoda > Insecta > Lepidoptera > Noctuidae > Orthosia > Orthosia incerta. The sequence continues at coordinate 9,609,551 of OX411761.1, forward strand.
ACCACAGTTACGTGCAGTCACAGACGTAACAACTGGCCATGGGACTTTAAACAAGCATCTTTTTGTCTTAGGGATCACGGAAAACACACTGTGCAGAGCATGCATGGAGGAGGACGAGACAGCAGCACACCTGCTCCTAAGCTGCCCAGTAATTGCTGGCTGGTTCAGGGGATAGTTGACAACACCAAGGCGCTTCTGGCTTTCCTCGAGGAGCTGGGGTGGATCGAGTGAGGAAGACGAATCCCACCCGTACGCAAAATACGCGCTTAGACGTGGAGTTGCGGACACCAGCCCGTCTTACTGTTTTAAGATCTACTTTGGTGGCAAAAGAATCAGGCACTTATTATTGATGTTGACTTTTTGCATTGTCGTTCTAGCTTCCTTTATAAAAAAACTTCTTGTATCTCTATGGTTCGTTTTTCAAACTTTAAGATCTAATCAGAAAAACACATGAATATTATGGATACGAGAAGCACATGATTAAAACTCGATAGGTGTGTCAGGTCTCAATCTTGTCGATTGTACGTATATGTATGAGGCACAGATATAAATCTATCTAGATGACGCAGAGGATTGACGAGGAGTAAAATTACGATCAATGATCGCACTTTGAGCTTTTCATTTAGCATTATCGGTACCGGCAATCCACTGAAATATAGAAAAATGCGTAATTATGCCATATTGAGATGTAAAGACTGTATAGAAAAAGTTGGCCGAGGCATTGGAAATGATTTCTTTCATTGGTAAGTAAATTTGTTTTTATATTGTGTGTGATAAAGTGGCACGCTTAGTTTTCATACAGATAGAGGGACTTGCGTTATCTCAAAATCAAAGATCAAAATCATTTTATTTTTATTTTACATAGGCCTACATGGGCACTTATTAAACGTCGACAAAAGGTGCACGGTTCGGGTTAGTCGTTTCCTATGGAGAAGAACCGGCATCTAGTTAGGTTTATATCTGTGGTATGAGGGTTATTCCCTCCTGTAGCTATGTCCACTTACATAAAGATATTATTAAGGGTCTGAAAGTCCAAAGATTGCTTCAAAAGTCAATTCAAGCGGAATTTCAATATTCTGAATTTGAATATGTGAAGGAATATGGTTGGATGAGTCGACATTTTAGGAATGTTGTTTACGACTAAGAATAGATTGTCTCTGAAGTTTCAGTGGGTGTTACAAGCCCTTTGAAGGTTGTAAAGTTTAAACGAAAAGGGACGTAAAGGCTTCCTCAAGCAAGACCTCTCTGACCAAGAAAATTTCTGGACTTTAAAAGAAAATCGTCAGTGAAGTTCTAACAGTGCGTAAGTCATGTTTGAAGATTGTACAAGACGTACGGCCATGCGCCATCGGTACATGGTGGACATACCTCCCATACGCACAAAGCGTTTTGCTAAAACTTTCATTGTGCGCGAAGGAGTGGAACTCCCTTCCGGAGTCTGTGTTCCCTGATAGCTACAACTACACTCTTTAAGTCAAGAATGAATAGGTTTCTTAATATAGCGTGCTTCACCGTATCCCACATCATTGCTTTTCATCAGGCGAGATAGTGGCCAAACGCGAGTCTATAGATGATAAAAAAAATATTGTTGCTGCTTGGCTATTAGAAGAAGGTTGCTATTGAATTAAATCTTCGTGCTTCATTTCAACCTACCAGAAAAAAAAAATGCAAAAAAAAAAAAAAAATTACTGAGTTTAATTAATTATGAGGTGCTGCCACCTCATAATATTAATTGTATAAATTATATTGTACTAGATATAAATTATTTTTCTCTTTTCAGTTAATACATTTTTTGCAGTCGGCTTTTTTGATTTTATAATAATTTGTTTTACCTAATTCAGACTTTTTAGTTTTTATTAGTGAACGAGTTCTCCAAATAATTTATGTGGTAAAAGATTACTAATTTAGCTATCAAAGTTACGCTTATCTTGAATTTGTGCCAAAATAGGATCATGTTATAAGTTATATTTGGAATGGCCTATTTAGTAGTTTTCTTTTGATACCCATATTGTTTGGATAACGAATAAAAAATTGTATCAACGCCTTTATTTAGGTCCCCCTAAATAAGGGGGCCGTATATTTAAAAATGATATAGCCTATGTCACTCCCACAATTGAGAAGAATCCAACGTCACCACATATGTCACAATCCGTCAAGCCGTCTGGGCTGTAGAGCGTTCTATAGAAATGGACATACATACGCTCGAAAAACATTACCCAGGCGCAGTCGGTTAAAAAGCTTACCGATATGTCTTCCAAAGCTGGATCATCATGTCTTACAGTTATTTTGCTCTCCTCCAGCCATTTTTGACTTACGCACTGTTAGAACTTCACGCCCAAAACTGGACAAATAAAATAACTAAAGCTCTAAAGAGTTTCCATTATGTAGGTAAATATCTTTCACCAACCAAAAGTCAGATCTCTCTAAGAGTGGCTTAAACTGATTTGCGATATATTGCCAAAGGTTTTCAACCTGTCAAATACAAGTGAAAATAAAAATTTCCAAAACACTCGGCAATTTTTTTTTTATTTCATATTTTATCTACATAATTTATCTAGTAGTAGACACGCTTCGATCAACAATCTATCGAACCCGTAATTATTGCACGATATCTTACGAAAATACTCCGTTTCAAACAGAAAACAGCCCATAACTTTTGAACGACTAAACCGATTTTCACCAAACTTAGCAAAGAACACTCTCGACAAAGTCACCTTTCAAACAAAAAAATCTAAATCGGTTCATTCCATTAGGCGCTATGATGCCACAGACAGACACACAGATACACAGCAACACACGTTAAACTTATAAAACCGTACCTACAAAAGACCGTGCAAACACTTTCGCTATGAATAAATTAAGAGCCATCCACAATGCGATACATAAACGTTTGTATACAATGATATCGATCGTTTTGTATACGGAAATGCTGCTTGAATCATTTATTTGACAGCGTACTTTGAAATAGCGGAATGTATTTGAAAATAACATGTATAATTTGTATTGTTTGCAAGGGGCTTTAAAGACAATACCAAAAGTCTATTCAATATGGAAACAAGAAGAGACTTAGAAAATGTGGCGAGGCGTCTCAGGAGGCTCTAGACAGTGTCATACTGTTAGGTGATGGTCGAAATAGCAAAATACACGTAAAATTTCGATAGCACTTGCTATTCCCATACATTTTTGACATGTCTACAAACGCTATCGTGACGTTTTAGCATGTCACTTATCCAGACTAGAGGTTCGGTACGCATTCCGCGAAGGTTGGTACGAAGCACGAAAAAAAATCCTCGAAGTGCTTCGGGGAGACAAAGGCTGCTTAGCAATGAGACAGATAAGATTACAACAAGTAATATTTGAAAATTTAGAAAACCCCCGACACATTTTTATTTCATGCTACATAATTTATCTAGTAGTAAACACGCTTTGATCGTCAATCTACTCGTATTGAATACGATATCTTGCGGAAAAAAACCCGAATCAAACAGTAAAACGCCCATAACTTTAGAACGGCTGCACTGATTTTCATCAAACATAGCTAAGAACACTCTCGATAAAGTCACCTTTCAAACAAAATACGAAATCGAAATCAGTTCATCAGTTTAGGAGCTATGATGCCACAGACAGATACACAAATACACAGGTACACACGTATAACTTATGGCACCCATATTTTTCCGTTGGAGGGTCAAAAAGCCATAAATTATTTATTACACCACTTCTACACAGAAAACTTAGTACATTTTAACCCATTAAAATCTGTCGAAATGGAATGCTTGTCAAACACAACGACAGTTGAATAAGTGTCAACCCACTTCTATTGGAAAACGTCAAGATGTTATCGATAAACAAGACATGTATGAATTTCCGGATACTGTCAAACCCGTCGGAATAGTAAAACCTCCCACACTGATTTGGTTTTGTCACACTGAAGAAAGTTACAGAAGTTTTATTCAACATAAGAAGATGGACTTTCTTCACAAATGCCTGAAGCTATTTTATATTTGTACTAGCTGTTCCCCGCGGCTTCGCTCTCTTGGACCACCCCACAGGACCCGTTTCCGGGACTAAAAAATAACCTTATGTCACTCAGGAATAATGTAGTTTTCTATTGGTGAAAGAATTTTTTAAATCGGTCCAGTAGTTTCGGAGCCTATTCGGTGCAAACAAACAAACAAAAAAATCTTTCCTCTTTATAATATAGTATAGACTAGCTACCCTCCCTGGCTTCGCACCTTAACAAATTATTATACACCTTTCGGCATGAATTGGTCTATTGGTGAAAACCGCATGAAAATCCGTTCAGTAGTTTCTGAGTTTATCGCGAACAGACGCGGCATACTTTGTTTTATAATATGTAGTGATTTCCTTTTAATTTCATTCCTTAAAAGCTTCTGCCAACGGCTTTGCCCGCGTGCAATTCGGAAATAATGCCAAGGAAAAATATACCCGTCATAAATTTATTCTATAAACTAATCGAGGACAGTCTACTCTTATGCCGAGTTTCTTCCACATCGTTTAACAGCTGTAAATACATGAAAATATTAGAAACATAGAGACAGACAGGGTTCCATTCGCATTTATAACATCAGTATGGATTCATTATTAAAGAGGACTGTTCTTTGCACGTAGCATTAAAAAAATCCCGACACAAAATCATCTAAAAAGCCTTCAAAAAATAAGCCTCGTACTCGCGTCGGGGAACCGCCAACGTTTACAGCAGTTTATTTTATTTACTTGCCGAGGATTATTAAATTTAATTTTTATTTAATGCTTTTTAAGCTACATATAAAGTTCATAGTAGTAAAAACGGTTCAATCGACAATCTAACAAAACACGTAATTATGACATCGTCAAAAACTCAGATTCAAAGAGTAAAATGCGGGTAACTTTTGAACGGCTGAACCGATATTAATCAAACATAGCTAAGAAAGAACACTCTCGACAAAGTCACCTTTCGAACAAAAAAACCTAAATCAAAATCGGTTCATCCGTTTGGGAGCTATGATGCCACAGACAGACACACAGAGACGCAGCAACACACGTCAATTTTATAACAGCCCTCTTTTTCCGTCGGGGGTTAAAAACGAGTGTACTTTTTTGCTCTTCCTAGTTTGCCCGCCTCAAGACGTTGTCCTACTGTATTTTTATACACTGTGGGTTCGCGGCACACGCAATTAGGTTAACAAGTAGCGATAACAAAACAAAAGGTGGGAAAACATTAGTTTACGAACGCGTTAACTCGACCTGAATTTTAACAGATTGTCGCCATAGCAATCAACCGGCGTTTTAAGCCGTCGAATGGTTACGGAAGCACGTATTTTGGAATTCTGATACCACTTGTGGTGTTTTAACTGGGCTTTTTGTACCGTTGTCCGGGTATTATAGGACACTGCCGTAATGTATTGGTTGTGTGTTTAAAGCCAGTTTCTGATTTAGTATTTCAATTTAAGAGCGTGTCCAACCCTATTTTAAGACCAAATGTTGACAGGATTTCAGGCTAGTTTGACAAGAAATACTCAACTTCAGGAATATTTTAAGTGGGCATTTTGTACCGTTGTCCGGTTATTATAGGATACTGCCGTAATGTATTGGCTGTGTGTTTAAAGCCAGTTTATTAATTTAGTATTTCAATTTAAGAGTGTGTCAAACGCTATTTTAAGACAAAATGTTGACAGGATTTCAGGCTACTTTGACAAGAAATACTCAACTTCAGGAGTATATCTATGCATAAACCTTTATTTCAAAAGGTAAAACATCACACACATCATCAGCCTATTAATGTTCCCACTGCTGGGACACAGGCCTCCTCTCTGTGAGAGGGGATGGGCCGTAATCCACCACGCGGGCCCAGTGCGGTTTGGTGGATGTCACATGTCTTCGAATATTTGGTTCTAGGACATGCCGGTTTCCTCACGATGTTTTCCTTCACCGTTTTTGAGAGCAGTGGTGATGAAATAATTTACACAAAGTAAAGCGCCTGCCTGGGCTCGAACCCACGACCTACAACTTGTAAGTCGCGGCTGATACCACTGGGCCACCACTGCTCTCTGGTAAAACATATATAACAGTATTTGATATGAAATAACAAATAACGGTACCTTGGGCAATTTTACCGGTACCAAAAAGAAAAACTCCCAAGGGACCAAAAATTTTTGTTTAACTTTTTATCCATAAGTTTAAATTATCTACCCTGATATAACCCAAAATAATTACTGGAACAAAGGATTGGCGAAACAAAAACTCACCGGGAACTCGAATACAATACCCGCGGGGTAGCCGAATGTGAAATTCATGAATTACCTGAAACAAAAAACGTAAGCATGAAATATTACTGTAGGAGAGCCAGATGAGGGCAAATTACATATATATATATACATACATTTGGAACAGAAGGGATTTAAGGCAGGAATTTAGCATTTATAAAGCGGAGCTAAAAATAAACCTGCTCCCGTACCCTGACGTATCAAAACTATCTGCACAATTTGATTCCGCGTAGCCTTTTCCATCACCGGAGAACAAGACGTACGGCAATGCGCCACCGGTACAAAGCGTTTTGCAAATACTTTCATTGTACGCACAGCTAAGGAGTGGAATTCCCTGCCGGAGTCTTTGTTTCCTGATAGCTACAACCTTGGGGTCTTTAAGTCAAGAGTGAATAGGTTACTTCTAGGCAAGCGTGCTTCACCGTCGACCACATCATCGCTTACCATCAGGCGAGATAGTGGTCAAACGCCTATCGATAAATTAAAAAAAATGGTTTGACTGTAAAAAAGGGGCAGATGGTACGGTATACAAGTCATATACATCTGTCCCTTACGCACACTCAAAATAACCTTGCTCTAAGAGCTTTTGTTCACCCCCTTGTTTAAAACTACAGAACAATACTGGTCCTTACGCGGATTTGATTCGTTATCCATCGTACTAAAGAGGAAGACTTAGTCATCTTTTGGAGATACCTACGTCATCACCAGCATCTGTAATTTCTTTCGACCTGCAGGACCTTAAACTTCTTCCATTTAACGGCATTTTCCCCCAACTAAACAAGGTTGAGAGCAGTGGTGGCCCAGTGGTAATGGCGGCGACTTACAAATTGTAGGTCGTGGGTTCGAACCCAGGCAGGCGCTTTACTTTGAGCAAATTATTTCACAACCACTGCTCTCAAAAACGGTGAAGGAAAACATCGTGAGGAAACCGGCATGTCCTAGACCCAAAAAATTCGAACACATGTGACATCCACCAACCCGCACTGGGCCCGCGTGGAGGATTGCGACCCATCCCCTTTCACAGAGAGGAGGCCTGTGCCCCAGCAGTGGGCACATTAATAGGCTGACGATGTGATGTGATACAAGGTTGGCGAATACTGGTGTCTTGACAGGCTTGTCATCATTTGCAGATTTATTAAATTTTCCTATCTACCCTGCTTCCCTAGTCCGTGCGTACCCAAACATGGTTTTCAAGCTTCCTAATTCGTAAACATATCGTTGAGTCCAAATATGTATATCGTTGAGCTCACGGCCAATACTCATATTTGCATGAACTGCATGTAATGTAGGTACATAATATCGCTAACAGCACCTGTAATGCACAGACGCCGACGCGATAAGCCGTAATACTCTGATTTTGACCATGTGTTAGGTATATTATTCAGCTTGTGGTATAATTATTATTAACCGACTTACCAAAAAGGAGGAGGTTCTATGTTCGACATTATGTATGTTTTGTGTATGTTCACAGATATCTCCGTCAATTGTGAACCGATTTTGAAAAAAAAAATATTTTTTTATTTTAACTCTTCAATAAATGTCAGCAAATCTTTCGGGATTGCTGCAATCGCATGTCTATTCATTGTTTATACCATTTCATAACATAACATAACGCCAGTACGCTCTTAAGGGGTACGCAGGTCTCTCATTTCACCGGTTATGTTCAAGTTTCGTGGTATTTGGGTAATCTATTCTGGCATTATAGGTTACTAAACAACTTTCCTATTAGGTAGGTACAACTAAAAAGTGAAAAATAAAAAAACTTTTTTGCAAAAAAATACTACCGACTTCCAAATAAAAAACTACAAAGTGAAAAATAACTTTATTTTTGGAAGTCGGTGTCCATAACACAAAAAATTGGTACCTATGAAAGACACTGACTTAAGTAATTTTTCTCTTTGTAGTTTTTTATTTGGAAGTCGGTAGTATTTTTTTGCGAAAAATTTTTTTTACTAATACAGATTGATGTACATATTATACAGTTTGTCGCTCAAAGCTCAGATTGATATATATAAATGCTACTATTATTATGTACTTATCTTGTTCTGAATTGTAAGATACATGGAATTTATATAGACATACAAACGGAGGTACCATCGTTAAGTCGTCTATGCCATCGAATTATTGAAAACACGTAGGTACTATAAATCTATACTTATTTAATATTATAAAGCTGTTTGTTTGAACGCGCTAATCTCAGGAACTACTGGTTGGAATTGAAAAAAAATCTTTTTGTGTTATATAGTCCATTTATCGAGGAAGGTTATAGGCTATTTAACATTACGCTACGACCATTAGGAACGGAGCATAAATGAAACATGTTGCAAAAACGGGAGCTTCCGTTGCGTGCGCTGCGTAAACGATTTAAATTACGCAACAATCATGCATGTAGGGTAGGTAGGGTAGATGGGTAAGTAGGTAGCCAGTTGACGGGAGCGAAGCCGCGTGGGACAGCTAGTTTATAATAAATCGCGTGAGGTTGTAAATTCTTTTGTTTTCAATAAGATACGGGTATATTACTATCAAGTTTGAATGGGCTTTTTTTTTTATTCGTGATGGGTTTGCTCTTGACTCTAGTCTAGGTCAGAGGTGACAGAGACAAAGTCGACGATGGAGTGAGCTTACCCAGAAGAAGCCTGTTCACTCTAACTTTGAAGAGATTCGGGTTGTATGCGTTCGGAAACACAGACACAGGCAGTAGGTTCCACTCTTTTGCTGTGCGCATTATGAAGGATGTTTGGAAGAGCTTGGTGCGAATTGGTGGAATAGCAACTAGGTGAGGATGGTAACTTGCAGTGCGTATAGATGTCCGATGGTAGAAGGGATATATTGTATTTGAAATGATCTTTTCACAACATATCGAGAATTTATAATCTCGTAAGATTCATTACAAACTTACGGTGTCTGTAATTAATAATACGGTAACATCCATATAGTATAGATCTGTCTGTCTATGCCATGACGACGAGACTTTTTATGCCGGTAACATTTTGCTTGCTTAGGTTTCATATTTAAGCTACCTTTTCATCCCAGGTGAATTTTGCTGCCCATTGACCTGTAAAAATCCCCTCGACGTATCGACGATGAGACCCCTTCTTTTTAATATACCGAACTTGTAGGTATATAGTTAGGTTTTTCATAAATAGTTAGTTTTTAGGGTTCCGTAGCCAAATGGCAGAAAACGGAACCCTTACATATGGATTCGTCATGTCTGTCTGTCTGTCTGTCCGTCCGTATGTCACAGCCACTTTTTTCCGAAACTATAAGAACTATGCTATTGAAACTTGGTAAGTAGATTTATTCTGTAAACCGCATTAAGATTTTCACACAAATATGTATATAAAAAAAAAATTGGTGGTTCCCCATACTTAGAACTGAAACTCAATATTTTTTTTCATCAAACCCATACGTGTGGGGTATCTATGGATAGGTCTTCAAAAATGATATTGAGTGCATAAATATTAAAAAAAAATAAGGCGTTTTGGAGGCGTATCCAAAAATAGCGAAATTAATAAATCATTTTTTTTTAAAGAAAATCATTTACTTAGTTACTCGAAAAAAACATATTTCACAAATAATGTACTATGAATCAATAATAAATATATATTTTTCCCAAACCTTTTATCCTATCCTAAGGAGTATGCTTAGAGTCTGGCAAACGAAAGTCGAGACTGAAAAAGCGCTTCAAATTAAAAAAAAGCGAACTAAAAAGACATAAACAAGAAGAAAATCATGCTGTGCAGTCGGAAGATACATTTAGTTTTGGCCAGCAAGCTCGCGCATATGTATCCTCCGACTGCACAGCATGATTTTCCAGACTCTAGAAAGAAACCGTTTTACGGCACTAAAGCGGTGGCAGGCCCTTAAATAAAGACCTAATATTTAAGACTTATTGCAGTACGGAATTTTAGCTCAATAGCTGATAATGATAAATTCATTTATTTAAAAACATTCTAATTTCTGCACAGGGCTACGGAGGGTAAATGAAACCTTCTCATTTTGGACCTAGCTATTTGGGAAAATGCACAATCCTACTAGGTCCCTTGAGATTCAAATCATCTAGGTTACAGTGTAATGTTATTTGATCTAGGACTCAAGATCTAAATATCTACCGCAAGTTCTCCTTTCGGGTCACAAAGGCAATAAATAACGGAGCCTTCTAAATAACATCCTGATATTTGCATCTCCACCACACCTTAGTTTAAACTAGCGAATGCATAAATAATATTGATGGCCGCAATAACTCTTTGCCTCTTATTATAAATTGGAACGTCTGTTTCAATTTGTTACTGCGAAACTGCTTGTCTGATAGATATACGTGCAACTTCCTGCAAGACCTACGCTATTGGTCTTTTTAAACCCCGACAGAAAAATAGGGGTGTGTGTTACGGATGAACCAATTTTGATATCTCGTTTTTTTTTTTGTTTGGAATGTGACTTTATCGAGAGTGTTCTTAGCTATATTTAATGAAAAACGGTTCAGCCGTTCTAAAGTTATGGGCGTTTTACTGTTTGAATCAGGGTGTTTTCGCAAGATATCATGACATAATTACGTGTTCAATAGATTGTCGATCGAAGCGTGTCTACTACTAGATACATTATGTAGCATGCAATAATAATGTGTCGGGGTTTTTAAATGTTACTTGTTGTATGAGATTTACTACTGCCACGGGGACTCATATCTAAGAAAGAAAATTTGGTTCAAATAAATCTACCTAGATGGCGCAACATGTACACACAATTCAATAGAATTGTATGTAATTAACATTTTCTGGAATTGAACATAAAAATTGTATGTTCTTGTTTAATCAACTCTCCTAAGTACACAATTATGGAATATTGGGCTCTTAATTCACATTTCAAAGATTATTTGAACGGATTATTTAAAATTGATACCAATAGATGGCGCATTTTTAAATTTCTGAGGCATTCCACTTAATTGTTAATATTTGCATTGTAACACATTTTGGTGCAAAAAAAACTGTAAAAACGTGCAAAAAAATACTATAAAACGAAAAATATTCACGAACCTAGTAAACCCTTTTACTTGCAAGTCGCTGCTAACACCATCTATTGCCGTGAAACGGGATCGAACGCGATTGATGTACTTACAAAAATAACAAGATTAATCAGATGGAAAACGCTAGTTACGTCGGCACGGTTTCTTTGTATGGGATGAGGCATCTGTATGCTAGTATTATATTATCTGTGCTACATCGCAGCCATTGTAGCCAACTTCAGGGCGGCTAAGAAGTTTGGCGAGAACTATAACAAGCTCCCAGCCAATTTAGCACAGCAAAACACGCATTATAATTCAAAACAAAATGTCATGCATATTTATTATGTTGATACCATTTGAACATTAAACTTGCATAGTTAAGATTTCCCACAGCAAACGCTAGAAATGTGAAGCGCAGAAGTGTTTGTTTTTGCATTTTTTGTTGAAATACCGTCTATGCATGATTAATGGACACCTTAGCTTGTTTGCAACAATTACATCGTCTGACGAGGAGCTCATGGCTAAATAATAACAGCCACACGTGTCGATCTTCAAGGATAAGCAACGCTTGACAAGGTCGGCCCGTAGATTGGTGACCATTTCAACATACCGAGTTTCCTGCGTGCCTCGGGAAGCACGTTAAGCCGTTGGTCCTGGCTGTCATTTGAAGATCTTTGACAGTCGTTACGAGTAGTCAGAAGCTTGAGACCTGACACCAGTCTAGCCAAGGGGTACCGTGTTACCCAGTTACTGGGTTGTGGAGGTCAGGTCTTTTTTTTTATTCCTATATACGATAAAAAAATGTCTTATTGTCGGGCCTACGTTGTCCCCCCATATCCAAGTACTAATTCTGTAACATGGAAATATTATAAAACCAAACAAATTTTTAAAAGAGTAACCGTGGAATTTCTTGCCGGTTCTTCTCCATAGGAAACGACTAACCCGAACCGTGCACCTTTTGTCGACGTTTTATAAGTGCCCATGTAGGCCTATGTAAAATATAAAAAATAAAAAAAAATGATTTTAGATAGGCAGTTACTCCATGTAAAACACTGGTACTTAGCTGAATCCGGTGAGAGTGGAAGCCGACCCCAACATAGTTGGGAAAAGGCTAGGCAGATTGACTGTCTGACGAGTCGAGTTACGGTTGAAGGGATAGGCAGTAAAGCCTAGCAGATTTTCCTTTGCTTACTATCTTTCCTATAGTGGTTGTTTTAAATTCTCAGTGATTCACCTCATAGTGTTATTGTTGCGTGTGTGTTAGTGTTTACTAGCAGGAAACTAACCAAAAATCAATAAATTGTAGTTCCAAAAACTAAAAAACACGCTTTATTGGTAAATCGAACTAAAAACTCGCTAATCCTGTAGATCCTGATAAGGACAATGGGACAAACTATGTATTTAAATTATTGCATTGTCATCGGTCCTTGATAGTGTGCAAAGTTTCAAATCAATCCAACGTTTTGAAAGATTCCGTTACATTGATACATACATACCAAGCTAATAAAAGCGTGTTAATTATGCCAATGATTGAATGAAGTTTTTCTACTACAAAACAAAAGGCGAAAAGTAATTCGAAGAATGGCTTTTAACTAGATCAAATACCAAGCAAGGTGAAAATATAATATATTGCATTAATTTATGAATATAATTATAGGAAAATTAACTTGCTTTCCTTTCTTTTTTAATTTGAATGTATATTGTACACCATCATATCAGCCGAAATACGTCCACTGCTGGACATAGGCCTCCCCAAGCGTCGCCACATTGATCGGTCCCGTGCGTCTCGCAACCAGCGGAACCTCGCAACCTTCACCATGTCATCGGTCCACCTGGTGGGAGGCCTTCCAACGCAACAACTTCCGGTTCGCGGTCGCCACTCCAGAACCTTTCTGCCCCATCGGCCATCCGTTCATCGAGCAAAGCAAAAAAAATCTTACGACTTATTGTCGGGCCTACGTTATCCCCCCATATCCAAGTACTAATGCTGTAACATAGAAATATTGTAAAAACTAACTAAATTTTTAAAAGAGTAACCATGGAGTTTCTTGCTGGTTCTTCTCCATAGGAAACGACTAACCCGAACCGTGCACCTTTTGTCGACGTTTTATAAGTGCCCATGTGGGCCTATGTAAAATAAAAATAAATGATTTTGATTTTGAAAAATGTGCCCTGCCCACTGCCACTTAAGTTTGAAAATTCTTCGGGCTATGTGATTGTACACCAGAAAATAAATACGCGAAAAAAAAACACTGATTCGGCGGCCTTATCGCTCTTAGTCTCTAGACAGGCGGACTGCATTTGAGTGTGCGCAGTCGTTTAGCAGTTTCTTTGCAGTTGTTCAGATGTGTTATGTGTGTCAAAAGCACGTAACAAACAGCAAATTTGCAGTTGAATTGAAATGCAGTCCGTTTTAAAATCAATACAAACAAAGCAATATTTCACTTCACTAAAAAAAATCGGCGCAATTAACAACTTAACCCAACACTATTATTATAAAACACTCAAAAATATTACAACATCAAGTAAAACTTAATCATAACTTACTCCACAAAAAACCGGCAATTAATCTCTTAAGTTATTAACACCCAATACTTAAACAGACGTAGATACATATACAGGTGTAATGTGTTTCTAACTTACAGACCGACTAAGTTACTCGTACTAATTATGAATGACGTGTAAATGAGTTGACTATTAGTGTTAGTGGCTCAACGGCTAGCTTGAACTTTCGCTGGCTCGGTCACTAGGATCTGACCTCATTGGTACATTTGTGATGCGAAGTGGTTTGTAAGTAAGAAGTAAGTACTCCTTGTAGATTACTGGAATGGATTTACCGTTTATATTATTTGAATGTTGTAGTTTCCTACTTTAGAATGAGTATATTAAAAAAACCGGCCAAGTGCGAGTCGGACTCGCGCACGAAGGGTTCGTACCATTATCGCAAAAAACGGCAAAAAAATCACGTTTGTTGTATGGGAGCCCCCCTTAATTCACTTTATTTTAATTTAATCATTACTATTTTTTGAAGTGAATATACAACTAAATATTCCGTGAATATTTCAAGCGTCTACCTGTTGCCGTTATTAATATCGAGCAAAAAACGGCAAAAAATCACGTTTGTTGTACGGGAGCCCCCCTTAAATATGTATTTTCTTCTGTTTTTAGTATTTGTTGTTATAGCGCCAACAGAAATACATCATCTCTGAAAATTTCAACTGTCTAGCTATCACGGTTCACGAGATACAGCCTGGTGACAGACGGACAGACAGACAGACGCACAGTATACGATTTGACTAATCTAGGTGGACAAAACTCAATAACTAAAAAAATGCTTTGTTTATTACATTTAAAAGAATAATATGATAAAAAAGGCCAAATGGAATGTAAACAATATTATTTTAATATTTTAACAAAATAAGTACATCTTTGTCTTCGTCTCGATGTACTGTTTTCTTGGAAGTTTTCGTAATAGCGTGATGAGGGGTCTGAAGATATCAGTAAATGCTTTATTAAATCATAATTGGTTCTGTATCTTGAGGTTTTCATTGTATGGCCTAATCTGGCCTACCTAATTTCTTTATTCTTGGCTTCAGAAGCCTCTTCAGACATTTGGGCGTCTATGAAGGAAAATGATAAATATATTATAATCGCAAAAAATCGCAAGTAATGAGTACTATATCATCAAAGTATAATAAACACGTAATCTATTAAGACTATTATCACAGCTTGACTGCGTTTGACTACCAAGTATAACTCCAAGTCAAAATTAAGTACAGGAAAAAATACGAAATCATCTATGTATTTTTAAACAAACGGCACACATTCGTCAAAGTAGAATATTGATTATTTTAGTATCTTAATATACAAATAACTATCTCTATTTGACGACTCCATGAAAAAAACTACTCGAAGTTGCTCAAAACACAAAAAAACATGTACACTCTTTAGCGTTAACGGTCACACTGAGCGGGTCGGCCGACTAGCTGCAGGGTTTGAGTACTTTCGCCCTTTATTATAGCCAGTTTCGCGCGGTCTAGGGATAAATTACTGTTAGTGTCAGTTAAGTAATATATTCAAGGATGTAAGGAGATCAGTAAATCGTTATTTTAAGTATTATATTTAAATACCTATTGTCCAGCTAGATTGGTCAAATCGTATACTGTGAGACGGATCGCGGAGTCTTAGTAATAGGGTCCCGTTTTTACCCTTTGGGTACGGAACCCTAAAAAGCTTCCAAAAAGAACATTTTGTCAGTGCTTCCAAAAAGTCATTAGTTGCGCACATGTTCTTTTATAGGACTCTTTGGTTACCAAGTGGGACGCAGGGTACGTTTAGCACCGTTCCGAGCGCGCGATTGGTTGGTCAGTTGACACAAGGATCGACTAACCAATTAGCCCAGTCAACGGGGCATAAGTAACCCGAAAAATTCTCCTGCCAGTGAGAGTAGGTAGTGTGATAAAGTAAGGTAATACAGATTACAGATAACAAATTATCCAAAAGATTTTGATATGAGAAGTTAGGTATTTTTACCTAAACATGAAAATTGCTTATAACTCTCTGTGAAAAATTCCTCAGTCTGAAATAATTTCTGTATACGTACGAATGTATTAGTTAGAATAGGCAAGTATAGGCATCCAACATTTTTTCGATTTGAGAAACACTCCAAATATAACTTATTACATTTTGCGCTATAACTTCTACTGAAAAATTGGTCTGGTAATTTTTATTTTTTAATATGGTTTTATTTTCTTAAATAAAAAGCTTTGTTAAGTTATCCAAAAGATTTGCCTTTAAAACATTTCTTTTTTCATTTTTACTTAATTACATCATGTGAATAATTGCTCAGGTTAATTTAATACGTTTATTAGTTATGAGTCGCTGTATTCTAATAGGTTTTTCAATAATCCAATGGAAATTCGGCCTAATACCAAAGCTTTTACAAACTCAATAATTGTTAAGTACAAGCATTGCCGTCGGTTAGCAACGACCGGTCGCGGGAGTGAAGAGGGGTGCGGGGCGCTCGCGCAGTGGTGTGGCGACGGGCAGCGTGTCTCGCTCGAAGTATGACACGGAGCAGCCCGGCGAGCTCGGCCTACTGTGACATGGCTTAAGTCACACTTTTTATCACAGTTTGGGCGATAAAGCCATTTTGTCTTAAATGCTAGCACGGCGGCGTGAGATATTTTCTTGACTTGTGGTATAACTTCTTGACGTTTATTTTTTTATCTTTTTCGGCAATTTTCCAATTTTATTGCAGTTTCGGTTTAACATTGGCCATAAAAACCATTTAGGATCTGAGAAGCATAGCCCTACGACGGACTGTTTCCGAATTATGGGCCTCCGAGTCTTATTTTATTTTGCATAAAACGCTCTATATTTCTAAAATGGTATCTCGAAAACGGTATGTCCTAGGCAAAAAATAACCAAAATTTAGCCCCCCCTTTGTCACATCCATACTAGCAGAATCCCAACATAAATTTATGTTTTTTTTTTTGCATGCTTTTCGACTTGAACTACAAATTCTTAAAAGAAAATATTTTCGGTCATGACAAGTTATGATAAAATATGTCATGTCTTACAATTTGTCTTAAATGCTTGCACGAGACAACCATGTGACACAGTTTAAAGGCGCGACATGCCTTTCTTGTCAACTTTAAAATATGTCACCATGTTTGACCCGTGCTAGCATTTAAGACAAATTGTAAGACATGACATAATTTATCATGTCTTGTCACAAATGTCTTGGGTACGCCCATGCTCGCCGGGCAGTTGTGTACCTACCTACTTGTGCATATTTATTATTTTACTCTTTGTTCTTGTGCAAGGAACGTTTGTTTAAAAATGTGTGTGCTGTGTAAAAAACCTTTAATAGTGGGGTTTGTTAAAGTGACATAAAAGGGACTTCAAAAGACTCGACAATCAAGCCGAAGAAGATATGTTGGATTTTGCTCGCAACTTATGGAAGTTTCAAACCTTACAGTACACGTGAAATATCGAATATGATATATAAATGATGCCATGATCAAGGCGTTTAAAAGGAAAAAGATATTATTCATGAATGCCACAGTGTTAGAACCACCGGCAGCGAACATCCCCCCTATCGAATTCGATTTCCAGTCAAAATATCTAATAATTATACCCCCACCGCAGTATCTCTACGTTGATGTCGTGGTGGGCCCTACGTGCTACAATGAACCCAAGGTCAGTTCCGGTAGATTCTACTTTGCCGCAACATGCCTTGGGTGAGGGTCAATACAATCCACAGGGCAGCTTTGTGGCGAGTTGGTGGGCAGTGGCGACCCCACGGACCTGATCTCTAGGCAGAAGTCTTATCCCTCGTCTCCGCCTTGCCTTTATTGGCCGGTCGGTGTGAACACCGACGGGGAACAGGGCTTCCACCTCTCTCTTGACTTAATTGGCTGGCTTGAGTGGAGATTCGCAAGAGCATACGAGCTCGGAGGAAGGAAGTTAACCAAGTAAGATGCTGGTACAGATCTTGACCGTACTTTCGGGATTATCCTGATAGTTGTGGCGTACCCCTCCACTCTTCAAGCACCTCCGTATATGTTGCTCCCTTGGCGCTACGTCACTAAAGTGCTAGAGACTTTTTTGGGGAGGCCCATTAATTGAGTGTGCAAGTCTTTACCTGCCTTATTAAAGCCGTGTAGATCAATAGTGGTCAGGCAGGGGCCAATAGTCCATCTATATTTTTAGGTAATCGATCTACGAAACCTCTCAAACCCATAGCTCAATGTGTTTTGTGTCCATATTCTGCAATAGTCCTGCACCAGCTGGGGTTTGTCCTTTTGGTTCCCTTGCGTAGTGACTAGTGCATACAGGGATAATCGCCGGTTGGTGTCAAATTTCATCCTACATGTCTAACAAGGCCTCTGCGAATTGGTTTCGGCCTCTGGTACACCTTTCAAAGGGTACTCTTGGGTCCCGAGAATCACAAAAATATATCAAAAATAATAATACCACAAGGAGGCCTATGACTCAGTGATACATGATAGCTCATGAGGGTGCTGGAGTTGTATAAAATTGATGCAACTCTGCGCGCCTTTCTGACGTCATTTATGGGGCAGTGGAGGACGGTCCTTCACTATCCAGGATGTCGACAGATTCAAGAGAACAGCGAACCTTTGAGGATCAAGCGTGGAATATTTCAGGGTGATAGTCTGAGTCCGCTGTGTTTTTGTTTAGCCCTAAACCCTCTTAGTACACTGCTGGTGGGTTCGAGCCTGGGCTATCGGTTGAGAAGAAGAGGTCAGGTCATGTCACACCTCCTTTACATGGATGATCTGAAGCTCTTTGCCCCCAACAACTTGCAACTGATGGTATATAATATACAGATGGTAACAGAAACCTTCAGTAACGCCATCAGGATGGAATTTGGTGTGGACAAATGTGCAGTCATGCATGTAAAGCGAGGCGAGATTATGAAATCCGTGGGAATACAACTCTCGGATTCCATAAACCTTAGATCCCTTTATTCAACCGAAACTTACAAGTATTTGGATATGTCGGAAGCACTACCTAGGCATCGATGCTACTGGCGTGAATCAGTCGTTAAATGAATCGTCTTGATGTACACTTTCGGCATACTCAAATGGATATATAATATATAATACAGAACTTGACACCCTGGATAGGAGGGTCTGCACACTGCTTACCGCAAATTACATGCATCACCAGGGTCATTGGTGATGAGACTGTATATCCCGCGGAAGGACGGCGTTCGAGGCCTTTTAAATGCTAAATCTCTGCACAACCGCGAGGTATGCAGTCTTAGGGAATACTTCCAGAAAACCTACGTGGGTATGCATCGTGATGTGGTAGCGGCGGACAAGGGCCTTATCCCGCCCTCCTTGGCTATCGATAATATGCGCAAACCTATGGTATTAGATACCACAGGGAGGTATGGCAGAGCAAGGCGCTTCACGGACGCTTTTAGATCTCTTAGCGTCCGTGGCCTGGTTGCGATTTGATGACCTTTTCGGGGAAACCGAAGGTTTTGTCTTTGCGATTATGGACGAGTTATGATGACGAACAACTACCGGAAATACATCATGAAGGGCGGCACGGTTGACATTAGTCGGGCATGTCACCGGCCGGGGGAATCCATCCGTCACATTATCTCCGGTTGTTTTAGTCTAGCTAACGGAGACTATTTCATAGACACAATTTTGTAGCCAGGATTATCCATCAGCAACTGCTCTTAAATACAATCTTGTGGAATGGGAAGTACCGTACTATAGGTATGTGGCCGACCCAGTTCTCGAAAATGACAATGTCACGTTGCATCGGTCTATCATCACTGACAGGACTATTGTTGTTAATAAGCCTGACATAGTGGTGATCGACCGACTAGAGCGTCGCTCAATGATTGTTGACATAGCGGTCCCACATGACGAGAACCTCGTGAATGCTGAGAAAGATAAAAAACTAAGTATCTTGATCTGGCTCGCCGGGTTGTCGACATGTGGGATGTGAATACAGCAGTCATTGTGCCGATAGTGGTGACGGCCAATGGCATGATATATCTTGTTGGGCAGTTGGATCAAGGGCTTGATCCAGAAAGCGGTACTCCTGACGCGGTGCGTATCGTTAGGAGATTCCTCTCTCAGGAGCCCTGACCACCGGTAGCTTGGACCCTGTTCCCGATACCAGTGGGCTACTCATCATCATCTGCCTAGCCTTTTCCCCAACTATATTGTGGTCGGCTTCCAGTCTTACCGGTGGGCTACTATTTTTTATATTTTAAATATATTTTTATTTTATTATTATAAGCTAATATTTAAAAATGTAAAAAGTATTCACATAAATTAAACAAAGTCCCAATATATTTATCTCCATATTTAACAATAGTGCTCCATAATTAGCAATAGACTTGTACATCATGCTTGGACCCTGTTCCCGATACCGGTGGGCGTCTATTTTTTATATTTTTAAAAGTGTTTTTATTTTATAAATATATTTTCTAATGTTTTTTTTTATTTAAATTTATAAAAAATATTTTAAAATGTAGACAATAAGAAATGAAAATTAAATAAAGAACATAATAATATTTTTTTTTTTCCTCGATATTTCCTCAACAAGTGTCTTTATAAACATACTTTTTGTCAATTTTTTCGCATAGTTTACAAAGTCCTTAAGGAGGAGGTCCTTAAGGACTTTGTAAACTATGCGAAGATTTATGAAGATGCGACGGATTTTAAATAAACGTTTTATACCTATCAAAAGTTTTTTAATATCCATATAAGTATAAAAAAAATATTAAGCGATTTTCTAAACGCCGTTGTACAGCCAACAGCACATCAGGTTATACAAAACTGTAAAATTTCTCCAAATGATTTTAAACCATAAAATGTTGTTGGTTAAGTTCAAAATCGAATGAGAAAATTTGAGATTGTGTACTTGATGACTTTACATAAATTGTGCATATTAAGATAAAAAACATATTTGTAAAACTCGCCTACACTAATCCAAAAGTAGTGCGTGGCAAAGTAGCTCTAAGCGGTCAAGTGAAGGTCAACCCTTACGTTCTAGCATAAATCGGCAAATTATCCTAACAAATATAATGAACGTTCGAAAATTTGTTGGATTATTGATAATTATGTTTTAATATAAAATCATATTACTAATAAAGGTATGAAAATGCACGGAGATATGTTTTCACGTCACGTAATTAATCAAAAATCAAAAAAAAAGTTTTAAAAAGGAAAATCTTTTGGATAACTGAACAAAGCTATCTATTTAAAGATATAAAAACATATTTAAAAATAACAATTAGCAGAGCAATTTTTCAGTAGAAGTTATCGTGCAAAATGTTAAAAGTTGAATTTGGGGTATATCCGAAATCGAAAAAATATTGGATTCCTTTACATACTTATTCTAACTAGTACATACATACGTATAAAGAAAGTATTTCAGTCTGAGGAAATATTCACAGAGCCTTATAAGCGATTATCATGTTTAGGTAAAAATACCTAACTTATCGTAACAAAATTTGTTGGATTATTCTACATCTGTAATCTGTATTACCTCATTTCATCACATGCCAAATTTCAGAGGCGGGAGAATTTTTCGGAAGTCTCCATACAACAAATATCCTCGTTGACTGGACTAAATCGTGTCGCGTCCACGTTCCGTTCGCTCTATAAGGTGGTTGGTCAGTTCGCGCACTATGCGCGAACTTACCCCCACTACGCCAAAACCTTGCCAAGTTACGTGCCGACAACTATACTTACTAGGTATACTTGCAGATAGTCTTATTCTGTCAAAAATTTCACTCCGAAAAGTTACTTGAAGTGAGCTTTTAATCTCTAGCATTAGTTGTAATAACAGCTAACTTAACCTCAGTTTTCACGGTGATTTTTACAGAATCAACCGCCTACAGTTAGTGATATTCTGTAAATTATCTGTAAAGTTAACAGTCAGCAAAAAAGTCCTGGTATGAGGTGGACTTACAGCTGACTTCACCTAAGCTTTTAAGGTACAATTTAACAGAATAGACTGCTTTATTTTTTAGCTTGGTGAAATCGTCATGCATACTGCGCTACCATGGGAAGATAGCGCAGTTATGTGGGACTCCAACCCACTAAAACTTCACGGTGTCCTCCTGTACCGCTTGTGGCGGGAACACGGACACGCGTTAGCACTCACCGCGAACGGCGCGAACCCGTATCTTTTCACCTTAGTCTTATAAGATTTTCTAGCCATGCTCAATTACTTAAAGTTGCCAGTATCCGTTAATCCAGTCGTCTATACAAGTTGTAGATATATTTTTTACTTGCAAATCTACATTTACACGACACTTGCAATTTAACACAACTATCTCTTAGTCTTAGAAACTCTAGCTGAACGAGACAAAGAACCTCACCTCACAAGACACAATACTACCTGCTCAAGCACCGTTATCTCAAGAAACAATACAGAACATTACAGATATTACCGTATTACAGCTTAGCGCGCGATTCCGACTCACAGCACCGTTTACCTGTATCAATTAATGTTAGGCACCGTTATACGCGCATCTCGCTTCGTCGCCAACGTTATACCTAGCTGACGTTACCTGATTGAGAGCCGTTACCGTTTGTATTGAACTGTAAAAGGGTTCTTGATATTAACTAGTACTTATTGTAAGTATATCACTTGGTTTTGATTAATATTATCACGCTATTTGGATGGGACGCCCTAGAATCGAGCTCCGTGGTGTACATTGGAGGCTTTCCTGCAGGCTTATTACGTATCTTTTGCAAGAGCAACACATAGGGATTTTTGCGCAAGAATTGCTCTTACATACAGAAGTTTTAGAGTTGTTGGCGGTTTTTTATTTAAATAAGTGCATTTGACAATCAGCGAGCGATTAGAAAACGATTGTGTAGGACCTACCATACCTACACTACAGTTAATTCAGACTTTTATGACATAAAGCGTTCGCTCGCTATCGTTTTGCTCTTGCAAAAGATACGTAATAAGCCTGCTGGACTGCTACAACTTTATGATTATGTTCTTTGTAGATATTTCATAATCCGATTTTTCTATTTTGTGGAAGCCTCGCAGGCATAGGAGATATTTTTTTAAGATAACCTAAACAGCAAAAGAAATACAAAAAAATAACCAACCAAATATTTTTTTATTCGTTACGTCCGCCTGTCCTGATGTGACAGACAACTTGTTCGTGCCACCCTATCTTTAAAATTGACAGAACTGACAAAATAAATAAAATTATCGATACAACTGAACGCATTCAATTCAGACCCTTCATCCTATCAATTGACCATTCAATTTGTAACAGATAATCCTTTAAGAAATACCATTCCTTTGTAACACAACAATTAAAAAAGCATGCAACACAAACATAGCAATTTTATTACTAACAAAATAATAAAACCGAACGTAATCCATTAGTCGAGGTCTCGGTCACGCCCCTCATACTGCCGTCCTATAGGACGGCATATCTCACAATTGGCCGATTTAAATTTTGTGATGCCATCTCAGATCAAATAAAAAAAGGTAGATAGCGCACTTAGAACAGAAAAATGTAACCACTTTTTGAACTATGTGTGAGTCACTGCGGTGTTGCCACTTTTTAAAAAAAGTCCCTCAACTTATTTAAATGGGTTTAAATATTAATTTCATAATTATGGGTAAGTACTTATTATGCGAATGTGAAAGGAAATCTGTCTCTTTGTTTTTAATAAACGCGTGCAGTCGCCCCTGTCGTTGACATGTGTCGCTCGTGTGTAAGAGCACCGAGCAGCTCAGAAAAAGTTATTTTACTTAAACATACAACTAAGATTATGTGAAACAGGTTTATTACAAAAATATCACAAATACAACCATTCCATGGAATTAAAAATATACTTTTTCAGATGAAATGTATAAGTATTTAAGTAAGTACAAAATAGAGCATTAACTTATAACAGAATGCTAACAAACTTAGTGAACTTTAAAAACCGGCCAAGTGCGAGTCGGACTCGCGCACGAAGGGTTATTTATTTATATATGCTTTATTGTAGGTACACCAAGATAAAACAAAGAAAAGGAAACTTAAAACTAAAATACATACAACGGGCGGCCTTATCGCATACCGTGATCTCCGCACCATTATCGCAAAAAAAGGCCAAAAAATCACGTTTGTTGTATGGGAGCCCCCCTTAAATATTTATTTTATTCTGTTTTTAGTATTTGTTGTTATAGCGGCAACAGAAATACATCATCTGTGAAAATTTCAACTGTCTAGCTATCACGGTTCATGAGATACAGCCTGGTGACAGACGGACAGACAGACAGACGGGTCGCGGAGTCTCAGTAATAGGGTCCCCTTTGGGTACGGAACCCTAAAAAAGATTGAAACAAGGTGACCTATTTCTGACATGCAGTCGGATGTCAGAAATAGGTTGTAATTTTTGTGTATTCTTAACATAATGAAAATTATTATTTTTTAACCACAATAGACGACGATGGCTGCCATTATGGTTCATTTCGGCTTAGTCTTATAGCATTTACCCATTCGTTTCTCCTAAAACCATAATATTTGATAGCAAAATAGAAGGTACTCATGAATTTAAACAAAAATAAATTAGTTAAGAACTAAGTGTTTACCTTGACTTTGATTTATGTAACATACATAAAATCATGTGATTTAATAGAAAATAAACATTAATTAGATCAACTCTCTACTCAATTACTTTTCTTTGACCTTGCCTACAATTTAATTACCCACATTTTGGGTAATTAGAAATAAGAATTACTGGCAACACTCTCCCAATATGTCAATTTCGGGAAAATAACGTTATCTGTTCCGAATAACCTCAAAATTATGTTGGAAAACCAAAAAACAAATAGTTTTGTGTGTAATTACGTGGGAAACGATACTCCTAAAGACTTTTTGTTCAATATAGTGTTGTTTTTGCACCACTTGACAACACAGGACGGCATTTTTTAGGCAATGTTATTGCACGACGGTCCGTGAGATACTAACAAAAATCAGCGTGGTTTTATTGCTTGTGTGTGCGTGAGCGCGTGTGTTTATTGAATCGGCTGGGTTTTGTTGGCTTCACCTAAACTATAGGCCGTGCGCTATCTACCTTTTTTTATTTGATCTGAGGATGCCATAGTAATCAGCGAAAAACTCTCTATCGATCTATACAAGCAGTATTTTTCTACTACCAATACATTCCGGATAAAATACCCCAAATTCGGTATGAAAATATTTTTTCAGGTATTTTTTGAATATTTTAATTTATAGATTTAGTTATTTTAAGCAACTAATTTCAATGTTTCGTTTTTCCAAGCTATAGTTTTTTTTTTTAAGGTTTGTTCGTACTGACGTCATAAAGTAGTCTGAATAGCATAGGACTTGACATTGACGCTTGACGGGCTACTTGCACGAAAGACTTAACTCGGAGTTGGTTGCTAGCGCGAGGTTAAATTGACAATATTGTATGTCGAACTGTCAATTTAACCTCGTGTTGGGGTCCAGCTCTGGGTTTGGTTTTCCGTGCAAGAGGGCCTTAATTATTTCATTACAAGAGGCACTGAAAGTTTCCTTTTTAGGATACCTACTTTTTGACGTTATTTAGAGGTCAAGTAAAAGTCAAGTGATTTTATGTATTTTTACATACCGAATTGCTATGTTCAAAATCAAGTCATTGATTTAAACTATCAATGTGCATATTCGAAAATACGCAATTAGATAAAACATTTGAAACCGGAAACTCTGGCATACGATTTATAGTAAAGTTGATAAACAGCATCGATGCTGTTGAACTCAAAACATGCTTTTGTCAGATAGTGCAACTCTAGCTGAAGGACGGCCATATAATAAGCGTAGCGTAAGCTGAATATGTTTCCGCGTCAAATCTCTGTTGCTATACCTTGTAAGTTGTAACGTCTTTATAAGTTGTACTAATGCGTAGGATGGAACTTGTTTTCGATATTATTTTGTCGATAAGATGGTGATGTAGTCGTTTTTCTGTAGTTCTGTCGGTGCGAGCTATAGATGTAAACAGGACAGGTTTTAGTAGTAGTAAATAAGGTTGCCTGTCGGTTTTTTTAAATAATTTTTCGGGGTATTTATGTCGGAATTGCACGAATCAATTCCGAAGAATTCCGTCATCGGACTTCAAGACTTGCGGACTACGGTGATGCGCCATCGGCACATGATGAAAATTGCACCAATAAGCATTACGTAATATCCATTTTGGGAGTATTCATTGTGCATACAGCTAAGGAGAAGAATTCCCTGCCAGGGTCTATGTTTCCTGAAAGCTACAACCTGGCGGCGAAAGGTTGGAAGTGAGGTTGGTAACGGAACTGATTGCCCAAAGACCAAGGTGAATGATTTAAAAACCTCTTAATCGTCACTATTGTATCATGATCATTTGATATGAACAACATCATCATGGGTTTGTTCAATGTACCTAATGAATTATAAATCTTCTGAAAATTCAAGTCCGAATTGGAAGGAGCTATTTGCCCGTACATCAAAACTGAACACTGAACATTTCGCAAAAAAGTGAGTTAATTCAGTAACTATATTTCTGCCCACACTTTTGATGAAACACGAGACAAGTTACTTAGGGCGCTTTTCCACCAAAGATCCGCTATATAACGAGTTAACAAGGCTGCGCGAGGATGCGTAGCGAAGCTTTGAAAATATAATGTCACTGTTTCCACCAAAGCTATGCAAGCGAGGCAGCTCGAGTATGCGTAGCGAAACATTGAAACGGTTTGAAGCTAAATGGTGCACACATACCTCGCACGTATCTATCACTTTTTTATGTATAATACATAGCTCAGCCTTTTTCTACCAAAGCTAAGCCTGGCTAAGAAAAAAAAAGTGATAATGTGGAAAATTTTCTCGCACACCGCCTCCCTACATAGCGCATTTTAGGTGGACAATCATCCTTATAACTTACAAGGCACCTACACACTTTCAAGTTCAACTGTTCTCAAGAATTTCTTAATATAACGGTTCAGCTGATAGCATTTACTAGAAATCCTTAAACAACAGTAATTAGCGGCGATTTAAGATTTACACGAACGTAATTCTCGCATGTTTTCTTAATTACATCCCGCGGTATTCGGCGAATGCTTTGCTTAACATGATGAGAATAACAATCAACATTATACACAATAGAGCGAGCATACCTTGTACCTACAACTTTGCTCTGCCAACACCAAAAGTTACGGAATTATTTACACGCATTCATCTTCTTCCATCTCGTCACTTCCCGTTACTCGGGGTCCACTTTCCTAATGCTGTTTCGCATTATTTATTTGCGTAAAGGAAGAATTAACAAAAAGACCTCCCTTAGTCATCGCCTTCGTCATTTAAGGTTACACTAGTCGAAAATTCTTCCATACAAACGTATTTTAGGGATTATTCCACTCTTTGACGATGTACGTTCAAAATAAAAAGTGATATCAATTTGTCTCATCATTATCTAACCCTGTATGGAAGCAAAAAAATAAATAAAAAATTGAAAGTTCTGAGCGTCGAAAGTTCCACATTTAGACACTAATTTTAACGCATTTTTGGGCGCGAATAAATACCATAAGACGGAAAATTGCAAAACGGCCTCCATACAGGAATAGATTAGTAGTTCAACAATGCAAATACTTTTATTTTGAACAGATAGATTTAGTCGTTTTTTCATGATATCTATTTGGGCGCGAATAAATCGGAAAATTGCAAAACGGCCTCCATACAGGAATATATTAGTAGTTCAACAATGCAAATACATTTATTTTGAACAGATAGATTTAGTCGTTTTTAGGGTTCCGTACCCAAAGGGTAAAAACTGGACCCTATTATTAAGACTTCACGATCCGTCTGTCTGTCTGTCCGCCTGTCACCAGGCTGTATCTCATGAACCGTTATAGCTAGACAGTTGAATTTTTCACAGATGATGTATTTCTATTGCCGCTATAACAACAAATACTAAAAATATAATAAAATTAATATTTAAGGGGGGCTCCCATACAACAAACGTGTTTTTTTTGCCGTTTTTTGCTCGATATTAATAACGGCAACAGGTAAACGCTTGAAATATTCACAGAATATTTAGTTGTATATTCACTTCAAAAAATAATAATTATTAAATTAAAATTAAATAAATTAAGTGGGGCTCCCATACAACAAACGTGATTTTTTTGCCGTTTTTTTGCGATAATGGTGCGGAACCCTTTGTGCGCGAGTCCGACTCGCACTTGGCCAGTTTTTTCATGATATCTAGACTCCCAAAGGTCTGTTTATAAAATATTCGCGCGCTCGGTTTCGCCCTAAATCATTATCCATTTCGCTACAAATTTGCAAAAGTGTGTATTCGTACGCGAACTAGCTTCCTACTGTTCATCACAGCATCTCTTCCGCACGTGTTGTTGGTTGATATAAAATGGATTTTAACCCCGCGCACAAAATAGTTCGTGCCGTCGACTAGTGGACCCTTAAGGAGCTCTTGTGCAAAATTTTATGCTTCTAGATGTAGACATACTGAGATAACGACTAAAAGACACATCCAACACTTAGCTACAAGGTTGAAACGCGTCAATTTTTGTTTCAAATAAGAAACATTACAAGAAGAAGTATGTAAGATGCAATTTACCGACCTCAAAAAAAATTAGGTAAAGGCACGAAAGTGATGAATGAGACAAAACGATGTACGTCTGCATTCTGTCAGTGAATGAATTTAAGATTTTTATAAGTAGGCTGAAGGTTAGCAGCGTGGAACCTCGTCTCACTTCCAACTCCTCTCCTCCATTCACTCTTTAATACAATGCCAAGGAAAGGGAATAGTACGAGATTTAAACAGCGGCTGCAAGTCAAGAGTGAATAGGTTACTTCTAGGCAAGCGTGCTCCATCATCGCTTACCATCAGGTGAGATGGTGGTCAAGCGCGAGCCTATATAAGATAAAAAAAGTAGATTCGCAGATGGGGCAAGCGGCAGTAACAGAGTAACGTTGGCAGGGGACTGAAGCACGTTGCCATTAGACGGTCACACGTTAGTAGGGGAGAAAATCGGCACGTGGAGAAGACGGCAGCATGGTGAGGGCACGTGCTGTAATGCACTTGAAGGCTGTTGTTGCCTTGGAGGTGACATAACAACATCTGTTTTGAGGGTTCTATACCCGAAAGGTCCAAACGGAGCCCTATTGCTGCCACTTACGTGTCTGTCTGTCCGTTTGTCTGTATATAAAATATTGTAAAAAAGCAAATTTGACCTAGGGTAAGACAATATTTTTATCGAGTGGTTTTTTAGAGCTTGTTGAGTAGATAAATACTGTTTTTTTTTTATATTGGAAAACAAAGGAATAAGAAGACACCAAAACCAGTTTTTTTTACAAAATTTCGTTCCGATTTTTATTTAACTTCTCATTAACCTATGAACTTGAGGTGATAATGTTTATTATTACGTTATTTTACCAACAAATACCAATATATTGATAAATCTGATTTTCTTTGAAATTGCCCATTTTTTTTCCAATTACTGACAACTGGATTTTGAGGTTTGATACGGCACACCAAATGTGAAAGTCCGAGACGAACTTGGCCGGTTTTTTTCCAGAGATATACCAACACTGTGCGAAAATTCTGAAGAGTAGTAAAATGTAATTTACTACCATGCCATTTTCATTATGATTTCATCCGAAAGCCGTCAACTTTTGAATATATGACCTCGCCACATCGACCAGTGCTGTATGTAGTTTTAGTCGGTAGGAACCCACCATCACACATAATGATGTGTGGTGTTGGATCACTAGACTTCTGAAGAAAGGTTATTCACGCGAAATACTACATTATAAAAAACCGGCCAAGTGCGAGTCGGACTCGCGCACGAAGGGTCCTGTACCATTATCGCATAAAACGGAAAAAAAATCACGTTTGTTGTATGGGAGCCCCACTTAAATATTTATTTTATTCTGTTTTTAGTATTTGTTGTTATAGCGGCAACAGAAATACATCATCTGTGAAAATTTCACCTGCCTAGCTATCACGGTTCATGGGATACAGCCTGGTGACAGACGGACAGACAGACAGACGGATCGCGGAGTCTTAGTAATAGGGTCCCTATTTTACCCTTTGTGTACGGAACCCTAAAAAGGAGTTTAGAGTCAAACATTTTAAAAGTTGATTCGGTCCATGATCCCTTATTTTCCAGTTCATAGTCAAAGTCATGTATAACTCCTCAAGTTATTTCAGTAAGGGGATACCTTCCAATGCCAAGAAGATTCCATAGTTGCCTTCAAACACACCCACATGAAGAGACCAAGGTTAGTCGTGGGCAGAGAGATCGTATAAATGAACTTAAGGCGCCGATTCCCTTGAGTAGCTGATTTTAAAATGAGAAACACGTCAAAATGGTTAATGGTAATTTTTTGAAAATATATATGTTACATTAGACAATTTTTTTAATAATTTGATCTAAGCAGATTTTGAGTTTTATTCGTATACCATAGTGTAATTAATTTGTAAAGTTATGTCTAAAACGGACAAAAACACGACAATCACACCAAAACCGCTGGGCGTATTTTAATGAAATCAACACCATCTCAAAGTTAATTTAACTATCTACATTTTGATCTAAGGCTTTTTTTTTTAATTCATAGAATAATAAGGAAAATACAGAAAACTACTAAATTTTGGGTCGCGCGGGTGTGAAACGAGTGCGCGTTTTGTTCCCTCAAGGTCGTTGGCGTTAGTCGTCGTCTTAATAATGATGGATTTTATTTCCTAACTAGCTGTGCCCGCGGCTTCGCTCCCGTCATCTGTCTGCCAACCCTACCCTAATTACCTTCCTGCCTACCCTACTTACCATTATTGTTTCTACAGTCATCATTCTTTCGCGGAGAATCTTAACACCGCCATACAGAAAATGACTTCAAATGCACAACGCCATCTATAGAATATCGAGTTCTGAATTAAACTGTCCGAGTAACTGAATTGCGTGAGCTGTGATAATTTTATTTCTTGAACACATTAAATACATCTAACTTTTGATAGAGTGAACCGATTGCGATGAAACAAAAACTATGTAATTCTTCAAGTTACGCACAATTTTTATGTACAAAAGTTATTTACATTGGTTTCGTACATTTCTCGTGATAAGTGCACAAATAAACAGACAAAAATTCCAAAAATGCCGGAAATAGGTTCTGTTGGTTATCCTTTAACACACTGGCAATTTTTATTGGAAATATTTTCGATGTACAAAAATTACTTTTCTACAGATTTATTATAAGTATATTGATAATAAATTTATTTCAATAGTTTCTTTGAAACGAACAGAAGTTAAATAGGATGTCTAAAGATTGAACCAAAAATCTTTATGAAATTGAACAGTCATTTAATTAGGTAAAAATAAATTATAAAGATGACTCAGCAACTTAATTGAACTGTTCATATTAACGGGAGCTCGAGATTATTTCGTGACAAGCATTTTACTAATGAGTGTCGAATTTTGGACTAATACGTGAATACATGTTACTGGCAAGAACGGTTCCCAAAAAAGAACCATATCGCAAGATGGTGTCAATGATACACTTAGCGATAATCTAGTGCTAGTTCACATGACTGAACCATTGAAAGAAGATCGAATCATTTCGAATTGTGATACGAAACCCTATATATCCCCATCTGCCCCAATAGGATGTGTCTATAGGGGGAGATGGAGATATATCGGGTTAATACTGGCTAAGACCAAACGGTACAGCATAGGCCGGTCTCCCCAACGCCCAGATATGAATGGGAGTCTCCGGGTTACGATATTCAATGGCACAAAGCCTGCACACGTAGGATTTTGGGGTCACAGTTCGCATAAAGAACAAGACCATGTTCTAAATATAAAGTTTAGTCCACAAATTAACGTGGCATTTCAATAGATAAATGAATATAATTTTCGAATAAATATATATATCTTAGGATGCAAGGCAGTTTTGCCTGATCACTATTGATAAACGCTTCTTGCTGTCTTCAGAAGCAAGAGCAACTCTAAAACGAAACTCACCAAGAAGATATTCGGCTCTTGTTTATTCGAACGTTAAAAACCTTGAGAATAAAGATAGAAAAAAGCGAACTAAATAAAAATAAAAAAAAAATCTTGCTGTGCAGTCGGAGGATAGGTACATTATTCGCGAGCTGGCTGACCAAAATCAGATGTATTCTCCGACTGCACATCAATATTTTCTTCTTATTTACATCTTTTTAGTTCGCTTTTTAAGAAGTCGGGTTTTTTTTTATTTTATTAACTTTTTTTATTTAAAACTTTTTAATAATACTTTTTTTTTTCGAATGACTAAACATAAATGGTGTATATTTTTGTCATCACCTCTAAAAACCCTTCATTTTGATACCCCCCTCGATGGGATTCGAAGAAAAAAGAACTGCAACCTCTACAATATGGCGCTCAAAAGCCGCCATGTTTCTTTTTTTTAACGGCACTTATTTAAGAACACTTGGGCGGCCAAGACCTATCTAACGATGTCTTAATTATAAAAATCCGTCAAGTGGTTTGAAAGATACGGGGTAATAAAGAATATTACATACATACATACAAGATACGCGCGAAAAACATAACCCTTTCCTTGCAGCCGGGTAATAAACAAAGCCAAAGCTAATTTATTCCGAAAACATATCCATTATTTAAAACAAACAAACCTCTTTAATTATGTAACTAAATATCCCAATAAAGCAAAGGAGCGGTAATGTGATTGAAATCGACGGATAAAACCGAACACGGAACGAACATGGACCGAACTAATCCCATGATAATTTCCTAACGGTATGCAAATAAGATGGAATCGAGAAGAATTATTGTTAATTTATTCTGTTTTAGTACGTTAAAAGGGCTAGGCGGTTTTTTAAAAGCGAGATAGAGAAATTATTCTGAAGATGAGCCGGGATTAGAATCTGTTTGGCATTTGATATTGAAATCACTGGGTTCTGAGCAGTCATTTTTATCAAATTCCACCAAAATCAATTACCACATAGGTTAAGCGGGTACAATTGATGGATTTATGTCCCGAGATGTTTTACAGAGAGAGCAGTGGTGGCCCAGTGGTATAGGCCGCGACTTACAAGTTGTAGATCGTGGGTTCGAGCCCAGGCAGGTGCTGTACTTTGTGTAAATTATTTCATCACCAATGCTCTCAAAACGGTGAAGGAAAACATCGTGAGGAAACCGGCATGTCCTAGAACCAAAAATTCGAAGACAATTTTTCCGTCTCACAGAGGGGTGGCCTGTGTCCCAGCAGTGGGAACATTAATAGGCTGATGATGTGATGTTATACAACCTTTCGGAACTTGACAGAATTGGCTGACGCGTTCTAAATTAAGTTCTGACCGAAAATTAAGAATTAAACGACGTATTGGGATATGTATACGATGGCGAACTTCAAGCTTTGTAGAAAGTATTCCAGCTCTATTTTCTATCTCTCCACATAAAGAGGGAAGACATGAAAATAAAAATAAGATTGAGCAGTAAACCCCTTTTACAAGACGAAAAACAATAAAACTCTTGTGTAGACGTAAAACGCATGTAATCGTCCCAGCCATGAAACTCGCGTAAACCTGACAACAGGTACAATATTGTTTTGTTCTTCTTAATGCATAAGAGGGAAAGAGATGAAGATTCTAGTGAAGGAATTACATTGTTCAGAAAGTACTATTGTGGAAGATGAAATCCTCTTTTCTTGTGTATAAATTCTGGTATATGAAGATATGTGTATCAAAGCATCGAGTCTGGAATCCTTAGAGGATCAGTCGTCGGGACCGAATTACGGGGAAGTTGAGCCTAGCTCGGGTTCAAGCTTAGCCGAATCAACTGTGAAGCTTGGAAGTCTGTGTCTTTCAGATATCTATTTACTAATTGAAGTGCTGTTGTGTGATGAAGACCTTGTTGCAAACATAGACAATAAAATGCTACAAAGAAAATAGAGTTATCCAGAACCTTCACAGGATCAGAGACACGAAAGTAAATTTTAAAACAGAAAATAACAAAACCAACCGTTTCAATAAAACATAAACTCAATTACTTTCGTATATACCGCGATTTTTTATAGCCAATAAGGTAGTACGCAAATTGCTGTCGTAAATTGTAAGCAATAAACCCCATATTGGATTGTGGTGGGTAACGGTAAAGATGGCACAGTTAGACTTGCAGGAGAAACTGGTATTGCAAGGTAGGTCTGATGGGTTTGCAATCGATGCAACTGCGACAGGAATAGGTACAGGCGGTCAACAACTTGATGTTACCAGTTATGGAACACGATTTAAGATAATTGGGAGGCTTGTGAAAGGTAATGTTGTAAAGGATAAAGTGATGATCGATGAGGATCATGTTGGTGTATTAAACGAGTCATATTTGTATGCAGTTGTGTTCACAGTAGTCGTTAAGAGGAAACGGGGACAGAGAGCGCCGACTGAATTTCCTTAGTAAAAAGTCATAATTCGAGGTTTGGCTCTCGTCTCTTTCCTCCTCCAATATTGCACCAATTTGAAAGATATTCCGTAAACTGAAAATTAAAGATATGTACATGTCTCTATGTTTTCCTTTTTGATGATACATTATCTTTAGAAGCACTAGAGCCCTCAAAAATGCTCAAAATTGCGCTGTCAACAGAGGCTTAGTGTACAAATTTGACAAATATAAATGAAAAAAGTAAAACATACGGACATAGTAAATATCTTACTTTATCAGTTTATGGAATATCTTTTAAATTTGTCAAATATTGGAGGAGGAAAGAGACGGGAGCCAAACCTCAAATTATGACTTTTTACTAAGGAAATTCAGTCGGCGCTCTCTGCCCATATTTCCTCTTAAGAGTGAAGACAAATGCTATGTTCATATATGGCAATAGAAGACTTTGGATGTAACATTTTAAGACCTGCATCATCATGTTAGAAAAGAAGTAGGCAAGCCGATTGATGACCCAAGATAAGAACACTCTCGTGTATACGAATTCAGGTATTTCAACTGAATAACCTAAGAGAATGCTTCAATACAATAGTTTTAATAGTATCCTTCCATAGTGACAAAATAGCACGAATGAAATAAGAAGTCATGGTTTTTAAATTGAGTGTTTGGAGTTAAGGCCGTGCCCTGACCAAAAAATCAGCATGAGATATGAGCATTCCTATTGGCCTAGCGGCACCGGTGGCGCATGAATTACGGTAGTGAATACGCCCAGATTTTAGAATAAAATCTTTATAAAATCGAATATTGGTCTTTTGAAAAAAATAAAACTAACAAAATGTTCGTTATCAAATTGTCTATCCATTAGTGTTAGTATAAAAAATAATTAATTAACACTTTACGAGGAGATGCATGCTATCAATAATTATTTCACATTTTTATGGTTTTGTTGGAAGGAGATTAGTGACACATATAACTGTTAAAAAAAAAACTGTACTACAATTTTAGAATCAACATTATATAGAAATTTAATGTATTTTTATTAATTGATATTTCTTTTTAAATAAAGAGTAGATAGCTCTTAAAAACTGCACAAAATTCGACTAGCGTTTTGCTCGGGGACGCGCCTTAAGACAGGCGTTTTGCTCGGGGACGCGCCTTAAGACACCGTGTGAAACACAAAAAAGTTTGGCATGTTTTCAGATTAGAATTTTAAAATACTCAACTTAAAATTCTTAATTTAGAAATTGGGGTATCGTCCTCCAAGTATCTTAACAATATTGTTGAAAATTACAGGAGAAGATCGGGAAGAACCTTTAAACCGTTGCTAAATAAAGGGGACTTATCTTGCCAAAAACAAAACACTTAAAATAAATCTTGCTTCACAAATATTCAGATCAGTATTAATTAAAATTGATCCGTCCATATCGCGGTCTGCGGTCAAGAGGACGTTGTCGTATCAATGGCTAAAACAAAGCTGATATGCTCAGATATAGTGCAGCTATCTGAAAATTGGCTGATTTTAGTTTTTTTGATGTTATCGTAATTAGCAAAAGAATTTCTATCGACCTGTCTAAGCATTATTTTTCTACAATCAATAGATACCGGATAAAAAATAAAAATGTTCTAAATAGCTTTGTTTACAAATTCGTTATTGATAAGGGTGCCCTTCGAAAGTGCGCAATTAGATAAATCTATTTTTGACAACAAAAACTCTCGCATATGATTTATAGTTGACTACTAAATTATACACAAAAACCTGCCGCGTTTCTCACTCCTTCTGTTGGTGAAAACCGCATGAAAATCTGTTCAGTAGTTTATGAGTTTATCGCGTATAGACGCGGCGGTGGACTTTATTTTTTAATATGTAGTGATAATCAGCATTGATTTTTCTTATTTCGCGGTGGTATTTTTTTTCTCTGTCTCAAAATATGTTTAAGTCAGATAGCGGCACTATAGCTTGAGGACGACAGAACGGCTTGCTAACCTCAACGTTCACTCAAGTAAGTAGGTTTATTAGTACATTGTATTAAGTTATTACTTTCTTATGGCGTTATGAAATTGGTAAGAAGTTTTGCGGTTTAGAAATGGCTTCCATTGCGGTGATTTTGGACATGACCTAATCCGCGTGTTTTAGTTAGATTTTCAAGGACTAATATATCACGCTGTCATCCATTTATGTGAAACGATTCTTGATCTAACAAACAGTCAGTTCCTCCATCATGGTAATAGGGAGTGTCCCGTTTTAAAAAGTGTGACACATCTTTTCAAGTCCATCAAAAACTGCTAAGTAATTTACAGGTCTCAATAAATCTGCTAAAGCGAACAAGAAGCCATGATCAAAAGTAACTAAGAGCAGTCATATCACTAGACTTGAGAAAATATACAATAGGAAAAATATACCCACTGAATTTTTTTTTGTCCCTCAGGTAGATTAATAAAAAATATTGGACTTGAATTTTTTTTTGACGCGTAAACATCACATCATCAGCCTATTAATGTTCCCACTGCTGGGACACAGGCCTCCTCTCTGTGAGAGGGAATGGGCCGTTATCCAGCACGCGGGCCCAGTGCTGGTTGGTCTTCGAATTATTGGTTCTAGGACATGCCGGTTTCCTCACAATGTTTTCCTTCACCGTTTTGAGAGCAGTGTTGATGAAATAATTTACACAACGTAAAGCGCCTGCCTGAGCTCGAACCCACGACCTACAACTTGTAAGTCGCGGCCGATACCACTGGGCCACAACTGCTCTAAACATAAAGTGAAGACGATATAATGCGTTGAAATATCGTGAAACGTCACGCCGTTAGTACACTTAATACTGCCTTAGTGACGTCACAAGCCCCCGCTCCTGAATTGATGCGCTTTAACTTTATAATTTTTTATTGATTTGGTAAAGCAAAAAATACGTGTCCACTACTATTTGATAATCTCACTGACTGCCTAAATAGAACTATATTTTTTCTACCCAGAAAACATCTTCTAGTGGTCTGGGGATCCTGATAAGTTCAAAATTTGGTAACGAAACCAATTCTAACTCTTTCAAAGCAACTTTTGGTTTTTATGTTACTTGAATACCTATTCGTCTACGGTTTGCTTACAGCGTATTTTGACATACTTTGGCCATATAATGCGAAGAGGAGATAACAGCCTTGAAAAGCTGGTCATTGTTGGCAATACCGAAGGAAAGAGAGCACGAGGCCGGTCGCCAACACGATGGTCAGACCAAGTGAAGGAAGCTACGTCCTCAAGCAAATTCCAGCAGGTGGTGATGGCAACTTTGGACCGGAGTCGATGGAGGCAGATTGTCCGCTTAAAGGGGTCCAGTGACCACGATCCTCAGTAATGAGGGACCGACTGAAGAAGAATACCTACCTATTGCAGATTTGAATCTCCGTGAACAGCTCTAGGTATGTAACACAGATAATAATTCCTCACAAAAACATTCGAGACTGCTTTTTAAATGCATAGCATTAAGTATTCAGTTTTTTATTGATATTTTTTGGTATCAACGACTGAACAAACCGGCTATTGGCACTAAGTCGCATTCCTGATGGCTAATGACTGATGCTGCGATACAAGACACTTAAAACTTATCTAGGAATTGCATTTTAGCAAACGGTATCTATAAATGTCAAAATCGTGAACGTCATTAAGCTAGACCGAAAATGATACATTAAGAAGACGACAGTCGCCAACTACGTTGAAGAAATAAAAACGCGTACTCGCTCCACACCCGCGCGAGCCAAAATTCGCTAGTGTTTAGTACTTTCCTTATTATTCTATGACATGCAAAAAACCTCAGATCAAAATGTAGACATAAAATAATAAAAAAATAATCTAATAACTAAATTGTCTTTGAAATGGTGACAAATTCATTAAAATACGCCCGGCGATTTTCGTGCGATTGTCGTTTTTTTGTCCGTGTTAGACATAACTTTACAAAATAAAACTCAATACACACGTACGAAAAAAACTCAAATTTTTCTCATATCAAATTGTTAAGAAAATTGTCTAATGTAACATATATTTTTTCAAAAAAAATACGACGTGCAGTTTAGACGTGAATCTCATTTTAAAATCAGCTACTGTGGGGTATCTGCGCCTTAAGATTTGGGCAACCTCCAATCGATTTAGATTGAACGTGACATCAAATTATTATAGACATTGTTACGAGGAGTGCTCAAACAAATATAACGACACCTTACTTGTCCAAATCTGAGTATTTTAGACGCTACAAAATAAAAAAAGAACATTCTATACACACAAAGACTGTCAAAATCATAACAGTTCTAGTAGTCGGGTAGAAAGTAATGCACCAAATCTTAGAGAAAACGGGTTGGGTCACGAACCAATTGTGACAAAATTCAATATTAGTTCCTGAAAACTATCCCCGATACAAGACAATCGTCAAAACGAACAAATTTGAAACTTTAATAAAAGAACAGAATGCACCGCAATAAAGCCGGAACGACACTTATACGGTCACTCCAAGCGACTATGAATTCAATTACACTCTTAAATGGCGACATAAGATTTCACTACGGTTCACCACAACGAATATTGGTGAAGAAGGACCACAATCGCATGCTCTAGATATCCTTCTAGATAACCACTTACTCTCCGTTATAAGGAGCTGAGCATGAGAAAACTCACATAAAGCCATTTTGCATTTATTTTGCCAAAGGAAGACTATTTGTTTCGAACTGCTGCCAAAACTATTGTCGACTTATATGATTTGTCGTTCTTATTTTAATTAACCACTCACAGAATAACTGAATCGATAGATATTTAGTCAGTTTCACATAACGAGGTTTGGATAAAGAATAGCCTATTCTTACCTCAGGGGCCATGTATAGATGGGTCTCAATACGCGTCTGAAATATCACATTTCTGTTAAGAGGGTCTATGCTAGATTTAGCTGTGAAGATATCCATTTCTCCATTGTCTTAAGTAGCTGGATTTTCTGAACATTATTCCTTGGCATTTCACCTCGCCACAGTAACGTTTTGATTTACTACAGCGGCAATAACTTCTTAATGAGCCCTTCCACGCAATAAATTTAAGTTAACTTGACGTACCGTCGTCAAATTAAGAACAAAAGGGTTTATTAAAAACTCTTTTTTGGTTCTACTTCATTTTAATGAAGACATTAATGCTGTAGAATCTTAATTGATGGGTCTGATAAATTGTTCAATGACAATTTTAATGATGATAAGTTTGACCTACATCATTCTCTAGTGTGCAAGGCCGTTACTATGGAGGGTTCAGCTCTCAATAACATTAACTGTTATAGTCAATTTTGTATCTACACAGCCTACATTTGTATTAGGACTGATTAAACCCTCAGATAGGCCTCAAACAAACTAAGAATTCAAACCGAGGTGAAATTAATAAATAAGGAGAAATTAATAGGGTTATTTTAAATTCATTTTTTTATACACTATAGGCTCGCGCTTGACCACTATCTCATCTCATCAGATGAGATAGTGGTCAAGCGCGAGCCTATAGTGTGACAAAAAAATGTGACCACATCATCGCTTACCATCGTAAGCGATGATGTGGTCGACGGTGAATCACGCTTGCCTAGAAAAAACTTATTCACTCTTGACTTAAAGACCCCTAGATTGTAGCAGTCGGGAAACAAAGACTCCGGCAGGGAATTCCACTCCTTAGCTGTACGCAAAATAAAAGTGTTCCCAAAACGTTTTGTGCGTTTGGGTGGGATGTCCACCATGTACCGATGGCGCATCGCCCGCCGTACGTCTGGTAGTCCGATGATGAAACGGACTAGGTGGAATTAGATCATGCAATTCCATCGCACACTCACCGAAGTGTAACTGATAAGAAACCGACAGGCTGGCAACTCGGCGACGATGATGACGTTGTGTGAAAGAAATCACCGAAATTCTCCGATGAATTTATTTATGACCAAATCAAGGTAGTGGAAGTAGGTTAACACAAAATATTTATAGGAACAATCTCCGCGTGTAACGAAAACTAAGCCAAGTAATGTTAAGGGTACACTAGTCGACGGCGCGAACTATTTTGTGTGCGGGGTTAAAATGCATTTTATATCAACCGACAACACGTGCGGAAGAGATAGTTGCTGTGATGAGCAGTAGGAAGCTAGTTCGCGTACGAATACACACTTTTGCAAATTTTTTGCGAAATGGATAATGATTTAGGACAAAACACTGCGCGCGAAATTTATAAACAGACCTTTGGCAGTCTAGATACCATGAAAAAACGACTAAATCCTGTTCAAAATACAATTATTTGCATTGTTGAACTACTAATTTATTCCTGTATGGAGGCGTTTTGCAATTTCCCGTCTTCTTACGGTATTTATTTGCGCCCAAAAATGCGTTAAAATCAGTGTCGAAATGTGGAACTTTCGACGCTCATAACTTTCAAATATTTTCTTTTTTTACTTTTTTGCTTCCATACAGGGCTAGATAATGATGAGACAAATTGATATCACTTTTTATTTTGAACGTACATCGTCAAACAGTGGAATAATCCCTAGACTACGTTTGTATGGAAGAATTTTCGACTAGTGTAACCTTAAATGGAAAGAATCAGTTATTTTACACAAACCGAGAAATGCGAGGTCGAAATAAAAAGCTTTCTGCAGGTAAGATTCCATAAATGTGTTGGCAATATCCAACTGTAGGGAGAAGATCAAGTTATTTTCTAATACTCGAGGCAGCTAGGATATTGGATCCATAAAGTTTTATGAAAAATTTATACGATGTCAGTTTTATTCGAAAATCAAAAGCGCACTAAAGTGTAGAGGATGCAGATTATATCCCAAACATCGATAAAGACCGGTCCTTGGTAGATTCAATAAGACACAGTGAATTTGAAGGACAATAGGAGACCTTGGCCCTGTAGGATATTACATACTAGAGCAGTTCAGAATTGGCGAGAATCTACCAAAGACTAATCGTGTGGAGGACTTAATTAAAAGTAATATGTAGTATGTATAGAATTATAGTATGTAGTAAAGCCATAGAGATAAGTATGAATTGGCAACATACTACAATTAACAAGAAATAAACCGGCCAAGTGCGAGTCGGACTCGCGCACGAAGCGTTCCGTATTTGGTAAATTTCGGTTTACGATTTATGACGTATTAAAAAAAACTACTTACTAGATCTCGTTCAAACCAATTTTCGGTGGAAGTTGACATGGTAATGTACATCATATATTTTTTTTAGTTTTATCATTCTCTTATTTTAGAAGTCACAGGGAAGAGGGGGGGGGCACACATTTTACCACTTAAGAAGTGTCTCTCGGGCAAACTGTCAGTTTAGAAAAAAAAAATATTAGAAAACTCAATACCATTTTTGAAGACTTATCCATAGATACCTCACACGTATGAAAACAAAGTTTTTGAGTTTCAGTTCTAAGAATGGGGAACCTCCAAAATTTCTTGTTTTTTTTCTATTTTTGTATGAAAATCTTAATGCGGTTCACAGAATACATCTACTTACCAAGCTTCAACAGCATAGTTCTTATAGTTTCGGATAATAGTGGCTGTGACATACAGACGGGCAGACAGACATACATGACGCATCCATAAGGGTTCCGTTTTTTTGCCATTTGGCTATGGAACCCTAAAAACCACAGACACACTGGCAAAAATAAATAAAATAGAGAAGCTCAAAAGAAAATTAAAAAACCGGCCAAGTGCGAGTTGGACTCGCGCACGAAGGGTTCCGTACCATTATTGCAAAAAACGGCATAAAAATGACGGTTGTTGTATGGGAGCCCTACTTAAATATTTATTTTATTTCGTTTTTAGTATTTGTTGTTATAGCGGCAACAGAAAGACATCATCTGTGAAAATTTCAACTCTCTAGCTATCACGGTTCATGAGATACAGCCTGGTGACAGACGGACAGACAGACGGATCGCGGAGTCTTAGTAATAGGGTCCCGTTTTTACCCTTTGGGTACGGAACCCTAAAAATGATTCAACTATCTGTGGGCTGCTCTGCGGTAGGTAGGTACCGGCACAGAATTCTGCGGGCATA
Organism: Orthosia incerta; assembly: GCA_948252205.1. Lineage (NCBI taxonomy): Eukaryota > Metazoa > Arthropoda > Insecta > Lepidoptera > Noctuidae > Orthosia > Orthosia incerta. The sequence continues at coordinate 9,651,784 of OX411761.1, forward strand.
CCTGTGCGATATTGAAAAGGCAGGCATGAAGCTTCAATGGAGAGGCGTTCAATTCAGCGATAAAATTACTGATATTGATGCAGCGCAAAATTACTGCTTTGTAGCGCTACATTCGCTGCATGCACAATTTCCGGGTGTTTTGTAACATACGCCCTATATTCGAGAATACTATACAGCTGATATTTATTTTTGATATACCTAATTTAGTCTCGATCCTAGACTTCACTCTTTTCATTTTGATTTGCCGTTTTTCGCGGGCATAATGAAACCTATATTACTGCCATTTTTTGAATAAACACGAAATTGGTGACAGGAACTTACTTTGTGTAAATAATTTCGTCACCACTGCACTCAAAACGGTGATGGAAAACATCGTGAGGAAACCGGCATGTCCTAGAACCAAAATTTCGAAGACATGTGACATCCACCAACCCCGCACTGGGCCCGCGTGGTGGATTACGGCCCATTAACAGAGAGGAGGCCTGTGTCCCAGCAGTGGGAACATTAAAAGGCTGATGATGATGATGGTCTACTAAGCCAATGGCAGCCAGTATTTTAAGGTATGATAATAAGATAGCTTTGCTTTAATTATACGTTTAGTCTAACCCTTTCAGTAAAATTTCAGGTTAATAATTATTGGCATCTCATCCAAAATACGTCCATAACTTCTGTTGCCGCAAGGAACGGTCGTAGGCTTCTTGAATCAATCTGATTCCAGTGACTTTCCACCGGTTTTTCGGTCCGATTTGTGACCCTGCATCAGCAACATGAAAGACACTCTTCAGGTTACACTAGTCGAAAATTCTTCCATACAAACGTAGTCTAGGGATTATTCCACTGTTTGATGATGTACGTTCAAAATGAAAAAGTGATATTAATTTGTCTCATCATTATCTAGCCCTGTATGGAAACAAAAAAAAATATTTGAAAGTTATGAGCGTCAAAAGTGCCTCATTCCGACAGTAATTTTAACGCATTTTTGGGCGCGAATAAATACCAAAAGAAGACGAAAAATTGCAAAACGGCCTCCATACAGGGATCGATTAGTAGTTCAACAATGCAAATAATATTATTTTGAACAGATAGATTTAGTAGTTTTTTCATGAAATCTAGACTGCCAAAGGTATGTTTATAAAATTTCGCGCGCTCGGTTTCTTCCTAAATCATTATCCATTTCGCTACAAATTTGCAAAATTGTGTATTCGTACGCGAACTAGCTTCCTTCTGCTCATCACAGCATCTACCTCTTCCGCACGTGTTGTCGGTTGATATAAAATGAATTTTAACCCCGCGCACAAAATAGTTCGTGCCGTCGACTAGACGACTCTTAATTCCTTTTTTTGAATAAACCTGTTTCACACAAACATTTGCCCTACCTTACCTTCCCAAGACCACATAGCCGTAAGTCACAAATTAGTTACAACACCAATCCGGCATTATTTGTTACAAAACAGAGCGTAATAAGGGAAGTGAAAGTAATTACGAGCTGGAACAATTTCGGGTGAATTGACAACCAAGGAAGACTGTCTATTGTGTGTAACCCACTTAACGTGCTGTAGTGGTCGTAAAGACACATCGAGGTTCGAGAGGAAAATGGGATGAGATTTCTTTTGTTTATGTTACGTGATTGACTTTGTACAATATTGGTTGTAGCTCCTTCTAGATTGTATTGTCTTCTGCAGGACCGTTTTTTGGTTGATGAATATTTTCGATTTTTAAGAGAAATGGTTTTCATGCAACTGTATTGCAAAAGCCTTTTTATCGTTCTTATTTTTGCATTAGCGTTGGGTAATTCAATAGAAACAGCAGCCCTACCTTTATTTTACGTGTTGTTTCTACTACCACAGATAATATAATACTAGCATACAGATGCCTCATCCCATACAAAGAAACCGTGCCGACGTTACTAGCGTTTTTCATCTGATTATTTTTTGTAAATCGATCGCGTTCGGTTTCGTTCCACGGATATAGATGGTGATCTATCTATCACCGTGGAACGGAACCGAACGCGATCTAGAATTCATAAGATAACGCTTGTATGACACGGCAATTATTTTGTTGTAGGTACAAACGGCAAAAGAGCCTCGTATGAAGTCTTGTTAAGCTAGAAATAACTGTGCACTACAAAGATAGTTCATGAGAAGGTAGAAACGTACGATGTTCTTCCAATCAAGCGGACAACTGTTGGTAACTTATTATTGCACCTAATATAATGGTAGCTCTAAAATATGTTTTGACAGCGAATTTAGACATTATTAATGATTACTATGCCAAACTATGGAACACGGGGAATTGAACTATGGGGATCACGATTTGAAGAACCAAAAAACTTGATCGGTTGCCATTACCTACATATTTATCACTTTTGTCCTACAATTTCCATAATCATCCATATCGGCAAAGAAGCATCATATAAATAGCTAAGCCTGCATTCTCCTAAATCCCCGTCTCCCTGAACAAGAAACTTAAATAGAGACATAACAACGACAACTTCCCCAACATTCCACATGAAGCTAGTACCAACATTACGGCACCACAATAGCTTTACGGGGATATTATGGGGTAATTGACAGTCACGAATTTCCGTGCGAACGTCGGAATGAAAAACGGCGTGTCGAGAGCTTATCTTGTAGTGTAAATAAGTGTCACTGATGTCAGGTTGGGTAAGGAGTAAGGACTTAAGAAGACAGTTGGATTGCGTCGCCATATTGCTATTGCGGTGCTTGAGACACCTACTACATCGTCTACATACGCGGTTGAAGTGTGTCTATTGATTTAAAGGAAGCATTAGCGACCTAGTTCCAAGCAATTACTGTAGAAATCTGGCTTTACGGAGAACGAGGCAGCTTACCTGAAGCTATCCTTCACAAAAACAATGTAAGTTCTAACTATAGACTTGAAGTGGGACGAAAATTAAAACCTACTTATGTAGAAAATAGCATAGCAGTAGAAAAATTAAGTAAAGTAATGGGATAAGGCTAAGCAAAAATAGATAAAGGGAGTGAAATATAATCAGATACCAGCATTTATTTTTATCAACACATTTATTTTTACTTCAAAAACGAGAGCACAAGGAAAATACCCATTAAAAAGGTCTACAACAATGGATTAAGGCAAGCCTGATGATTACAACAACATATAAAATAATATCTAACCACAACATTGTTGTACCTGTGGAAATTCTGACGAATTACAAGACTTTGCCACGGTACAGAAACAACAAAGGGTAGATAAGCCAGAAGGACAAGACAGCTAACAATAGGTGATAACAAACAAATGGACGTGAGACTAGGTCAGTTTGTAGACAGGTGTGCTTCGATACGCTATTGGTTTATATACAGGTTTTCTTTTTCATGATGAGCACGTTCTTGATCTCGATCTCGCCTTATGATAAGCTATGGATGAAGTATTCGATGAAACAAGCGAGCTTATAGATCTTTATTTGAAGGCTGGAGTGGAGAAGACACGGATTGTAGTGAACACGGATGCTACTAACTGTAACGGCTTTTGTCTTATGAGAGTAGATGGAAACAGTACGGAGATGACGGTGGTCATAAATTGTAATTAGTATTACAATAGTAACATAGAATCAGTAATGTATGCAATACAAATATAGTCGCAGGATAAAAAGCACTATGTCCTTATAGGATTACAATTGTTATGTATGACTAGGCGAGGGAGTAAGTACTGCATGGCTAATCGCATAATAATATATTCCTCGCATCTGTAGAGCGTTAAGACCGTGAAGACGTGTTTTGTTTCACTACAATTTAGTTGAGCTTCCATTATGTTCTGCGATATTTTCGAGAAAAATTTGCTACAAACATAAAATGGTCCTTCTGTACGTAACTTCATAATTTGCGGTACAAGGAACCCCGAAGCAATTTGGGGTTTCAGAGAAATTATTACACGGTACAAAAGAAAATATGACATTTATGTAACGAACCTAATAACGTTACTGTTAAACAAAAGGTTGGCTGTAATAACGAGAGTTTAATGAGTCAAAGGAAAAAATGAAAGCTTTGAAAATAGGTTAAAGAGAGGTTAAAGTCGTTAGACAGTTAATTTAGCAAACAGGATCAGGGTGGCACGCAGAAAACTGTAGAAGAAAGGAAATTAGAAGACATTTTACGACTTTAGTACAATTTTCCTTGAATATTTTTTTTTAGAATAAGTTATAATGGCTTCATAATGAGCAGACTACAGAATAGAAGCCTACTCTAAACTTTGACGGTAAATCTTCAAATAAGCTTACAAAGTCTCATGGAACTAATATCACGAAGATCGAAACAAACCATTTCGTAAACAAAGCCAGAGTGATGCGACCTGATGAAGTCAAAGGCTTGACAGTGAAACCAATTCGAATTATAACAATTATTATGATCAAAGAGGTAACACACGACAAAGGACACACACAAACCAACATAATATCACAGACTATGTTAACAGCAACGAAGTTAACAACTTACAAGATGATAATAAATAGGGTTACACGACTCTGGATCAGTAGACGCTGAACTTGAGCTTAATCTGAAGATTGTGAACTGTGTATGAAGTCACACAGCACAGTGTAAATCAGTTTATGTTCCCGTCAACACAAGACTGTGCGGCAGTAACGATGTTATAGGAGAGAATACTGATTTGAAACTACGTTTGACAGATCAAAAGTAGGTTGTGTTTATAATTAGTTGCCTAGGTGGAAGGATATGGCAAAGGTTTTAAGTGACGTAAATATAAACAGAAAACATTTTTTTGACATGAACACACACAATAGAAATAATGACAAAGTTATGGAAAATAATACAAACGAATACGATAAATAAAATCGTGCTAAGCGTGCCCATACCGAAAAGGTTACCATTTCGGCACTTTCAGATTCTGTAAAGAGCAACTACACATGTCCATCAGAATCTTATTGCCAAGAGCATCACGATTGAGACAAATTCATCTGAAAATGGACTTTAATTATATTTAAGAGTCCCTACAAGTTTCACGAGCCAAAAACAGCTACTTTTTCTCAATAACTACAAGATATATGATAAAAAATATAATGACGAAAAAAAAACGACACAGGTCCGTCTTCTACAAGCCCATGAGCAAAATTGAATGTCTCGCGCGTGCGCAACGGTTTATAAGGCAATTTCCCACAACTGTATTGAAAAACGTCGTGTGATACACGGGTGTGTAGGTTATTGCAAACTCGTGTCATTAAAAACCCTCGCCTTCGGCTCGGGCTTGTTAATGATAGCACGATTACAATAACCTACTTACCACCCTTGTATCACAATGTACTATTCTTTAATCTATTGTTTTTATACTACCCCATTTGTTTTCTTTAATTATGGACGAATATGTATAGGTAATAGATAAATACTATTCATTAAAAGTAAAAGCGGTCTTACATTCAAACATTTTCTTTCTTCATGTCTTTGTAGCAAGCTAGTAGCTTTTTGGTGGCTTTGTAGATAAAAAGTGAAAAAGCCACGTCGAAACAATCGTAGACAAATCGATCTGACGGCGAAAATTCATGTCCTGGAAAATTCCTGTCGTCGAAATAAACAAATGCGTACCATTCTGTCGGCGAAACATCCATAGGTGAAACGTTCTATCGAAGAATCTCTCAAAAACGAAACGTCCTGTCGTTGAACAGCCCAAAGGAGAAACGACCGTCGGAGAACACTTGCAGAATCGAACATCACTGTATTTGTCAATTATATAAAATATTAATCGAACATAGGAAGATATATGTGGTTTTGAACCCATTGTAGCTAATAGTTTTTAGACCTATCCTATACCCAGCCACAATATAAACCCATTTATATAGTTTTCCTTTTTGAAGCTAAATTGCGTACTAACGCATAAACTAATATCAAATTACTACGTTTATGTGCTGTTCCACTCATTGTAAATGTAGTTTTTAGGCCTAGCTATAAAATAAACCAATATGTTATAATTTTCCCTTTCGGACGACCTAAATTGCGTACTAAACGCACTAGCTAATTTAAACACCAAATTACCCATAATGCTAAGCTGCCGTACAATCTCCAAATGCACAAATAACTTGGCTGGTACAGGAACCATGTTACCGACGAGTATGGTCACCCGTCACTGGTGTAACAACATAACAAAGTTTGCAGAGTAAGTTACAGCGTGTGGTATCGACAATACATGGCACAGTTTAACTTTGAAGCTTGTATTCAAACACTGATAGTTCAATCATGAAGTTTATAAAGGGCGAATGGTGATATACGTTTTAAGTTTATATAAAATAATCTCTTTTATGAAAAACCTTACAGCAACTCGTGTGATGTCTTATGCTACTCTATGATGGGACTGTATTCTAAGTACGGCTTTGCGATTAAAGACAAATGATTTTTTTTAAATACTGAGGTAGATACGTTTTACCGACGTCTGCGCGACAATACAAACACAAGCTGACCAGCTTGAGAGAACTCAGTCCGTCCTGCGTCTGGCCGCGACACGAACGTACGTTTGAACAGTATGTTTATCTCTTTCAGACAACGGGGTCCTATTTATCTCTATGAGCTTTTAACCTACTTAGTGATGGAAATAAAGTTGCACGTTCCATAGCTCATAATGTAGTTAGCTAAAGTAAAATATTGCCATGTTTTTATTTCTTTATAATGAGTATGACATATCTATTGGTAAATTCTCATTGTTCTCTGTATGTTTGATACAATGCCAAGCTTACCCTCACCAACATTTTGAGGGATTGTATAATAAGTTAAATGCAAAATTAAATATATGAAATAACTCACTCAATCTTTATCCAGTAGAAAAACAGAAAGAATATTTTGACGGGCAAGCGTAGGTTCATACCTGAAACAGAAACAAAACACAACATTAGCCGATTTAAAATTTCAAAATTTTGGACCGCTACTTAAGGTTCCCCTAGTCGACGGCACGAACTATTTTGTGCGCGAGGTTAAAATGCATGCCATTTTATCCGACAACACGTGCGAAAGTGATAGATGCTGTGATGAGCAGTAAGAAGCTAGTTCGCGTACTAGTTGGCGCACGGTTGGCGCAGTGGTTTAGCGATTGACTGCTGCGCTGCGTGTCGCGGGTTCGATTCCCGCACGGAACAACTTTGCAAATTTGTATCGAAATGGATGATGATTTAGGAAGAAAACGAGCGCGCGAAATTTTATAAACAGACCTTTGGGAGTCTAGATATCTTGAAAAAACGATTAAATGTATATTTTAAAACAAAATTATTTGCATTGTTGAATTACTAATCTATCCCTGTATGGAGGCCGTTCTGCAATTTTCTTTCTTCTTATGGTATTTTTTTCCGCCCATAGATGCGTCAAAATTAGTGTTGAAATATGGAACTTTCGACGCTCATAACTTTCAAAACTTTTTTTTTTTACTTATTTGTTTCCATACAGGGCTAGATAATGATGAGACAAATTGATACATTTTTTTTATTTTGAACGTACATCGTCAAACCGTGGCGTAATCGCCAGACTAAGTTTGTATGGAAGAATGATCGACTAGTGTAACCTTAAACACTGTTCCTGAATCATCTGATACTCATAAAATAACTCAAAGCAGTATTGTATGGGCTCATCCAACCCCGAACAAATATCAACATTAAATTCCTCTTAACATCCTCCAGCGCTTAAAAGCGCCAGAAATATCGAACACAATCGCTAAATAAATCACAAAGATAAATTTCACAGCCGTTTGCCCCCAGCGTTTTGGATCCTCTGGAGAAATCATTGGGAATATGTTCGCTTGGGGGACAGGAATTACTCTTACGGTAACAGAATAAATTGAACACGAAAACTATTAAGCTGTATTAGTCAATGCTCGTTCGTCACGCTTCGATAAATATTGAGTTTTGTTTTCAATTTGGGAATCAAGAATTCAGGACCTATTATTGCTCCAAAGACCAAGTATTTTTTCACGCAATATTCTCGGTACTTTTGGACAAATTATTCCATTAAGCTGATGAAAAAGTGCCTCACAAAGTGTGTCGTTATAAGATGTACTTTGGCTATAAATGATTTTTTGTTAAAAAGTTTTATTTTTCTCTTTTTAATTTTGGTAGGTACGTTCAATTAACTTGATAATCATTTATAGCCAAAGTACATCTCATGACGATTCGAATAAGCCCACAACACGACTAGGATACATTTTTTATTTCAGAGTTCCAGTGCCTGCCAGCTTCATCATCAGATCAGTTCGATGGTGCCATTTTCATCAGTACCATTTATTTATAAGTATTTGCTTCATTATAGTCGATTAACTATTCGAGATATCTTATGCCCGTGTCATACTTAGCATTTAGGAGTTCTAGTGGCCACCTGTGGTCTTCTTCATCAGTTTCACTTCACCAAATGATACTTTCTGAGTGCAAATGATTGCATTGTTGATGAAAATACGATATATGTATGCCTTTAATATTTGAGGAGTTCCCTCGATTCCTCTAGAATCCCATCATCAGATCCTGACCTGATGACTATGGGACCAACTAGGAAGTACTCGTATATATACCCTTTCAAACAAAAGAAGAATTTTTGAAATCGGTTCAGACGTTTATGAGTAATCGGGAAACATAAATAAAAATTTAAAAAAATCCGACGAATTGAGAACCTCCTCCTGTTTTTGAAGTCGGATAAAAATAAAAATATTCTACTTAAAGCTTTTTTTTTCATAACTGGCATGCTTAATTGGTATGCGGTTCCATTATTCAAAATAATGGAATAAAAGTAAACAGTTTGTTTATAATGTTCATGCATAATCAGCTAAATCGTGGACAAGGGATGTAGGTAAGTCCTCTGTTTGACACTTCACCATAAACACCTAATTTAGTAAGCTTCTGTGGGATAAGCAGCTTCTTCCCAACCCAACATGGAGGATTATACGTCAAAGTGTATTAAAAGAAAATTTATGGTACGAATATTCATCAAACAAAACAAAATCCTTTGTAATAGAGGATAAAGTTCAGATTTCATAAAATCCAAGATAACAGGCGTATACTCATCGCCCCGAGAGCCTGCTTAATTAACAAGTAGCCTTTGATTCGTTATTCAGCGTTGTCTTAGAAATCATCTTTGTTTAAACAACCAGCATTTTCAGTAAAGATAAAGACAGAATTTTACGTCTTGTTCTCAAACTTGAGTAAGATGAAATATGTCACTGAGACTCATATTCAGAATTATATAGCTCAAATGGATTGATAGGATATTTATCTTTGTCGTTTTCAAGTTTTATATTACGTATTTTGAAATTATTCGCGAACGTTGGAATTCTAGGTATATAAAATGTATTTTTCAACAAACCTATTCCAAAAACGACAATTGTCTATAGAGGATAGCGGGAGCCAAATCCAATTTTGCGCCCGTAGGAGTTTGAACTATCTCTCTTCTGATTCTTGCTTCGTGCTTCTGATAGATTTGCGTAGTTGGGTTGGAGTCGCTCGTGTTGCGCCCGTAGGAGTTTGAACTATCTCTCTTCTGATTCTTGCTTCGTGCTTCTGATAGATTTGCGTAGTTGGGTTGGAGTCGCTCGTGTTGCGCCCGTAGGAGTTTGAACTCTCTTCTGATTCTTGCTTCGTGCTTCTGATAGACTTGCGTAGTTGGGTTGGAGTCGCTCGTGTTGCGCCCGTAGGAGTTTGAACTATCTCTCTTCTGATTCTTGCTTCGTGCTTCTGATAGATTTGCGTAGTTGGGTTGGAGGCGCTCGCGTTGCGCCCGTAGGAGTTTGAACTATCTCTCTTCTGATTCTTGCTTCGTGCTTCTGATAGATTTGCGTAGTTGGGTTGGAGGCGCTCGCGTTGCGCCCGTAGGAGTTTGAACTATCTTTCTTCTGATTCTTGCTTCGTGCTTCTGATAGATTTGCGTAGTTGGGTTGGAGGCGCTCGCGTGTAAAAAATAATATCACTAACTAACATTCAATTCTCTATGGTGATAAACTCATTTTTGTGATTTAGTTAGTAAGGAGTTAGTATTATACTTACTCTTTGTTGATAAGTATGTGAAGTAAACCAAATAGGTCGAACGCATATGTTTGAATAAGTTACTGGCTGGTTCTAATTTATGGCGGCAATGTGCTTAAAAAACAAATTTTATTTTACCTACCTACTCGAAACTAGCATATACTAGTTTCGAGTAGGTAGGTACTCGTAGCTTTTTATTTTTTTCTTAGGTAGTGATGAAAAATAGTATGTATCACTCGGGGACAAAATATTTTGTTCTCGGGCGGCGTATATTGAATTCCTCGCTAAGCTCAGGATTCTACGTTAGAATCCCTCGCTACGTTCGTGATTCTACTATAGAATCCTTCGCTTAGCTCTGAATTCAAAATAACGCCCTGGAAGAACAAAATATTACTTTGTTCCCTTGTAACACAAATAACTATTTCAGAATCTCAATTTACCGCAACAGAAAAGATAACAAGATACAAGATTCGCAATTGTCAATTGAAGCATTTTGCGTCGTTAGACATGATTTAGAGAATATGTACAAGGTAGATGATAAAGGCAAAATTACAGATAATGCCTAAGTATTGCAGAATCGAGACTAACAAGCGGATCGGACACGCAATCTCTATGCGTTCATGCGTTTGCAAACGCACATATAATAATAGTTAATGAACATGATAATATTTGCTAATTTAATGATGTATGGTCAATCAATAGTGTTTGAACAGAATTTCAAATAGTTAAAGGTACCAAAAGACCTTGTATACCACTTAGAGATGCGTTTACTTTGCATGTAGATACGGACAGCAATAGTAATAGCAACTTCAATACTCTGGCTATTACAAACTGATGAGTTTATAAAACAGTTTTCATGGGCTTGCACTTAACGAGGCTTTTTCTAGGACAGCGCTTTACACACTCTATAAAATTCAGCATCCGGCAGAACTAATGCGCGTAGAAGAGGCTTGTACTAGATTGTGCAATAAATTGTACTTTGAATTCTAATATTGAAATATCTCAATCGAGGAGCTCGTGGCTAAATAATAACAGCCGCACCGGTCGATCATCAAGGTTAAGCAACGCTTGACGAGGTCGGTCCGTGGATGGGTGACCATTTCAACATATCGAGTTTCCTCCGTGCCTCGGAAAGCACGTTAAGCCGTTGGTCCCGGCTGTCATTTGAAGATCTTTGGCAGTCGTTACGGGTAGTCAAAAGCTTGAGATCTGACACCAGTCTTGCCAAGAGGTACCGTGTTACCCAGTTACTGGGTTGTGGAGGTCAGATAGGCAGTCGCTCCATGTAAAACACTGGTACTTAGCTGAATCCGGTAAGACTGGCAGCCGACCCCAATATAGTTGGGAAAAGGCTAGGCAAATGATGATTGAAATATCTCAATCCCATCATCTTCTTCCTCCCCTTGTCCTATCTTTCTTGGAGTAGTTTCTTCACGTTTTCTTTTTCCATTTTCCCCAGTATAAGACTAATATATCTCAAGTAATCTTGTCTTGTCTTAATCTCAACTACCTACTATTTCCTAAATACGATTGAGAGCATCACCGATATTTTTTTAAACATTTCGCTATTTCGAACCTTATTGGCCAAGATTAGAAGGTTAACAGTTTTGCAGTAAACACAAAGAAGGGACAATCTGACAATTTAATCAGTAGCCTCAGGATGTTCAAGAATCTTGCACAAGCATATGCAAGTGTATTTAATTAGGCGGTATCACTTAGCACTTGCGCAACAACCTTGTGTTGTGTTGATGCAACTGCATTTGTAACAAAGGCTGCTTGTACCTTGGATGAGTCGCCATGTTGCATATATAGCAGATTGATTGCTGTTGATGCGTTATTTAATTAGATTTGTGTCTGATCTGGCTTATCCTTGAGAGCCACAATTTTAGAATTGAAATTTAGTCTCGATTTTCTTGACGATAAATATTGCGGTGCCAGGAGCACCTTCAGGATTGTACAGACTATGTCCCTCATGATGGGAGTGTCCCAAACAGTAACTGCCCAATCACTTACATCCTAGATGACCTGTACAACTCTTGTGAGTCGTGACGCTGCAATAAATGCGGCCACCTACTGGGCCCAAATACTGATATAATGACAAATAAAATGTTGAAACGAAAAGACGACGATAAAAATATACAAGCGATTTTTACATGTATGGGAATTTCTGCATTGAAATCGACATTGCCAATTACAGGTGGATCTTTTTGTTCATTGCCTTGTAATAATCCCTTAGTCATCTTTCAAGCATCTAAACAAAGGGTGACATAATAATCTTACTGGAAATCTGACCGTCAATGAATTTCGTTAATGAGAATGCAATATTATGCAGGCCAACTGTATCTTCTGCGAAGGTAATTGCTTTTGCAAGAGTTCATTACTCATACAGTAAACGTTTGTTAGCGATAAATTACCGGGCTGTGCACATTATTGCAGAATTAAACTGAAGTGCTCTTAGCTGCCATGGTTTATTTTAATTGATTCTAATTTTATTTCTGAATTGTCTTTTTATATTTACTATGGACACTTTTAACTTTCTACATCGTTCTCACATAATGTGTAATCTCAACATGAATGATGTAACAAATGATTTGTAATAATTACCTAATTGAAAAAGAGTGTCCATGGAGTTTCTTGCCCGTTCTTCTCCATAGAGATCTACGCCTTGGGATGGGCATCTACGGTACTTTCACAGTTATTATGTCTTGTGACTGGGACTGTAGCACCATAATTTTGTAATATTTTATTTTGTCTTTTGACAATTCAAAAGTGCCTGTAACTGGCCTACTTGAAATAAAGTGCTTTGACTTTGACTTTTGACTTTGAGTGTCATGCTGCTTAGTAATACATACTTGTTTAATATAGGTATTATATCGATTAACCGTCAGAATTTAGACGACTCATCAAATATGATATGGCCATACAAAGAATGAATACTGAAATGGTGGCTGACAAAGACGCATGGACGAAGAAATGATACGCCAACTCCAATTAAATTGGCAAACTTGGACAGGACGATGCAGATTGGAAGAATCGCGTTGAATAGATTTTCGTGAAACCTAAACGTTGCCGAGAATTCTTATTCCCATTCAAATCAAAGAGAAAAAGCATACATCAATACTATAATTATTCTCCACACACACAATCCTTAACAAAAATTCCTACAACTACATTCAAACATAAACACACAAAGACGTGTATGACGTATAAAAAAATAAACATCTCTTCGTTGTTCTGAGAACAATCATGCAGCATACCTATTGTCGGCGAAACGATTCTAATTAGAGCTCTATACTTAATATTCGAACAAAGAATCGTCTTGCGAACATTCAACACGCGATTCAGTTCACATAGTTAACAAAATCGATTTATTTTTAAATTAACGGTGGAATTGACGTTTTGGGAATACATTTACTACAGATAAAGACTAGAATTATCTGCCCGAAGATTCTGTATTTAGTGATACTTATAAACTGGAGGACTGATTCTTAAATCAAGAAGTCGAGTGAATAAGAGGTTACTTTTAGGCAAGTGTGCTCCATCGTTGATACATCATCACTTACAATCAGGTGAGAAAGTGGTTAAACGCGAGCCTGTCAGTAGTAAAAACCTGGCGATTTTATATACACTCAGAGCCTTGCTGTTATTATTTACTGACATTGTATCAAACACAACACAGTGCGAAGATTATTGTATTTACTCTTGTTTACATAATTAGAAAACAATTTAAATAATGTTGCTCTGACATAGAACATCAGTAAACAGTTTGAAACATCAAGTAGTATACAGCCCGGGCTACATAAGGGTAATGCAGTTGAGATAGAAAGCTAATAATATCTAAAAGACAATTGGAAGCACCTAGACCATCAGTTCCTAATTCTCGAATTGGCCACTGAATAGAACTATAGTTGCATTATTGTATACACAATTTGAATATGCAGCCCTCAAAAAGGAGATTTCAAAGCAAACATTTCCAAAAGAGACTGTTTACTGGCTAACTCTTAGATCTGATGACGTGATACAGGATAACGATCATGAAGATACCATAAACTCAATATGGCTGCACCGGAACCGGACGTATGAGTTCATAGCGCCGAACAGATGACGCTGAACGCATCCATTACCGGTCATCTTTTTATTCTTTTGCCGGGAAACTGTGCATTCAGCCTTTTTAGTCTCTGGGTCATTAGACACCGATGACTAACTTCAAAAATAACAGCTTATTTAGTGTGGATAAAAGGCTGATGAGACTTATTATGAAACATGTCATTAATTATGATAAATGCAACGGAAACTGACAGGTGTATTTGATCTTTTAGTGGAACATTATTTTTTATTGAGGGTTATAAAGTGCTACTGTCAAATTACTACTGCTTGGCGTATCTGTTAATTAAGACGGCAAACGATGGTGATTTAAAAGCCAATTTATAACCTTTTTTTTATTGCATTCTGAGTTTTTTCAATGACTGGCAATTCAATTATCAGAACTTACAAGGGTTACAGGCTACACGGATGCTAACACTTTTATCCACCATAAATCCAACATGGCGGCGACGGAAACAGCGAGCGTCGAGCAGATGACTCTGAACGCGACCATTACCGGTCGCGCCTTTTTGCTCTTTTGGCGGGAGGCTGAACAGTGCGTGACCTTTGCGTTACGATGAGTTGCACTGTGGTTATTTCGAGTGCGGCGGCGTATGTATTTGTTTTCTTTATTTTTTCAGTGTTGAATGCTTGTGAATGAATGTAAGCCGAACTTTTTTATTGTTTATTAGAAGGTTCAGTTATATAGAGAGTAGTTGAGTGTGTGAAATTGGATTGTAGGTGAAGTTTACAAACACGAAAGATAGAGAAACAAACGAAAAACGCTAAAAGGCTTATAGACTACATTCAATATTCAAAACATAGCGTAATTCGAGTGTTAAAGTTTTAAGAGGCTTGTGAATATCCAGAATCACAGGATAATTGATTGAATCGCCCGCCTTATCCCAACAACTCCCATTTGAATTGCTAAGCTCCTCTCAAAGGAACTAGCAAGCAGTATTGCTTTTATTCAATTTACAAGAGCAAATACTTCAAAGTTCAAAAAGACTTGCCAAACAGACAAGTTTACTACAACCGTTGACACGGACTTTTCAATTGGAAAGCGTACAACTCGGAACTTTAGTATCGACGGTAACACGGTGTTTTCAGTTGGGAAGCGTTCCGTCCGTTCCGTGTCTGTCCGTCTGCGTGAGACCGATCGCAGGGGGCGCCGGTTCATTTTATTTCCTTTTAAATACGTTGCGTTTATCATCGACACGCAAATTGCTGCAATCCATTGTACTTTTTTACTCTTTGTGGTTCGTTAAGATGCGTTTGAATGGACTGGTGGGAATCAATCGGTCTTGATTTCGCATGTCAAATGTAAAAGCAGTGCCAATTTACCCTTTCGAGTTCTTTGCATTCGGTGTGGATTAATTCTCGGTTCAATTAATTCTGTTCAGAACTTTATTCACAATCAGACACTCATTTGAGAGCAGCAATAATTGACTGCAAAGTTTTCAGGCTCGTATTTCTTTCTTTTTAAATACTATTCCACTTGGAGCTCTATCAATAAAGTGAATCCGATTGCTCCTGATTCGGATCTCATCAAACGTTTCCCAAAAATGTGATTTAGTTTGACCTTTCTAAAAATGAAACTGTTTCAGTGTGACCTTTGCGAATCTTTGCAACAGGAAGACACTTATTCGGCTCAATCGGTCGGCATCTCTCGTGGGTGCCAAATTCATATACTCGTAAAATTGATAGAACGGAAGTGACCGGGAGCGAAAAACTAGAAATTTCGAAAATGGTGAAATTCTTATCAGAAGTTTTGATGACAAATAATATTCAAGTACGCATATATAAAACCTAACTGACATTAGTCCTGCAATTAGCAAATGTGAAAGTCAGGGCCAAAAGTGTTTAACATAAAATCATAATATTAATTGACAAGAGTACACATGCGTGAAAAGGAAGTACTTTCAAAGTTGACAAACCTCAATTTTTTGCACGTGTAACCTACTTCCCTACTTGGTTGAGTAAACCGCAAACCAGATGCGTCCCAAGTGACCAGACCTTAGCTAAGACTGCTTAAAGCTGCCCACATACTCAAATGTGTATAAAAATCCACAGATTCACACAGTTTTAGCGAATTAGCGAGTCACTAACTTTTCAGCTTCTGTTTTCACCTCCATTAATTGCTGGCTCCATTAATTGATTGACTGGGAATATTTGTCCTTGTCCTTTGCAAGGTGGAACTCAGCAGTACTCGCGGCTCCGGTCTTAGGCGCGACCAAATGACCTTTTTCCTGCGGTCAGCATCAAGTTAATTCACGTTTACCTGCTACTTTGTCCATCAATCCCAGCTACAGTAAATCATACCTCTCGAGCAGAATCAACCCAATGATAGAAGATATTTTTCGCAAGCTACCACACGTCACCGACGTAACTGACCACTCCCTAAGAATACCTCCATTCATTCAAGACCTATTCCACTCCCACCAATAGCAACAGTCATAATAATACTTACCAACCCCAAAAACGTGCCAGAACCGTCTGCACGTTCGTTTAATGACCTACTAAACTAAAATAGTAACATCCGATTGGCAAGTTTCTCGTGCAAGGTTATGCGCGTACAATACAACGAATGTGTGGCTTAGGACCATTCATACGGTGAAGGAATTTCAGTCTAGACTTTACTGGTTGTCTTGTTTGTGTATTATTAGATAGCACGTGCTTTTTGATATTGTGATGATTGTAATCAATCACCTCTGGCAATGTTAATGATAGCGGTTTGGATGGGTTTCCGCTGCGGATTCGCCCACTTGTTTTGCATGATGGATTTAGTTGAGTCAGATAAACTATAGAATAAATTGCTATCTATCTCGTTTGATACGAAATGTGTTTGTTCAAGAGCCCATTTCACCTGCACTTTGGAGGACTTAATGAACGCCACTGATGCCTCTATAAACGTAGACACCTACTGCAACCAAAGTATCTGGCAAAGACGATATGAATCTCCTAAACATTGTTGCAGCACGTATGATTCTACAAATCTGACTAGTTACGAGAATGTACATAGACTGGCTGTAAAGCAAAGCCATTACAGTAGAAAAAAGCCATTTGCAAATTGGAAGGAACTGGACTATTGATTTTCCATTGTTGCTCACTAGACCAGAGCGACCAAATTAATTCTGCTGGTTTGGAAACAAAAAAGAATCGTTGTGATTTCCTTTTCATTTGCAAACGAGCTTGAAATGCAAACATTTTCTATTGTAGCAGAAATGCCCGGAGATTCTTTTTTTAAATGAAACATTTACTCAGAAGTTTTTAATTGTTTTCTCCTTCTTCCGAGAGACGCTCATGAATAAGTAAATGGTACATCGATCTTATTTGGAAGGAACGGAAATGGACACCTTACCTTTGCAATGTTTATGTTTACGGAGGTTTCATCAGGTCTTAGCTAAGATGGAGATCTTTATTTGCCATTAATATCCCATCTTTCTTCTTCTTCTTTTCGAGTTAATGGTGATTTAACCCATAGACAATTAAGGCATAGTAGGTGATATTAGAGGAAGTTTGAAAGTGGCGCCAGTGACAGAAAAGTTGAAAGGAAACCGTTTATGCTGGTATGGTCATGTGATGAGGAGGGATGAAACGCATGTTAGTAAAAGAGTTAAGAATATAAATGTGGATGGATGGAGAGGGAGAGGAAGGCCAAAGAAAAGATGGGTGGACTGTGTGGTGTGAGGAGTGATAGGAAAGAAAAGGGAGTCAGTGATAGCGTGACAGGAGACAGGACGGTTTGGAAGAAGAAAGGTGGTCTGGTCACGTTTATAGCGACATCACTGGCGTTCATCATGTCTTCAAAAGTACAGGTGTATGGGTAGGTACTTGGAGCACTCTAACAAGTGGGTCAAGCTCTGGACAGGGGCACCGCACTCACATTTGGTACGAGACGGGTCTGTCAAAGCCCATATTGCCAAGACATCATCAAGTCGCATCGTTATTAAACATTTTTAAAGCCACGTCAAAATGCAACCAGCAGTGCAAAAAAATATCCATCTCAATTGCTTCAATTGGCTGAAAACAATTCCCACGATGACTCACCCGTTCATTCATCCAAATCGCTCACTCACTCGTGAAAATAAAAACAACAAAAATTCAAGATGGCGCCGCGAAAGGACGTAAACAATCAACCGATATCCCACGCGCGTAGTTGCGTTTTATCAAATAGTAACATCCTGGCTTGGTAATAAGCTGGTGTGGGTTGATTCCAAACATCCGAAATTTTATTGATACCACAACACACGCTTTATGTGGTTGCTTTATGGTTTTACAATGGTGTTTCGAGATTATGACAGCTTTCGATGCGTAGGCAAATCTGGTGATAAAAGCTTCACTTTTCGATTAGAAGGTGTTGGTACTCGTAAAAAAACGTTTCGACGTCTTAATGACTCTCAAAGACGGATAGTTAAATCACCCTTCGGTAGTCTCCTCTTTTGCGTAGGAGTTTTCTAAGGCAGGTCCACAATATATCGTTCTAATTTCGTCGCGTGCCAAGGACGTGTAACAGGCTTTATTTTTAGCTCCATTCCCAATACATTATTTTTTTCTCATTAGGGTCACGGACGAGGAGCTACTTCTCATCAACATCCTGCCTCGTCATAGTTATTCTAACAAACTAACCTTTTATTAGAACGTTCTATTATGTGAATACTTTGTTGTTCTACCTTTGTTTAATCTTTTATAGTAGACGTCAAACGTACTTAGCTAATCGGGTTGTGAATGAATCTTTATCTGGGCCACGAATGAAATCCATGAATTTTAAACATATTATGTCTGATCTTTTTAGGTATAATTAACTTCTATTATAAAATGATATCATAATTAATATGGAAACCAATTAGTCCGTACCGAATTACTTTAGATAGTTGCTAGAACACTAATTACTTTATAATTCAATATGAGTTTATCGAGCAGAAAAGGCTAATTTACAAAAAAACTTTCACATGCCGAACCCTTGCAACCGTGCTTAACACACAACACACTCATCTCATCATCTGCCTAGCCTTTCCCAACTATATTGGGGTCGGCTTCCAGTCTTACCGGATTCAGCTAAGTACCAGTGTTTTACATGGAGCGACTGCCTATCTGACGTCCACAACCCAGTAACTGGGTAACACGGTACCTCTTGGCAAGACTAGTGTCAGATCTCAAGCTTCTGACTACCCGTAACGACTGCCAAAGATCTTCAAATGACAGCCGGGACCAACGGCTTAACGTGCTTTCCGAGGCACGGAGGAAACTCAGTATGTTGAAATGGTCACCCATCCACGGACCGACCTCGTCAAGCGTTGCTTAACCTTGATAATCGACTTGTGCGGCTGTTATTATTTAGCCACGAGCTCCTCTCACAACACACTCATCTAAATTCAATTAATGTATTCCCTTTAAAACACCTACTTCCGCTGCATTAATCCACCATCAAATTATCCGATACAACAAAACAACATTATAATAATGTATAACACTACAACAGACTAAGCACAACATTAAAACCGATCCATCAGCGAGAAACTCCATAAAACATTGAATTTACGTATTAAATTTTTAGCCATTACTGAGAAAAACAAAACACACAAAAACAAGGAATCGCGAGAAACAAACGTGCAGTTTCGTTTAATCCATAATTTCAGGGATTTACGTTTTACCTCTGATTTATGTTAAACTATATCAACCTTGATACTTAATTTCAAAGAAACACGTTGTTTTGTTTGTAAAAAACTGACGAAATCATCTACATAGATAAGTAAACATTACTTCCGTATGAAGTAAAAGACAAAAATCCTAAGCCTCCTTCAGCAGTCAAGTAAAAACATAAAATTTATCACCAGACTTTCTTCATGGGATGAAAGACAATAGTGATGAATTGAATTCGGTCGTTGGTAGCTGAGGAAAAGAGAGGAGGAACGAAAACATGGATTGATTTGATGTGTTCAAGGAACAAACCGGGACGAAGGAGACAGAAGGTACCCAAACCAAGCACACGGTGTCTTATTATCGAAAAAAACAAAAAAAAAACAAATGAAATCTACTAAGAAGACGATTCTGCTTGAGTTCAAAAAGTAGACTTTGGAAAAGGGTATGTTCAAGTAGAGATGAATAAGCATTTTCGGTTAATAACAATATATCGCAGTTTTAGGTGGACTAGATCCGTCCTAAATAAGATATTGGGTTAGTAATAAGTATATAAATAGATAATGAAGAAATTAATGGCATGGTATTGTATTATAAAAGTAGGTTCGTACACAGGATATTGTATCAGCCCATTGTTAATAGGAAAGTTGACTAAACGGAAGTGAGTCAAGCACTCGAAAGTCATGGGTAATCTTATCAGTTTATCGGTAAGCACTTGAATGCTATTGCGATATTCTATAATCCACTGGATTATTCTAGGCAAAGAGCCAACGATAAAAATCATACATAACAGAACGTAATATAATTTATTGGTGCCCAAAATCCCGACGGCGAAGAATAAACTCTTGCACCTACGTAGATTATTTTCTCCAGATCAGGCGAAACAGCCACCACAGAGAAATCACTCGTTGTATAGACCTATATATATGAATCATTATAAGCAATAGACAATGCCTAAGATATATAACGTTCAACTTCTAACCACCACAAATCCACAAACACCTGTTTTCATAACGAAAGGATAAAATCATTTTTGGGCCAATCCCACCGCACTATTCCCAAACCACTGCAACTCCTAAAAGCCCGAATCGAATCAACAGTGGCGACCACCAGAAAAGCGCGAGGCAATGAAGCTCGACGAAGTCCCGGCGAATTCCATTTTTTTGCCAGTCAGCTCAGCATACAAAACTTTACTTTTCCTTATACCCGACGCCGACGTCACCCAAAAAGCAGCCAAGTTAAAATGGGACTAGGCCGGACACGTCTACCGCATGTCAAACGGTTCATGGGCTTCTTATTATCAAGTCGATGGAAAAGTCGATAAATTTCGGGCTAAATGGTATATACTGGTTCATGGGCTAAATCAACCACAATGTGGGTACCGGAAAATGTCCGGCCGTCGACACCGCGGTAGACACAGATGAAGATGGAGGAATGCAATTGATGCCTATCGACAGGATTGGTCCACAATTGTCATTGGGAGGATGCCTTTGCCCTGCTTTGGGACAAAATAGGCTGAAAATACATAGTATGATTGTTTACTGTTTTACAAAAAGAACTCCAGTTTATAAAATGATTGATTTATTTCGTGTTATACCAACAAAAACAAATCAAATACCTAAAATTTTCTCGTAAACAAACAACAAACGTGATTCAGAGTAAACAATTTTTTTGAACACAAATTGGTTCAAACATGTCAAAGTATTTTTCGGGCAAAGTAATCTAATTCCACAAGTTATAAATCTGGAAAGTCACAAAAAATCGATGCAAATACCAAGTCAAGAACAACAACATTGCTTAATGGTATCAAACTGAATGAATGATAAACATTTAGTGATATGGGTGCGTCTCAGAAAAGATTATTAATACACAAGGCACGCCCATTCGCTAGTATCAATGAAATTCTACCATTCATGAGTGAGAGCGCGTTCAAAACCGCGAAAGTCGATTCAAGGGCAACTACGATAGACATACGTTTCCTGCCACTATAAATACACACATATCACAGGCTAAAACATTCTCAATACATCTTATTTTTCATTTCCTTTTCGTCCCCGTTACACGTGTTTTTTTTTAACATTACGTCACGTTTAGTTATATTGGAGCATATTTACTGATCTGAAACAAGAGCATTGATAGCTATTTACTATAAGCACAATATAACGCTTATAGTATTTTTAGACGAGTATTCTGAGTAGATATTGGCTTCAAATCATTTTGAGTTTGTTTGGTTCGGAACAAGGTTATAAATGTTTCCTTAGAATGTTTTGACGTAGAGGAATGAAAACACGGTCTGTGTATTTGTATGACTTGCTTATCTTTAGTAGTTTTGAAGTATATGAGAGATCTGAGGGAAATATTGGCAGTTTGGCTTTTGGCTAAGAATAAGATATCCGTGGGTGTGGGTGAGAGGCGAGTAAGGGATTATGACGTATGGATGGACAATATTATCATCCTGTATAAAAATAACATCATCGGAAACTATATCCACAAATATGCTTAGAGACAAGTATTAAAAATAACTATAATCCAACAAGAGAACATTCGCGAGAAAGATAGTCTTCGCCTTACTATAATATTATATACGTGAAAATTTGTGAGGATGGATGTTTGTTTGTTACTCTTTCACGCAAAAACTACTGAACGGCTTTTGATGAAACTTTACAGAAATGTAGCTTGTACATCAGAATAACACATCTATATATAGAAAAAGAAAGTATGTATGTATGTTCCTTATAGACTCCGAAACGGCACTACACCACAATAGTGGTACAAAGGCGAACTCAATGCCACAAGGCATTCTCTACCAGTCAACCTTTGGGTTAAAAAGGACAACATTGTGAATGGGTCAATCTACCTAGCCTTTTTCCAACTCTATTGGGGTCGGCTTCCAGTCTTACCGGATTCAGCTGAGTATCAGTGTTCTACATGGAGCGACTGCCTAATCTGACCTCCACAACCCAGTAACACTGTAACCCTTGGCAAGACTGGTATCAGATCTCACGCTTCTGAATACCCGCAACGACTGTCAAAGATCTTCAAATGACAGCCGGGACCAAAGGCTTAACGTCCTTTCAGAGGCACGAAGGAAACTCGGTATGTTGAAATGGTCACCCATCCACGGACCGACTTCGTCAAGCGTCACTTAACCTTGATGATCGACCAGTGCGGCTGTTATTATTTAGCCACGAGCTCCTCAACATTGTGAATGGTTACAAAATAATATTTAAAAATAACGACTAGTATACGAAAATGTATATACTCACTAAATATTGATAGTCAAAAGAGTGGATGTGCACTTAGGGCACCTCCATTAAGTGATAATTGGTCCATAAACCTGTATCCAAAACATTTATGGCAGTTTAAGCCTTAATACCGATCAAGTAATACTAAAATTGGTTGTAAATCATGTAATAAACCTTAGTACCTGTGGACCTTAAGAAATCCGATTAAGATTACCTCAACACTCCTAGAGCTAATACAATTATTTGGTAAGGACCTCATTCAACAAAGTAAAAAAGATTGGAATCTCCAGCAATGATACGAGATATTTTGAAAGGAAAAAACACAATTGAGGTAAATCCTTAATCCAAGTAAGCTGTATGAGAAGGAGGAGTGGAGTGTGCTGTGTTTCAAATCTCCTTATAATCTGTAAACATCATCATATCTGTTCGCCATAGCCGTTCATCCATTCCCATTGATCAAAGACTTTCTGCAAGAAAATCCTCTATTTCCAAACATTCACATTTATTCGCACACCCAAATCCCGAATTGAGTACAATAAACATAAATAACGAAAACTAAAAAAATATAAAAGTGGCGTTTGTATTCGATAACGGAAATCCCTTGGCACGAGTCCAGTACGACACATGAAGTACCCACAATGGTAGCAAAAATATTCCATTCAAGACGCAAGGTAGAATAAAGGAATCAATGAACGCCAAACTTGGCACGACTGAAACTATACCCCATTCAACGAGCAATAAAGTCGTGAATGGCATAACGCTAGCTCTGGACTGAAATCCCGAAATAAGCTTTGTTCTAAATCGAACTTAATCTACTAGAGACAACGACGACATTGGAATGACAATGGGATGGTTGAAAAATTGCAAGCAGAGCGTATCGTTACCATTTTACGAGGGGTCAAGTTCATACAGATGAACTCAATTGGTTTATTGCTTAGCGGGACTTGGCGATGATATTTTTAAACTATGGAAGTATGAGACATGCGGACGGAATTATTGTGCGAAGTATATTAGATACTTGAAGATACTGTAGGAATCAGTGGTCCAAAATTGGAAGCAAAATTATCATATAAGACCATAGCATCACCACAAGGGACTGTTCTAATGGCCCATTATTATTCTATAAGCATTTCTCTTAGTCGCTTCAAACGACACCCATGGGAAAGGAGAAGTATTCCTTATTTCTTTTCTGTCAAATTCTAAGACATTCGGGCAAAAAAGAATTTACTGCGCCGTAAAGGTGTATGACGTAAGTAATAACGTCACCGGAGGGTATTTACATTTATTTCAATTCGTTTCTGCGAAAGAAAATAAATATTAAGGAATATGAATTGAATGGGAGCCAATTCAAGGGAATTGGTATGGCAATCAGCTAGATGAGAGCTGCCGAAAATCGAGAAAAAGACTTGAAATTGGAGAGCCCGATGTCTAGCAGTGGACCCATGTAGGCTGATGATGATGGTATCACTAGGGTTTTAACAATGGTAAAGCATAAGTACTTAGGCTGATTGCAAGATCCCATTAGTGCACGATGAACCTGGCGTGCTTTATCTGCCAAAGCTGCATTACATATGACTTGAATGGCTTCTTGAATCTCGATACAATCGTAATCTTCTCATCAAAAAAAAAAAAAAAAACTTCCTGCCCTTGACCCATGTAACTTGGGTTCGGTGCAACTTTTTCTTCTTCCATACCGTCCTGTCAACCGTCACTCTATCACTGACACACACAGTCCATCCATCTTTTCTCGATCAAATAATAAACAAAATTAAAACACATCCATAAACAGCTAAACACCAAAAAAATTCAAGAGGCTAAAATTTCATATCTCCTCTGAAACAATGAAAAGCAATTGCCAGCCAAAGGTACGCAATTAATTATAGCGATACTGAAGTAATTAATTCGAAGTACTTAAAAGATCGAGTTTAATACGGAATTAACATGAACCTATAATGAAAATGCTAATAACAAACAGGCAGGAGCGAAGAGCTATTATCATGTTCGTAACATTATATGAAGTTAATTGCTACCGGTTGATGAGGATGCCCGAAAATTTTCAAAATTGGAAGCTATTATAAAGGAGATTAAAAAGAAAATTGCAATCAGGTATGTAAACGATGGATATGATGGGACCATTAAGAAAGATGATGACCAAAATGCTGATACTGAAGCAGACGAATTATCTAAAGCAAATGAATAAAATAGAAAAGGTGTCTGGCGAAACCTAATAAAATTAATAGATTTATAATATGAAACACAGATCGTTTTCGATCACTCTAAAACCCAATAAAAAATAAAATAACTGTACACAACAAAATAAAAGCTATCGACAAATCGGATAAAGAAGCTAAAATTGTTTTTCATCCTGAACCAATTGATGGGATAACTGATTTATCCAACGCAACGGTTTAAATCCCTCCCCGTCGAATGCCAATATCAAGGACTTAATTTGAATTTTATCAATGGCTGCTTTATGAATGAACAATTCTGAATTTCAGACGATACGCTAAAAAGTTATCATCTGACTTTGTAATTTTTTGCTATTTTTACTAGATTTCGGTATGTTTTTTGGTCCCCTTGGTATGGTTGCAGCAGTTAACTCCATTGTCGTGTTACTCCATTGTTATGTTAGTGATTTTTATATTCATCAACATGTAGAAATTCACTGAAGACACAAAGGAATGGCTGAATCGGAATTAATTAAACTTTCCAAATTCTAAAAACACGATACGATAGTTCTTTAAGTAGACAATTATAAGTTACAGGTTAGCTTGTTTGCCTGTTTTTAATACACTTTCTAAGAGAAAAAAGAAACAGTCCACTGTAGTTAGTTGACTGTTTCTTTAGTTCATCTTCAGTACATCATTAAAGAGAGTACTTTTCCTGTGAATTTCCAGAGTGCAGTAATCCGATTAAAGATTTGTTTTCCTTTTAATTCCGCACATAAATATCTGAATACAATATGCCTCTTCACTATAGTGTAGACGTGTCTCCACCTATTCATGTCTTAGAGCAAATCTGATTATCTCACAATCTTCTACGAAGCCGAAGAAGGTCCTTGTACAAAAGGGGTATTAAATTATTAATGTACATTAACTACGTTATGGGTAACCTATTATGTAACCACTCGGTTAGGTCGCTGCAAATACAACTTGGCAAAATAGGGTTTTACAGACCCGTCTGATACAAAATATGTTTGCGGTGTCCCTGTCCAGTTGTAGCTTATGCACATTTTTTTCACATCGGCTGATACTGATATTATCATTGACATCGACGATTTTTATTATTGTCTTTAAAAAACAAGGCAAAAGTACTGTCCATTACGAACTTATATCAAAAAGTTGCACAGTTTTCTTTGGTTTTGAAATAAAAGATTTAATTATAAATTATTTTGTGACTTTTAATAAACAAAAATTTAATTGAATTGGTCAAAACCACCATAAGCCCCGCACCCCCTGCAGTCATGGCACGACTCAAACTTCAGCATTAATTGATTATTAAATATCAGCATAACATCGATCAATGCTGATACAGATATTGAAAATAATGCTGAAGTTCCGCGGTTGCTGATCTTCGCAACAACCCTGATGCCGCTATAAACGTGGCCATCTACTGGGCTCTGAGGCGTCTAAGGGTTAAATCAGCATCTTGTAAAGAAAATATTATTAACATTTGCAATATTTTTTGCGTGGGATACACTCTATTGTGTAATAACTATTGCTGAAGTTACGTATTCATTCGTGATTGATTCTGCGAAATGATCAAATGAAAGGTCTTATTTGATGTTGTGTTTCGGAGAAATTGTCTGTGCCAATATTTGTAATGTAATTCGAGGCAAATTATCAAGTATAGAGTTACATGCAAACGATTTACTTTAGCAATAAACCTGTTACTCTCGCATGAACCAAATATCCATACTTACTAATATTATAAATACGAAAGTAACTGTATATTTGTAACCTTTTCACGTCTAACGGCTGACCGGATTTAGATAAATATTTTTTATCCAGCTATATTCCCTTGGGATAATTTTAGACTTTCCCATGGGCGAAGCTGGTCGGTTTACTATTAAAACAACGAAGACGAAAATGGGCGATAAAAGTGCCACGTCTCCAGAAGAAAAGGAGAAAGGGAATACCATACGTGAAACTTAAGAAACAAAGCAACATTCTACACAAGAGGCACTTAATAATTCCATCACTAGCCTCTCGACAGACGAAGCCTTGAGAACACTTAACCATATCGATGTACACATTTTCCAAGTGACTGGACGATCTCAAATGTCAGCATCAGCACACAACTTGACATTTACCCGATCACGAGCGCCGTTAACGTTTAGTACGTTATAAAACTGCTCCAATAATAACTTATGACGTGCAAGTAACCGTTTCATAACTTAACCGTTTGAGGAGTCAATAAAAATATTGATCGTAAAAGTTTGATAGTTAATATTTTTATCAATATCAATGTTGTTATATCGTACTTAATAGTGTGGTCAGATTATGTTCGCTGTTCCAGCTCGTTTGACCGAATTTAAGGCACATAAATCAAGGTAATAAATCATGTACGGTAAGCTAACGAAGCTTGAAGCAACTTTCTATAGTTTGAAATTAACAGCAACGTACTACCGTGTTTGATTCATGCAGACGAATCCTGTTTACGTTCTCAGAAAGTCAAGTTCATAAAGGAACAAAATCAAAATCAAATATTTTTATTTTACATAGGCCTACATGGGCACTTATAAAACGTCGACAAAAGGTGCACGGTTCGGGTTAGTCGTTTCCTATGGAAGAAGAACCGGCAAGAAACTCCATGGTTACTCTTTTAAATTGTTTTGTTTACAATATTTCCATGTTACAGCATTAGTACTTGGATATGGGGGGACAACGTAGGCCCGACAATAAGTCGTACGAAATTGAAAAAAATAAAATAATGCACGAAATAAAAAGTTAACAAATGTTAACAATCATCTAGAAAACTAGAAAGCCTACAATGTTCACACATTCACAATAGGTAAAAGAATCTATACAAATGTAAAAAAAAAAAAAAAAAAAAAACCACTAAATTTAACATGTGGCACAAATACTGTAATCAGTGCTGTAACTATTCTTAGCTAAGGGCTATAATGATGATTGAAAAATATTGTAAAAAGCCTAATTAAAAAAAAAAAAAAAAAAAAAAAAAAAAGAAAAAAAAAAAAAAAAGGATGTGAACTTACAATCAGAAAGTCATCAATGCAAATATACAACCTCTTTCAAGTAGATACCCATTCATTTGTTAATACAAACAAGGCTTAACAGAGGTCAGGACAATAGCATGCACAAAGGATTAAGAGAGACTTAACCAGTCTTTAAACACAAAGAAAAATTATCTTTTAATAAACCTAAAGTCGATGACACGACATAACCATAATTAACAGAATACAAAGTAATAATGCAGCGTTTAAAGCGAGGCTGTCATAAATTCTGGCATCAAAAGCTTCAACTAATCACAAGGAGAAAATGTTTAAAGTTGGCAAGTGTCAAAGTTTGACAAACTTGTATTGTACCCGGGAGAAGCTGCAGGGATTCTGGGTGCCTAGTGGCAACGACTTGTTTGTATAGTAATTCTAAGATAATTTTGGTTAGGTTAGATGACGTGACGTTTATTTGATTTTGTGGTTTGTTAATTTCCATTAAGATGTGGTCGTCTCAACCAGTTGCGTAGCTACCTTAGGTGGCACCCGGTGCGGCAGTTTATGGTGTCACCCCATCGAAAGTTAAAAAAGCATGATAATGATAAAAATATTGAACAAATAACAAAATAAAATAAAAATACTAAGACGCAAAAAATATATTTTTATCTTAACAATTAAAATATCTTCTTTCTAGCTTTGACAGCTACAAACTCGGAAATAACTTCTTCCAAATTTATATTTTTGTATTGCCTCGTGTTCTATGTTAAATATACCAAGATTGCTAAGCCGCGATTGGGTCATTGTTGCCCGCCAGTAGGTTTTTATTAATTTTAGTTTACTGAAACTTCTCTCACATGAAGCTACACGCTAACCATCATAAACAATATCAGTGCATAAGATTTTCAGGTTCTGGAAAATACCATTCTACAATAAACTTTGAAAAGTCTAGAATTCCAATTAGAAACTGTAACATTAGCTGCTTTTAAGTATCTTCGCTCGCAGTCTTGGTATTTCCAAAAGTAATTTTGTTTCTGAGACCTCATCATAAAAATTTGTAAATTATGATGTAGTTAATTTCAGTTCTTCAGTATTCGTCAAAAGCAAAGTATTTGTTTGTACGATCTCGAACAATGAAGCCAGTAAGCCACATCTTGAAGAGACTTCGATTTTGTTTGGAGTTCAACTCTGAATCGGTCTAGACATTCCAACATATCTTTTTGAATTCCTTCTTTCAGTGTGAGTTCTGCATCGCTAGCGATCTCACCAAAAAGAGCTGAGTTAGTGCTTGTGGGGGAATCCCCGAAAACGACAGCTGTGCTAGCGATTTCATTTTGTTCTTAATGTTTGTATTTTTTGTTCTTGAAGTTGGTCACTGGGTGTCACCCCTAATTCGGATAACTTAATGTTGCCGGCCATATTATTTATCGTTTCTCTTTGCGTATTTGTCGCCGTAACAACACATCGATTGTGGCCAAAAACAACATCCCCGCTACACACAAAAAGATTCGGTTTACTGACTTACTTATCTGTAGGGTCGATGGGATTAAGGTCCCTTCTCTTATTCCCCGCTGTGTATATTTGTACAATTTTTATTTTCTTTTTAAAGCACAGTCATTCAGAAATATTTCGGGCCAGCGAACAGCCAATTTTCTCGACAACATCCCAGCGGTAGACGGGCGTTACGCAAACACGGCATTTTTCGTATACCCACCGTATTAACAAAAATATAGCTGAGCAAACAAGATAACAATATATATCCTAACGATAAATTACTTCGTTTGTTATATTTGCTACGCCATCCAGTTGAAACCTTGGAATAAAAGGAAACAGTAAGGGACGCCCACTCTAGGTATTATGTAGTCTTTTATAGGAGTGCGTACTTCGAAGTTGGAAATCATTACGGAGAATTCGTTTGGTAGATTCTTCGGGTAAAATCGTGGGCAATCATTAACGAAATCAAGACTCTCAAGAATTTCAAATATTACGCAGAAATTATAAATCGCCGACTTTTATTGACACACTAGCTATGCCCGCGGCTTCGCTCCCGTCATCTCTCTACCAACCCTACCCTACTTACCAATATTTTTTCTCTAGTCATCATTCTTTCGCGGAGAATTTTAACATCGCCATTCAGAAAATGACTTCAAATGCACAACGCCATCTATCGAATATCGAGTTCAACTGTCCGAGTATCTGATTTGCGTGTGTTGTGATAATTTTACTTCTTGAACACTTTAAATTCATCTAACTTTTGATAGAGTGAACCGATTGCGATGAAACAAAAACTAAGAAATTCTTCAAACTACGCACTTTTATGTATAAAAGTTATTTACATTGGCTTCGTGCATTTGACGTGATGCGTGCACAAGTAAACAGACAAACAGACAAAAATTCCGGCAATAGGTTTTGTTGGTTATCCTTTAACACCCTGGCTATTTTTTTAGGCAATATTTTCGATGTACAAAAATGAGTTTTCTATAGATTTATTATATGTATTGATTTCTGCTTGATTTTTCTGTGTAATGAACTAGAAAAGTGGCTACGTAGAATCGAAAAAGAAATCACGAGCCAATGAAGCAGGAATAACATCATAACTTTCAAGGGCTTCATTTCCTGAGGCTGATTGCTCTAGAATCTAATATTTGCGCTAGATGCTACCGGGAAATTATAGAAATTATGGTATCTGGGTTGGTAGGTACGAACGATTCCGATTTCAATCTAGGTGGGGTAGCAACTGAGAATTGTGGTGGATTAAATTGTAGAGCGCAGCGAGGAATTAGATAACATCGATCGATGGAGTATATAAAATACAGCACTAGTAAACAGATACCTTACAGCTAAAATACGATACTTCACGCCAGAAAAGCTGCTAAAGTTGTATCAAGCGCAAGAGATCTTGCATGGAATACTGTTCTCATCTCTGGGACGGATCTGCCAAATTCCAGCTTGATGCACTAGTCGATCGAAAAACGGGCCAAGAGGCTCATCGGCAATGAGGCACTGGTCGAGTCAAAGCTACAGAGCCTTGAACATCGTCGTCGAGTTGCCAGCTTGTCGGTTTTTTATCGGTTGCATTTCGGGGAGTGTGCGATGGAATTGCATGATCTAATTCCGCCTAGCCCGTTTCATCATCGGACTACCAGACGTACGGCGATGCGCCATCGGTACATAGTGGTCATCCCACCTATACGCACTAAACGTTTTGGAAATACTTTCATTATGCGTACAGCTAAGGAGTGGAATTCCTGCCGGAGTCCGTGTTTCCAGATAGCTACAACCTCGGGATCTTTAAATTAAGAGTGAATAGGTTATTTCTAGGCAAGCGTGTTACACCGTCGAGCACATCATCGCTTACCATCAGATGAGATAGTGGTCAAGCGCGAGCCTATATATAATAAAAAAAGAACTTTTATAGGGTAATCTCAGCAATAAGCGAGACACGGGAAAAAGAAGAAGTGTCTTCAATTTTATGACGTTAGATAGAAACTTTTGCCCGGAAGCAACAAACTCTCCCCGGTATAATAATATGATTAATGGCAAAACAAACATCAATCTACCTAATTAAGAAAAATAAACATTCTTTAGTAGACAGGCAATTTACCGTCAGTAGCGTCTTCGCCAAAAATTCTGACACTGTTTACCAAGAGGAGCATCAATCTATATCGCGTTTCAAATTCTTGCCACGACCCAATAGGTAGCTATAAATTTGACCTTTCGTCCTCTAGAGCTACGGGTAGATATATTGGCAAAAACTTGTTAGCAATATTTTCGAGGACTTTGATAAATTAATTTTCAATTTCAGCGCAATATTTACCGCATTTGGTCCCGTGTCCGCTACCACAGTTAACTTGAATTAGTATGTAAAACAAATGTTCCATTTCCCGAATGTTTTCAGATTCTTTTTATACTCATCGATACAGTTATATCTCAAATACTAAACCCAGCATAGTGAAACGTTATTCTAATAAAATTACCAACAATTTTAGCTCCCATAAAATCATTAACAGAAGTCAAAGAAAACAGCTATTTACGCTGAGAAGAGTTCCGTTTACACAATTCCGGTGCGGAACACTAAAAATAAAACGCTATCTAAAACCGGCGACCTGACGGAATCCGTCCGGGCGTTATCCGGTCAAAACATCCGGCCACGGAGGAGAAGACAAATGAAATGCTAATACGCATTTTTCTCCAAGTACAACGCAATATTTTAATCCACCTTCTGAATTCTGTCAGTCTTCTTTGCTTAATTGGTCTAGAGAAAAAATAACAGCAGTATTATTCCTAATGCTGGCAACAAAGCTCTCTATTATTTGAGAAACGTATTTTGAGGAGGCCAAATCCGCCAAACCTAGCTACCAAAATTTTGTCTTCGACGAACACCCACAGAACAGACATGGGACACCCCTATGATAGCGAAGTCAGGCAAATATGGCCGACGTCCGTCTCATGAATTCACCGCTTATGAATGCGGAGATCAAGTTGTTCGATTGGTAATGCCACGATACACGGCACTTCTTTTCTAAGTAACTGCAGTATTACGACGTGATCTGTTCTCTCGCAAGTTCGGTCTCCATTTGTTTTCTACTCCATGCATCCGGCAGACCTAATGAGTCCATTCATACGGACGATCGTTTAAGTGACGTCAGGATCCTGATTTGTCCCTGTAATTGTGAACTAGAGTAGTAGCTGTTATGGTCTACCGCTTATATTATTGAATCTACTGTAGGTACGCTGAAAGTAGTACCAAACATTTGTCATCTTCATACACTTAGGACGACTACCCACAAGTCATACATTTTACACCCTTGAAGACAAGACACCATACTATCTATAGGAGAAGCACAGTGCGTATAAAACTGCAATTATACCTAAACTACGGTTGAACCACAGTCTACGCCGTTCCCATTTTTCCTTGAAATGACTCATACGACTTAGGATGACACTCCTGACTACGGGTTTTTCATTCATTATTTTATACACACCGAGGAATAAACGTGGACAATGAAGCTTCTGATTCTGAAGGACAGACTGACCTAAATAACGTATTAAGGTCTAATGCATTTTATTACGAACGATGCAAATCTTACAAAATCTGTCAAATGGACCAATGCTGAAGTGGTAAAAAGGAAAGCAGAAACCGTTCTACGAAGTTTTTTCTTATCCCTGTCTACTAACCCACAAGAATAGGTTTAATTCTATGATGAATGAGAAGTATTTTAAATATAATTCTAGCTTAATGTGCTTAATAAAAATAACATAGTATTGCGAGATTTAATGTAAGCGTAGGCGTCAACCTTGCGTGCGAAAACGTATTTTCGAATGTCATTATAACGATGAAGCAAAACGTAATGTGGAAAATAAAACACAGACCAAAAATAGAGATGCCGCATTGTTAAATGCGGCCCAAAGATAGAGATGTGACATTGTTTAACGGGACGAATGTGTACCCCATTTTTGCCTTTTTAGTACAATAAACAGACCTTTAATTATCCCATCCGCCGTTAACGTGTGACGGAGATAGCTGTGTGCTATTGTGTGTCGCATACTTTATACGTTGTTTTATTTTCAAAGTACATAATGTATCGCTATTCGAATCAAAGGTTTGAACCGTGAGCTCTCAAAATTTCTTCATTTACGTCATCTTTACAAAAGGAACAGCGACGAACAAGGAAAGTTTTTAGAGCATTTTAAAGCTTAATTATCGTAGTCAAAGATATTTTCTTACTGTTGGTAAATATAACAAAGAATTACATTAATAAATACTATAACCACAGATATTTAAACCCCAACACATGTGAGCTCATCAACAATACAAAAATTCTATATAGAAAAACCACACAGACACACACACCAAGCATGAGACATAAATGACAATAACCAATGAAAAATTAAACAAACATACAGAAAACCCTATAAAGAAGATTGTTCGCACAAGTACGACAAATTTTAATACCAAATTCTTGAGCTTATCTCAGAAGTTCTATCAATATCTTGTCTTGCCTTCAGGTTGGTAATGTATGTAACGACAGTTGTCTATTGCATTGACAGTTTGAAGTTCAAGATAGCTAAAACGCCTTTTAAGAGCAAATGGGGGCAGAGAGCTCCGACTGAATTTCCTTAGTAGAAAGTCATCATTCGAGGTTAGGCTGTCGCCTATTTCCTCCTCCAGTATTGGACAAATTTCTAAGATATTCCATAAATTGAATAAAAAAGATATTTATGCTGTGCTTCTATGATATTCTTTTTTCATTTATTATTGTCAAATTTGTACAATAGGGAGGGTACTAGTGCTTCTAAAGATGATGTATCATCAAAAAGGAAAACATAGAGGCACAGTATATATCTTTCTTTTTAATTTTATGGAATATATTTTAAATTGGTCCAATATTGGAGGAGGAAATAGTCGAGAGCCAAACCTCGAATTATGACTTTTTACTTAGGATATTCAGTCGGATGTCTGCGACAGCATTTCCGTTTAAGATTAGTTAAGGAAATACGAATTTCTTTGATCATTAGAAGGGGAAGTCCCAGTTTTCCATTTATCTGTAAATAGATTAGGAATTGTTTTGAATGAAAATTCCCCGATATATGTACAACTGCGGAGTAGCTATACCAATTATCATGAACATAAAAAATGTGTAGGGTTTCACAAACCACCGGTAATCAACGAGAGTAAAGAAAAGTGAAGTGGGTAATTACTACACCTGACTAAAACACAACAGCCTTTAAACCAGGTGACATTATATTAGCGATAACTCATAATTTCAGCTGAAAGACGTCCATTGCTGGACATAGGCCTCCCCCAGGCGTCGCCACTGACCCCGTGCGTCTCGCATCCAGCTCATTAACCAGGTCATCGGGCCACCTAGTGGGAGGCCTTCCAACGGATCTTCGGTCGCCATTTCAGAACTTTTCGACCCCATCGGCCATTCGTTCTGCGACCACCTGCCCACTGCCACTTAAGTTTCGCAATTCTTCGGGCTATGTCGGTAACTTTGGTTCTCCTGCGGATATCCTCATTTCTGATGCGATCACGCAAGTAAACTCCGAGCATAGCCCTCTCCATTGCCCTTTGGGTGACTTTAAGCTTTCTGATAAGGCCCTTTGTGAGCGACTACGTCTCGGTTCCATAGGTGATTCCTTAGCGATAACTATATTATCAAAAAAGCCAAAATTCAGAAAACCGAATGTCACGTGATAAATCCCTTACATTATCCCTTGCAATCATTATCTAGAGCCTAAGATGGTAAAACGACCGGTAAAGAATAGAGAAGATTATTGCATACAGGAAGCAGGATACTCAGTAACAGAAAAAGTTTGCTAATGATGATACTCGTATTAATGCCAAAGGAAATGATAGCCGACAATAACTTAACACTTAAGAATCAACAACAAATATGTCTGGAATGTCTGCGTATCCATCCGTCTTTAGCTTCCTTTCTGACATCATGCATTTCTCGCGAGTTTGTAGAAATATTATGATAGAATGTGTTAAAGAAGTTGAGACAAACAACCATTCAGACGAATAAGGCTCCAATTTTGTAGATAACAGTTCAATTTCCGAATCCATTTCCTTATCTTTCAAACGTTTTCAGACTTAGCAGACTACACGCCTATGTTTCTAGAGTAACATCTCCGAATTTAAAACCCTTTAAATACATCCTTAAAAAAGTACAAAAAGTTTATCGAATTGATTTCGCTGTTTGCCACAACAATCACGTACTACAGATGAAAAAATTGCATTAATTCCTTCAACGTCTTGAATACGTAAAAACTTCAATAGTTTCAAAGGTAATGAACTCGCTGATATTTTTATATTATGTTTTATTCGCGAACTGGTTCCGATCGTTGTAACCCCTCTAGAAACTTTCAAGTGCCCGTACTTTCCCCTTAATGACTATAAAGGTGTCTTTGAACACCTGTCATCCTGTTCAAGACTTCCTTAATGACTTTTTGCAAAAACTAACGGTAGAACCGTCAGGCTTCGAGCTTGCTACTGGTTAATGACCTTACAATGTTGAAAATTTTGAAGTACTTGTTGCCGAGAAGGAACTGCGAAATGTTCAGGCTTGTAATTCCCTGATGCAGCTTAGTTATTTTGACCCGTTTCAGTTCTGACACACGCTGTTTCGTCTAAAATGACGCTCTTCGACCTCATTCCTAATTCATTGAATAAGTCAGGGGAACTTCTATAATTATTTATATCGTCTCCGGCGTTCTTGCATTGTAACATTCCCAAAGTTTTCCAACTCGATCTTACCGCGTGAATTCTGACTATCTCTCGGAAAATGTGTCATATACCTACCTATATGGTTTATAGCTACGTATGTACTTGTAAGACAGAGAGCATAATTAAATATATTCGAAAGCAAAAGCCAGACCTCTTTCCAAATTAAATTTTACGTAAAATAAGCTTTTAGGTGACATGTCAGGAAAATACACGAAATGTCGGGAATTATATACTTCCAGCATAATTTTACGAGCGGAAGGTATTTGCACTCGAGTTTATTACGCATTACTTTGACACAAAAAAGATTCTACTAGGCATATATAAAAGCATTAATAGGTTTCTTTGTTTCCTTTGCACCTTGCTTGGAAGAGCATTTAACAATTTTCGCCCTTTTGAGTATCGTCATACGAGTAGCGTTCTTTGGGATCATTAAGACTACATTCTACAAGGAATCGACGAAAAAGTGCAAATGAGTTTCGCACACCACTTTTTATAACCATATCCAATCAGATTTCCAAAGAATACCGGATGTTACTGAAATAATTCGGCGATCATCGAACTTGCGTGTCTCGTTCCTTTTTATATTAAAACGTGACTGATAAATTAGTCAATATTTTCTTAGAAATGTGATCTAAAATTGACGCAAGAGTACCAATCGAACAAGGAGCAGCTAATTCTATTAGAAAGATAATTAGCGTTCCATTTCTTACAGGTAAGTACTTTGAGGTGATTCGGGACAGAATAAACGAGTAATCGGAATCAAATTTTCTTGTACTTGTCGTCTTTATTTTTAGAGTATTCTGGGTACTTTCCATCCAATACATCATCATTGTCTAGCCCTTATCAAAATGTATTTGGCGTTGGCAAAACATGTCTACTTCTCTATGCTTTTACACAGTCCACATTCATACTCTCAAGACTTTTCTCACGACAATCCACCCAATACATCCCGCAAAATGATTTATAGACCAAGTCATAGAGCTCGTATCAAAAGACACTATCCAGTCAGTCCACAATATCCAATGTACTATCGTACAGATCTAACCAACATCAACATTAGCGTGTGTAGAGTTGTGTCACTGGATTGGAAACGACTCGGTTGGATGGGCTCGAACAACAGTAATGTATCAACTGGTTTCCGCTGTGTAGGATTATGTGGCGTTACTTAATGTGGAACATGTAATGGAGCAGGTTGAAGGGTAGATGTGGAATTGTAAAGCTACATGTAGAAATTTCGTGTAAAGGGTCTTGTTAGAACTGTCTGTTCGTCGTGTTATTGGCACAGTTAAATTTTGTAGACCTAACACTTCACCACTTCTAAGGCATCTTTGCAGCGCATAATTCGATTTTACTGCAGGTTTTGGAGCACAGAGGGCAGGAAAGTACGTTGCAGTTCAAAAATTAGCTCCTTGTCTACTGCAGGGTAATAGCAGATCAATATTAGACGAGAAGTGAAGTAAGTGACAAGGGATTATCAACCATGTGCGGTGCAACTATTCACCTTGACATGCCCCGCATATTAAATACTCAAATGTGTGAAGGCCTCGACGAATGCCCTCATATCCAGAACAAATATTTTAATAACTAATTCCGGAGGTCTTTCGTTCAGTGTTTGGCCATGCATTTGAAAATAAAATAGGATATGTCCATGATTTCATTGATGTGATGAACCCGAGCGTAAAATCTACGCAAAAAATATATTTGCCTACACTTTTTCCTTCCCTTTTCA
This sequence comes from Orthosia incerta, assembly GCA_948252205.1. Taxonomy (NCBI): domain Eukaryota; kingdom Metazoa; phylum Arthropoda; class Insecta; order Lepidoptera; family Noctuidae; genus Orthosia; species Orthosia incerta. Next base: position 9,689,854 of record OX411761.1, read on the forward strand.
AATCTTATCAATACATTTCTGTTACATAATTCGTGATCCAATAATATTTGTAAGTATATTTATAAATCGAGTGGGCAGGTTTGTGTGGGTCTTAAATGCCCAGAAGTTTACGTAAATACATGAAGCAAACGACGCTGCTTTTACAAAGATTGAAAGATGATCTAATTTTAGGGCTTATCCTGAGATGACTCTTATGCTAGGATGGGATAGGAAGTGTACCTTTTTTCAAAATGATATATTTTAAAATGAATGATTCAAGTGGTAGGTCAAAACTGTTTTAAATTCCTTGCTCTGAAAAGGAATAAAACTACAACTAAAATTTTCTGAACTCTCACCAAATTCATGTGGGTAGTTCAAAACTAAATGCAGGTCTACATTTAGAGAGGGTAGGTAACAAACAACTAACTCAAACTACGAATACCACAACTGGAAAACCAAACATTTTTCGGCGAAATTTGAGCTTCCAAATTGTGGAATGTACGGTTCGAAAAGCTTTTGTGCCGGCTTGTCCACAATATGAGTTTTATTTTTGCTTCAGGCAACATTTTTGAGGCACCGGTGCAGTTTCAATCAATCGTACTGGGAATAGAATTACATGAAATACTAGTATCTACCCACCTAAAAGATTTGAATGTGGATGGCTATAAGAATAGGGGCAGACCTCAGAAACTACGGATGGATTGCTTGAAGATGAAGAATGATATTGACCGATGACCTGGTGAAAGCTGCGGTAATCTGCTGGATGCAAAAATTACAGGACTGGTCGATGTGGCTACGCTTGGGGAAGGCTGTAACTAAGATTATGGTTGATGTAAATCTTACATGACAGAGATGATGCACACTTGCAAAAAATTGCAGTAAAGATAGAGGATGTGATAGCAGTTGTAGCAAGGGGAAATAAGATTGATGTCCGTTTGAAATATTTAAGAGGACGACTAACGCCAACGACCTTGAGGAAACATAACGCGCACTCGTTTCACACCCGCCCGGCCCAAAATTTAGTAGTTTTTTGTATTTTCCTTATTATTCTATGACTTTAAAAAAAAAGCCTCAGATCAAAATGTAGATAATTAAATTGTCTTTGAGATGGTGTCGATTTCATTAAAATACGCGCAGCAGTTTTGTTGTGATTGTCGTGTTTATGTCCGTTTTAGACATAACTTTACAAATTAATTACACTATGTTATACGAATAAAACTGAAAACTTTCTTAGATCAAATTATTAAGAAAATGGTCTAGTGAAACATATACTTTTTTCCAAAAACTACAACTAGCCGTTTAGACGTGATTCTCATTTTAAAATCAGCTACTCAAGGGAATCTGCGCCTTAAAATGTATTAAATTATAATAATCAAAATACTCATTCTATGCACGTAGCGTACTGTGATTAGAAGACGGAGTACATCCGGCGTTAAAACCTTTGAAGATAACGATTCAATGAAAATCTATATCCTGCACTTGATATTTCGATAAGATTTACGTACCAGAGGAAATGATAAAAATAAAAATAAAGAAAGTTATCAATTTTTTTTTTTGTGAATTTGACCATTCAGAGTGATGACAAAATGCGCTGTTTTAACGTATAAAAGGCGTTTGATTAATCGGTATTGATATAAAGTATTTGTCGATTTGTACGATAAAAGTACTGATAATTCGGCCCATTCATAAAATGTTATTTCCTTTCGTTATTTTTTTATGAATGAATCTATTATTATCTGGGTTTAGTGCGTCATTGAGAATTAGATTAGATTTAGGGGCTTTTTTGTTTGACATTGGTTTGAAAGAATTTTTATTGAAATGATTTGGAATAATAAAAAAAAAATGTAAATTCGAATTAGTTTCTGGAGTGTGTGTATCATTAAAGCTGAGAAATTTTAACTGCAAACCAGAAACAAAGTTTAAATTGAAATGGCAATGTCTTCGAAATAAAGTACAGGGCACATGAACTGCAAGTGGTTTGAAATACTTCTAATTGGCCACTGCAAAGAGCAGATCACATCCAGTGGCAATTTGACACGAGAAATAGTGCAAGCTTTACATCACATTACGGGCTGGATCTGAATTAGGAGTTAAGAATGTGTCAGAGAGTTGGACAGGTTTTCAAGCTAAAGTAGACATTGACAATTACCTGCTCAACATCAAAGTCTTCACAAAACAACTCCTTCAATAAGTCAAGTAGGTTTTACATACAATTGCGGGCTGGATCTGAATTAGGAGTTAAGAATGTGTCAGAGAGTTGGACAGGTTTTCAAGCTAAAGTAGACATTGACAATTACCTTCTCAACATCAAAGTCTTCACAAATCAACTCCTTCAATAAGTCAAGTAGGTTTTACATACAATTGCGGGCTGGATCTGAATTAGGAGTTAAGAATGTGTCAGAGAGTTGGACAGGTTTTCAAGCTAAAGTAGACATTGACAATTACCTGCTCAACATCAAAGTCTTCACAAATCAACTCCTTCAATAAGTCAAGTAGGTTTTACATACAATTGCGGGCTGGATCTGAATTAGGAGTTAAGAATGTGTCAGAGAGTTGGACAGGTTTTCAAGCTAAAGTAGACATTGACAATTACCTGCTCAACATCAAAGTCTTCACAAATCAACTCCTTCAATAAGTCAAGTAGGTTTTACATACAATTGTGGGCTGGATCTGAATTAGGAGTTAAGAATGTGTCAGAGAGTTGGACAGGTTTTCAAGCTGAAGTAGACATTGACAAATACCTACTCAACAACAAATTCTTTATTCAGAAATCAACTCCTTCAATAAGTCAAGTAGGTACATACCTATTATTTTTTTCAATTTAAATCTACACTTTTGCAATAAAAACAAACAAGACACGGTTAGTATTTGCTATTCCATTAAAAATATCACTACCTAGCATGGTTTCCAAGTCTAACAGAAAAAACCACACTTTTTCCCATGAGAAAGCTATGACATTCATTAAGGAAGTGTGGCCTGGCATGTGAGAAATTAAAAGCGCCATTGTTTAGTGCAGCCAAGTATTAATTGTTGGAGACATTCTATGACAAGTATGACTACAGTGTTGTTGAGACAGCTAAATGAGTCGTAATTTTCTTGCTAAGACTAGGAAGACATTATTACTTTTTAGTGTTGTTTATTGGTTAGAGTGGGTTTACGACCAACTATCGTTTGGTCGAGGAATGGGAAGAATAAGTTTGAATGGACAGTAATCTTATTTTTGGCCAGGCTGAACATAGGCTTTCTGATGCTCGTAGCATGGTGCGGTGCTGTTTTAGTAAAAGATTGACTACTGCGCAGCCATTGTAGCCAACTTCAGAACAGTTAAGAATATTGGAGAGTACTGTAGATGTCTTTAACGCCACTTTTCTTATTGTGGCATTGAAGGTGTTAAGAGTAGGCGAAGACTGTGTGATTAAAGAAAAAGGATGACTTCTGAAATGATACCTAGCTTAAATAGAAAAGTATTGAAGAAGACATGTTTTGCAAAAACTAGGACAATAGCAAAAGATTGATGAGTATTGGACAAAAACCAATTTTAGAATGGATTTGAGCAATTAAACAAGGTTTTTGACACAAAAATTAAAACAAACAAACCAAAGGCAGCTAAGTATTAATTGTTGGAGAGATTCTATTTTTGTTTATTGGTTGGTGAAAATTTCTTGATTATTTGTAGATATGGCTAACAGTAGGGGAAAGAAACTTCTACTGAGAATTATGAAAGAAGACATGTTGTACAGATAGAAAAAAAACAAAATGCGTTAAGTAAGAGAGAATGGTGAGTCTAATTTATTCTACTATTTGACAAAGAACCAATTTTAGAATGAATATGAGCAAATAAACAAGGTTTTTGTGCTAAGATCCCATTTTATAGTGCAGCCAAGTATTAACTGTCGGAAATATTCCATGACAAGTGTTGTTAAGAAAAATGAGTAGTAATTTTCTTGCTAGAGGGATTAGGAAGAGATTATCAGTTACAGTGTTTTGTTGTACCACTTTTTAGTATAGTTTATTGTTTACAGCGGAGTTATGACAACTATTATTTGTTTGAGGAATGAGGAAACGTCGTGAGCCTGATTATATCAGGCTCAGGACATTTCCTGGAGATGGATTTCAAAAGTAGCAGAAGTAATGATGGATGAACTGTGCGAAAGATGATAAATAGGTAGCTAAAGAGAGATAGTAGATGATAAAAGGATGACTGACTACTGAGACGATAGGGCAAGAGCTTACATATCTGCTTCTATTCAATTTTAGAATAAATATGGTTTATTTACTTAACCAATTCCATTTTAAAATTAATTTAATGACTATAATGTTGTTAAGACAGCTAAATGAGTGGTAATTTTCTTGCTAGAGGGACTAGCAAGAAAATTACATAGTTGTGCATTTTAGTTTCGTTCACTGAGTAGGATTTGCCATAGATGGAGGCATTAGGAAATGTTAAATTTTGATGTTAGGTCGAGAAGACAAGTATCTCAATGTTTCTATGTTTTAAATAGAGTAACCATCATAGTGGGTACCTAAGTTTGAATTTATTGAATTAATAAAAATCCTAGGTGCTAATCTCAATAAGCAAAATAATTAATTACAGTACCTACAATGATTGCATAAAAGCGAAAAACCACTAAAACAAATGTGGTTAAACAGAAGTACCTATGCCAATAATGATAATTCTAAATAGGTACCTACTTGGGTATTTTAGTCAATCAATTTTCTTAAATACAGTAATTTAGAAACAATAACATAAATACTTTGTTAAATTATAAAATGCAGTACTTTCCTCAATATAAAATTGCACTGGTGGGACAAACACACTGACTGAAAGGAAAATTATGGTTTTACCTAAATATGTCATTGCCGTTTCAGTTTGTTAACTTATCGTAATCCTGTAAAAAGTTAGTGTCAAACTATATTAATTGAATAATTTAGTTTTTGTCTACAGATGCCTGTTTTTTAAATTACTAATAAAACATTACTTGCTCTTCCATTTAACTTTAGAAATTGGCAGAATAGTCGACATTGGCTTTGCTTGCCATATTAATTATAGAATAGAAGTAGGAACCTAAGTTTATTTTGCAAATATGTATATATTTGCAAATTAAACTTGTATAAACGGGTATATTACCTACTTCTGCATATATCATGGCCTAACAGGCAGGAAAGTAAGATTTGCCTAAAATATCCTGCTTATCAGATATTTAGTGTTCATGAGTTAATGATACCCTTTATGGTGTGATGATTTAATGTGCAACTAAATTTTTCCTGATCGAACGAAACAGACCATTTCTAGCCTTTACATTTATTTAAAATGTTTAGTTATAGGATAAAGTAGTAATTTAGGTACTAAACTAAATAAAACCCATTAAATTGTTCCCAGTAGTGAACATTATAAAACAACTATACTCCATTTGATAACATTAGATATTTAAATTAGCCCATTTTACAGCCCGTTCAACCGACTTTGACATCTATTGCGTTGGTGATACAACAAATGGTAGCTGTAGTAAACAGTTAGTTTTGGTAACAGGTTTATGCTTTTTATGTCATCCTTATGTTTACGGGATAAAACTCAATATTGGTTGAATTGACTGTAAAAAGATTTGGAAACATGTCCAATGTTATTTCAAATGGAGTTTAGTAGTTTACAGCCTGCCAGCCTTCTACTGTTTGAGCTGATATTTAATTTTGTAGGAAATTTGACCATAGTTGCAAATCTTACTTTCCTGCCTGTTAGGTCATGACAATGCAGAAATACTAACTGTACAACTTTTTACTGTTTCTCACTTTATCACTGAGTAAGTACTATACCATAATTGCAAAATAAAAAACTTAGGTTTCTACTTCTATTCTATATTTAAATATGGCAAGCAAAGCCAATGTCAACTATTCTGCCAATGTCTTTGTGACAAACTGTGAAACAGAGAGGCCGTGCTCGCCCGGCAGGATGTCATGCATATTCTGGATCAAGGTATTGCACTCACATTGGGTTTTCAAATTCCATTTTGCATAGTTGTGTTTGTAGAGGCCTACCATGGTATGCAACCAGTTGAGCATTTTTGGCCTGAAGGTTGTTTGGTGATGAAAACAATACAGACAGGCCATTAATTTACAAATATGAAAACAAACAATTATGCATTTTTCACCATGTCTAAAATCTTTAAAGATACAATTTATGTTTCACATTAGGTAAAAGACATGGCCAGAATTTGTATGGAGCTGTGCCCTAACAAAAAATATCCATGTACATTGACATACAGTACGTCGTATTAAAGCTTAGAGGTATGGATTTACAATAGTTTAAGTTTTATGATCAGAAAAGAAGCGAGAGACACTATAAAAAAGATAACATCGTGATAAGATCAACGCAAGACTGCACCACAGACTAGATTGCACCAGTGCAGTGCGCGCTTAGAAACGTCAAAATGACTCAAACGTTCGGATACACACTCTGGAATATATTGTCGATGCTTTTAGCATTATGATGCTTGGCAGCTCAAAAAATGGTGTCTGCGATAATCTTAAAACCTTAACTTTTATTTTAGAGGTTATTTACCTTAGCAATACGTTCTTGCAGTTGTCGTTGTTTGATTTATATTTTAATCTGACCTTCAGGCGTACTTCAGAAACAGTGTTTGTCTTATGCGTGTATCCAGACGCAAATGCATTGCATAGTAACCGCACATAAACAATTAACACACATATTTTTTTGGAATTTTTGGTCGCCTTTTCTAGACAAATGTAATCTTTGCGGTTAATTTTTATTTATTTTACAAGTAATTTTCACATATTCATAATTACTGTACATTTATGTATTCTGATAGATTCGGAGGGCAGAATCTGGCCATGTCCTTTAAATATAAGTTTCTATGGATTTGTAGGTAAGTGATTTGCCTTTGATTAGTTTACACTGAGCTAAGATGGTCAACGGACCTAACCCAGCTGAGGCCAACAGAGAGTAGTATAGTGTGATCCCAGGGTTCCTACGGGATGGGTTTTTGGTATAAATTTAACTTTTTCTTAAATACAGTTGCCAGAATCACTACTTACTACAGTTTGAAGTTAGACAAGTTGTGGCTTTTTTATTAGGTAGAATTTAGATGGTAAAACTAACCTGTTTCCAAAGTTCGTCCTCCAAAACTCAGCAGCGTCGCTCTTCGTGATACGAAACTGGTCGCCGGCAAACGTGCCGTTCGGGAACATCGCCTTCAACTCACTCAACATGTGACTGAACACCAAACTAAGCTTCGTCAAGTTACGACGGTAATGAGAGTTCTCATCGAACATCTTCTCTTTACCTTCTTTAAACAACTTTATAGCCTGCTTACACTTTCTTATCAAATTAATTATAAATATGTTAAAATGTTCGTTGCTATTCAACGCCTGCATGTTGTCCTCGTACTTTGTGTATATCACACGCAAACGCTGATACGTATCCGGTAAAATGTCCAGGATAAACGGCGGACTGTTTTTCAAATTCATCTTGTGATGCTGACACAGTTTCACCACTTTATCCATCAATTTCCAAGTCTTATCCAATGTCCTTTTATCGGTCGCAAGTTTAGTGGGGCATACCGCATCCGAGAACGCCCCGTGCAACTTCGAAAATATCGAAGATATATTTTTCTGTTGTGATTTGTGACGAGAGGCCGCCATATTGAAGAGTCCGATGACATACAAATGAAAACAACGTTTTTTAACACGACACTAAACTCAAAACACATGCATCACTTAATTATAATGTTGTAAAGCGCGTGTCTTCTCATTATCACATAATCGAACCACATTTACGACACAAATAACACGCTATACAACGATCGCCCACTGACACATCGGCGACGCGTATGACAATTTGACAAATTCATGAATGAATGAACCGAGTGACAGAAAAGAAAATATAGGTTGGTTTGGAGGACGAGTTGGTGTTGCCATTTGAAATAATATTTTACCCCGAAGTAACGTTGTTTGGTTTTAGAGTTTGTTGTAAACAACTTGATGAAAAAAGAAATATTGCGAGATTTGTAACTCGATTACAGCCATTTCCTAACAGAGCCACTCCTGTGTGTATCTTCGTGTGTGTGTGTGAGTGTGTGTTAAGTCATTGACGGCATTGATCAGTCGAATACTAACATTCGATTCTTTGCTCTACACACATCCATTTAATCACTATAATTCATAAACGATAGCTTGATCTCTGCGACAGCTTTCAGTATCAATACAGTAACAATAGCGCTTGACAGGCTAACAATAACGTATACGTCAGTTTAACATATATCGCAGAAATCAAGCTAACTTTTACGAAGTATTATGATTGTATCATCGTTCATTTGAGCCGAACCAGTCCAGACTTTGTTCCAACTAGTTATTTTAATAAAATTGTGTTAACTAGGGCAAATGACAATTGGTATGTGAAAATAAGCATTGTTCATCATCAGCTTTATAATGTTCCCACTGTTGGGACAGGCATCCTCTCTGTGAGAGGGGTAATGGGTCTTAATCCATCACGTGGGACATGTAGGTTTCCTCACGATGTTATCCTTCACCATTATAAGTGCAGTGGTGATAAAATAATTTACACAAAGTAAGGCGCACCTGGGTTCGAATTCACGACCTACGACACGTCAGTTGGAGCCGTTACCACTGGGCAAGCACAGCAAGCATCTTTGTGTCGATGGTACATTTAAAATTTATGGGCCCAATACTTTTTCATTAGCATGGTATGGTCATTAGAAGCGCATAGGTTGCTTTGACTGCAGCCTGCAGGTTTGGGGCCCAAAGAGTGAAAAAGTAGAAATGGCACTTAATCTGCGATACAGTTCCACTTCTTTACCGTCCATGTTTCGCCGAGGTGTACCTACTCCCACTTACAGATTAGCGTTACATCTACTTTCTTAATTTCACAGTCGTTTTAAAATCATTATGTAGTCTACGGGCGATTTAAAGAAGGAGAAGAATTTTGTAAGTGTTGTTACTTACTATGTAATACAATCAAGCAAATTTTCTATTACTAATGATTTTACTAATCGCATTATTTTTTATACAGTGAACTTCAGATCACTTTAACTTTAAATTGATATCAATTCTACCATTCCAATTCCAATGATAGCCATTTTATTCTAATTACGTCAATTATAATCGTCAGTATTCATACACGTTTTGCGATTTTACTATAATAATAGATACTGATCAACGGGACTGTTTAACATTATTTATGTTGAAGATACTGACCAATTTAGACTATAGCCTTCTCTTTTATCAGTGCCAAAAGTGATAATCCAAAATTAAATGTTCAGTCATAAACTGGGTCAATATTTTATACCCATAAATTAAATTTTCCGTTTTCGCAGATAATAATTTTGATCTGGCAATATCGCTGTTACAACGTTTTGTTACTACTAATAACTTTAATATTTTGCTTAAGATTTCGTTATTTATGTATCTTTTTCCATTAAATTTTCGTTACGTCATTATAACATTCAAGTTCAATCGTAGTCATAATTTTATTTGTTGTATAATAAAAGGCGTTAACTAAACGCTTTTAGCTGCCATCTTGTGATCAATTACTGAAACTTTGTGATAGTAGTTCTCTGGTTTTGTAGCAGGTGGCGATACTAGTTGTGAAGCGCAAATAGTTCCTTATAAATACACAGATGTCATTGAAACCAGTTTTTGTCAGAAACTTTTTTATTTCGACAGTATTTTTTAGCGACAATAGTATTGATGAAAAATAACGTCCATTAACACAAGGCATATATTTGACTGTGGTCACAAAAAGGAAGATCTAGTTATTTTATAAGTAAAATAGTTTATTCTTCTTCATCTTCTTCGTCAGTGGATTCAGTGGTGGTTGTGGTTCGTTTCTTGCTCTTCCTTTTGCGACTGTGTCTCTTGCCTTTCTTGCCGATCCTGAGCAAAAAATAAAACACTTAAAATTAAACATATATTTATAATCAGGGTCCTGTTATTGTTTGAGTGCGATTTTATGTAAACAATTTAGTAGGTTATACCTACTCAGTCGGTATAAATACCTATTCTGAGTAAGTATTTAACTTTTCATTCTTGCCACAAAAACTAGGTATTTATCCATTAGTAACCTCAGCAAAATTTTATAGAGGCAAATGATTGACTCTCTGTTCAAACACTACAGGGTTACAAATGTTCTTGTTTTTTTGCTCTTGAATCTAGTCTAGGGCCTGACCAACAAAGTCGACCGGTGACAGAGACAAAGACGACAATGGAGTGGGCTTACCCTTACTTTTTTTTCAAAATAGTCGCATATATTGATAAAACTCACCTTTATATTAAAATCAACAGGATTACAGGATACATCAGTGGGTACAATGAGGTAATATAGATTAAAAGTCAAGGTAGACTGCATTTCATGTGCCAACATGTAAACATAATAAATATCAAGAAGGAAAGGAAGGGGAATTAACAGAAGTCGAGGTATATTATCATTTTATCCAAATGACTTCCAATACAAGATATAGTTCTCCCACAAGTCACACCGACAAACCCTGTGCTTCTCGCATCCAGCGGAATCTCGGGGCCCTTACCTGGTAAACTATTGAAATAGTATAGATCTAAAAGAAAAAAAATGAAGACAGTGGTTATGAAGTAAGAGATCTAGAAAGTCCAAAAATTAACACTCAATAGACTTTCTTTTTTTTTTTTTATCTATAGGCTCGCGTTTGACCACTATCTCGCCTGATGTTAAGCGATGACGTGGTCTTCGGTGAAGCACGCTTGCCTAGAAGAAACCTATTCACTCTTGACTTAAAGACCCCAAGGTTGTAGCTATCAGGGAACAAAGACCCCGGAAGGGAATTCCACTCCTTAGCTGTACGCACAATGAAAGTATTAGCAAAACGCTTTGTGCGTATGGGAGGGATGTCCACCATGTACCGATGGCGCATGGCCGTACGTCTTGTCGTCCGATGATGGAAAGGGCTAGGCGGAATCAAATTGTGCAGTTCCGTCGCACACTCCCCGAAATGTAACCGATAAAAAACCGACAAGCTCGCAACTCGGCGTCGATGTTCGAGGCTCTGGAGCTTTGAGGCGACCAGTGCATCGTTGTCAATAAGCCTTTTGGCCCGTCTGTCGATCGACTCAAGTGCATCAAGCTGGTATTTGGCAGATCCATCCCAGAGGTGAGAGCAGTACTCCATGCATGACCGAACTTGCGCTTTATACAAGTTGAGCAGCTGTTCAGGCGTTAAGTACCGTCTCACCTTAGCAAGAATCCCCAACTTTTTTGCAGCTAACTGAGCTTTCGCCTCAATGAATGGACCGAAGTAAGGAGGACCGAGGGTTGATGTCAACGTAACACCGAGAAGTTCGAGATGGTCCGTTATCGGCACGGTTACACCACGGAAAGAGGGAGCCGGGTGGAATTGGCTCTTTTTAGCGGAAAAAAGACACGCCAGGGTCTTCGCAGCATTGAAACTGACCAAATTGGCATCACCCCATTCGGAGACCGCCTTCAAGGACAGGTTCAAGCGTTCAACCATGGCCTCCCGGAGAGACCGAATCTGAGGCCCAGTAGCCCGTGCGCTAGACACGTATCTCTCAGCAACAGTGCTGTCGCCTGCGTACCCAAAGGTGCCGGGTTTTAGCAAATCATTAATGTGCAGCAAGAATAATGTTGCCGAGAGCACTGACCCCTGAGGGACTCCGGCGTTGATATCTAACTGACCGGACGAGCAGCCGTCGATAACCACTCGGATGGAGCGATCCCTAAGGAAGTCCCCTATCCAATCACACAGACCACTAGGCAGACCGAAGGAAGGAAGCTTACCAATGAGGCTTTCGTGCCAGACCCTGTCGAAAGCCTTCGAGATGTCGAGGGAGACGGCTAGCGCTTCCCCGTGTCTCTCGATGGCCTCACTCCAGATGTGAATGGCATACGCTAGAAGGTCCCCAGTGGACGATATAGGCGTGTCAAGATCGGAGACAATTTAGGCGCACAGGTTTTAAGTACAATTGCTGGTATCCCGTCGGGGCCACTCGCTTTGTTCACATCGAGGCTACGCAGAACCCTACGGACGTCCTTTTGATGGATGCGGATGTCTGACATACTCGTCACGCATCCATCAGGAGAGGGAAGGGCTGCGCGCCATCAGAATTCAGATGCGAAGATTCCGCAAAAAGGGAGGCAAACAAGTTTGCCTTCTCCTCAGCGGAGTGGGCCAGTGACCCATCAGGTTTCAGCAGTGGTGGTAGTGAGGGGCGACAGAAATTTGATTCGACCGACTTAGCCAGGGACCAAAACGCTTTGCTACCCGCTGGATATGAAGCAAGTTTGTTCCCGATTCTGCTAATGTGGTCAAACCGTGATCTTCGCATCACCTTTTTGCAGGACTTGGCAGCCGTGTTGAAGGCTCTCTTCTTCTGACTCACTTCATTTGCCTTGCGCGATCGAGCGACGACCCATACCTGGTAGGCCTTGTGTTTAACCGCGTTGGCGTAGTGACACTCGGCTCCAAACCATGGTCGGTTGACGTTAGATATTGCTACGTCAGAGAATGGAATATAGTACTCCATCCCCCGACGCAACACATCAGTCACAGCGTCAGCGCATGACGATGGATCGTCCGAAGAGAAGCAAGTGGGCTGCCAAGGATAGCATGCGAAAAAAGATCGCATCCCATCCCAATCTGCTGACCTGTACCGCCATACCCGCCGGGTGCCTCTTAGGCTGGGATCGGACGGGGAGTAGACGGACACAGACTTCACCAGACAGTGGTCGGAACTACCCAACGGTGAAGATATCGACACTGAGTATCGGTCTGGATCTGTTGTCAGCAGAAGGTCCAAGCAATTGGCTGTGTGCGAATCAACATCTGGCACCCTCGTTGCCCCCTGGACCAGCTGGGTGAGATTTAACGCTAGCGCAAGTTTGCGCGTCTCTCGTCCAGCATGATCAGTGCACTGGTATGGGAAGAGCCACTCCTGGTGGTGGGCATTAAAGTCCCCCAGAAGCACTAATTGGGCGGAAGGGTACCGTTGCTGTGCCGCATCAGCCGCCTCACTGAGGAACTCTGTGAGCCTGGTTGTCTCCTGATCTCCGCTGTGCGAGCGGTAGACACAGGCGTAGATAATCTTATCCAGCCCTGTGTCCACCAGAGCCCACAGCACTGAGAACGTGGAGTCTTCAAAATTACGGAGACGCCGATAGCAAGTGTTGTCTCGGGCATACATGCATACACCCGCGCGTGGTTTGAAATTGTGCTCCAGGGTAAACCCTGGGTAAGATAAGTACGACACGTCAGACGGACTTCCTATCTGCGTCTCCGCAAGGAAAAACAGTGCTGGCTTTTCAGTGATGGTGGACTGAGGTGAGATTGGAGTGCAGACCTCTAATATTAGTGAGACTGAAGTAGGAAATGCTGCATTATTAAGAGTGCATGTTATAATGGCTACATTGCAGACTTTAGACTGAACCAGAATATCAGGGTCAAGAAAAACAGTAGGTTAACTATATTTTACTAACTACATTAATTTATTTACAAGACAATAATTAAACAGTCCAAAGATGTTAGTCACAAGAGATGTTCAAAAAATTACTGTTCATTCTCCGGGCAAGAAGTCTTTTCATAGGCATTGAATTTCAAAATAGAGCCTTTGATGCCCACAAGAACATTATCTGCTGAATCCATTGCAAAGGAATTCACTCCGGTTATGCCAAAGGATCCAAGTTTCCTCGCACTAGTGTTCTCAGGGTCAACTACGTATAAGTTACTATTCTCATCCATGGCGAATACTTCATCTGATCGACTGACGAAAACTCCTGTCATTTTATCACTGGGAAGCCCTTTGATCTTGATTGGAACTGTGGTTCCACTTTTCAGAATATAAGAAGTTTTTGTTGCAACGAAGTACAAGTTATTCCTTGGGTCTACAGTCAAACCATGTCCGTTGGGTATAGGCGTAAATGCTTCCTGCTTTTGGCCGTCGTTCGTGATCTTGTGGACTCGATTTTGTGGCCAAGTTGCTATATACATTGCACTGCCATCGCTGTTTACGGCGATATACATTACATCTTCACCTAAAGCTGTGTACAGTTCGATAGAGCTATCATCTTTGTACTTGTAGACACCGTTATCAGTAGCTAAATACACGATGTCGTTTAGGTTATCAACGCACGTCGACTGACCGAGTCCGGCAACTTTTATGATTTCGAATTCACCGCTCGGGTGCATTACTTGAAGACTCATCTTCATTTCGTCACTGATGAGAGTGAAGAAGACCTTCTCAGTCTTCCAGTGAATGCTCATGTCTGCTGGTATGCCTGTTACGTTCTTTTTTTCTTCTAAAGAGTAGTGGAAGTTGTTGAAATTGAGGAGGTTGGCGCAGAAAGTGGCCCTGGACTTCTGTTGCGCGAGTCCCTGTCTGGTCATCACTGGGCTTGCACTGATTGTTGTCACTATTGACAGGAGTATTATTAATTTCTCCATCTGAAATGGAATAAATCAATTTTAGCATCTTATCTTAACTTATGGAGGGGCCGAGAAATAACTCGGACACTTCGACTCATTGGGATCTATAGTGGTCAAAAAATCTTAGTCTGTACGGAGTCAATGGGTAACTGAAAATAAAAGTACGGCTAAGTAGGTACCTATTAGCTTGTAGTTAAAATGTTCGGTGTTAAACAGTCTTTACATTGAGAGTAAAACGAATAGCCGTCTCTCAAATCAATCTGCCTAGCCTTTTCCCAACTATATTGGGGTCGGCTTCCACTCTTACCAGATTCAGCTGAGTACCAGTGTTTCACATGGAGCGACTGCCTATCTGACCTCCACAACCCAGTAACTGGGTAACAAGATACCCCTTGGCATGACTGGTGTCAGAGTACGACGAATAGCCGTCTCTCAAATCAATCTGCCTAGCCTTTTCCCAACTATATTGGGGTCAGCTTCCAGTCTTACCAGATTCAGCTGAGTACCAGTGTTTCACATGGAGCGACTGCCTATTTGACCTCCACAACCCAGTAACTGGGTAACACGATTTAAAGGAAACGGGTATCGTGTACGACTGTCAAAGATCTTCAAATGACAGCCGGGACCAACGGGCTTAACGTGCTTTCCGAGACACGGAGGACCGACCATCCACGGACCGACAACGTCAAGCGTTGCTTAACCTTGATGATCGACCAGTGCGGCTGATTTAGCCACAAGCTCCACACGAATAGCATTTTTATAGATTTCATTATGCTAGCACAGATAATATAATATGCTAGTAACATTACACACAATAGTTAGTACGTTTTGTAGCTGTCGCAGTCTGTGCTATTATATTGAATACCGTAAGAAGTTGAATGAAATCAAGTGTATTACTTGATAACCTCACACGGCTCACACACAACACCGAGAGAGATCTACAGATTTACGAGTATTCTTCCATGGTGAAAATGAAAACATCTAATCATTAGTTAATTAAATTACTAGAATTGTTTTTGTTTATGATAAAGAGACTTGTTTACTTAATGATAAAGTATCAAGGAAAATCTGGCAAATAACACAATTTCTAAGAAATATTATTGCTTGCTGTTTTGTTTTCCTTTCAAATGAAGGGATTTTTCCAAGTTTTTCAGTAAAGACTTTAATGCCAAAAAAAAGTTAACTAAAAAAAATCAAAAACCCGACTGCTTAGAAAGCGCTGCTTTTTTCTTGTTTACGTCTTTTTAGTTCGCTTTTTAAGCAGTCGGGTTTTTGTTTTTTTTAATTATTTTTTTATATAAAACTCTATAGTTATTTTTTTTAGAATTAGGTACATTTAAACATATAAGTGTTATATATTTTAGAAATCACCTCTTAAAAGAAAAGAAAGATTTTTTATTTTACCCCTACAGAATGGCGCCCTAAATCCGCCATTTCTTTCTTTTCCAATTTTAATGTAGCCAGTGACACTCGCAGGTTTAAGACGAATCGATCGACGTAAGAATCATCAAAATCGGCCAACGCGTTTGGTCTCTAGAACGCCACATAGGAACAAACATACATACATACATAGACTGATAAACACATTACCCTCATTTGGCAGTCGGGTAATAAACCGGGTTCATATACTTACTAAAGCATACTCCCTAGTAACGGCTAGGTTAAAAGGTTTGAATAAAAATACAATTGCTATTATTGGTACATGTGCATTATTTGTGAAACATGTTTTTCTCGTGTGACTAATAATTTTGTTTAATAAACAACACGATGTTTTTTCGCATACACACTACTTTTGCATAGGTACTCCAAAACGACTTGGATGTTTAAAATATTTTTACACAGAAAAATTTATGGTTAGAATTTCTTCTTAAAGGATATGACGTAATTCAAAAAATATTTTGCATACAAAACTGTCCAAAAGGAGGTCCAATATTGATATTTTGGCCCCCAACGGGCGTACGGCCAGTACCGCGTTAACATTGGGATATGTTGTATGCGCCTTAAATGCTATGCAATGCAATCTCTTTCTATCTCACTGTTTGTCTCAATTCTTTTTATTATTTACTAGCTGTGCCCGCGGCTTCGCTCCCGTCATCTGCCTGCCAACCCTACCATACTTACCAGCCTGCCTGCCTACTCCACATACTCAAAAAAACTTTTTCAAAAAAATACTACCGACTTCCAAATAAAACTACAAAGTTAAAAATAACTTTATTTTTGGAAGTCGGTGTCTTTCGTAGGTACCAATTTATTGCGTTATGGACACCGACTTCCAGAAATAAAGTTATTTTTAACTTTGTAGTTTTATTTGGAAGTCGGTAGTATTTGTTTTGTAAAAAGTTTTTTTATTTTTCACTTTTTAGTTGTACCTACCTAATAGGCAAGTTGTTTAGTAAGTTACCTACTCGTATAACGCCAGAATATATTACCCAAATATCATGAAACTTGAACATAACCGGTGAAATGAGAGATCTGCGTACCCCTTAAGAGCGTACTGGCGTGATGTTATGTTATGAAATGGTATAAACAAGAAACAGACATACGATTGCAGCAATCCCGAGAGATTTGCCGTTATTTATTGAAGAGTTCTGTTGTATATCTTCGAATTGCTTCGTCAGTCCAATTTCGGAACATACTCTTTCAAACAAAAAAAATAAAAAAACATACATAATGTCGAATACAGAACCTCCTCTTTTTTGGGTACTCGGCTAAAATACATACATACTACATACCAATTTTTTTTTCTAGGGTCATTCTTTCGCGTAAAATCTTAACACCGCGATTCAGAAAATGACTTTAAATGCACAACGCCATCTATCGAATAGCGAGTTCAACTGTCCGCGTAACTGAATTGCGTGAGCTGTGATAATTTTACTTCTTGAACACTTTAAATTCATCTAACTTTTGATAGAGAGTGAACCGATTGCGATGAAACAAAAACTAAGTAATTCTTAAAGATACGCACAATTTTTATGTATAAAAGTTATCTACATTGGTTTCGTACATTTCACGTGATGCGTGCACAAATAAACAGACAAACAGACCAAAATTCCAAAAATGCTAGAAATGGGTTCTGTTGGTTATCCTTTAACACCCTGGCTATTTTTTTTGGATTTTTTTTCGATGTACAAAAAATATTTTTCTACAGATTTATTATATGTATTGATTGATGATATTGATTAAAACAATGATATTGTTTTAATTGCTGACGAAAAATTTTAATTGAATTTCGCAGAAAGGATATTGTATCTATAAAGTCGCGGAGAACTCCTGGATTAACGACGCACGGAAAGTAGGCTTATGTCCAGCAGTGGACGTCTTTCGGCTGATATGATTATGATGATGATACTCAGCAGTGGGTGATTTTGGCCAGATGTGAAGATTTAGTTGACTGCTTTTACAAGAAGAACAGTAGCTTAACATATATTTCAGTACGTCTTCTACAAAGATGTTTGTAAGTTTAGATGTAGGAGGTAATCTCCGAAATTACTCGTCGGATTTAAAAAAAACCTTCACTGATGGAAAGCTTGAATCACCGAGGGTCAACTCTTAGAGCATTTAAGACGACGACTAACGTTAACGACCTTGAGGGAACAAAACGCGCACTCGTTTCACACCCGCGCGACCCAAAATTTTGTAGTTTTTTGTACTTTCATGACTTTAAAAAAAAAACCTCAGATCAAAATGTAGATATTTAAATTGACTTTGAGATGGTGTCGATTACATTAAAATACGCCCAGCGGTTTTGGTGTCGTGTTTTTGTCCGTTTTAGACATAACTTTACAAATTAATTACACTATGTTATACGAATAAAACTCAAAAATGTTCTTATATCAAATTATTAAGAAATTGGTCTAATCTAACATATATTTTTTCCAAAAAATTACGACAAGCCGTTCAGACGTGATTCTCATTTTTAAATCAGCTACCCAAGGGAATCGGCGCCTGCGGGTCCTAGCCTTGGGAAAAAGCAAATTTTTCAGCAATGTCATATCCAAAAGTTTTACTGCTATGTAGCTGAACGTGTAACCATTCATACTCGTAAGGTAGGTAAACCCGAGATAGAGCCATATCTACAATTTCAATTATATACGCTGTTAATTTTCTCGGTAGAGGCTTACGCGGTGAAAATTTAACGCTTGACTGTTTCCATAATGTTTTCTCTACCTTCCCTTTCCAAGTTTACGTATCAAGATTTCATTTTATTTTAATAGACTTTTTTTGCAATGTTTGCAGATCAGTGGAAATTGGCACGAGAGAAAAGAGGCTTATGGCTAGCAAGTTTGAGAATATAAAATGGATCAAGATGGCAACCAGTCGGTTTTCTTTCAAATTGAAGGCACGTGAGCACATTCGCAAGAAGTTTGCAGAATCATCACAAAATTGATTTGTTGGTTTCGGATTCTCTATAACATTGTCTATATGTATGTATGTATCTAAGTATATATTTATTATACTTTTTTAGGGTTCCGTACCCAAAGGGTAAAAACGGGACCCTATTACTGAGACTCCGCGATCCGTCTGTCTGTCTGTCTGTCTGTCCGTCTGTCACCAGGATGTATCTCATGAAACTTGATAGCTAGACAGTTGAAATTTTCACAAGTGATGTATTTCTGTTGCCGCTATAACAATAAATACTAAAAACAGAATAAAATAAATATTAAAGTGGGGCTCCCATACAACAAACGTGATTTTTTGGCCGTTTTTTGCGATAATGGTACGGAACCCTTCGTGCGCGAGTCCGACAAGCACTTGGCCGGTTTTTTATACACATATTTGTTTTCTTTGTTCATCCTATCACTTAGTTGCACCTTGTTTTATCTCTGCACCACCCTAAGGTCGACTGGTTGAAAATGTCTTAGGCATAGGCAGGCAATATGGTATCCCTTGGCAAGACATTTCTGATTTTACGGTTTCGCACCACACCGTAACGACAGTCTATGATTTAAAAATTACTGGAGATTATCGTCACAAACACACAAAATTCACACTCAATCAATGTAGAAAAAATTCTTATCCACTCAATATAAAACAGAAAACCATTACCTTTCTTCCACAATATATTCCTACAGTACACAACACAGTTTCACGACACCGGCTCACACATCTCCAAGCGTACTGACTATGACTACTCAATTATCGGTAACTTTATATATAAGCATCGTATTATCATTCTTACTGTATCAACGTTTATAGTAGAACAATAACAATATGTTTAAACAATAATAAACGACATATTTCTCCGATTATGCTTGTGATTGCTCAATCTTACTAGGAAGTGTGTACGTTGGTAAGTATTTCATTCTGGTTATTGTCTTCGTGGACTGTGTCTTGAATTTTTGCTTTTAAAGTATTATTCGTGTCGTCTAACGCATTAAGATTATCAGTTAAGTTGTAGATTAGAATAATTATTTAATTTAAACTAATAATAGAGGTAAAGTAAGTGTTTGTTTGTCGCAAGTTATCTCTGGTATCTGGCTCTGTTATCGGCAATTCTTAAGAGGAAATATGGGCAGAGAACGCCGACTGAATTTCCTTAGTAAAAAGTAATAACTCGAGGTTTGGCTCTCGTCTCTTTCCTGCTCCAATATTGGATCAATTTAAAAGATATGCCGCACTGCTACCACATCGACCGGTCATGTGCGTTTCGCATCCGGCGAACTCCCACCACCCTCACCGGGTCATCTGTCCACCTGGTGGCAGAACTTTCAACGCAGCATCTTCCGGTTCGCAGTCACCACTTCAGAACTTTTCGGCCTCATCGACCAACCATTCTGCGAGCAATGTGCCCTGCCCATTGCCACAAACAAAAGAAAAGAACTATAGCATCATAAAATTTGCTGTAAAAAATTTCCATCTCTCAATTTCCAAACCTATCGATTAAGAAAATAACTTTAATGACAATGTTGGTATTGACGTTAACTCGAGTGATAAATGGATAGGAGCCCCTCACGGATCGCGCGGAGGACGGTAGCTTTAATCATGTATTTGTCAGGTAAGCCCGCTTTCATCAGTATGAAGCCAATAATTTTGGGAAATTAGAAATAACAGAGGCTGACTCATGCGAATTTATTACAGACACAATAGAAAAACAATTAAACGGACGCATTATGAAAACCTTCATAAAATTAACATTCCTAAGCTCAACAGTTTTTTAAAGTTTTTGTTAATTCCAAACTAATATTATTTTTCACAAAAAGGCGTAGAACAAGGAACTCGCGTAATCTATGATGGTATTGTATAAAAAAGAAAACGCATTCAAATGTTTGTTTAAATTAAGAACTTATTATAGAACACGAACTTATAACTTCGCGCGCGGTTGAGGGGGTTTAGGTTTGTGCAGATATATTGTCTCTGTCAAGCTTAAAAAAACCTGGTTTAAGAAGTAAAGGCACGTCTGCCTCAGATAGGTCTTCAGTTCGTGATTTTTATTGATCAAAGTGCATAAGCAAGTAAAGAAAGACAGTTACCGCAATCCTAGCACAAGCAACTGAAGGAACACGGGTGGGTTTTATTCAGTAAAATCAGTCTGACACGCCCTCCCGCTTCAACCATAGCGGGAGAAGTCATTGAGTATTTCTCAACATAACAAAAAAAAAACGGCCAAGTGAGAGTTGGACTCGCGCATGAAGGGTTCCGTACCATAATCGCAAAAAACTGCAAAAAAATTATGTTTGTTGTATGAGAGCCCCACTTAAATATTTATTTTATTCTGTTTTTAGTATTTGTTGTTATATCGGCAACAGAAATACATCATCTGTGAAAATTTCAACTGTCTAGCTGTCACGGTTCATGAGATACAGCCTGGTGACAGACGGACAGACAGACAGACAGACCGGCAGACAGACGGACAGACAGATCGTGGATTCTTAGTAATAGGGTCCCGTTTTTACCCTTTGGGTACGGAACCCTAAAGAAGGTGATTTCTTGATGTAAATAGATGGATCCTTAGTTGAATAATACATTACACCAAAAATTATTGTTAAACAGCTCTTAAACAGTATTGCTATTCTGTGGGTCGACGGTTCAAGCTTTGGATGGACGAAAGGGATCTTAATCAAAATGTAGTATACTCTAGTCAATGGTATACTGCTAATAAACCTCTTCGAAAAGGAGCATTGTAGCTAATAACTGAAATTTAAAGTAGGTACGTGTTTAGTCCCACGGGAGTTCCACACAGAACTTCTTATCACAAAATAATCTGAAATCCATTTCATTACCTAGCTATCTCTAAATTCCCATTTAAATCTCACTTAAAATTAAATAACCCATCAAAATAAACCGAATTGTATCCATCGTTCTCCATATTTTTCATGTGACAAAAACTTATAACACTTCTTAAAGAAAAATGTCGCCCCATTCATTTCATGCTTACATCGCGCATAAACTGCTCTTTTCATCATCTAAGTACGGTTTAGAAGACATCATTTTTCATCAGTTCATGTCATGGCAGGTAATGAATGGAACTCGATTCATATGTCACTGCAGCTCGAGGAAAAATCAAGTCTATGTCTTTTACGGTAAGGTTGAAATCGTGTAGCAAAGTGGCTGTCTATAGTACAGGAGATAGTATACTTTGAACTATAGTTGTAGTAGTTGAAGTGTGGTTTTAAGGCAATCTTGAAGGTTGGATAGGTCTAATAAGATTGGTTTTCTATGTCCTAAAGTTGACCTTCCAAATTTCTTAAGTCTATATTGAATTCTAGACAGTTGCTAAGCTTTTTGTGTTGTCATGTAAGTCCTTTAGTAAATATTGCCTTTTGATATTGTAGCGGGCTTTGTAATGAAAGAAAAACGCAATACTTTTATTTCCAAACTTTTAATAATACACGAGAAAGATCATGACAAGCTAAAAGGATAAGACAGTACAATTGTTGGAGATTAGATACGATAGCCTAAGTAGTGTTGGATTTACTCTTTAGGTAACAAGAAATATCGATTTAATAGTACTGATTGCCCTAATAGACCAGGGTCTATAATTTTTGAAACAAAAATAAATATTAGTAGGATGAAACCCATTGGAAAAGGAAGAGAAGATAACAAAATGAAAGCAAATAGTACATTACTGCAGAATCCAGTAAGTAAGCCTTCCTGGCCAAGTATGAGTTAACCGGTTATATACGAGGCCAGGATGGCTTTCTTACTGGTTGAGGCTTGTATACTGCTTTTCTCAAAAATGAATGAAAGTTTAACAACAAATTCGTTTAATTAATATTGAAGGTTACATTCATATTAGGGCAATTAATGATAGATATTGTGATCGATTTACCGGGGGCATTTATATTTGTTTGTTGTACGTCTTGATTAACGGACTCCAAAATAGTTACTCCAACTGTGTCTGGCTGGTACTATGTTTTTTTTTCTAAGCAGATCTGAAGAGGATGACCTACTGTCTAAAGATGGGTGTTTTCGGATTTTTTGCACAAACGGTTATGTAATCGATATACAGTTTTTATATCGATATCGAAAACGGTTTTCAGATATCGATCATTTAGTACAGTTTGCATAAGTTAAAATGTTATTTAGATGAGCAAACTAACAACGAACGCGAAATAATACTTAGAAAGAGAGGTAGATGGTTCCTATCGTTTGTGAAGTTTGCGTTTTGTTCGTAGTTCGTACGTTTCCGCAATGTTACGGTTTTTAGTTTTGACTTATTCGTTCTCGCACGCTTGTAAGGTTTTTATTATATACAATTTTGTAATATCTGTTATTTTGATATAGATATCGATATGATATGATATCTATCACATATCCGATATAAGTTACGTTTTGATATATCGGGCCAATCCCTACTACTATCCAGTAAGTAAATTATATATGTACTTACTTACTGGACAGTAGGAGATTCCAAATTTAAAATCTCACTTCTTACTGGACAGTTGTGAATAAGTCTCCGGTAGAGTTCACTTTCTGGATACTTTTTAGAGATGTTATGACAACATTACATACCATTTTTGAGGAAAATAATTTACGGGTGATCTGAGGTCGGGAAGTGGATGGGGGTGACCAATTCGGGAACATACATTCAAACAAAAAAATAGAATTTTCAAAATTAGTCTACATTTGACGAAGAAATCGTTGAAAATACACAAAAAACACATACATATAGTCGAACATAGAACGCTCCTCCTATACCTATCTTCCTATTTGGAAAGTAGGTTAAAAACGGGCTATTCTGTCAAAGGCATATTATGAATTTGTATTATGTTGTGTTCATCAATTGTGAACCGATTTTGAAAATTATATTTTTTTGTTTGAAAGAGTATGTTCCCGAATTGGTCCTATTTAAATTTGGCAAAGATCTGATACTCGTAAAGAACTTCGGAGATATACAACAGAACTCTTCACTAAACAACAACAAATCTCACGGGATTGCTGCAATCGCATGTCTGTTTATTGTTTACGCCATTTTCTAACATAACATCACGCCGCGCCGGTACGCTCTAAAGAGATACGCAGATGTGTACAGTTCACTCGGTTATGTTATTTAGGTAATTTATTTTGGCTTCATATAGAACTTGCAAATTATGTACGAGAACTAAAAAGTAAATAATAAAATCTATTTATTTATATAATATTTTACAAAAGGTACCTAATAAGATGTTAGCTAAAGATTAGTAGCAACTTTGCAAGCAGTCTATACATATGGGACAGAAGACTTTTGTACATAAGTTTGAAAGAGCAAAAACTGGAAGACGGCTTTGACTTCACTTGTAAAGTTTAGTCGACAATGCCTGGTGATAAAACAGCTTCATAACTGTTGTATACTGTTGACATGTTAAAAAGCTCGTAAGTCGTATTCGTTGCCAGATTTTGCCATCGATGCAAAATGATGATGCTGACGATTTATTCATGGTAGTTGTCGACAAAAAGTCATGTAAAAAAGTCAGAGTCTAAGCCATTTCATTACATTAAATTCGGTGCAAAAGATGGTATAAATAAGTTATTAGCACAATGTCACATTTCGCCATAAGTTGGCATATATGCAATTATTAAGATGTGAGTTAAGGTGCTTACAATAAACAGATCTCTAATAATCTTATAACACATTTTTTTATTAGGTATTTAACCTGTTAAGTTTAATAAACTCTTCAAAACATTTAGTTTACTTACTATAGTAGACTATGAAATTATATAGTTAACTAGCTGACCCGGCAAACTTTGTTTTGCCATAAAAACTCCAAACATTCACCTACCCTACACCTACCCTACACCTACCCTACACCTACCCTACACCTACCCTACACCTACCCTACACCTACCCTACACCTACCCTACACCTACCCTACACCTACCCTACACCTACCCTACACCTACCCTACACCTACCCTACACCTACCCTACACCTACCCTACACCTACCCTACACCTACCCTACACCTACCCTACACCTACCCTACACCTACCCTACACCTACCCTACACCTACCCTACACCTACCCTACACCTACCCTGCACCTACCCTACACCTACCCTACACCTACCCTACACCTACCCTACACCTACCCTACACCTACCCTACACCTACCCTACACCTACCCTACACCTACCCTACACCTACCCTACACCTACCCTACACCTACCCTACATCTACCCTACACCTACCCTACACCTACCCTACACCTACCCTACACCTACCCTACACCTACCCTACACCTACCCTACACCTACCCTACACCTACCCTACACCTACCCTACACCTACCCTACACCTACCCTACACCTACCCTACACCTACCCTACACCTACCCTACACCTACCCTACACCTACCCTACACCTACCCTACACCTACCCTACACCTACCCTACACCTACCCTACACCTACCCTACACCTACCCTACACCTACCCTACACCTACCCTACACCTACCCTACACCTACCCTACACCTACCCTACACCTACCCTACACCTACCCTACACCTACCCTACACCTACCCTACACCTACCCTACACCTACCCTACACCTACCCTACACCTACCCTACACCTACCCTACACCTACCCTACACCTACCCTACACCTACCCTACACCTACCCTACACCTACCCTACACCTACCCTACACCTACCCTACACCTACCCTACACCTACCCTACACCTACCCTACACCTACCCTACACCTACCCTACACCTACCCTACACCTACCCTACACCTACCCTACACCTACCCTACACCTACCCTACACCTACCCTACACCTACCCTACACCTACCCTACACCTACCCTACACCTACCCTACACCTACCCTACACCTACCCTACACCTACCCTACACCTACCCTACACCTACCCTACACCTACCCTACACCTACCCTACACCTACCCTACACCTACCCTACACCTACCCTACACCTACCCTACACCTACCCTACACCTACCCTACACCTACCCTACACCTACCCTACACCTACCCTACACCTACCCTACACCTACCCTACACCTACCCTACACCTACCCTACACCTACCCTACACCTACCCTACACCTACCCTACACCTACCCTACACCTACCCTACACCTACCCTACACCTACCCTACACCTACCCTACACCTACCCTACACCTACCCTACACCTACCCTACACCTACCCTACACCTACCCTACACCTACCCTACACCTACCCTACACCTACCCTACACCTACCCTACACCTACCCTACACCTACCCTACACCTACCCTACACCTACCCTACACCTACCCTACACCTACCCTACACCTACCCTACACCTACCCTACACCTACCCTACACCTACCCTACACCTACCCTACACCTACCCTACACCTACCCTACACCTACCCTACACCTACCCTACACCTACCCTACACCTACCCTACACCTACCCTACACCTACCCTACACCTACCCTACACCTACCCTACACCTACCCTACACCTACCCTACACCTACCCTACACCTACCCTACACCTACCCTACACCTACCCTACACCTACCCTACACCTACCCTACACCTACCCTACACCTACCCTACACCTACCCTACACCTACCCTACACCTACCCTACACCTACCCTACACCTACCCTACACCTACCCTACCATATTTTTTTTTTTTTTTTGGGATGAAAAATAGATGTTGGCCGATTCTCATAGATACCGGATAAGCACAAAAAATTTGTAGACAGTTGAAATTTTCACAGATGATGTATTTCTATTACCGCTATAACAACAAATACTAAAAACAGAATAAAATTAATATTAAAGGGGGACTCCCATACAACAAACCGAGGCCGGCAATGATGTACGGAGCAGAATGTTGGCCAGTGAAAAAGACGCACGTACAAAAGCTACACACTGCCGAGATGAAGATGCTGAGGTGGTCTGGGGGTGTGACGAGACTGGATAAAGTAAGAAACGAGCATATCCGCGGTAGTTTTAAAGTCGCTCCTATATCGGAGAAACTAACCGAGAGCCGTCTCAGATGGTATGGTCACGTGATGCGAAGAGACGAGGAACACGTAGTGAAGAAAGCTTTGCAACTATCTGAACATAAGAGAGGTAGAGGACGACCTCCAGCTACGTGGTGGACTAGCATGACGAAACTCCTATTGGAGGAAAAGTTGCCCGACCCGACAACCCAGGACAGTGGGACAGTGCTAGGAAGAAGAAGAAGACTCCCATACAACAAACGTGATTTTTTTGCCGTTTTTTGCTCGATATTAATAACGGCAACAGGTAGACGCTTGAAATATTCACAGAATATTTAGTTGTATAGTAGTATATTCACTTCAAAAAATAATAATTATTAAATTTAAATAAAATAAATTAAGGGGGGCTCCCATACAACAAACGTGATTTTTTTGCCGTGTTTTGCGATAATGGTAAGGAACCATTCGTGCGCGAGTCCGACTTGCACTTGGCCAGTTTTTTTTTGAAATTCTTGACATGAATGCTAATAACAATAAGCTTTAAATTGCAAATTGTTGTTAAGAGTCAAGTGTCCCCCCACTCTGCCATATAAATGGTTGCTTTTGGATATGTGAAAAATTCACCACAGTAGTATAAATATAACGAAATTATAAGGAACGGTTTATCCTCCTACCCTCTTCTAACGTCCCTAGGGATAAGGCGTAAAATAAGAAGAAGGCGGAAACCACTAACAAATATATTTATTACCCAAAGCAATAGTCAAGCCGGAGGGGCAACAATGGTGGTATTCGGGCCGTTCTACATGTAGGTGCTGTATTCTATTTATCCCTCAGTGGTCCAGTACTGTCCTGAGTCAAGCCGCAGGTGGAAGCAGGCGCTCGGCGAGTAGTCTGGAGTAGGGCGTAGGTGGAGGTCGCTGGTGAGTCCAGCTGGCAGCGCCGCGGCGTGGCGTGGGCTTTACAAGTTTACGAGGAAATAGTCGACCAACTTATAAAATGTACTTGGAAAAGTAATGAAAATGTATGTTAGTTTTTAAGCTGACATGGTCACAATCATTGGAATTAATATTTGTTTCGGGATATTTACCATGTATATTTTGTTTAGGGTAGACAGATATGTCAGCTCGTAAATATCACCCACCCGCAAAGACGGTTGAAAGGCCTTCCTCTAGGTGGACCGATGACCTGGTTAAGGTTGCGGGAAGGCGCTGGATGCGAGACGCACGGAATCGGTCAATGTGGCGACGCCTGGGGGAGGCCTATGTCCAGCAGTGGACGTCTTTCGGCTGAAATGATGAAATATCCCGAAACAAATATTAATTCTAAAATGTATGTTGATGTATGGGGACAACGTATTCGAACGGCAAAGTTAATATTGTCCCTTCATTAGAGCAATGTTTCATGTATGAAATGGCATACTGTCAGCAAGATTTCGTGGTGGGTTTATTCTATCATATATCTAGGATCATAGAAATATGAGTCAATGTAATATAGACATATGAATCATATCGTCTTTGATAAAATATTTTTAAAATTTGTTGTTTTTCTCAGATAGGATCAAAGAAAAAGGAGTAGGACGGAGCAATACAAGACAAATAGCTCTGTCCCTTTTTCATTATCGCACTATGATAGTTTTAACACGTCATGATATACGGCCCTGGTCAGGTCTTGCCATATTTAATCTTGCTATAATGAATTGATACAAAATATGTCCATAGAATGATGTGATTTTACCTATTTGGTTTTGCTACTGTCATATTTTAAATTCTAAGGCAATTTATTATTGAGACGGTTTGATTGACTGAATAAAGTAAGTATCTACAACAAAATTTTACCGTAAGTTCACAAAATACTTAGTGGATGTGGAATTCTAAAATTATTGTTGGCAACAATGCTGTTCACACTGCCGAAGCAATAGTAGTAGACAACCGATTTGTCCTCCATTGCAACCAAATATAACAAAACATGGGATCAAAGAACTATGATAATGTAACACACAGATATGATTCTGGTCATATATTTAGGATAAGAGATAGGATCCTATGTATGTATGGTCCGGTTAGTTCCACTATGCCACGGGGTCTCATTGCTAAGTAAAAAATATTGGTTCAAATAAATCTCACTAGATGGCGCAACATGTAACATTTTCTGGAATTGAACATAAAAATTGTGTGTTCTTCTTTAATCAACTCTCCCAAGTACAAAATTATGGAAAATTGGGCACTTAATTCACTTTTCAACGGATCATTTAAAATTGATGCCAATAGATAGCGCATTTTGAAATTTCTGAGGCATTCCACTCGATTGTTAAAATTTGCATTGTAACACATTTTGGTGCGAAAAAAAACTGTAAAAACGTGCAAAAAATACTATGAAAGGAACCTTCACCTAAACCCCTTTACTTGCAAGTCGCTGCTAACACCATCTATTGCCGTGAAACGGGATCGAACGCGATTGATGTACTTACAAAAATAACAAGATTGATCAGATGAAAAACGCTAGTTACGTCGGCACGGTTTTTTGTATGGGATGAGGCATCTTTATGCTAGTATTATATTATCTGTGACTATGCTCTAGTCCCGCTATGCTCGACTCGAAAAATACCTACCAAAAAGTGCCACTATGTACGGAATCACATTCGCAGGTAGTGATGAAGAAAAGTTTTACAGAATATTATTTAAATTAACCATTTAAAAAGTAAATTAAGAAAACCAGCATGTAAATTTCGTTACTTTCGCGAAAAAAAGTTAATAAACGTTCCATTTTATCGTACTAACGCACACTCGCCTCGCCGCCACTCAACACGTCGCATCCATACATTTTAAAAACAAAGTTTCCATCTATTCCATAGAACTGTGAAAAATTAAACTTCTTGCCGTGAAAGAGAAACTTAACCTAAAAATTATTTCGAACTCTTAGTTCGAAATGTTTTTGATTGATTTCAATATTTCTCAGCTTCCTGAATCAGTTTAATTGAATTCAAACACTTTTCTATCCAACTGTACCTTCCATTGTTTACGTAGCATCGAAGAATTTCGTGCATAGCGAGACTTTTTACTAGGGATTTTTCGAGTCGAGCATAGCGGGACTAACCGGTATGGTCATAGACATGATAGTGGAATATCTCCCATAATCTTTTGGGATTGACCACGTGACAGCGCATGACAATCCTTATCGTAGCAAGGTGGTCTTCAGTAGTTTCTGCCTTCCCCAACGGCAAATAGGCTTGAGTTTACTTATGTATGTTAATCCCAATCATTTTGGACTTTTTGACAATTATTTTGTAATAACCCTCGACCGGACACGGGATTGAACGAGCCCAGGAGACCACCACGGAGACAAATGTGAGTAGTAGTTGTAAGTTGTGCCATTGTATCATTTTCCACCTGTCTGACAGGAATCGGTATCTCAAAGAACAAACCCTTAGTTTACCGCTGTCGCGTATCGCGGTTTCGCGGGTATAGACCTTGTAGGATCCAAGATTCGTAGCATTACTTATGGGACCCAATGTTGTCTCTTGGCTTGTGATCCGCAGGCCTGTATTCAACATTTGGAAAAAAGGCTAGGCAGATAGATAGACGGCAGAATTTCAATTTGGTTTATCAATACCCTCTGGTCCTCTAACAATTTAACCCCGCTGCAGGCAGGGATATACTTGGTTCGGACTTTATTTGCTCACGTTATGCTCGCAGATAATACGTGCAAGCACGATCAGGCAATTCTATAGAAAATTGTTATCATACGTTGATACCTAATACAAAACCTTTTTTTCCCAACCGTCAAGAAGAACAGTTTAATCATAGTCCTATGTCCAAATACCCACTTAGTTGGCAGACTGACAGTGAAAAATAATAACAATACAACATATTGCTAATCCTGTGTGGGCGGTCGAACTTAGCTTATTATAAACGACCTTGGTAACAGATAGGCTACGTATAGAATAGATGTATTGGGACACGGAACTTCATTAGACGGTGATTTTGTGATCTTATCACTTTCGAAATTATTATTTCATTGGCATATAATATAGAACCTGATATTAAAGTTACTTCATATACTTAGCTGTTAATGAATGAGAACAAAATTTTGTATCAAATTAAAGTTGATCTGGCATTTGCGAGTGACTTCACCTATGTAAAGGATGGAAACTACCACACGAGAACTTACTACAGGGATAAGAATTATCCTATTTCCTCATCTTGATCATGATCTACCCCCGTACCTAAGACAAAAATCACAGTACAACCGTTAAGGCCATCCCATCATTAAATCTACAGACTTTCACATTAAGGGTACACTAGTCGACGGCACGAACTATTTTGTGCGCGGGGTTAATATGCATTTTATATTAACCGACAACACGTGCGGAAGAGATAGATGCTGTGATGAGCAGTAGGAAGCTAGTTCGCGTACGAATACACACTTTTGCAAATTTGTAGCAAAATGGGTAATGATTTAGAACGAAACCGAGCGCGCGAAATTTTATAAACAGACCTTTGGCAGTCTAGATATCATGAAAAAACGACTGAGTCTATCTGTACAAAATAAAATTATTTGCATTGTTGAACTACTAATCTATCCCTGTATGGAGGCCGTTTTGCAATTTTCCGTCTTCTTATGGTATTGAAAAATGCGTTAAAATTAGTGTCGAAATGTGGAACTTTCGACGCTCATAACCTTCAAATATTTTCTTTTTTTACTTTTTTCCATACAGGGCTAGATAATGATGAGACAAATTGATATCACTTTTTATTTTGAACGTACATCGTCAACCAGTGGAATAATCCCTAGACTACGTTTGTATGGAAGAATTTTCGACTAGTGTAACCTTAATAAAATATATATACCTAACTACGAGTATAAT
The DNA here is from genome assembly GCA_948252205.1 of Orthosia incerta. Classification (NCBI taxonomy): domain Eukaryota; kingdom Metazoa; phylum Arthropoda; class Insecta; order Lepidoptera; family Noctuidae; genus Orthosia; species Orthosia incerta. Next base: position 9,721,519 of record OX411761.1, read on the forward strand.
ATACAATGTGTTTTTTTTTATATCCCATAACTGTAGGGTTCTAATCTAAAGTAAAAAAAATAACAATACAAAAAGTCCTAGAGTATGTGGTACAAAAATGCATACCTAGTTTCGAAGATATAAAAATTAATCTATTTCAAAATTATGCCTGATCTATCATTATCAAATCAAACAATGTGATGTCAACGTTATCTGCAAAGGAACAAATTGGCTAAAGAACCGTTATTAAAATCACATATGTGAATAATCGTATCTGTCCTACAGAAAACATTATTGAATTCATTCAATTTAATATCCCTGCACCAAACTCCGTTACAACTTGATTTCCTTCACACAAAACGAAACAAAATAGAAAATACTATTTGAATATTCCACAAGTTTAGATTAAATTTCACCATTGCAAGATTTGAATGGAAAAATATAAGTTTTATTTATTTGTCGGAGCCTTGGGGATTAAGGATGGGCAATGAAAAATATATCGATATAAATCGAATCAACAGAGAGGAGGCCTGATGATGATGAAATCGAATCGATATTTATACAGTGTGGCAATAAAACTGTATGCGTCTGTGCTATCTACTGTCAAACACTGTTATAGTTCTCGACAAACTTCTGGGCCGCCCCTGAAGTTGGCTTTCCGGATGCACGAGGCACGAAACGGTGCTGTTTTTTTACGAGATTTACTACTGCGCAGCCATTGTAGCCAACTTCAGGGCGGTCAAGAAGTTTGGCGAGAACTATACTTCGACTTATATGGTTTTCTTTTTTACTTTTGATCATATAAGGGTCAATAATTGGCCAGGCCAGGTAAATGAAGGATGATGTCTAAAGTCTGAGGGCATACCTAATAATTCCTGTGTGAAGTGGCAGTGCTTGACGGTTGATGCCGGCTGCCGCAAAAGACTGTATATGTCCAATGGATATAAATATTTCGATATTTAAACAAAGTACAGAAAATTGGATATAAACGTGACATTGAAAACTGAGCTACGTTTTAAACCAAACATATCCAATTCGAAACTTAAAAAGACATGCGAAAATACAAAGATTATTTTGTGATTATGATATCGATATATTTGAATTTCGATTTCTTCTGACCAAGCCTATGAGAGATTCAATTGCTTTGCGTAGAGCGCGGATTTGTTTCCGATGTAGAGGAAATGGGACCGTATTGGGATGTATTCGTCAACTTTTACAGCGCGGGGTAGTTTTCTAAAGACTGAAAGTTTGCTTGTATTTATTGTTCAAATATTGGTTCTAAGTTTTGCGAGTTGTCGATAAGTGTCTTGATGTTTATTGGAATAGTATTTTCACAGAATGTTTTTGTAATTCATTTTTCTTTTTTTTCAAATACGGGTGAGTACCAATGTGACTTTTACGTCTTTTACGATTCATATACTACGAGTACTTATATGGGGAGTGATATGAAGTTTCGAATGACGTTATTGCGGCGCACGTTATTTCGAAAAACTTTACGACTGGTACGCCAGTTCGAAAATACAATGAATCGAAAACCGCTATTTTGAATGACGTTATTGCGATGCACGCTATTTCGAAAAACTGTTAGACTGGTACGCTAATACGAAAGTTTTGGTATCGAAATCTACTGTTTCGAATAGCATATGCCAGTCTGAATGTGTCTGGTGATCGAGTCGAAATAGCGTGCGTCGCAGTAACGTCATTCGATATAGTGGTTTTCGATTTAATGTGTTTTCGAACTGGCGTACCAGTCGTAAAGTTTTTCGAAATAGCGTGCGTCGCAATAACGTCATTCGAAACTTCATATCACTCCCCTTATATGAATAGCAAAAGTCTAGGTTTCAGACTTACCAAGACAAAGACAAAGACAAAGATATTTTATTTCAAATAGGCCACCAAGCGGCACTTTTGAATACCTTAAGTGAAGTCCAAGACAAATAAAAAATATCTATATGCTCAGATTAGAGAACAGTAAATATGTTTCTATTTGAAATCAATAATTCAGTTGGTATCTAAACAGAGAATTTGAAGATAACAATGGATTGGATGAATGGATGGATTAAATGGATCTAATTCTACTTTGATCACAAGAGAACCAGGGTTACCGACATAGCCCGAAGAATTGCCAAACTTAAGTGGCAGTGGGCAGGGCACATTGCTCGCAGAACGGATGGCCGATGGGGCAGAAAGGTTCTGGAGTGACGACCGCGAACCGGAAGACGTTGCGTTGGAAGGCCTCCCACCAGGTGGATAGATGAACTGGTGAAGGTTGCGGGGATCCGCTGGTTGCGAGACGCACGGGACCGGTCAATGTGGCGAAGCTTGGGGGTGGCCTATGTCCAGCAGTGGACGTCTTTCGGCTGATATGGTATAGGCTGATTGGTTTTCACGAAAAGTAGAGTTTAGCGTGTTCTAAACTTCAAACGAGGTTGGGTAGGATTGATTTCAGATAAGTAACCCAAGCGTTTTTTCTACCAAGAGTCACTAGGTACAAAGTAGGGAGAGCAGTCACGTGGTGGCCCATTGGTAACGGCCGCTACTTACAAGTTGCAGGTCGTGGTTTCGAATCCAGGCAGGCACTTTACTTTGTGTAAATTATTTCATCACCACTGCTCTCAAAACGGTGAAGGAAAACATCTTGAAATACCTATATGCTCAGATTAGAGAACAGAAATATGTTTCTGTTCTCTAATCTAAACATAAAGGTTGAAGGAAGAATATTTTTTTTTATTTGTAATTTGTTTGCTCTTGACTCTAGTCTAGGTCATAGGTGACAGAGACAGAGTCTACGATGGAGTGAGCTTACCCAGAAGAAGCCTGTTCACTCTAACTTTGAAGAGATTCGGGTTGAATGCGTTCGGAAACACAGACGCAGGTAGTGAGATCCATTCATTCGCTGTGCACATTATAAAGGATGATTTTTACACGATTTTTAATTTGTCTTGGACATCACTTATGGTAAGTCTTAAATAGCCAATCAACCTTGAGCATGCATGTTGATCAATGCTCATGCCTGGTCTGTACAAGAATGGGATAATAATTGGCTGTTATTGTTCCACAATTTTTGCAAATGAAATCTTGACCACAAGTGTCATGCACTTAAGTTTAAAGTGCCTGCTTTCTGTCAAATAGAAGCAAGGAGTTTTCTAAAATATGCTTGTTCATGAAGAGTTAAACCAATATGAACACAAATATAAGTGTATTTTGTCCAAATACGGTGTTTCTCAAGATGCTTCAAATGTACTGGAAGCTCTCAAATATTTGCTAAAACATTTAACGTTAAAAACTATGTTGTTTGAAAATATTTGTGCATGCTTGAAAAATATGTCAACATTTTAGAGGAAACCGGTAAGATCATGAGGATCAAGACCAGCATGTCCCAGAATCAAAAATGTTAAAATATGTCAACATACAATACATACATACATCCACCAACCCGCAATGGGCCCATTGGTGGATTAAGGGTACACTAGTCGACGGCACGAACTATTTTGTGCGCGGGGTTAAAATGCATTTTATATCAACCGACAACACGTGCGGAAGAGATTGATGCTGTGATGAGCAGAAAGAAGCTAGTTCGCGTATGAATACCTAGTTTTGCAGTTTTGTAGCGAAATGGATGATGATTTAGGATGAAAACGAGCGCGCGAAATTTTATAAACAGATCTTTGGGAATATGGATATCATGAAAAAACGACTAAATGTATCTGTTCAAAATAAAATTATTTGCATTTTTGAACTACTAATCTATCCCTGTATGGAGGCCGTTTTGCAATTTTTTATGGTATTTATTTACGCCCAAAAATGCGTTAAAATTAGTGTCGAAATGTGGCACTTTCGACGCTCATAACTTTCAAATATTTTCTTTTTTTACTTTTTTGCTTCCATAGAGGGCTAGATAATGATGAGACAAATTGATATCACTTTAATTTTTAACGTACATCGTCAAATAATCCCTAGACTACGTTTGTATGGAAGAATTTTCGACTAGTGTAACCTTAAGGCCTAATCTCTCTCACAGAGATAATGATACATATGCTGATGCTATGTTACCTTCTGAAATATGCGAGGAATGTTAAATACATATCTTCCAATATTCCATCTTTATCTTTTCTTCCTATACTACCCTATTCACTGGAGCAAAAAATAAATGGTAAACAAACCATAACAAAAAGATTTTTATAGTGTCTTCTTTGCTGTAACTAAAATGATAAATAAAAAAATATCATGACTAAGATGTTTATATCATACAACGATGCACGAATATGTCAAACATTTAAACTGTTATTTTTTTAGCTGTATTTTACAACAATATCAATATTTTTAATCTATAAACAAAAAAAAATTATTATTTAAACAAAAAAACCCGCCGATATTAAAAAGCATCTCGGATGCCTGGCGGTCGGAAATATTGTGATAATGAAACTACAAATGTAACCGTATGTAACTGTTTTGCTTTGTAAGGTTGTATTTTTTTCAATTTGTCGGATTAAAACCGTTTGACGTTTGTATTTTTACCTTTTATTTTTTGCGTCAGCGTATAGAGTAGACATCTCATCATTCCAAATATTATTCATTCGGCTCTCATTTAATACAAGCTTTTATTTAAAAGTTTGTATCCTCCAAACGCCTAGTTGACACTTCGCGTGACCCAAGGGCTGACTTTTACCTTGGTCAGAGATTAAGCATTGCCATACAACGTGGCAATGCTGCCAGCCTTTTGGGTACATTACCAGTGGACAACGATGTGGACGAGTTTTTTGACGCCATATTTTAGTTATGTATATTTTTAGGTTTAGGTAGTGAGTAGTTTTTGGTTTAAATGTATATATTTGTGGTCTTAGTTAATTAAGTATTTTATACATGGTATATAATTGTATCTATGTAAATAAAATTGCCAAGAAAGTCTAGGATTTTTTTTAAAAGCTTTTATTTAACTTGCAATGTTTGTATGTAAGTGTGTTGAGTAGAATACGGAATTTTGACACACAAAATATCGATAGATGCTAATACGATGCTAAAAAATTGCGATGCACGTTACTGCGAAAGATTTTAACTCTGATACTACTTGACTTGTTCGGGTCAAATATTGAAACTGAATTTTAAAGGAGTTATCCTCCAACGATTAAGATGACATTTTGCGTACACGTTTAGTTATTTTTTGTGCACTGCCATGTTATGGGTATCAAATGAAAAGATTTGCTGAGAAGGATACGAAAAAGCTTGCTTAAAAAAAAAAGAATGAATTTATTTTGTCTTTTAAGTGCGTGAAGGTTACGCATATTTTGAAACAAAACCCACTGGACATTCAATCTGCCTAGCATTTTCCCAAGTATCGACAGCTTCCAATGCTGGATCCAGCAGAATATCAGTGTTTTACATCAAGCAATTGCCAGTCTGACATCTACAACCCAATAACTGAGTAACATAATAACTCTTGGTAAGATTGGTTTCAGATTTGCTTCCTTCTGACTACCTGTAACAACTTTCCAATATCTGGAAATGACAGCCAGAACGGTGGTAATATTGGCCAGGACCAATATCTTAGCGTGCTTTTTGAGGCACAGAGGAGTCTCGAATGCAAATGGATGGTCTATTATCTACAAATCAATATCGGCAAACGTTGCTTAAGGTTGTTGATGGCAAGAACTATTGTGTGCGGGGGCTTAAAATGCATGCTATCTCATCCGACAACACGTGCGAAAGAGATAGATGCTGTGATGAGCAGAAAGAAGCTAGTTCGCGTACGAATACCCAGTTTTGCAAATTTGAAGCGAAATGGATGATGATTTAGGATGAAAACGAGCGCTTGAAATTTTATAAACAGATATAGGGAATATGGATATCATGAAAAAACGACTAAATTTATCTGTTCAAAATAAAATTATTTGCATTTTTGAACTACTAATCTATCCCTGTATGGTGAATGTTTTGCAATTTCCCTTCTTTTATTTCCGCCCAAAGATGCGTTAAAATTAGTGTTGAAATATGGAATTTTCGACGCTCATAACTTTCAAACATATTTTTCTTTACTATTTTGTTTCCATACAGGGCTAGATAATGATAAGACAAATTGATATAATTTTTTATTTTAAACGTACTCCGTCAAACAGTAGAGTAATCGCCATACTACGTTTGTATGGAAGAATGATCGACTAGGGCTACCTTAACATTGAAGATCGACTAGTGCGGGTGCTATAATTTAACAACGAGTCCATCCAAAGGTTGTCTGTAAGACATTGCCTAGTGCGATAAGACTGCCCATTGTACACTTTGAACATTTGTCCTTTATGTTTTTTTTGTGGTGTAAAATAAAGTATAAATAAATAAACGAGCTCCGGTATCCATTAAGACGACGACTAACGCCAACGACCTTGAGGGCACAAAACGCGCACTCGTTTCACCCCCGTGCGACCCAAAATTTAGTAGTTTTTTGTACTTTTCTTATTATTCTATGACTTTAAAAAAGAAAGCGTCAGATCAAAATGTAGATAATTGAATTGTCTTTGAGATGGTGTTAATTTCATTAAAATACGCCCAGCGGTTTTGGTGCGATTTTCGTGTTTTTGTCCATTTTAGACACAGAACAAAGCAAACGCCCTGATTTTAGACATAACTTTACAAATTAATTACACTATGTTATACGAATTAAACTCAAAATGTTCTATGATCAAATTATTAAAAAAATGGTCTAATGTAACATAATATTTTTTCTAAAAAGTTACGAGTAGCCGTTTAGACGTGATTCTTATTTTAAAATCAGCTACTCAGGGGTATCTGTGCCTTAAAACCAGTAAAAACACAAATTCAACTGGATATAGGAATGTACCGTGGGTTTCGCATTAAGTACCAATTTACCTCAACACCATTCTACGATTTCAAATAAATCTCTTATACAGTCATTCAATTATCTTAAATTCTTGCATCAGAAGTGACAGTCTTATGTAAAGCTATTCGACAAATCATCGACGGAAACTTGGACGGGTGGATGGTACAAGTGATAAACTTTTTGACAATAATGAGGAGTGTGAAGGCAGCTCTTAAATAGTATTTTGTTGTCGTGGGTTTGTTTGAAAAAGTGTAGGTTTCATTTCGAGGGGCTAGTATTGTAGAGTAAGAAGTTTAAGACGCGTTAAAAAATGCCAGTATCTAGTCCACTACATAAGTTGTATATTATTTAGTACTAGATGTGCCCGCGGTTTCGCTCCCTTCACTACTTACCAACCTACAAATTCTTTTTCTATAGTCATCATTCTTTCGCGGAGAATTTAAACACCGCCATTCAGAAAATGTCATCAAATACACAACGCCATCTATCGAATATCGAGTTCAACTGTCCCGAGTATCTGAATTGCGTGTGTTGTGATAATATTACTTCTTGAACACTTTAAATTCATCTAACTTTTGATAGAGTGAACCGATTACGATGAAACAAAAACTAAGTAATTATTAAAGTTACACACAATATTTATGTATTAACGTTATGTACATTGGTTTCATACATTTTACGTGATGCGTGAACAAATAAACAGACAAAAATTCCAAAAATGCTAGAAATGGGTTCTGTTGGTTATACTTTAACACCCTGGCATATTTTTTTGGAAATTTTTTTGATGTACAAAAATTACTTTTCTACAGATTTAATATATGTATTGATGATTGATTGAATTCAAGTTATTAACCGTGACTATTACATGTAATACTTATTAACCCTACATGTATCACATTTCTTATTTGTCTTGTTGATGTAAATTAATAGGCTCTCGCCGTTTTTGTATAGGATTTTAAATTACTGGCTTAATATACCTATGCAAGGCAAGATACGTGTTCACATTCATATAATAAACACGTACATCTTGATTTATGTGTTTACTAGCTTCTGCAAGCGGCTTCGCCCGTGTGCATGTCGAAAATTATCCCAAGGGAACATCTTTCTGGGATGAAAAGTATCCTATGTGTTATTTCAGACTATAATCTATGTGCCAAATTGTATCCAGATCCGTCCAGCCGTTTGAGCGTGAAGAAGTAACAAATATACAAACACATACACACACACACTCCCGAATTTTCGCATTTTTAATATAAAAGAAAGAAAGAACGAAAAATAAAATATTTGTGATCCGCACAGGAGACATGAGATTAGAAAAACACAAACAATATTAAAAAAATAAAAAAAATAACCCCGTGCTCTCCAAAAAGGCTCCTATCCAAATAATAAAAATGAATAATAATAATATTAGTGTGATTCATCATTATTTATGTGTTTATGATATGAATCGAACACGTACTTACAATTACGGGCAACCCTTTCCGCCATGAGGTTGTCCAAATATATTATGTCAACTTGAAGCTTGATTCGTCATTTTCATATCTACATATACTCGATAGGACTTGAATAGATTAACTTACAAGATAAAACTAACTTTCAATCGAACTATCCAATAAAAAACCGGCCAAGTGCGATTCGGACTCGCGCACGAAGGGTTCCGTACCATTATCGCAAAAAACGGCAAAAAAAACACGTTTGTTGTATGGGAGCCCCACTTAAATATTTATTTTATTCTGTTTTTAGTTTTTTTAGGCAACAGAAATACGTCATCTGTGAAAATTTCAACTGTCTAGCTATCACAGTTCATGAGACAGCCTGGTGACAGACGGACAGACAGACAGACAAACAGACGGATCGCGGAGTCTTAGTAATAGGGTCCCGCTTTTACCCTTTGGGTACGGAACCCTAAAAACGAATCCAAATCAAAGACATTTATCAACCCAGTTTACTCTTGTCCTTGATTAATATCTCGGCAATCGATCTTCACGCCCGCTTCCGCTGTCGCTTGTGCCTCGTGTCCGCGGCGTGTATAACGGTGTGTTTGCGATCTGGCCGCGACTCGGTGGCGCCAGGCAGCGCGAGCGCAAGTGGGTACGATGGCTTAGTGTGGATTGGCAATTTGCATATTTTTGTAGATTTTTCCTTGTATTTCTTTTTATTGTTACGTTTTGTCAGGATAAGTGGTCGGTGGTCCAGATAGGAATAAAATAATAGGAATTAATTAATTGCTGAAAATCTTACTCTCTCGAAATCGAACAATTACTTAATTCTTTAAGTTCTTAATCCCAAACTGCAAGTTAAGTTAAAGTAGTTTCAGTCACCGCGCTTACAATCTAAAAGACGTATAACATTGTATATTTACAAACATACTACTCCTAACACTCTTACCCTACATGTAAAGGATAATCTCAGGAAGTACCTACTGTGGAAAGGCCACAAAAGCTCAGCAGCGGGAAGAAAGGACAGAATTGTGTCTGGAAATGCCCAAAAATAAAGGAATATTAAATGCTTGTCTAAATAGTTTCTGATAGTTGGATCCATGTCCCAGGTAAGCCTAAGACATAAATACAAAAAAGAAAAAAAAACAACCGCTTATTCACAAAACTTCATAGAAAACCAGTCCAACAGCTTACGAAGTCACTTCCACAGTAACATCATCGCACAACTAACAAAAAATCTGGTAGAATTTGCGTAGGTGTCCCCAAATAAGGCCAAATCTTTGTTACGAGTTAAACCGTCTTATACACAACGCTGTTTGTTCGAATGTAAGGTCAGCAGAACACGTCAATTACCTACTGGTTCTTTATTATTAGGAACCAGTAAAAACATAGTGTTATATCATTATGACTGTTTTAAAAGAAGCGATGGGTAGGGTTTGGTAGAAAAACTTTCGACATCTTTCTAGGCTTGTAAATTACCACAGAAGATTTTAACTTATCTGGTGAAATTCTAATGTTCATAGAGATAGCGCAAGCGGTACTTCCGAGTATGAGGTCTATTTTTAACCGACTTACCAAAAAGGAGAAGGTTCTATATTCGACTTGGTTTATGTTTTTTTTTTTTTTTTCTGTGTATGAACATACAAATTGAAAATTATTTTTTTGTTTGAAAGCGCGTATTCTGAAATTGACCCCATTTTAATTTGGTGAAGATCTGATGAAGAACTTCGGAGATATACAACAGAACTCTTCAATAAATAACGGCAAATCTCTCAGGATTGCTGCAATCTCAAGTCAGTTTATACCATTTCTTAACATAAAATCACGCTAGTACGCTCGAAAGGGGTACGCAGATCTCTCATTTCACCGATTATGTTCAAGTTTCATGTTATTCGGGTAATCTATTCTGGCGTTATAGGTACTTACTAAACAACTTGCCTATTAGGTAGGTACAACTAAAAAGGGTAAAAAAAAAACTTTTTTGCAATAAAATACTACCGACTTCCAAATAAAGAACTACAAAGTGTAAAATAATTTTATTTTTTATTTGGAAGTCGGTAGCAATTTTTTGCAAAAAAAAATCTTGTATTTTATTTTCTTCTCAGTATATTGAAACCTTGTTGATGGCCATAGGGTAGCTCTTATTACAGGAGTGAGAGTTAGTCGTTTCTGGCTGTATTATAGTTACACTTCTGGCTTACCTTTCGGGGAAAACTGCAGCCTAAACGTGTAAGTGAATTCGGCAAGGCAAGAGATTTGACCCCATGAAAGAGAATGAAACAATTCCGCCAAGCCTTTTGCTTCATCGGACTACAAGACGTATGGCCATGCGCCATCGGTACATGGTAGACATCCCACCCATACGCACAAAGCGTTTTACTAATACTTTCATTGTGCGCACAGCTAAGGAATGGAATTCCCTTCCGGAGTCTTTGTTCCCTGGTTGTAGCTATCTACAATCTTGGGGTCTTTAAGTCGAGAGTGAAAGAGAGTGCGTACTTCACCGTAGACCACATCATCGCTTACCATCAGGCGATATAGTGCTCATACGCAAGACAATTCATTACGAAAAAAAAAAGGCAAATACTCTTTAAATAATAAGGTATTGCCAAAAATTATTTCGAAAGAAAGCGTCCAATATTTTTGGTAGTACCTAATTATTTAAAGAGAATTAGTCATACTCTTTCATGGAGTCAAACCCTTTGCCTTGCCGAATTCACTTACGCAATAAGGCTATAGGTATGATGTTATTTTTGAGTGGGTATTCGTTTATTCAGACATTAATGCGTAGTATACACCATTCCACACTATTTTGAGAATATTTTGATTTTGTAGCGGCATCAACGACGCTACTTACGAACTAATGACATGACGTCACGCAATTCCAAAAATAAAAATAGTTTATTTGCACCTTCAAGTAAAAACACAAAATGTTATGGTTTACAAAATAAAAAAAATAAGCCAAAGGTAAGTAGAAGTGTAAGTTAAAGTTGCAGCCAATACCTAAACTAAGATAAATTAATATCTTAAGGTTACACTAGTCGAAAATTCTTCCATACAAACGTAGTCTAGGGATTATTCCACTGTTTCACAATGTACGTTCAAAATGAAAAGTGATATCAATTTGTCTCATTATTATCTATCCCTGTATGGAAGCAAAAAAGTAAAAAAAGAAAATATTTGAAAGTTATGAGCGTCGAAAGTTCCACATTTCGACACTAATTTTATCGTATTTTTTGACGCGAATAAATACCATAAGAAGACGGAAATTGCAAAACGGCCTCCATAAAGGGATAGATTAGTAGTTCAACAATACAAATAATTTTGAACAGATAGATTTAGTCGTTTTTTCATGATATCTAGACTGCCAAAGGTCTTTTATAAAATTTCGCGCGCTCCGTTTCGTCCTAAATCATTATTCATTTCGCTACAAATTTGCAAAAGTGTGTATTCGTACGCGAACTAGCTTCATACTGCTCATCACAGCATCTATCTCTTCCGCACGTGTTGTCGGTTGATATAAAATGCATTTTAACCCCACGCACAAAATAGTTCGTGCCTTCGACTAGTATACCCTTAAGTTTTCGGCGCGATTAGAACACATACAACAGTCCGACAATAACAGCTGGGCAGTTGCCCAGACCAGACACAACACCCGTCTGGTCGTAGAATCCTCCCTTTTCTATGGAGGTTTGTGGGACTTTAACACCCTGTTCCACCTACCTCTAAAATTTCTTACGCAGTTTTTTTGTGATTTTTATTCCACTTGATTCCTGCGCCTGCCCACTCAAACATAACATCATCTGACCCTTTGCCTACATAGACAGAGGGTCCATCACTGCCTCACCTTCCGTATATACAGGTATAATATTATGTATGTTGTGTCCATATTCTATTCATCAATTATTATTATAATGAAACTAAACTATTAGCGCCATCATAAAAGTCTATTTTTATTAACTTAATTTGTTACTAATGAAGTATGTATTTAGGTTAAACTGTCGCGTGGGTTGAGAGTTTGGGTGTTTTTGGTCTGTGGTTAAACGATTATTGTTAACTGGTTTGATAGTGAGATTTCTAGATGATATTTTTGACACAAGTAACTCACCTTATTTGTTCTCGCCTTTTCGCGTTACTTTGGATCGGTTTTCTTAATCTTGTGGCGCCATTAAAGTGGCTGGTAAGCATTGTCATTTGTCTTTCTGGATATTTGTCATTCAGAAAGTTTATGGACTACTTTCATCCTTCGTAATGTAGGCATGAACGGACATTTCCTTATCACGTGGTAATTGAGAAAAGAGATATATATATCATTATAACATCTTTTTATTGAACCGTATCTCTGCATTTATTGACATAGATAATAATATATGCAGTGTATAAAATACTTAATTAACCAAGACTATACCAGATGTTGAATACAGGCCTTCGGATCACAAAGCCAAGAGGCAAACACTGGGGCCTATAGCAATACTGCGACGCTTGGATCCTACCAGGTCTATACCCGCGAAACTGCGATGCGCAGCAGCGGTCAGCTAGGGATTTGTTCTTTAGACATACTGATTCCTGTCAAAAAGGTGGAGATTGATACGTTAGTACACAAATTATAACTATTACTCACCTTGATTCCCGCGAGGGACCCCTGGGGTCGCTCAATCCGTGTGTGGTCGGGGGTTATAAACTTGAACACTTAAAAAAAAACTACTTACTAACTAATTCTAAAAATATACTACTCGTATAGGAGATATTCTGAAAATATACTCCATCTATGAGATTCAAAGTACCGTGTGTTATGATTTAATGGAAATCTTTTCAACAATATTATAAAGATACATACTGCAACGAATTGCATAGGTACCTTGTATAAGTTGTGCTGACTGAGTGGAATTTTAAAGAGTAATTCGTATTTGGAATCATATTTAAAGTATATTTGTCAACATTTGTTAGGACGCCCCTGAGAGCGCGAGTTGCGAGTGATTTTATATTGCGTGTAGTTGACAAAAACATCTATTTAGTCCGTTAGTTAGATAACCTAAAAATATCGGACACGTATTTTTTCTTTTGAAAGAAAAGAAAGAAAGAAAAGAAAGAAAAAGTATTTATTGCCACGTAAATAAAAAAATACGACGATACAGTGCGTTAATATCGTTTGACGTCACGGTGTGCTACACTTTATACTGACAAAGTGACATCACAAGAACCCACTCCTGAACTTTGATGCGCTTTATCTTTGTCAATTTTGATTTATTTGTTAAAGCAAAAAATACGGGTCCAATATTATTTGATAATCTCAGTGACGGACGATTTAGAATGATAATTTTTTGCCCAGGAATCATCCATTTCGGGTAGGAATAAAATAAAATAAATACTATAAATATCGCTAATTCTCATTTAACTCGTATTATTTAGTAGAGAGACTCACAGACTATTACAGTATCTATATTATGTAAGAATATTTCTTATAGTCTTTGTATGCTCATAGCTTATGAATAGGTTACAAGATTATAACAAAAGAATATTTGATTAATCGATTGTCAACGATAACGATATATTGTTATTGATAGTGGCAGTTTTAGAAAAACTACCTACGCAAAATACGTATTTAGTTGGTACGTAGAAATCTTTCTAAATATCGCAGCGTAATGACAATGGAATGGCGGGTACATATTTGAATATCGAATATTATTATCTCGATATATATAAATGACATCATTAAAATAACGAAACATAAGTGCATATTGTTTGCTGATGACATCTCTATTATTGTGACATCCAATAAAAAAAATAATACAATTTACGACCATGAAACTGACATTAACAATACAATTGACATTTTAATTAACTGGCTTTATGTGCATAACTTGAAAATAAACCTTGACAAATCTGTTTATATACAATTTAATAAATCGAATAATCATAAATTTAACTTCAAATTAAATATATCCAAAATTAAACCAGTAACACATACCAAGTTCCTAGGAGTTACTATTGATGAAAACCTACATTGGAAAGTGCATGTAGACAATGTTTCAAGCAAGATAAATAAATTTGTGTATGCTCTTAGACAAGTAAAAAAAAGTACAAATCTAAAAACAGCTATATTAGCTTACCACGCGTATGTGGAATCCATATTACGTTATGGACTTATAATATGGGGTAACAGTACCGACCAGAATAGAACATTTGTTGCTCAAAAAAAATGCATTAGGGCTTTATACGGACTTCATCCTGAGGAATCATGTCAGCCAGTATTTAAGAAACTTGGGTTGTTACCGCTACCTTGTCTCTATATTAATGAAATATGCATGTTTGTTTGGAAACATAAGGAGTTATTTAAATTAGCAAACGATATAAATTCTCGAAGCCGACGAGATCCTCACAGACTCGTACTTAACAGTACTCCCAGGCTTGCTAAGTACAATAAAAGCTGCTTAACTATGTGTGTACGAATTTATAACAAATTACCTGGTAATCTGAAAATGTTAAACTCGAGATATGCTTTTAAGAATAAATTGTATGAATGGTTAATTGATAACAACTTTTATAGTATAAAACAATTCCTAGAAAGAAAATAGCGTTGTTGTAATATAATAAAAATTTTGTTAGGGAAATTTTTGTAACAAATATTTGCATGCTATGTTAAATCTTGGCAAAACATGTCTGCTCTATGTTTGTAATATAAGACCTTTGTATACCATGTTTTACGCAAATAAATATATAAAAATAAATAAATAAATTAAAATACCTACAGATGAAATTTCACTGTTCAAAACATCGAAAATTAAAATAACTATGGTATTGAAATATCGAAAAATGTTATACGTAAGCATAAAATGTCTATAATGGCGCATCCACACATGCCGCCGGCTTATGCCGCCGGCTTGCTTGAGAGCTTGAGCTGAGATGCGCAAATGCCGGCGGCACGGCCGCCGGCGGGCATGTGTGGATGCGCCATAAGATTAGAATGCCGACTGATTAAAATATCGACTGATTCAAAATGTCGATAGTCATTAAACCTGTGTTAAAAATGTCAACATTTAAAACACCTAATAAGTTCATCATATTTTCGTTAAAAATACCTACTCGTTAGAATATCGAATTAAAATTGGTATATGTGGGAGGTATGAGTGGAAAAAATGTAGTTAGATTTGAAATTTACACTCTGCCAACGCATTGCTATTAACCATTAGTGTGTCCTCCACTGCAAACATTTAACGTATTGTTTAACGAATATTATCATGTCGGAAAACGGATTAGAAGTTTTCAAGCTCGCCGAACTTTTTCACCATTTTCTAATTATGCGGGTTTTCGAAATACCCGAAATATTAAATTACCCTGTAACATAGGTACATAATTACAAATATCGATATTTAGAACATTCGATAATCTGTACTTCGATATTTGGGGCATTCGATACTCTGTACTTTCGATATTTAGGTCTTTCGATGACACATTTGTAGATAATTAGATTTTAGAGATAAGTAGGTTATCTAACCATTAGATATTATAAACTTCAGTTATTTTAATTTTCGGTTAAATGGTCATTCGATATTTAAATTTTCGATGTTTTGGACAGTGACATTTTAACCGTAGGTATTATAATTTTCGATGTTCAAATATATACCCGGCATGGCTTAGCTTATTGCCTGCAACTTCACTCATGGCTCACAAAAGTATCGTTGAATATCAAAGCTTATCATCATCCTCGTCATCAGCCGTTTTTCAATGTTCCCACTGCTGGGCCTCCTCTCTGCGAGAAAGGCAAATGGGCCTTAATCTACCACGTGTGCCCAGTGCGGGTTGGTGGATGTAACATGTCTTGGAATTGTTAGTTCTTGGACATGCCGGTTTCCTTACGATGTTTTGCTTACCGTTTTTAGAGCAGTAGTGAT
The DNA here is from genome assembly GCA_948252205.1 of Orthosia incerta. Lineage (NCBI taxonomy): Eukaryota > Metazoa > Arthropoda > Insecta > Lepidoptera > Noctuidae > Orthosia > Orthosia incerta. Next base: position 9,737,658 of record OX411761.1, read on the forward strand.
AAAATAACATACACAAAGTTAAGCTCCTGCCTGGGTTTGAACCCACGGTCTAGGACACGTAAGTCAGGGCTGTTACCACAGGACCACCACTGCTCATAAATATTCATCAAAGCAATCATCAAATTCTCAGCAATAATGTACTTACGTCAGTGAAAGATTTTATGAAATCAGATCAGTGTTGCCAGAGATTATCCGTTACAAACAAACATACAATTTTAGCTCTTTTTATTATTGGTTAAGTTTTCATTATTGTAGCGAAAAGGCTTTTTGTCAGAGAAGGGACTGGATCTTAATAAAGAAAAAGACTTATTGGTCTCAATCTTTGTTCGTGTCCACTTTTTTGGAAGTAGTTATATTTGTTATTCGGACCTAAATATGACTACATTGCCATCAAAGTGGGGCTGTTGTGCTCTTGAACACATTGATAAAAGTTTTATACTATATAAAGTATGCGAAAAGGCGTTTCATCATGAGTGCATTGGCTTAGAATCAACATGTGACCTGATATCGTGGTCCTGTTCTCTATGCACCATAAAACCTTCTGAAGCGAGAAACGTCGATATTACGCCTGTACGGTTTAATCCGAATATAACTATGCGCACAAACAAGAGGCAAGCGTTGCAATCTCCACCAAATCCAGCAACTGCCCCCGTCACGGAAGAGGGTGTTCGTGCCATTGTTGAAAGTGTGATGGAATCGAAGATGAATTCTCTTTTGGAAAAATTGACGTTAACCATGAGCAACTTGCTGAACAAGGAATTAACCGAGATACGTGAAGAAGTTGCTAGCCTGAGGGGTTCTGTAGAATTCATTAGCGTCATAATTTGAACACACTAAGTTACAATAAAATTCCTTAGTTTTAGATCGTAAACCACGAGTGTTTTGGATCAGGGGAGGACGTATTTATGTTAGAAAGTCAGATGATTCCGATGCCAAGATTATTAAAGATATAGATTCGCTGCACTCAATTGTATAATGTTAAATGTTAACCAAAAGCTGTTATTGAGGTTATTCTAAGTTAAATTCGCTACCTTTAACATATATTATCAAAACACTCGTGGTTTACGATCTAAAACTAAGGAATTTTATTGTAACTTAGTGTGTTCAAATTATGACGCATTAGTATTAACAGAAACCTGGCTCAATAATTGTATTCACAGCAGTGAACTTTTTGACAAAAGATACATAATTTTCAGATGTGACAGAGAAACTTCGGGTTTTCATGCTAAAAAAGAAGGAGGAGGTGTCTTGGTCGCTATATCGAGAAAGTACGCTGCTAACAGACAATGTTCTTGGGAGAGTGGGTGTGAAGACTTATGGGTCACTGTGAATGTTGCACCAGGCTTCAAAATAGCTATTTGTGCTCTTTACTTGCCTCCACCTGTGCATTATTCAATTTTAGAGCACTTCTTGGATAGCTATAATGCTGTAGCAGAAAGAAATGATTATGGTACTATTCTTATCGGTGACTTCAATATGAGCAATATAGATTGGCATCAAATCATTAACAGCGGCGTTACTTACACCTGCCCCACTTTCTCAAGGACTAATTCTAAACTAAATCAGGCCCTTCTAGATTTTATCCACATAAATAACCTCAAACAATATAACAGTGTATGTAATGTTAAGGGTAAAATCCTGGACTTGGTTCTTGTAGACCTTCTCGAATGTAAGGTGACTGAAGCCCTTAATAGTCTGACAAAGATCGATTCATATCACCCTCCTCTTGAAATTTACCTACGCCTTAAAGTAAGCAATAATTTAGAACCAGAACCAAACATTAGATTAAACTTCAAAAAAGCCAACTACTCTGCTATTAAATCAGATCTAGAAAATACCGACTGGCATACATTACTCTCCGACACAGACGACCCCAATATAATGTTGGAACGGTTTTATACGTAACTTTGTCAGATCATAGAGCAATATGTCCCATCAACATAAGTTAAGAGTGGTTCGCGACCACCACGGTACACAAAAAAGCTGGAGAGATTACTGCGTGAAAAAAATAACTTAAGAAGTAGGTATGGTACGTACAAAAACCCTATGGATAAAATATCCCTTCGTTGGTGTAGTAAACGCTGTGACAGATTGGCAAGAGAATGTTACAACGCCTATATAAATAGCATAGAACAGAAAATAACAACGAATCCCAAGTTTTTCTGGTCCTTCATTAAGTCCAAACGGGGTGTTACTAATGCCTATCCAGCTTCAATGTCAAATGGCGTCAGCAAAACTTGCAATGGCAATGAGATGTGCAACATGTTCGGGACCTACTTTTCTTCAGTATACAATCCAGCTACCCATGCCTCTAACGTAGTCAAAACCTCCGCCTTTCTTTGAAAGACTTATTTGCAACTCCGACAGCTTTTCCTTGATCCAGATCCCAATAGATAAAATAGCCAAGCATCTCAAAAGCTTAGATATCTCCAAAGGTTCCGGCAGCGATGAAATTCCCCCTAACTTTATCGCAACTTGCGCCGACCAACTGGCAAACCCCCTATGTTTGATTTTTAACAAATCTCTCAGCGCTGACATTAACATTAAAAGCGGGATATTAACCATGTATACTAAAAAAAAAAAAAAAAAAGAAAGAAAGAGGGTAGACCGTTTTGTCTCCTCATAAACACCCACCCGCAATGACTTTCATCTTTATCCGTGATCATGGTGCTTGCAACAGCACCGAAATATCGGGAACTCGCAACAAACAGTAAACATGGTAAATATCCCGCTTTTAATGTTAATGTTAGTGACCATGACAGTTTAAAAACTTATATCTCTCAGCGCTGGTATTTTCCCTAAAAGATGGAAACTGGCAAAGGTGGTACCGATTTATAAATCAGGTGCTGATGATTTGGTGGGAAACTATCGACCTATATCTATCCTTCCGACATTTGCCAAGGTTTTTGAAGCAATAGTATGCCCCGATATCCAAAACTATTTTAGGAAATATCTGTCTGACCACCAGCATGGCTTTACTACTGCAAGATCCACCTGCAGTAATCTTGTAACTTTCGTTGAGGATATTGCTGCTTCACTTGACTCGAACCAGCAAGTCGACGCCATATACACTGATTTCAGCAAGGCTTTCGACAAAGTTTCCCATGAAGTGCTGATTCAAAAACTTGCTGCGTACGGCTTTGCTGGTTCTCTTCTTAAGTGGCTGCACTCTTACCTAACGGATAGATCCTTTTATGTCGTGGCCAATGGTTATAAATCTGAAACCATGATCATAACTTCCGGTGTTCCACAGGGTTCCCACCTGGGCCCCGTTATATTTATCATCTTTGTAAACGACCTTCCTTATTGCTTCTTTAACTCCACGCCATTCTTATTCGCCGATGATTTGAAAATATTCCGCGTTATAGATTCTCTAGCTGACTCAACATTACTTCAGGATGACTTGAACAGACTTTTAAACTGGTGTAAAGATAACAATATGCAACTTAACGTAGAAAAATGTTCCCAGATTACGTTTACACGCAAGTCTAACTTCATTGATTTTAACTACAGTATGAATGGTACGTACCTTAGTAAAGTTGATGTTATCAGAGATTTGGGAGTCCTCCTTGATCGTAAATTAACATTTATTCCCCACATGGACAACATTATTAAAAAAGCTTCAAAGACACTCGGTTTTGTGTTACGTAATGCTAAATGTTTTCGTAAGCCTAAAACTAAGATTTATCTTTTTAACTGTCTCGTTCGTACTGTATTGGAATACTGTGCGGTTGTGTGGCGTTCCCACTATGCAACACATAGTCTTAGGTTAGAGAGGATCCAGAAAAGATTTTTATACAATCTTGCCTATTCTGCGAGATTAGCCAAAAAAGTTCCGAGCTATGCTAAACGCCTTGAAAAATTTAGCATAGCTTCACTCGAAAAACGAAGAGATAATATAGATTTAAGTTTTCTTTTTAAAATACTTCAGAGTAAAATAGACTGCCCCCAGTTATTAAGTGAATTTAGTTTTAACCTACCCTACAACTATCCGCGTCACCCTATCAAGCTATTGCGACCTCCATTCCGCAAAACTGTATCGGGATCCAACTCCCCCATCCCCAGACTTTGCAGGCTTCTTAATAATTGCGATGAATCAATAGATATTTATTCTACAACACTTCAAAAATTCAAGCGCCAAGTCCATCAAAAGTAATTACCATATATTTTTTTTTCTTGTTATCTTTGTATTGTACCTATTGTGTTTCTAAAACTACCCACTAGTTGTTGTATGTATTGTTTCTGCACTATTATTGTAATTTTATAGATGTTATAATTTTGTTTTTGCATGCTGTGTCTATCGCATCATATTGTATACTATGCTTGTATCATATTGTTTGTATTATTAGAATAAACAGTGTAACAATTGTACATAGGCCAATAAATAAATAAATAAAAATCACTCTTGAAAAACAAAAATCCGAAATAACGAATTAAACATGGAATAATAAAAACAGGTAAACACTAGTTTAAGCTGATGAATTCAACAACCAATAATAAGAGAGAATTTAAATCCACAACTCAACGCGCGAGCATTCATTCATCGTTGTTGCAAATAAATGATTAAATTGAAAACCATTAATAATTGTACAAAAGCTTTGCGTTTAATGGTGGGTTCAACGCTTTCTGTAATCAATCAATCATTACAGAAATATCTACCTACTTTAAATTATGATCTGGTCTGTCTGTATTAATGTTGTAATAACTGGAACTGCTTGGCTGCTATTGGTATGTTTTCTATGACCTTTTGGAGATATGCCGGCCGAAGCTGCAGTGTGCTGTGCCAGGGTCGCTGTTGTGGTTGAGGGTGATGGCAGAAACTGAGGGTGATGACCAGGAATGCATGTCGGCTGCATGCTGGTGGTCAGGATACCCCCGTAGATGCCGTGGGTATTTGCTGGCTGATGACTCGCTGCTCGAAAGCTTGAGGAAGTGGTGATGACGTCACGATGAAGTAGTTCCGCACTAAGGCTGCTCTGACGTTCATTTTCGAGAGTCACCAGTTAGTAGGCATGCAGAATAGGGTTTAAAGTCCCACAAACTTCCATAGAAAAGGGAGGATCCTCCGACTAGACGGGTGTTGTGTCTGGTCCGGGCAACTGCCCGACGGTTATTGTCGGTAGTTATCACGTCGGGCTCACCAGTTTGGAGTTATGCTGAACAGGGTTCAAAGTCCCACAAACCTCCATAGAAAAGGGAGGATCCTCCGACCAGACGGGTGTTGTGTCTGGTCCGGGCAACTGCCCAAAGGTTATTGTAGGTAGTTATCACGTCGGGCTCACTAGTTTGGAGTTATGCTGAACAGGGTTTAAAGTCCCACAAACATCCATAGAAAAGGGACGATCCTCCGACCAGACGGGTGTTGTGTCTAGTCGGGGCAACTGCCCAAAGATTATTGTCGGTAGTTATCACGTCGGGCTCACCAGTTTGGAGTTGTGCTGAACAGGGTTTAAGGTCCCACAAACCTCCATAGAAAAGGTAGGATCCTCCGACCAGACGGGTGTTGTGTCTGATCCGGGCAACTGCCCAACGGTTATTGTCGGTAGTTATCACGTCGGGCTCACCAGTTTGGAGTTATGCTGAACAGGGATTAAAGTCCCACAAACCTGAATAGAAAAGGGACAATCCTCCGACCAGACGGGTGTTGTGTCTGGTCCAGGCAACTGCCCAAAGATTATTGTCGGACGGTTGTATGTGTTCGTGCCGAAAACTTTGCTTTAGCGATGCAGGATTTGTGTGACGTCATGTCATTAGTTCGCAAATAGCGGCGTTGGTGCCACTACATCCTATTTAGGTAATTGACATTGCTACCTGCTTACGTTAGGGTACTTAGATTAGAAGCATGCCTGGACCTAAGTGCCATTGCAAACGCCACTTAACTAGGTATTGCAAACCATTGAGTCCTTAGGGCTATATCACGTGGTCTGTCCCAAACATCAACCACCTTTTGAAACTCGGTGGCATGTCAATTCCATTCATTTCGGACCTTCGCCGATACAATGACCCTTTTTCTGAAGCCCTAGGATTCCATTAGGTTAGATTTAGTAGCTTTAGTAGGATGGTTATTCTATACACAAATATCTGTCAGCACTTCTAAAGATTTCGTTCTGAAAAGAGTTAGGTTTCGAATGACTCTGAAACAAACAGACTCTGGCGTGAACAATAGGGGATGGGAGAGGAGATCGAGAAAGAAGATGGCTGGTTGGATTGAGTTGTGAATTCGTGAGAAATACAGTGAGAGTTATCGATTGTTCGTGTAGATCAAACTACGTGCTTGGTGGCATGTCGTTTACGTTATTCTCCAATGCATAACGTGAATAGTTTCATTGTGACCCTAAGTGTATACAAGCAAAGAACTTCTTTTGTCTAACTCCTAGCCCGAAAAGGATCCATGCAATAATGGCCTTTCCTGACAATTACATAGTGTTTTCTGCATATCTATCACACTATTCATATAACATGCAATTGTAGTGATAGTGATATATCATGAAGTCAATGTCGTTATAAAACTTTTAAGACGAACAGTGAAAGTAACAGATGATCGTCATAAAAATACCAGAGAATTTGGATCTCGATTTGACTTTCAACAGTATGCATGGCGTTTTCATGTGTGTCTTTTCCAAAATAGAACTAATCAGTAGGATAACTTTCTCGTGGCATATTCCACAGGGACTGTGCATTTTTCTGTGTTAAAAATTATCTTATAACACGCAACTATTTTGTAGCTTTCAATCAATGGAAGAATTTTCTTAATTTTGATCTGTGCCTCCATTAATTACTTTTTAAAACAATCTACCTAGCCTTTTGCCCAACTATATTGGGGTCGGCTTCCAGTCTTACCGGATTTAGCTGAGTACCAGTGTGTTTACGTGGAGCGACTGCCTTTCTGACCTCCACAACCCAGTGAGTGGCCACGGTACCCCTTGGCAAGACTGGTGTCAGATCTCAAGCTTCTGACTACCCGTAACGACTGTCAAAGATCGTCAAATGACAGCCGGGACCAACGGCTAAACGTGCTGTCCGAGGCACGGAGGAAACTCGGTATGTTGAAATGGTCACCCATCCACAGACCGACCTCGTCAAGCGTTGCTTAACCTTGCTGATCGACCAGTGCAGCTGTTATTATTTAGCCTCGAGCTGTAATTACTTTTAAAAACAAACGATTTTAACTCTGAGAGTAATCCTAGTGTGGAGCAACGTTTTTTAAAAATCGAAACGATACGGATAGAAATATAGATATATCAATGTCCGCTGTATTAACCACCCTAATGACCCAATAAATATCAAAAGCCAGGCCTAATTACAAAACAGTCAAAAATAACACAATTTAAACGTCACTATACAACAAAATAAATTAATAATAATCGAATTACCATCAATGGCAACACAAAGCCACAATTTGACGTCGGCTACACTTACATTACAGTGAGCGAACGAATTATTCCGCTATATTCATTCTAGCAGATTAATATTAAGCTCAGCAGTTCAGAATTACATTATTTCTGACTTCTGGGCTTATAATCAATTGTTAATTTTGTTGTATCACTTTGTTTGCTCATTGGCTTCAACTGGCTTGGAGTTTAGGAGGAAAATGTTTCGTCTAAAATAGGTAATCATTTTAATGAACTAGACTAAAATTCTAATGAAGTTAACCTGCGGGGTACTTCCGTAACACAGGCAATGGATTAAAACTTTCCTTCGGTTTGCGATAGTGACTGGTGCTGGTAGCTGGTGAGTTTTTTCAGTTATTGGGTGGCACGCAATCAGGTGGTATGCCTGATTGATAGAACTATCTATTTAACTTAGGCTACATAAGATCGATACAGCCACGAAGCATTTTATGTGCCTATAGTAACACCAGTATTCCTTACTTTCAAACAATAATATAGAATCTCTGCAACTTACTACCTATAACTTAGTGTAAGTCCACTTTTTTAATACAGGCCAATTATAACTATGAAATAACCTCTGTACCGGCTTGCTAAACCACAATGTCAGTATCATCATCATCATCAGCAGCAGCCTTTTAATGTTCCCACTGCTGGGACACAGGCCTCCCCTCTGTGAAAGGGAATGGGCTTTAATCCACCACGCGGGCCCAGTGCGGATTGGTGGATGTCACATGTCTTCGAATTTTTGGTTCTGTACATGCCGGTTTCCTCACAATGGTTTCCTTCGCCGTTTTTAGAGCAGTGGTGATGAAATAATTTACACAAAGTAAAGCGCCTGCCTGAGTTCGAACCCATGACCGATGTAACGGCTCCGACTTCTCTCTCCTCTCCGAAGTCGGAGCCGTAACCACTGGGCCACCACTGCTCTCTCAATGTCAGTATAAAGCATGCAAAGCAGTTGAAACAACTAGACACGGATCGAAGATTAATTGGATGCGAAAGACTAATAATGAGGCTTAACCATGCACTTAACGAAAGATCTAAGACTGCTACCGCTGTTAACGCTAAAACTTTACGGATCAAAACTAAAGAGTTTACCCATAAAATCCTATAAACCGAACCACAATCTCTTGAAAACCCCGATTTCAACATTTTAACAAGATCGATAAATCGTTAGCCCAGCACTCTGGAACTTTAGAGGTTCACCATACAGTTTGCGTTTGTGGCAGAAGTTTTAGAAACATCGTTAATGTGCCCTGAAGAATTACAACCACGACATTCTTAGACTGTTGTACGTAAACTGTTAACATTTTAACCTTTGTTTTGTGATGTATGCGTCTTACGGTATTCCGTTTACGACAGTATGTTGGTAAAGAATCTTTTGTGTGCTTAAGTTCGAAGAATAGGAACGGTTACTTCTGAAGTGGCGCTCATTTGTTTGTTTGTTTGGACTTGAACTGCGAAGACTTGGCGAATAATTTACTTTACAATTCATGTCCTCGAAAAGAGCGTTTTCCAAGCAGCCAAACTGTGCGGAAAGTGTCACTTTTTTACTAGTGCTTTTTACTTTTCTGTAGTTTTTTAATTTTTAACTCCAACGTCAGCCCGCCGCATAGAGTTTTTATTATTCGAGAAAAGTTTAAAAAATTAGTTAAAAGTAAGTTAAAAAGATAAAAGGTAAAACAAAACTAATACTTCATTTAAGGCGGTTTTAATTACTCTAGATTTAGATTTTGATCAATAAATTAAGTTTAAATATACATTAAATATGTTTGGCAGAATGAATATTTTGCTCGTGCCTTTTTGCGTTACGACGTAACAGCTATTTGCACATGCGCAGTAAAAGTTAAAGTTGGTTTACTATATTCTTTATTGCACGCCCCATACACACACAATTGAACAGAAGAATAGAATAGAACAATATTATCATATTTTGAATTCATATTTGGAACGTAATGTTCCAAATATGAATTCAAAAAATATTGTATAAACACGTACTTTATATTCGTGGATAGGTAAAATTAAAAAAGAAAAATCATTTCAGTGCAACATTTTCCTTCGATTTTCAAACGACTGCATCACAAAATAACTTTTTAATTTTTAAAGCACACTTTTACTTTTTAATTTATTGGCGCTTATGGGCTCATTGACTTAATGTTCTCGCGGATCTCTACATTTCTGATTCGATCACGCAAGGAAACTCCGAGCATAGCCCTCTCCATAGCCCTTTTAGAGACTTTAAGCTTTCTAATGAGGCCCTTTGTAAGCGACCACGTCTCAGAGCCATATGTCATCACTGGCAACACACACTGGTCATAAACTTTCGTCTTGAGATACTGAGTTAAGTTGGACGAGAAGATACCGCGCAACTTCCCGAACGCTGCCCAGCCGAGTCGGATTCGACGGTTGACCTCTTTCTCGAAGTTGGCCCTACCCAACTGGATCGTTTGTCCCAGGAAGACATAGTCGCACACAACTCCCGAGTGTAAAGTCTCCGACCTTGATAGGAGTGGGTGTAACATAGGCATTCAACATCACCTTGGTTTTGTCCATGTTTATTCTAAGACCCACTCTTTTGGAAGCTCTACTGAGGTCATCGAGCATTGTACTGAGGTCCTTCATGGTCTCAGCCATAACCACTATATCGTCGGAAAACCGAAGGTGAGTGATGTACTCGCCATTGACGTTGATGCCTAGCCCTCTCCAGTCCAGAACCATGAAGACATTCTCCAGTGCAGCGGTAAACAGCTTCGGAGATATGACGTCTCCTTGTATCACATCTCGCTGCAGAAGGACTGGTTCGGAGGTCTGATTCTGAAGTCGAACTGACATGGTGGGGTTTTTGTACAAACACTTCAACACTTCGATGTACCGGTAGTCAATTTGGCACCGTTGGAGAGACTGCAGTACAGCCTAAGTCTCGATCGAATCGAAGGCTTTCTCGTAGTCCAAAAACGCCAAACAGAGAGGCAGGTTGTACTCTTCGGTTTCCTGTATAATCTGCCGCAGCGTATGTGTGTGGTCTACGGTGCTGAAGCCTTTACGAAATCCGGCTTGTTCGGGAGGCTGGAAATTTTGAAACCTGCGCGCGAGACGATTCGTGATGACTCTTGAAAACAGCTTGTAGACATGGCCTATAGTTCTTCAGTAGGGCATTGTCACCTTTCTTGAAGAAGAGTACCACCACACCCCTGCACCACGCCTGTGGCGTTTTCCCTTTGAGTATGACGGAATCAAACAGCTGCTGAAGGGTAAAGTATTGGTTTTCAACGCATCGTCTGAAGACTGCAGGATCATCTCACGCCTCTCCTCCATGAGCTTGAGAGTAGGATCAGAGAGCTTTTTGTTCCTATGTGCACGGCGGGTCTTGAAAAACTTAGAACCGACCGTATGGACAGCTTCCACGAACCCATCGCTGTTCCCACGGAGCTTCCTAGGCACTCGAAACGATTCTGGAGTTCGAGCTGAAAGTTCTCGGGGTTTTGAAACTGGATCTCTGCTGGACGGAGCATGAACTTCATCAGTGGAGACCTTTCAAGCTTAACATTAATGTTCAATGTGCCTCTTATCATGCGGTGATCGCTCCCAGTTTTCACCGAATTGATCACAGAGACATCATTAAACATTTGCTTCTTGGTTGACATGATGAAGTCGATCTCGTTTTTAGTTGCACCATCGGGGCTTTGCCAGGTCCACATCCTGTGCTCACGCTTTCTGAAGAAGGAGTTCATCATGTAGAGGCCGTCCTTCTCCATCCGTTCCGACGTCCAACTCCAAATTGCCCCACTTGCAGTTCATCCACGTCTCGTTTGCCCAGTTTCGCGTTGAAGTCGCCCATGACAACGGTGAAGTGAGTTTTGAAACCATGCATGGCTCTAGAGATATCCTCATGCATGGTCTCTACCTCGTCGTCGGGATGTGCCGAGGTCGGAGCGTAGACCTGTATGATTCTTAACGTCCGTCACCATACGGTAACCTACCTACCTACCACTTACCTATCTACCCTACCTACCTACCCAACTACCGTACCTACCTACCAACCTACTCACCTGCCCTACCAGATACCTAGTTGATTGGTAGGGCAGGTGAGTAGGCAACCTACCTACACTACCCTATCCTACATACCCTACTTACCCTATCCTACCTACCTACCCTACGTACCAATTTGTCAAACTATTTATTTGAATAAGAAAAATACTACAATACGAATGTAATGTTTCTACCAGTGCGGAATCTAATTAAATTTCAGAATACAAAAGCTGCTATTGTGATTTAACTATTGTAGTGAAATATATTCTCTCACAGACTTTTTTGTAGTTAATAATGAGTACTTTAATCATGTAGTACATAATTTTCTGAGCGTTTGTCTTGCGTATATATAATGAATTTTATAGGCAAAATTTTGCTACTTTGGGTTCTATTATTGCTATTTTCGTAAGGATCTCTAATGTTTTAGAAATAAATTTATAGCCTATGTTGCTCGGGCATAATGTAGCTTTCCATAGGTGAAAGAATGTTTAAAATCGGTCCAGTAGTTTTGGAGTCTATTCGGTACAAACAAACACACAAACAAACAAACAAAAAATCATTCCTCTTTATAATATTGGTATAGATGGTATAGATTTTTTGAATTCATATTTGAAACAATACGTTGTGAGTGTAGATAAAATATAATCTATACTAGTAGTTTATGCAATGGTCATATAATAGGGGCTATAAAACACGAGCGTTGGTTTTAATACCCAATTATATGCCGTTGGATACACTATTTTATCTTCACTCATACAGCTGAATAAAATAAAAGTGGAAACGAAATAAATATGCGTTATGGCGGGCAATTTAGATTCTAATTGCACCATGACTTCGCAGCGCGCGCATCCATAGCCAGTGACACTACTTTTCTACATAAAGTCAATGAGCCCATAAGCGCCAATAAATTAAAAAGTAAAAGTGTGCTATACAAATTAAAAAGTTATTTTATGATACAGTTGTTTGAAAACCGAAGGAAAATGTTGCACTGTAATGGTTTTTATTTTTTTTACTTACCCACCAATGTAAAGTACGTGTTTATGCAATATATCAGCTTGCCGCGCTTGGCTCAGTGGAACGCAGAGCCAAGAGGATCATTGGCGACGTTGAACTGGTGGACGCCAAGCTTCGCAGCTTGGCTCATCGCCGCAAAGTTGCCTGCTTGTCGGTCTTCTACAGACTGTACTTCGGTGAGTGTGCTCAAGAACTCCACGACCTCATCCCACCCGCCCCTTTCTACCATTGGACATCTAGACGCACTGCAAGTTATCATCCTTACCTTGTTGCCAATTGATGGATCAATTCCAAACATTCTTTATAATGCGCACAGCGAATGAATGGAACTCACTACCCGCGTCTTTGTTTCCGAACGCATTCAACCCGAATCTCTTCAAAGTTAGTGAACATGCTTCTTCTGGGTAAGCTCACTCCATCGTCGACTCTGTCTCTGTCACCTATGACCTAGACTAGAGTCAAGAGCAAACCCATTACAAATAAAAAAAAATGAATTCATATTTGGAATACATTACGTTGTGAGTGTAGACAAATAATTTTATATGAGTCATACGATATAAGGACGTGTAAATTAATAATGCACAATGAAATAATAGAAGAATAAGTGTATAGTGAACTGGAATATGTGTGTGTGGTTTGTAGCGAAAATAAAAGATAATAATAAATACAGAATACCTACTTAACACAAATAACAAAATAAGTCACCGACATGGTGCATACCTAAGCCTACTAGTAGCAAGCCACCAGTGGGGAATGAACGGTTATCCTCACTGCTTTTGCCACTCCAACTACCTCAGTTCTAATATTTGGGTCAAGGAGAATAAATAAAACAGCAAAATTGAACTTACATAGTTCTGTATATTTATAAATCAGTTTAAAAAGAAATGCGACAGGTAACGATCAAAAACCATATACAAAACTATTTCAACCGCTAACCTAAGATACAGAAATATACTCCAGAGTAACATATAACTGGAATCACAATGTAAATTAAACCTTAGTAACAAAACATCACTTCCAATAAACATTAACAGGTAAGCCATAAAAAATAACGCTTGAAACTTTGGTACTTCTGAAGAAGATGTTACTAAACATTTCATTAACAACACAAAAACAACTACAGGCACAGACATTATTAATAACACTGATGTCAGTCTTAAAGCTGGCAGCAACGAGGCTGATACATCAACCAAAGACATCAACCATTCATACGATTCAATGACACCTATAGACAACGTCGAAAATATCGTCAACTGTTTCAAACTGTACAATTCTTCACCATTTCGAAACAAGAACATTCTTAAAAATACAATCCACGATAAACATGCTGTCGTAAATGTAATAACTAAATCCAAGGAAGAGTACGCGTCTTCTAACATATTGTTTAAGAATGCTACGGCAAAAATGTTATAAAAAGTGAGGCATGTCACTTGTAAACAGCCGAAACCCAAATGTTGCAAAGCCAAGAGTCTATATAGTTCTTCGGGAATTTTAGAACACACACCAATATACACGACCAAGGCTGCCATGAAGATGGTCACCACTGACATACTCCAGGGGAATATGAAGATGATGTCGGCCGGTAGTGTAATATTCATTCCATAATAGTTGTATAGGTCTTGCTCTGGTTCGAGACACATTTTGTTTTCTTCTTCTGGTTCGTTAACACTGAAATTTCTTGGTTCACCGAGATTTTCTTGTAGTGCTTCTTCTTTATTGGCTTTTGTAAACACAATTTGATGTTATTTAATAACTCTACTCTTAAGCTTTTTGAGAGTAAGTTCAAAATATGGTTTACCGTTTTCGCAAACGCGTGTGTTATAAATAAATTTGTTATTAGAACTGTTTTAAAAATAATGAACATCATTGATAACAGTGTTATTAATTAAATCAACATAAAAGTTAATTTGATAACACTAATGATTAGTTTTTTCTATATAAATAAATTTACTATTGTACTACAAGGTCATAGTTCGTCATTAACAGAAGTTTTTTACTAGATAATATTAGATATAGTTCTACTATAGGCTTTAGGCTACAAGTGACATTCTAACATCGATAACGTTGCGAAACGATTATCAAAATGCGAAATTGTATGGGATTGATAAGCGATAACGAAAAAACACATGATCAATCCCTTACATATTGATATTTCGACTATCGCCTTCGCTGACATCTAATACCATTGTCTAGAGCCTCGGTCAATTTCATTCAGACTAAATCTGCATTATTATTACGATGTTTTTTTTTACCGTTTCTTCGTATTCTTTTCAGAAAACCCTTTCATTTGATACCCATATCATGGCAGTGCACAAAAAAGAACTAGTGTGTCATCTTGGGCCGTCCGCGACCTAGCTAACCATGCATTGTCTTCCAAACTAAACGTGTATGCAAATTTTTATCTTAATCGGTGGAGGATAACTGCTTTAAAATTCAGTTGCAAGATTTGACAAGAACACACTTTTAAACATACATACATTGCAAATTAAAAAACCTTGTAAAAAGGAAAGTTACTATTCACACCATTTATAGCTACTCACACCAATGCTAAGTAACATCACTAAATATTATAAAATAAGTCCCCCGCCGCGTCTGTACGCAATAAGCTCAAAAACTACTGAACGGATTTTCATGCGGTTTTCACCTAAAGAAAGAGTGTGATACGAGGAAGGTTTTTATGCATAATTTTTCACGTGCATAGCTGGGGCAATCAATTATAATAATGGTTAACTACTTTATACGTTCCAAATCGGTTGGTCCGTAATTTAAATTATGTATTCAATTCTTTGAAAACTCAACAACAGAACTGAATCGGAATTATTTATTTCATTCGTTAACGACACCTTTTGTGGTGTGGTGAGGGTAAATTTATTCAATGGAAAAGGATGATTCAGTTGATTGATGATGCATTCTTAAAATTCTCCGGTTAGTAATCCCAACAGTGTCGCAATAAGTTATTATTACTTTAACACCTTAAGGCGATTCGCACACGAGTGAGCGCGTGTTCTTACGTTACTTGAAAGTATATCTCTTTGCATTGAAAACACGCGTAGTGCTACACACAGAAAACGCATTCACGCGTAGTGTCGTGACTTCGTCGCCACGCACCCCGCAGCGTATAGCGGGGCAGTTTGTGAATCGCCTCACTGCCAGTCAATGAGACACAATAGAAAATGTACCTATTGTTTGTCGATCATCTGACAGTTAAGGTGCTAAGATTTTTTTCAACACTCTTGCTCATAAAGTGACTCTAATTTCACCACAATTAGGCACATAATGATACCTGTTATCAAACTGTGACTTTTACATTGCTATTATTTACAAGTGAGTTATAGTTTTCTTTTAAATTTATTGGTTGAGTTGCAATACAAAAAAGTTTCGATACAAAAAAGATCGTGCTCAATAGTACAAATAAATGAATGTACCTATTGCTTGCTCAATTCAAGAAACTTCGTATTTAAATAGATAATTTCAACTTGTACGTGCTTAATAAATAAAACTTTCACTCAAATATAAATTTTATTTGCTCTGTAATTAAGAAAAATTGAAATTCCCTATTTTATACGTGGCTAAAACACTATCCACGAAAAGCCAAAAAAAAAGAAACCTCATTCTTTTAGTCTATGGCCGATCGCCATTGTTAGATGCGCGCATAGGAAATCTGATTAATTTTGCCCGCCATTGTGAAAAAAAAATCACAACTCGTTTTTACTGTTGAAAATGATTTTTTAGTATTATTTTCTTCACAAGTGTGTTGAAAAACGTCGTATGATACACGTGTGTATTGATGGCGCCTCAGCGGTAATCACCAACATTGCACACTTGTACCATAACGTACTATTATAACATCGAGGCTGTATTAATATTGTACGGCTTGTATAGGTGTCCCTACAGTAAACCTACACTTCGCCAGTTATGTTTGTCCATGTGAGTATATAGTCAATTTACGTATAAATGTATACAAAGTAAATAACGTTTGTATAGCCAGCCTAGTTTGTACAGTTGTCTTTTATAGCAAAATCAATACGCAAACCGAAAAACGTTTTTCCATTGAATTTAAAACAACTAGAAGCGGTCTATTCGGGTTTTGTACTAAAACATCGCGGTCGTCGCAAATTTTGTTAGCGTTGTGAAGCTGCTATTGATTGCAGAATACTTTTCCGGAATTATTTAGTTTTTTTTTGTAATCCCACCCCCCAGCAACAATCACCAGAGACTCTAGGCAATTGATATTCTGTCAACGAAAACGACGCGATAATGCTTCGATAACGATTGGTAAAATGTCAAAAAATTTATGATTGCCAAGCGCTATTGAAATGTCATGAGATTATTCTCTTGGATTTTGGCATTTCGACAATAGAGTAGGTGACTGTAAATATGAAGAGGCTTATTGGCAATGAATTACTGGTCGAATCTAGGCTCCAGAACCTCGAACATCGGAGCCGAGTTGCCAGCCTGTCGGTTTTTTGTTGGTTACATTTCGGGAAGTGTGCGTTGGAATTGCATGAACTAATTCCTTCTAGCCCGTTCCATCATCGGACTACAAGACGTACGGCGATGCATCATCGGTACATGGTGGACATCCCACCCATACGCACCAAAGGTTTTGGGAAAACTTTTATTATGCGTACAGTTGGAGTGGACCTACCAGAGTCTTATTTCCTGATAGCTACAACCTGGGAGTCTTCAAGTCAAGAGTGAATAGGTTTCTTCTAGGCAAGCGTGCTTCATCGTCGACCACATCATCGCTTACCATCATGTGAGATAGTGGTCAAGCGCAAGCCTATCGACAATGAAAATAAATCTGTCAGGTAGATTAATAATAAAAATTGTAGTTCTAAAAACTAAAAAACACGCTTTAATGGTAAGGATAATGGGACAAACTGTTTAAATTATTGCATTGTCATCGGTCCTTGATAAGTGTGCAAAGTTTCAAATCAATCCAACGTTTTGAAGTGGGTGAAAATCACGTTCAAAGATTCCGTTACATTGTTACATTGATACATTGCTAATAAAAGCGTGTTAAAAATTATTGGACACATATTTTTCTTTTGACACGTAAACATAAAAAGACGACGATACAATGCGTTGAATATATGTTGCCTGAATATTGATGCGCTTTATCTTTGTATTTTTTTATTGATATGTTAAAGCAAAAAATACATGTTCAATATTATTTGATAATCTTACTGACGGACTATAATAGAATTATATTTTTTTCTGCCCAGGAAACATCTCTATTGCCATCACTCATAGGGGACACATTTTGTCTAGAGTCTCAAGATCTCAACTGAACTGAGAAGAGGAAAACGTTTTGCGCTGCTCCCAAGTAATATGAGACAAGGACTGGAAGATGATAATTTTGTTTTTTCATCAAAAAAGTATACCATCCCTGTCTTTCCTACTCAAATTCTTTTCACCGCTTTAGTGCCGTAAAGCGGTTACTTTCTAAAGCATACTCCTTAGTAACTAGGCTAGGTTTAAAGATTTGAAAAAAAGTTATTATTGATTCATGAACATTATTTGTGAAACATGGTTTTTTCGTGTAATTAACAACATGATATTATTTCCCTATTTTTGGATACTCCTCCAAAAGGACTCGGAGGTTTAAAACAAAATTGACACAGAAAAATTTATGGCTAGATATTTTTTATAAATGACTAGCGGACGCCTCGTGGTTTCACCCGCGTTGTTCCCGTTCCCGTTCGAATACAGGGATAAAAAGTAGCTTTTGTCACCCGGGGATAGTGTAGCTTCCCAACGGAGAAAGAATGTTTGAAATCAGTCTAGTAGTTTTTAAGTTTATTCGTTACATAAAAAAAAAATTGCATATGTAAATCAAAGAATATTTTGCAAACAAAACTGTCCAAAAGGAGGTTCAATATCGATATTCTGGCTCCGAGCGGGTGCCGCGTTAACATATTAAGAGGATTATATACGCCTTAATATCAGTATATAAGGCATTTGAGTAAAACTTGGGCTACCTAACTACGCCGAAGCTGCAAATTAGTAGTACAGAACTTTCATGTCAAACTGTACCATATCCGTGTCTGACTTTTTCTTGCATAAGTTTGCAGATAGAAATTGTCAAGAGTGGTCAAAATTAACATTGAGAACACACAAGCATTGTTGCTGACATTGTATTTTTAACCAACTTCCCAAAAAGGAGGAGGTTCTATGTTCGACATTATGTATGTTTTGTGTATGTTCACCGATATCTCCGTCAATTGTGGACCGATTTCAAAAATTCTTTTTTTGTTTGAAAGAGTGTTCCGAAATTGGTCCCATTTTAATTTGGTGAAGGACTGACGAAGAAATTCGAAGATATACAACAGAACTCTTCAATAAACAACGGCAAATCTCTCGGGATTGCTGCAATTGCATGTCTGTTTGTTGTTTATACCATTTCATAACATAACATCACGCCAGTACGCTCTTAAGGGTTACACAGATCTCTCATTTCACCGGTTATGTTCAAGTTTCATGATATTTGGATAAAATATTCTGGCGTTATACGAGAAGGTAACTTACTAAACAACTTGCCTATTAGGTAGGTACAACTAAAAAGTGTAAAATAAAAAAAACATTTTACAAAAAAATACTACCGACTTCAAAAGTTTTTCAATTACAGGCGCCACTTACTGCCACTTATAATAAAGGTTTTATAGTTTTTCGACATTTGTCTGTTTGAAGATATGGTGATCATCCCATTGTTTTCTCACGACTATGAATTATATTGGTTTACGATCAGACCTATCTTCAACAGTGGACATTTTATAGCCCAATATTATGACCTACTCGTGGGAAAACATACTCAACCATAATTAACCATACTTAACTAAGGACAAGATGATTAAACTTCCAAATATAAAACAATTCATAATTGGACTCTATATATCCGTGAGTAAAAGAAAACAAATATGGACTCTACCGTTCGTAGCTCACGCTCTACAAATTTGGTAGAGCAATAATTCTTTGGTAACTACCGAACGTGTATCAAACACGGGACCTTTCATTTCAAATTGTAGAGTCACATTTTTTGCTGCTCTACTGTTTTAGAGATGCGTATGGTAAGGAAATTATGGTTGGATTGGATGGAGATGGATCTAGACGACTTGGTACAAGCCATTACGAAAAAACTTTTTCATAAAAAAACAAACTGACTTTAAAAGCAAAACAATAAAAAATGCAATATAAGTTTAGTTTCGGAAGTCGGTGTCTTTAGTACTTCTTGTTTTTATGATTTTTCGACACCGACTTCCGAAACGAAATTTATTTTTTACTTTTTAGTGTTTTGATGTCGGTTTGTTTTTGTGATAAAGATTTTATTTCTTTTTTTTTAGTTTTAGTATACCATCACTAAAAATGAGCAATTTCGTTAGTACGGTACCTAGACGATTGTCAAAATACCCATAATAACTAACTAACTAAACTAACTCAATTTACACATTCGTAGGAGTTCGGTTCTATGCTCCAAATCTTGAAAACTGGTGGACCGATTTTGATGAGTTTGCACTACTTCCTACGTTGAAAGATACTCCATCCAACACAAAAAGAATAATCACAATCCGATAAGTAGTTTCGGAGAAATGCGTGTACAAACATACATAAATACAAACTTACATACATTTATGAAATTTGGCACACATGTTTAGAAGCTCACATAGAATAACGTATGTGAATATTGTGCAGTTCCAACAATATTACATACTTACGTGTCGAATTGATTACCTCCTTTTTTTGAAGTCGGTAAATACAACAATTTTCTTTAGAGACCGATAAAGATATTCACCATGTCCTGAGCGACGGAATTTCTAAATACCATCACCTCAAACCAGTCCTCATGATAAGCATCCATGTTATCTCGGCAATTCTGGCCTGATCTCGATGGAACTGGCCTTCTTCAATAATGCTTATGGTACGGAAACCACATACTGGTTTTTTTTTATAACTATTTGATACTGCGGCAGACCACGGAGAGCTGAAATTGAATTCTTCAGAAGGGCAAAATTTGCCGCGAATAGAAAAAAAACCGGCCAAGTGCGAGTCGGACTCGCGCACGAAGGGTTCATATATTCATATTCTTTATTGTACACAAAATAAACATTACAAATACAAAAGGAAAACTTATGTACAAAGGCGAGCTTAACCCATAATTGGGTTCTCTGACAGCAAACCTCAGTGCTAAAGAGCAAAAAACTAAAAATAATTACGTTTGTTGTATGGGAACTTCCCCCACTTAAATACTTATTTAATTCTGTTTTTAGAATTTGTTTTTATAGCGGCAACAGAAATACATCATTTGTGACACGGTTCATGAGATACAACTTGGTGACAGACGGACAGACAGACTCCGTTTGGACCCGTCGGGTACGGAATCCTAAAAAAGGGAAAATATACCTTTTCCTTGCTGTAGGACTTTGCCCTTTATGCTGATGTAGTTAGATTAACCCTTTCAGTGCCCGATATATTTAGACACGCGAGATGCAAAGGCTTTTCCGTTGTTTCGATAATTAGGGATATTCAAACGGTTAAGTCAACTAAATTGTAGCCATCTTGGGAAAGGAATTCGGGTTAAGTAGAGTGTGGCTTGTGACCTATAAAGTCGGGCTACAGATGATTAGATAGATTAAACAGAAACCCAAAATCTAAAAAAAGTCCATCTCCACACTCGCCAACCACTTGCTTAAGACTCAGCGCACACTAACGACGCGATTTTCGGCCTTACATCCGGCGATTATCCACCGAGCACGGATGTTAACTATCAGTTTCGAGACAGACAAAAAAACCGGAGTCTGTCGCGGACGAAAATATCTTACACCAGTTTTAAGATACGACTTTGTGGCGAGATCGTTGGTGGTGAAAGATTGGGTTTAAAATAAGTGGTTGATGTGTCATGTGTCTGCATAGCTGTCTAAATTAAAATGTTGTCGAATCGGCCCACAAAAGAATAACTGTGGATTTCCTTGCCAGTTCTTCTCCATAGGAAACGACCACGTACGTTGTTTTTGCGTTTTCATAACTGCAAAGCTAGAAACATTAGGCTTATGTAAATTCAAATGGAGTGGATGTTTTGAATGTGATTTAAAAGACGTTGTCAGACTAATGGAGCCACGATTGTTATGCAGGATAGCTGATAAAATCTGGATGAAGGCAGAGAACGATCGAACAGGATGATCTTTAATTGAAGACCACTATGTCCAGCTGTGGATTATTGCAGGGTGATTCATCATCATTGTATTGCCCTTATACACCGTTATTGATCGTTTAAATCGGTGGTGCAAAATGATAAAACAAGAGTTACCAAAGACACCGACTTCCAAAACGAAAGTTATTTTTGCACTTTTTAGTGTCTTGCTTTGGAAGTCGGTTTATTTTTTGTGTTTTTTTAGCGTTCCGTACCCAAAGGGTAAAAACGGGACCCTATTACTAAGACTCCGCGATCCGTCTGTCTGTCCGTCTGTCACCAGGCTATATCTCATGAACCGTGATAAGTAGACAGTTGAAATTTTTACAGATGATGTATTTCTGTTGCCGCTATAACAACAAATACTAAAAACAGAATAAAATTAATATTTAAGTGGGGCTCCCATACAACAAACGTGTTTTTTTTTTGCGATTTTTTGCGATAATGGTACGGAACCCATCGTGCGCGAGTCCGACTCGCACTTGGCCGTTTTTTTTAAATTATTTATTAATTTTGCCTTTACACATCGATACCTTCGATGTGTAAAGGCCCTATACCTTACCCTATGTACCTATGTACCCTATCGGGATTTAAAAGACCAAAATTTAACGATGTAAACTTCGATCAATAATAAACTAGATGCCCGGTCAGCGCTTCAAAAACGGGCCGAAAAATATGGCCACAAATACCGTTGTGGTCCTATTTCAAATTAGTGTGGACCAATCATAGCCAAAATTAAGACGTAAAAAAGCCCACAACGAGCGTTAAAAAATTGTGCAAATAACCACTGTATAACACTATATTCCATGTTCGACGGTTGTCAGGATGTTGCAGTCAGTGGTACGAATTCGGTCATTTTCTATAATGCCTAATTCTGGATATGCCAGGGTTCTTCTGTACCGGTCAACCTGTCGGTGTTGCTGCAAGGGCTGTGGCTGGACAACCTGCGTGCTACCTCCGACAAGAAGATCGACCTACCTGGCTGCCACCAGTTACCTACGTTCTGGAACTACAGGATAGTGGTTTTCTTACGGCGGTCTTGAACATAACACACGCTCGATGTTTAGAACTCACACCAGTCTCTGGCAGGGTTGCTGTTATTTTTTTTTTTTATAAATTGTTATATCTTCCCTCTCCTCGAGAGTTTAATTTACCTGCCTGGCCCCTAATCGTTACAGTGGCGTCAGTTTTAAAGAGAAGTTTTGTATCTAGTATATTATTGATCGAACGAAGGATGTAAAGCCAATATATAATAAAATATATAATCCACAAATATATAATAAAATGCCCGATGATATAAAATGTATGCCATTGCAGAAGTTTAAAAAGACGCTTAATGGGTTACTGCTTCAAAAATGTTATTATACTTTAGACGAGTTTCTTAATGACGAGTCTCTTTAACTGCATAATGCTGACATAAAATTCTAATTTTTCCTTTAATATCTTAATCTTATTTTTTCGAATTGAATAGACTTTAAATTTTGACATGAAATTAAATTGATTATAAATAAATTTTTTTCCTTATAGTCATGTGTTAATACAATCAGGTACTCAAATACGTTAATAATTATATTGTAGTAAATTTATATTTTAATTTAAAAATACCCATTCATATAATTGTATTTTTTTTATAATTTGTATGTCTATTGGCAAAACATAGCGCACCACCTAATTTTTAAGATCTTGCATGTCATTATTACCTATGTTTTACAAATAAATGATTTTGTTTTTTTTTTTTTTTAAAAGCTTATTTGTGGTGGCAACATGTCTTCTTCTCCTATATTTCACTTTTAGGCGTCAACTTAGTAGTTTCGATTCATATCATCTATAGCACAGTCAATCCACCTTTTCCTTCTTATGCCAATCATATCTTCTGGTCTTATTCCTAATAAGTAGAATGCACGTAAGCCTACATTAAGGGTACACTAGTCGACGGCACGAACAATTTTGTGCGCGGGGTTGAAATGCATTTTATATCAACCGACAACACGAGCGGAAGAGATAGATGCTGTGATGACCAGTAGGAAGCTAGTTCGCGTACGAATACACACTTTTGCAAACTTGTAGCGAAATAGATAATGATTTAGGACGAAACCGAGCGCGTGACTTTTTATAAACAGACCTTTGGCAGTCTAGATATCATGAAAAAACGACAAAATCTATCTGTTCAAAATAAAATTATTTGCATTGTTGAACTACTAATCTATCCCTGTATGGAGGTCGTTTTGCAAAATTCCGTCTTCTTATGGTATTTTTTCGTGCCAAAAAATACGTAAAAATTAGTCGAAATGTGGAATTTTCGACGCTCATAACTTTCAAATATTTTCTTTTTTTACTTTTTTGCTTCCATACAGGGCTAGATAATGATGAGACAAATTGATATCACTTTTTATTTTGAACGTACATCGTCAAACAGTGGAATAATCCCTAGACTACGTTTGTATGAAAGAATTTTCGACTAGTGCAACCTTAAATATCGCAAGACTACTTTACAGAGTCCAAATTGAATCGCATACCAAAACTAATCTGCGTTACATATTCACAGGCCTATAATTTTCAACAAACACATTCCTTTTACAATGCTTTTACAATGAAATCAGCGCGTTAATCTCATAATTCGATTAAACTCCGATTTTAGACTATCAGCTGAACGCGAAAACATAGATGTAGAGAATGGACGGAGCTTTTCCCTGTCACTTAGTGAATACGGGTAGAAAAGTGGGTGAGAGATAAAGCAATCCCATTGAAAAACATAACAAGTAAAAAACACAAGTCTCGCTGTGCAGTTCTTGTACCGCAAAAAGTAGTGAGGTCAAACGTAAAACCAAGTCGGATGATTTATTTAGTAGGTACCCTAGTAATTAGGTTACAAATAAACACATTAATCGACTTGGTTTTTCTTTTACATAAGGGGTCGACATTGATGTGTTCGTCTAATGTAAAACCAATTCGGTTAATGTGTTTGTTTGTAACCTAATTAATAAGGTACCCTTATTTAACAGAGGAGACCTTCAAAAGGCACCTGGCGTTTTGGGGAATAGACCAGGGAGTGTGGGATTTTTACCTCACTAAAACCACCCCGGTGATCACCATCAGCACGTAGAACCCTACGTGAATGTCCATCCTGTCAATCCCACCTTTGTCATCACGACCAAAAATGGTGATGAAATGTGTTTATGCACTGAATGTATTATACTTCATAAAAGATCGCTTGATCTCTGCGACATAATTATGTCAAACTGACGTATACGTTATTGTTACGTTATTGTTACGTTATTGTTACGTTATTGTTACGTTATTGTTACGTTACTGTTACCCTGTCAAGCGCTATTGTTACTGTATTGATACTGACAGCTGTCGCAGAGATCAAGCTATCTTTTATAAAGAATAGCTGTTGCCCGCGGCTTCGCTCCCGTGGACCACCCCACAGGACCCATTTTCGGGATGAAAAAATAGCCTATGTCACTCAGGAATAATGTAGGTTTCTATTGGTGAAATAATTTTTAAAATCACTTCAGTAGTTTCAGAGCCTATTCGGTACAAACAAACAAACAAACAAAAAAATCATGTCTCTTTATAATATTAGTATAGATAATGTAAAAACTGTTTTACCTACCATGACTTAAGATAAAAAAAAAATGTGATTTAATTTGGCCATCAGAAAAGAGACAGCACAGTCGCTTTGTCTCCTTCTACAGAGTGGCCAATTCGGTGAGTGTTACTCAGTCTATTCTCCATATCTACGCGCAAAGCCCATTACTCATCGTCGAGTAGTCTAAAATACCGATCCATGTTTACGATAAACAATCGGTATTAAACTCGATACTATTGGACGGTATCGGCATCGGTATTTAGTCGATTTAAATGGGTCATTCGATCATTCCGATTGTCACACATTTGTCGAGATAAATCGATATTAATCGGGTCCGTTTAGTTGTGTTTTGTTTCTGAATTTTGTAGCGAGTTTAAATTAATGAGCGGTGTGGAATTATGGTTTCTGGTTTCTATTGTTCGTTGGGTAGTGTGCAAATTAAGTTTATGAAGGTAATTAACTAGGTATATTTGGCCTGATTATTATAAGTAAACGTATGTGTTATCTTTTAGGCAGTGACTTTATCTAAGTTGGTTAAAGATAAAACAATAATGAGGGAGAAAAAAAATGTTTTTTTTAAATAATGCGATGCCTCATTAATCATTATAGTATTAATATTCCGGTAACACTGTGTTAGAAAAATAATGCATTTCTGGATTTTGTTTTTTTTATTATCTAATCAAACTCCGGCTATGCCAATGCTTTTTGCCACTCGTAATTTTGAGAATATATGTTCTTTTTCCGTAAAAAATGTTCCCGAATTTGTGCCCACAGTTAATGGCAATAGGCTCACACTCTTTACATGGGACTTAAACAGGAAAATATTTAGTATCCAGGATACCGATTTTAGGGTTTTTTTGATGGGGATGGGGAGGGGTTGGGTCTAGGGAGTACCTACTTTCACCCCTAAACCTTGCAAATAAATAGTGTTCAGAATATTCAAGTTTTAAGGTTATGTACACAAAAACAACACAATAAACAGTGTTTAAAACACTTTGAAGTTGCTTCTGCACCGTCTCCGGCGCTGCGGGAAGTGCAACCCCTTCGCCATTACGTAACAAAGCTTAAGCAGCCGTACGAGCCGTAGTGGTTGAGGCTGGGCGCCGCAGGGGACCAGCAATTTTAAGCTGCGGAGGTGAGCTCGCCTACCTTCGCGCCTCCGGTTTTTATATAGGCGATTCTGATTCGGTTTTGGCACAGATTCGATGTATTTTGACCATGAAGATATATTAATATTATGTTACTTAACTTTAGTTGCAGACGTTGATGGCCTACCAGAGGGAGGCAAATCTTCCATCACATCTCGACCGCTTTTGAACGCTTTGTACCACTCATAAGCACGTGTTTTTGATAAAGTCGATTCACAGTAAGCCTTCTGTAACATTTTCAGTGACCTTCTACACGAAATTCCATTGGCGATGCAAAATTTAAGACAAACTCTTTGTTCGATGCTTTTGTGCATTATGAAATTCGCAATACGCATTAGGTATGATATATACAAAAACAGCACTGCATTTCAACTAAATAATAGATGTAACTCAAACTCCGCGCGAAAATGGAAAACAGTTGTGTCAATCTAACGACAACAAAAAAAAACAAAAAGTTGAATTTGGAACCATGAAAAAATCATCCATTCCCGAAACTTTTTTGATTGAATGTAAATCATCAACTTTTTTAGCTTCGATCAATCAGCCGATTAAAGAAGAAGATTTAAAAATAGGGATACACCATCATTTCATTTTTCTGTACGCAAAATACGCGCTTAGACGTGGAGTTGCGGACACCAGCCCGTCTTAATCTAATCTAATCATCACCATCATTTGCCCTAATCCCCGTAAAGATAAAAACACCATAGAAGGTTATTTTCAAAGATATACCAAATGCTGGGACATTAATTAAGTACTTGGTTACTATTCGTAGCACGAGCATGTTACGCAATACTGACCTCCGTCCTTATGTTTCAATCGGAGGGATATTTTTATTTTTTCTTTGTGCTTACTTTTATATCCGTTGCTAATAGCCATAGATAGGTTGTTTTTCATAAGTTTAGTGAGAAGCAACTAGAAGAATCGTCAAAATCGGTGACATCTAAGACTTTATACTCTACTTTAAGCACCAATATAGAATTTAGATTTAGATGAGAAAGCCTCAATGAACTTGAAAATAATAACTAAATGTCACAACAACAATCGTTAGGTTTTATTAAAAATTGATTTTGATTTCATTTCTAAGATTATTCGCTATGGCAACATTTTGAAATGGATTCAAATGTTCGACGCCGCGTAGAAAATAAAACGAAAATATTAATGAGAGGCGGGCAAAGAAAATTTTGGCGGGCTTTTGAAGTCAGTTTGAGCGAGGTTCGTTTTTGGATGAAAAACTTTGGAGATTAGGTATTACTGAGGGTATTACCACAATATTCTTCACAATAAACTGTGTGTAAAATTAAATTTTTCCGGAATTGAACATAAAAATTGTATGTTCTTATCTAATCAATTCTCCTAAGTACAAAATTATGGAATATTGGACTCTTAAGGTTACACTAGTCAACGGCACGAACAATTTTGTGCGCGGGGTTAAAATGCATTTTATATCAACCGACAACACGTGCGGAAGAGATTGATGCTGTGATGAGCAGTAGGAAGCTAGTGCGCGTACGAATACACACTTTTGCAAATTTGTAGCGAAATGGATAATGATTTAAGACGAAACCGAGCGTGCGAAATTTAGTAAACAGACCTTTGGAAGTCTAGATATCGTGAAAAAACGACTAAATATATCTGTTCAAAATAAAATTATATGCATTGTAGAACTACTAATCTATCCCTGTATGGAGGCCGTTTCGCAATTTTCCGTCTTCTTATGGTATTTATTTGCGCCCAAAAATGCGTTAAAATTAGTGTCGAAATGAGGACCATTCGACGCTCATAACTTTCAAATATTTTCTTTTTTTACTTTTTCGCTTCCATACAGGGCTAGATAATGATGAGACAAATTGATATCACTTTTTATTTTGAACGTACATTGTCAAACAGTGGAATAATCCCTAGACTACGTTAGTATGGAAAAAAATTCTACTAGTGTAACCTTAATTCACATTACAAAGGTAATTTGAACGGAACATTTAAAATTGATGCCAATAGATGGCGCATTTTTAAATTTCTGAGGCATTCCACTCGATTGTCAAAATTTGCATTGTAACACATTTTGGTGCAAAAAATACTGTAAAACGAACCTTCACTGTATTTAAAGAAAAAAATATTCACGAACCTAGTAAACCCTTATACTTGCAAGTCGCTGCTAACTCCATCTATTGCCGTGAAACGGAATCGAACAAGATTAATCAGATGAAAAACGCTAGTTACGTCGGCACGGTTTCTTTGTATGGGATGAGGCATCTGTATGATTACGAAGAAATAGTATATATTTAATAAAATTTGATAAACTGATTATTGAAGGAATAAAAAAAACATTTTAATTATTTAATTTATACCGATTTTAATCATCGGCGTGTGATTTTAAAGTGAGTATTTATTATTTTCACTTGAGTATTATTCTATCCGCTATCCTTGACCACTATTGGTTGCTTGCTAGTTTATTTATCCTAGCCTGTTGATATCCTGGTAGTCACCAGCCCGCATTGGGTTCCTGTGGTGTATTACGGCCCCCTCCGAAAGGCAGCAGCGCGTGGCTGATTATTAAGTCTCTATCAGAATGATTATCACCAAAGTATGTATGCGTCATATACAACTCGTTTCCAGAAAGTAAAAAATGCAGTACCTATCACACTTTAATTTTATAAAGGTGAAAGTTTGTGTGTGTGTGTGTGTTTGTACCTTGTTCACAAACTGCTGAACGGATCTGGATTAAATTTGGCACAGAGACAGATTATAGTCTGGAATAACACAGGATAGTTTTTCGCCCGTGAATATGATCTCTTTGGATAATTTTCGAAATTCCCACGGGCGAAACCGCTGGCAGAAGCTAGTCACACTATATAATTTGAATATTATAAAGGCGAAAGTTTTTGAGTGTGTGTGTGTGAGTGTTTGTATGTTTGTTACTTGTTTACGCTCTAACAGCTTAACGGATCTGCATGAATTTTGACACATAGATAGATAGGACATAGGATACTTTCTATTCCGAGAATATATTCCCTTTGAATAATTTTCGACATTCACGCGGGCGCAGCCGCTGGCAGAAAGCTAGTTTAGTTCATATATTGAGCAAGCATGGCTACCTTTCAAAAGCACACGGTTTTCCTCTAAACTTTTTCCCGCTGATTGCCCAATGCGTTTCCTTTATTTTATTATATTTTCCGTGTATCGTTATTAATAGCCTCCTTTGTAATCTCAACCCGGCTTCAATTCCTCACAATAATAAGTAGTTGTTCTTATTCCGTTCACGTTCGCCATTTTGTATAGCTCTGCCTTCTTTTATTTCTACTGAGGAGTACTTCCATGGTCTTTGGTGTTTATCGGTAGAATACACAGCAAGGGGGTTATCATCCACAAGTTCATTGAATCTAGATTCATTGCCTCGCCTTTAAAACTAGAACAAAAAGTTTTATAAAAACTGTAACCCGTCGTTTTCTTAGCCTGTATTACTTGGGCCATAATAAGGAATCGATTGACATCTTATTCATCAAAATCGGATGAATAGTTCAGGCGCTACGAAAGAACATACGTAAATACAAACATACACACATAGACTGCTAAAATCATAACCCTTTTTGGCTTCGCCGTAGTCGGGTAAAAAGTAGACAAAAGTGTAGTTATAGAACAAACATGATGGTCATCATCATCATCATCAGCCTATTAATGTGCCCACTGCTGGGACACACGCCTCCTCTCTGTGAGAGGGAATGGGCCGTAATCCACCACGCGGGCCCAGTGCGGGTTGGTGGATGTCACATGTCTTCGAATGTTTGGTTCTAGGACATGTCGGTTTCCTCGCGATGTTTTCCTTCGCAGTTTTGAGAGTAGTGGTGATGGAATAATTTACACAAATTAAAGCGCCTGCCTTGGCTCTAACCCACGACCTACTACAACTTGTAAGTCGCGGCCGATACCACTGGGCCACCACTTCTCTTATGGTCATCAAATGTCCGCAAATGTAGACTTCAGCCTGCTACTAAAACATCGTGATGGAAAACTGTTGCCTGATCTATAAACGTGACAATCTAAGAAGTCCGATTACGTTTCTAATTTTACATGCCGCGATAACTTTGTACGTAAGAAATTGAAAAAAATCCGGCCAAGTGCCAGTCGGACTCGCGCACGAAGGGTTCCGTACCATTATCTTTGTTGAGTACTATTTGATACTGCGGCAGACCAAGAAGAGCTGAAATTGAATTCTTCAGAAGGGCAAAATTAGCCGCGAATAGAAAAAATACCGGCCAAGTGCGAGACGGACTCGCGCACGAAGGGTTCTGTACCATTATCACAAAAAACTAAAAATAATTACGTTTGTTGTATGGTAGCCCCACTCAAATATTTATTTTATTTTGTTTTTAGTATTTTTTGTTGTAGCGGCAACAGAAATACATCATCTGTGAAAAAATCAACTGACATAGCTAGCTTTGTCACAGATGTTGTGTTTCTGTTGCCGCTATAACAAAAAATGAAAACAGAATAAAATAAATATTTAAGTGGGGCTCCCATACAATAAACGTGTTTTTTTTGCCGTTTTTTGCGATTATAGTACGGAATCCTTCGTGCGCGAGTCCGACTCGCACTTGGCCAGTTATTTTTCTTTTGTTCATGATATAATATATAATATTTTTTTTTAATCTAACTGACTTATGTCGGGTCTACGTTGTATACCCATATCTAAGTACTAATTCTGTAACATGGAAATATTGTAAAACAAACCATTTTTTTAAAAGAGTAACCATGGAGTTTCTTGCCGGTTCTTCTCCATAGGAAACGACCAACCCGAACCGTGCACCTTTTGTCGACGTTTTATAAGTGCCCATGTAGGCCTTTATGAAAAAAAAAAATTTTTTTTCTTTTTTTTTTCTCTCTCTCAGTTCTCAAAGGCCAGGAACAGTATTATAGCCAGATTGCTTACACAACCAACCTTCTTAACAGACATTTATATACCTACCCGATAGCTTACCGTCATTAATAAGGAGTACTGAATGAAGTACTTACTATTCGGCTCACGACCCCCATTTTTCCTTAACACCCTGACCTCTCCTTTCAATCGAAGGCTACTTTATTTGTCTTAGTGTTTATCGCAAGTCTCTCTGTCCCTTATCACTAAATTGAATTGGTGCGGGACTAAAGGTCTGCCCGAAATTCTTTGTAGGGTTGCTATTTTCTGGGTTGCGATTGTTTTTTTTTTTGTTTGCTTATAAATTGTTAATTTGTTTAATCAAGAGTGAATAGGTTACTTCTAGACAAGCGTTCTTCACGGTCGACCATCATCGGTTACCATTAGGCGAGAAAGTGGTCAAGCGCGAGCCTACCCTTAAATTAAAATAATACTCTTGTGAATGAAATAAGTAATGGATATTGTTTTGTAGTTTCTTGCTGTGGAATGCTGAATTCAAATACTCAATTCACAAATCAGCCCTATGTTTAGTGAAAGGAATAGATTGGGTAAGCGTCGTTTTGTACCGACTTTTAAAAAAAGGAGGTTCTCAGTTTGACCCCTATGTTTGTATGTATGTATGTTTGTTCGCGATTATCTCGCGTCTGGCTTAACCGATTTTGATTCGGTTTTCAGAAAAGTATTTTTTACATTTTGGAGCAAGTTTTGGTATACAACAAATTGATACACCGTGACGTCGTCGTCCGCATGGATCCGTTATGTGTCAAAACAGACACCGACTTTTGTTAAGTTATTTTGCAGTTTTTAGTGTTTTGTTTTTTAAGTCGGTTACATTTTTTTGGGATAAAGTTTTTATTGTATTTACGGGTAAGAAAATTAATCTCAATCCTCTTCTTTCAGGCCCTTTTATAATAAACCTGATGAGTTAAATCAAAGCTGCCAATCTGCCATCGATCGATCATTGCTAAAAGTACAAATATGATTTCTTTAAATTGTATGAATATCAAACGTGCCAGCCCTGTTTAGACCTGCTTATCTTGCGCATGATTAAGCTCTCAGGCTTCTTGCACAAAATACAGGAAAACGCGCACTTTTGTTTCTTGCACTACTTTTTATTTTGTTTTGTAACGTACGGATAGCAAAGCGATTTGAATTTAATTCAATGTCTTTCTTCTGAATTCTGAATGGCATCGTAATCTGGAATTGTCTTGTTTTTGTCAAAATTGTATCAGCTTATCTTTTTTGCTGACCATGTTGTTAACGGTACCGGATATGGCCCGATTAATTTTAGTCTCCTTTTTGTGCTATGGTTAAAACATCGTTACTAGCCTTACTAAAAATCGATTGAAAGAGTCAAACCGTATTAATATCATTAATACCTATCATCATCATCATCATATCAGCTGAAAGACGTCCACTGCTGGACATAAGCCTCTCCCAAGCGTCGCCACAATGACCGGTCCCGTGCGTCCCGCAACCTTCACCAGGTCATCGGTCCACCTGGTGGGAGGTCTTCCAACGCAACGTCTTCCGGTTCGCGTTCGCCAGTCCAGAAGCTTTCTGCCCCATCGGCCATCCGTTCTGCGAGCAATGTGCCCTGCCCACTGCCACTTAAGTTTGGCAATTCTTTGGGCTATGTCGGTAACCCTGGTTCTCTTACGGATCTCAACAATATATATTATTAATACCTATACTACATTTGAAATAATATTAGAAATTTAAATAATCCCATTTTACAGCCCGTTCAAGCGATTTTGACTTCTATTGCGTTGTAGTCGTAATAGTATATAAGGAAGGATCTTACACGAATAAATAAGCAAATTATTCTCTGCAACATACGTGTTTAAACAGTTAGTTTTGGTAAAAGGTTTATGCTTTTTATGTCATCCTTTACACTTACGGAATAGAATTCAAAATCGGTTGAATGGACTGTAAAAACGGGTTGTAGAAATTTGTAATGTTATTTCAAATGGAGTATAAGTAGGCCATGAAATAGACAAGTATGATAACAGTTTTTTTGTGTATTTCAGTCTACTAGATTTCGCCAAATTCTAAAATTATGACAAAAAGTGCAGCTACAATGACAAAATTAACGTTCGTCATCCAAATAATTTCCCGTCACCGTTTTTCTGCAACTTGTACATGTCGCATCTCGTCTCTCAGACGGCGCGCTTACTACTTACTATTACGTAGTGACATTGTCTAGCTAGGCTGTTGACAACATGTTGGTAACACTGGGTAGTTACTAACATGTTTGCACTTAGTTTTGTGAAGACAATTTCATAAATTGAATGCCTCTCTAGTATTGAAACTCTTAATGAAAAGGCAAAATCTATCTATAGGTGCTAACCCTAAAGTGACAATTAAGTTGTTTTATGTAGTTCCTAGCAGTGATTAGACTGACTCTTCCGCAGATACCCCCTCATCTGGACTTTTAGGGTTCCCTAACTCAAAAAGAAAAACCAAACCCGTATAGGATCACTTTGTTGTCCGTTTGTCTGTCTGATAAGACCGAGTTAAAATTAATTTCGTACTCTTTAAGTTTTCAAACCGTTGCAGCTGTGAAAAGATCAAACTTCTAGATCAACGCAAACAAGAGATACAGGCCGTTAATGACGCATATTTTATACTCGCAAGGAATTCAAAATCTACAGGGTACTTCCCGTTGACCTAGAATCATGAAATTTGGCAAGAAGCACGTCTTTTAGCACGAGTAAAGAAAAAAGGCCGAAAACCGTAAATATCATACCTTATTAAAATATCATATTTTTATTAAAATACATTTTCAATGACTATTTTTTAAATACAAAGAAAAGTGTTTAAAAACTTCTGATTATATACGTTATTTTACTACGCCCCGCTTTCGACGAAAGAAGCTCGCTTTTTTCACTCAAAAAGTTTCAAAGTCCCGACAAGCCAAAAAAAAAATCTGGCAACGCTGCCCTCAAATGAAAATTATTTTTTTTTTTTTTTTTTTTTTTTTTTTTAAACGTAATTCGTATTATAATCATAATCATAATCATAATCATAATATTTATTTCAACAAAAAACAACACAACAGATTACAGCAATCTTACAGGCTACTACTAAAGGTTAAAACTTTACAAAGGAGCCTCTGTAGCCGAACTAAGACGGATCTTGTATCTCGGCATACAGCGCCGTACCCTCGAGAATAGACAATCATGTGTAGCGCAAAATACGTGCATAAGATTATACGTTTATAATATATTAATACAGCCAAAACTAAAATAAAAGGTTAAGAAATATAAAACAATAATTTAAAAATTATAGATGCAAGTCAAAAAATTCAAATTAATAATTATAAATTAGATGTCAAAAATCCAAAAATATCATCATCTTCATAAAATTAAAAACTAAAAGTAAGATAATTATACTAATAAATCATTCTATTACCCAATTAAATATGTCAAACATTAAAGTTAAATTAAAAAAGAGTAAAAATAACAATTAAAGAATTATAAATTAATTGCCAATCTAAAAATCAAAAAAATTAATCAATAAAATTTCCAAATTCATTAAATTACTAAAATTATAATAAATGTGTGTGTGTGCCTGCGTGTGTTTTTGTGTATTTGTAGAGTAGTGAAAGTGTGGGGGTGTTGGGTAGTGTGGTTACGAAGTACCGTAATTTGTTTTATGTTGTTTTTTAGGGTGAGGAGCTCGTGGCTATATAACAGCCGCACGGGTCGATCATCAAGGATAAGCAACGCTTGACGAGGTCGGTCCGTGGATGGGTGACCATTTCAACATACCGAGTTTCCTCCGTGCCTCGGAAAGCACGTTAAGCCGTTGGTCCCGGCTGTAATTTGCAGATCTTTGACAGTCGTTACGGGTAGTCAGAAGCTTGAGATCTGACACCAGTCTTGCCAAGGGGTACCGTGTTACCCAGTTACTGGGTTGTGGAGGTCAGATAGGCAGTCGCTCCATGTAAAACACTGGTACTTAGCTGAATCCGGTAAGACTGGAAGCCGACCCCAATATAGTTGGGAAAAGGCTAGGCAGATGATGATGTTGTTTTTTAGGGTTCCGTACCAAAAGGGTAAAAACGGGACCCTATTACTAAGACTCCGCGATCCGTCTGTCTGTCGGTCTGCCTGTCTGTCTGTCTGTCTGTCTGTCCGTCTGTCCGTCTGTCACCATGCTGTATCTCGTGAACCGTGATAGCTAGTCAGTTGAAATTTTTACAGATGATGTATTTCTGTTGCCACTATAACAACAAATACTAAAAACAGAATAAAATAAATATTTAAGTGGGGCGCCCATACAACAAACGTGTTTATTTTGCCGTTTTTTGCGATATTGATAAGGAACCCTTCGTGCGCGAGTCCGACTCGCACTTGGCCGGTTTTTTCTTTGTTTTTTATTTTTTTTTGTTGTTTTTTTATTATTTTCTTTTTTTTTAAGGGACTACAGTTTTCCAACGGCAAAGTTAATTTTGTCCCTCAATTCTGTTTAAATATCTTATCGTTAGAGCAATGTTCGGTGCCCTCATAGTTTATGAAATTCAGTAATGTTATTTAATTATTTTGTTGAATGCAGCTGTTTGTACGGAACCCTCAGTGCCCTGATCCGACTTGCACTTGTCCAGTTTCTTAAGAAGTTACAAGGCACGTATTAGTAAATAATGCTGCCACCACCTACTGCGACCAATATAAAGTTATAAGTTTTTAAACTGTCATGGTCAGTAACACTAACATTAGAAGCGAGATATTTACCATGTTTACTGTTTGTTGCCAGTTTCCGATATTTCGGTGCTGTTGCACCATGATCACGGATAATGACATCCCAGATAATGATATCCGGGATCATGGTGCTTACTTGCATGGAGCAGTGGTGGCCCAGTGGTATCGGCCGCGACTTACAAGTTGTAGGTCGTGGGTTCGAGCCCAGGCAGGCGCTTTACTTTGTGTAAATTATTTCATCACCACTGCTCTCAAAACGGTGAAGGGAAACATCGTGAGGAAACCGGCATGTCCTAGAACCAAAAAATCGAAGACATGTGACATCCACCAACCCGCACTGGGCCCGTGTGGTGGATTACGGCCCATTCCCTCTCACAGAGAGGAGGCCTGTGTCCCAGCAGTGGGAACATTAATAGGCTGATGATGTGATGTGATGTGTGCTTGCAACAGCACCGAAATATCGGAAACTCGCAACAAACAGTAAACATGGTAAATATCCCTCTTCTAATGTTAATGTCAATATAAAGTTCTTTAACTATCGACTCAAAATTGAAGATCATCATTTAAGTATCAGTACCTTTTCATCGACATTGAAAGAACAGTAAAGCCACTTAGCGGTTTAATTTGTAGCTTGGTTTTCCTGCAAAAGCATAATTCAAAAGATATCAAAATTAATTTGGCATCGCAAATTAACATTGGCATCTCCTGTGGTTCTTTCAACATATTTTTTTTTGCAAATATTTGATAGCAAAGGAGATCAAACTCAGAAATCATCCTTCATCCTTTGATAACCTTATCGAGAAGACATTTTCCATTATATACCTACATCATTATATACCATAATTATCTGTCATATTTTTAAACATCTTAAAAGAAATGACTGTAATATTGATAGGTATATTTGTAAAACCAATTTTCTCGGAGAGCATTGATCCGATTTGATCTCAAAGCAAAATTATGTTTTTTAGGGTTCCATTCCCAAAGGGTAAAAACGGGACCCTATTACTGAGACTCCGATCCGTCTGTCTGTCTATCTATCTATCCGTCTGTCACCAGGCTGTATCTCATGAACCGTGATAGCTAGACAGTTGAAATTTTCACAGATTATGTATTTCTGTTGCCGCTATAACAACAAATACTAAAAACAGAATAAAATAAATATTTAAGTAACGGCGTTTTTTCGCGATAGTTTTTTTTTTTCGTTAAAAAAAAACGATGCCCCACTCTAGGAATTTCTTCCTGTATCGTGGGTGCGTTTACAAACATATAAACTCACATACACACCACCCAGAGCCGGAACAACTATCTGTAGTTTATACAAATATTTGTTCCGTGCGGGAATCGAACCCGCGACACGCAGCGCAGCAGTCAATCGCTCAACCACTGCGCCAACCGTGCACCCCATAATGGTACGGAACCCTTCGTTTTTTTTTCTTTCTTGGTTAAATGAAGTAGGTATTTTGATGAGGCTCGATGGTTTGATCTCCTATTATTATTTAATGCGAATTTCTAGACTAATTTCCGATTGGGATACCTAAGTACCTACATATGTTATTATAAAAAAAATGGTAATGCCACGTGAAACATACTGTCTCATCATGTTTTAAACTCGGATCAAATAAAATATTTGATCTGAGTTTTTAAAATATAACAAGGTAATCCATCTTTTTTCTCTACCTACCATTTTTTTCCGATTCTCTTTTCTGATTATCAGCGCAATTTTCTCATAATTTTTTCCGTAAGAGCCTTCTATAAAGAATTAGAAAACTTGAAAAAAAATATGTTTGAGATCGGTAAAGCCGTTCCCGAGTTATGGCGTGACCAAGGGAAATAGGGATACATCTATACTTAATACTTAATAATATTATAAAGAGGTAAAATTTGTAAGTTTGTAAGTTAGTATGTAGGGGGTAATCTCTGGAACTAATGATCCAGTTCTAAAAAATTTTTCACTGGTAGAAAGCTACATTATTCCTGAGTGCTATAGGGTATATAACATCACGCTACGACCAATAGGAGCGGAGCATAAATGGAAAACGTTGCAAAAACGGGAAAGCATATTACTTTTTGAGGGCTTCCGTTGCGTACGCTGCGTAAACGGTTTCAGTTATGCAATCATGTATGATGTATGTAGGGTAGGTGTAGGGTAGGTGAAGGGTAGATGTAGGATAGGTGTAGGGTTGGTGTAGGGTAGGTGTAGGGTAGGTGTAGGGTAGGTGTAGGGTAGGTGTAGGGTAGGTGTAGGGTAGGTGTAGGGTGGGTGTAGGGTAGGTGTAGGGTAGGTGTAGGGTAGGTGTAGGGTAGGTGTAGGGTAGGTGTAGGGTAGGTGTAGGGTAGGTGTAGGGTAGGTGTAGGGTAGATGTAGGGTAGGTGTAGGGTAGGTGTAGGGTAGGTGTAGGGTAGGTGTAGGGTAGGTGTAGGGTAGGTGTAGGGTAGGTGTAGGGTAGGTGTAGGGTAGGTGTAGGGTAGGTGTAGGGTAGGTGTAGGGTAGGTGTAGGGTAGGTGTAGGGTAGGTGTAGGGTAGGTGTAGGGTAGGTGTAGGGTAGGTGTAGGGTAGGTGTAGGGTAGGTGTAGGGTAGGTGTAGGGTAGGTGTAGGGTAGGTGTAGGGTAGGTGTAGGGTAGGTGTAGGGTAGGTGTAGGGTAGGTGTAGGGTAGGTGTAGGGTAGGTGTAGGGTAGGTGTAGGGTAGGTGTAGGGTAGGTGTAGGGTAGGTGTAGGGTAGGTGTAGGGTAGGTGTAGGGTAGGTGTAGGGTAGGTGTAGGGTAGGTGTAGGGTAGGTGTAGGGTAGGTGTAGGGTAGGTGTAGGGTAGGTGTAGGGTAGGTGTAGGGTAGGTGTAGGGTAGGTGTAGGGTAGGTGTAGGGTAGGTGTAGGGTAGGTGTAGGGTAGGTGTAGGGTAGGTGTAGGGTAGGTGTAGGGTAGGTGTAGGGTAGGTGTAGGGTAGGTGTAGGGTAGGTGTAGGGTAGGTGTAGGGTAGGTGTAGGGTAGGTGTAGGGTAGGTGTAGGGTAGGTGTAGGGTAGGTGTAGGGTAGGTGTAGGGTAGGTGTAGGGTAGGTGTAGGGTAGGTGTAGGGTAGGTGTAGGGTAGGTGTAGGGTAGGTGTAGGGTAGGTGTAGGGTAGGTGTAGGGTAGGTGTAGGGTAGGTGTAGGGTAGGTGTAGGGTAGGTGTAGGGTAGGTGTAGGGTAGGTGTAGGGTAGGTGTAGGGTAGGTGTAGGGTAGGTGTAGGGTAGGTGTAGGGTAGGTGTAGGGTAGGTGTAGGGTAGGTGTAGGGTAGGTGTAGGGTAGGTGTATGGTAGGTGTAGGGTAGGTGTAGGGTAGGTGTAGGGTAGGTGTAGGGTAGGTGTAGGGTAGGTGTGGGGTAGGTGTGGGGTAGGTGTAGGGTAGATGTAGGGTAGGTGTAGGGTAGGTGTAGGGTAGGTGTAGGGTAGGTGTAGGGTAGGTGTAGGGTAGGTGTAGGGTGGATGTAGGGTAGGTGTAGGGTAGGTGTAGCGTAGGTGTAGCGTAGGTGTAGGGTATGTGTAGGGTATGTGTAGGGTAGGTGTAGGGTAGGTGTAGGGTAGGTGTAGGGTAGGTGAGGGTAGGTGTAGAGTAGGGTAGGTAGGATAGGGTAGGTACGTAGCCAGTTGACGGGAGCGAAGCCGCGTGGGACAGCTAGTTTTTATATAAGGATATGAAAACCAGTATGTTTGGATATACATATTATATTAATCAGTAGCGCATCGAAAATTTCACGAATATTTTTAATCCCAGTAGTAGTACGATTCCGTGAGATGATTTTCGACTTACAAACGGGTGAAGCCA
Source organism: Orthosia incerta (assembly GCA_948252205.1). NCBI lineage: Eukaryota > Metazoa > Arthropoda > Insecta > Lepidoptera > Noctuidae > Orthosia > Orthosia incerta. Next base: position 9,777,430 of record OX411761.1, read on the forward strand.
CTGGCATAAATGTAATATTTTGTTCTTCTTCATATATATCATATCAAGCTGGATAACTTACTCCAAAATTAAAAGTTCAACCATAGAAATCATGGCTTAAGGTTACACTAGTCGACGGCACGAACTATCTTGTGCGCGGGGTTAAAATGCATTTTATATCAACCGACAACACGTGCGGACGAGATAGATGCTATGATGAGCAGTAGGAAGCTAGTTCGCGTACGAATACACACTTTTGCAAATTTGTAGCGAAATGGATAATGATTTAGGACGAAACCGAGTGCGTGAAATTTTGTAAACAGACCTTTGGGAGTCTGGATATCATGCAAAAATGACTAAACGTATCTGTTCACAATAAAACTATTTGCATTGTTGAACTACTAATCTATCCCTGTATGGTGGCCGTTTTGCAATTTTCCGTCGCCTTATAATCCAAATAAATGCCATTTGCGCCCAAAAATGCGTTAAAATTAGTGTCGAAATGTGGAACGTTCGAAGCTCATAACTTTCAAATATTTTCTTTTTTTACTTTTTCGCTTCCATACAGGGCTAGATAATGATGAGACAAATTGATATCGCTTTTTATTTTGAACGTACATTGTCAAACAGTGGAATAATCGCTAGACTACGTTTGTATGGAAAAATTATCGACAAGTGTAACCTTAAGATTTAGAAATTCATACCACATTATTTCAACCATCCTACCCCCCGACGGAAAAGAAGGGACAAATTGACGCGATAACCTTGTTTTTCTGTATACCTATGTGTATTTATGTATCTGTCTGTGCTATCATAGCTCCTAAGCGGATGAACCGATTTTATCGAGTGTTTTAAAATTCAGCCTTTCTAAAATGATTTTATTTATTTTATTTTATTTTATTTGGGAAACAAACAGATGCAATAACAAACATAAGCATACAATTAGTTCAACACAATCTAGAAACAGTTTCCACAGATTAATATACAAGTAAATTAACCTAAGTGCAACAACAACCAGAAGTTCACACAGTTCAAAGAAGTCTCATTTTAATATTATATTATTGTACAACATTATATTATTTAAATTTATATGCCAATATATTTCTTATGGAAAACCTAAATTTGGGTAGAGAAAGGTGAAAAATATCTAAATCTTGATTTTCTTTAACTGAGATTATGTCGTTGTACAGACGACACGACGGCTCTTTTAATAAAAATATTCTTGCCGTATTTTTATGGGCGTTTTAATGTTTGAATCGGGATGTTTTCGCAAGATATAGTGTCATAATTACGAGTTCAATAGATTGGCGATCGAAGCATGTCTACTGCTAGATAAATTTTGTACTCTCCCCTATTTTTACTACGTGCAACAATGCGAAAAGACATGACGACATGCGTATTAAAACCTACTTCAAAAAACAAAAAGCGATCGGACTTCAATTCCGAGGTATCGTTAATAATTTTTGATTACATTACGCAGTCGTTATTACAGTAAACGGAGACTGTTGCCTCCGACCAGCAATGTATTGCTTTAAGGTACCTACAGCTAATATTTATCACGAATTGTACCCGCGGCGTGTAATCAGACTTGTAGGGTCCAAGTGAGAGGTATAGGCGATTTATTATTAATTTTAAGCCTAAGTTGTCCCACTGCAGGCCGAAAGAAGAAAGGGAGGCCTCCCGTACTCCTGCAAGAATGTTGCGCCCCATTGCTTGCGATTTGCGATAGACGATTTTATTTTTAATTTTAGAATTTGTGAAATTGTAGTAAGCAAGATTGTAATTGTGGGTTGTGACTATTTGAATAAACTAGTCACAATCCACAATTACAATCTTGATTGACAGTGATTCCACCAACCCGCACTGGACGATTACGGCCTATTGAGAGGGCTCACAGAGAGAAGGCCTGTTTCCCAGCATTGGGAACAATAAAAAGGCTGATGTTGACGTAAGTTGTATATTATAATTACTTTCCTTCGTTGTTATTGTTTACAAGCTATCTGGCATTGGCATTTTCGAACTTCTACCTGTGAAAAGAAAAAAAAATTAACAAACAGATCGGAGTCGTTGGCTACCTCCACAGCTTATAACTTACGCCACAAACTCCAAAGTACTAATCTGGCTGGTATTACGAGCATCGCGATACGGCGCCATTCCAGTAATGCGTTCAATTGATTTAACTATCACACTATAGCTCCAGACAGCTTTTATTGGTAACCGCCACCGCTGCCTTTGTAAAGGATGAAACTGTGTAGGCTTTATGTAGCGATCGAATATATATGATTGAAGAGATAGGCTTTATGTAGTGAATATATATGATTGAAGAGATTTGGCATTAGTTACATCTATAAATAGTATAAAAACGTTCATTAAAAAAAAAAACAAAAACGCGACTGCTTAAGGGTACACTAGTCGACGGCACGAACTATTTTGTGCGCGGGGTTAAAATGCATTTTATATCAACCGACAACACGTGCGGAAGAGATAGATGCTGTGATGAGCAGTTGGAAGCTAGTTCGCGTACGAATACACAATTTTGCAAATTTGTAGCGAAATGGATGATGATTTAGGACGAAACCGAGCGTGCGAAATTTTATAAACAGACCTTTGGCAGTCTAGATATAAAAAAACGACTAAATCTATCTGTTCAAAATAAAATTTTATACATTGTTGAACTACTAATCTATCCTTGTATGGAGGCCGTTTTGCAATTTTCCGTCTTCTTATGGTATTTATTTGCGTTCAAAAATCCGTTAAAAGTAGTGTCGAAATGTGGAACTTTCGACGGTCATAACTTTCAAATTTATTCTTTTTTTTTACTTTTTCGCTTCCATACAGGGCTAGATAATGATGAGACAAATTTGTACCACTTTTTACTTTGAACGTACATTGTCAATCCCTAAACTGACAAACGTAATTTTTGTATTTTATCAATATCAGTGCCCTGGTGGTAGTTCTTCCTATATGAACTTGCTTATACTATATAAATACGTTTGTTCGATGCATAGCTAAAGTGGCCAGCCTCTTCTTCGCCCGGCGGCATACAAATCAGCATCCCAGCACATGAAATAAATCAATATTTTAACTATCTGTAACGATATTATTTGGAAGTGACGATATGATAACTATCGATACATTTTCCCAACATTTTTTTTATCCAATTAAATATACGTAAACAAGAAGAAAATCATGCTGTGCAGATATGAGAAAGAAGAAGAATTATATACCCTGATATGTTATTTCATGATGGAACATCATCGGTACGAGATTTAGCTAGGCCACCTATTTGCGATGTATCAAGATTAATATTATGTAGCATATATTCCTTACCATAAAAAATAACATAGGAGGGTATAAATTTCTTATACCAGATCTTAAACAAATATAATTTGTCTCGTGTGAAAGCCCACATAACACAAACTCACATCGAAAGTTCACTATTTCATGGCCATGCTTTCCCAGTTTGGATCCTGTGTTTACAGAGTAGGTTTTGATTGAAACTTCGTCCAGGTGTAGCTTATGGTAGGCAGACTTGAGACGCTAGTGTGCATATGTAGCAATATTCATTGACTGGCAATTTTCAGGTTTTTAAAAGGTTTCCGTTAACGGTTGCTTGTTGCAAAAACGTCTATATCCACGCGGTTTCTTGTAGTTTGAAAACGACAACAGGGCCAACTGCCCACTCTTAAGGTTGCCCTAGTTGACGGCACAAACTATTTTGTGCGCGGGGTTAAAATGCATGCTATATCATCCGACAGCACGTCCGAAAGAGAAAGATGTTGTGATGAGCAGCAAGAAGCTAGTTCGCGTACGAATACACAATTTTGCAAATTTGTAGCGAAATGGATGATGATTTAGGACGAAAACGAGCGCGCAAAATTTTGTAAACAGGCCTTTGGGAATATGGATATTATGAAAAAACCACTAAATGTATCTGTTCAAAATAAAATTATTTGCATTGTAGAACTACTAATCTATCAATGTATCGTGACTACGTACGTTTTGCAATTTTCCTTCTTCTTATGGTATTTACTTGCGCCCAAAGATGCGTTAAAATTAGTGTTGAAATATGGAACTTTCGACGCTCATAACTTTCTTTTTTTTTGTTTCCATACAAGTCTAGATAATGATGAGACAAATTGATATATTTTTTTTATTTTGAACGTACACTGTCAAAAAGTGGAGTAATCGCCAGACTACGTTTGTATGGAAGAATGATCGACTAGGGCAACCTTATGGATAAAAACTTCTCCGTCTAGGCGTCACCTAGCGACTATGCAGTAGGCATACTCGGCCTGACTAAGTTCAAGTTTTCCTCAGATTTTTCTCATTCCCTTTATTGTGTAGGGTTCTACTATCAAATCTAAAGTCATATCACAGCTTAACAAAGAAAATCAGATTTACTATTGATATTTAAAATTCAAATGTATTTATTTGTGACTTAATATTCAATAAACAACATCAAAGCTCCTCATAGATACTACAAAAGTTATCCAAACTGGCTCACTAAATCAACTCCTATTACTCGCCTTTCAGTCAATCAATATAACAACTTACTCGACTATCGCTTCAACACAAATTCTACGAACCAACCAAGATCAGCTTACGTTAGTCAAATACACTTCCTAGTATTATAGTGCCGAACTCAGGACAACTTTAAACTTCAACCATAGAATAGATACATACAGAAGGCTGTATTCAACGAGCTAAAAAAGGGGCAAGGATACAGGATACAGAGACGCATAAACGTACGGCAATCTCAAACAAATGCCGGCCGCGAGTTGTACGTGAAGCGTGTCTATGTGTGCGTGCGTTTACGCTTGTATCGAGTCATGCGAACCCGGTCCAATTTTAAACTTCAACCACAGCATTGGCACAAGCACAAGAGGTCGGCTTCATAAAACGAGCGAAAATAGACGCACGGACCTCAGATCAAAGAAAAAGTCAACGTTGCAAACAACAAGGTGAAGCCGGTTAAAACTATGCTTTGCCGTATAAATATACAATTACACTCGCACACGTACAACGAAACTACCCCTTAGCTTGACAGTCAAGCTTTATTATTTGATTTGTGAGCTCGAATGACAAGCTAAGACGTAACTTTGTTGTACGTGAGTGCGTGTAATTGTGTATTTGTACGGCAAGGCATAGTTTGAACCGGCGTCACTTTGTTGTTTGCAACGTTCCAGCTTAGCTTTTTATTTGATCTGAGGCACGGACACAGACACGTACGAGCTCAAACAAATGCCGATCACGAGTGCGCTTGCACTCGTTGTACGCGAAGCGTATGCGAGCATTTTCGCTCATTGTATTGAGTACACCTTCTGTGTCCTATTTATTCTGTGATTCAACTTTACAAAGTGTGGATTAAACTGTGCGCCCCGTCATTCTGGACCGAACTACTAATTCTGTCTAGCGCGAAATTCCGGCTAACTCAATTACACCGAAATAGTTTTAAAACTGAAAGGGACTGCAAAGTTTTGCGTTTTCCTTTAACAAACACAGTGTTGTTACTTCCTTTAAAGTTTGTAACTTTGTGGTGATAAAATTAGACACAGACGGCACTAATTTTGGAGTGTTCGCTGATGGAGTTTTAGTAGGTAATGATTGCTAGTATCGGTTTTGCTTTTTAACCGACTTCCCAAAAAGGAGGAGGTTCTATGTTCGTCATTATGTATGTTTTGTGTATGTTCACCGATATCTCCGTCAATTGTGGACCGATTTCAAAAATTTTTTTTATTGTTTGCAAGAGTATGCTCCGAAATTGGTCTCATTTTAATTTGGTGAAGGACTGACGAAGAAATTCGAAGATATACAACAGAACTCTTCAATAAACAACGGCAAATCTCTCGGGATTGCTGCAATTGCATGTCTGTTTGTTGTTTATACCATTTCATAACATAAAATCACGCCAGTACGCTCTTAAGGGGTACGCAGATCTCTCATTTCACCGGTTATGTTCAAGTTTCATGATATTTGGATAATATATTCTGGCGTTATACGAGTAGGTAACTTACTAAACAACTTGCCTATTAGGTAGGTACAACTAAAAAGTGAAAAATAAAAAACTTTTTACAAAAAAATACTACCGACTTCCAAATGAAACTACAAAGTGAAAAATAACTAAAAAATATTTTTTGGAAGTCGGTGTCCATAACGCAATAAATTGGTACCTACGAAAGACACCGACTTCCAAAAATAAAGTTATTTTTCACTTTGTAGTTTTATTTGGCAGTCGGTAGTATTTTTTTGTAAAAAGTTTTTTATTTTTCACTTTTTAGTTGTACCGACCTAATAGGCAAGTTGTTTAGTAAGTTACCTACTCGTATAACGCCAGAATATATTATCCAAATATCATGAAACTTGAACATAACCGGTGAAATGAGAGATCTGCGTACCCCTTAAGAGCGTACTGGCGTGATGTTATGTTATGAAATGGTATAAACAACAAACAGACATGCAATTGCAGCAATCCCGAGAGATTTGCCGTTGTTTATTGAAGAGTTCTGTTGTATATCTTCGAATTTCTTCGTCAGTCCTTCACCAAATTAAAATGGGACCAATTTCGGAACATACTCTTGAAAACAAAAAAAAGAATTTTTGAAATCGGTCCACAATTGACGGAGATATCGGTGAACATACACAAAACATACATAATGACGAACGAACGAAGTTTTTTTATTACATTATTGAAGTGAAGCTTGCATGATGATGCAGAGCGATATATAGCAATCCTAATCAACCATTATCCTCATGCTTATAGGGAAGGGAATGTCATCGTATTTTTTTTGGTTCTTTTGCCATCATAAATGTTGCCTTTTTCGGCGGTGGCCATCCTGAGAACAAGTGGAACGGGGTGGTTAGCGAAACATCCCATCAACCCTAGGTTCTGTGCTTCGTTGTGCATTAAAAGACCCCAATATAAATTACGGCACGTTGTTTTCTACAATTTGCCAAGAATTCAATAAAACGTGTCCTATAAAAACAGTTAAAGTCAACAATTACAAATCGAAATTTAGTGAATGGGCCACTGTGGGCATAAGAAAAAGCCGAGATAATTTATATAATTTATATTACGAAAAATCTTTGACTACCGATCAAGTTTTCCACACATATGTTAGAAACTATTCCAAAATATACAAAAGAGTATGCGCTCAAGCAAAATCACAAATAATAATTAACAAAATTGGTGTTTCTAATAATAAAATAAAAACTGTGTGGCAAGTAATTAATAGTGAAACTGGAAAGACACAACAACGCGATCAGAATGAGTTGTCTTTGAAAATATCTAATCAAACCATTTCTGATAAGCAAGAAGTCGCTGAGACATTAGAAAATTTCTTTACCAACATTCCGTTAGAGGTTACGAAGTCACTTCCCTCCTCATCTAAATTGGCTGCAGCTCTTCTTAAGGAATACTTTACTAAAGACATACCAACATTTAAATTTAAACCAATATGCATTGATACAATTAAAAACGCGTTCAAAAGTCTCAATATAAAAAACACTGAAGACTTATGGGGGATATCCGTTAGGGTTCTTGGAGATATTATTGACTCAATTGCTCCTGTCCTAACAGGCATATTCAATCAATGTTTGGACAGCGGCACGTTTCCTGACTTAATGAAACACAGTAAAGTAGTGCCAATTTTCAAATCAGGCTGTAAGAGCGATCCCTCTAATTATAGACCTATATCCGTGCTACCAGCATTGAGTAAAATCTATGAAAAAATCATGCTGGACCAGATGTTGTCTCATTTCAATTCAAATGGGAACCTGCATAGTCAGCAGTTTGGTTTCACGAAAGGTAGGTCGACAACGGACGCGGGAGTAAAACTCATCAGCCACATCTTGGAATCTTGGGAGAAATCCCAGGATGCCATTGGCATTTTCTGTGATCTGTCAAAAGCGTTCGACTGCGTCGACCACAACACACTGATCTGTAAATTACAACACTACGGAATTCGAGGACAAGCTGCTGATCTTGTGCTTTCCTATCTATCAAACAGACAGCAAAAAGTAAATGTTAATGGGGCGACGTCCTCCGGGTCTCTAGTCAAAATGGGCGTGCCCCAAGGTTCAATTCTCGGCCCTTTCCTTTTTCTTGTTTACATTAATGATCTCCCTTTTATGATGGCCAAATTATCGGATATAATTCTATTTGCTGATGATACTTCGCTAATTTTTAAAATAGATAGGAAAGATACGGATGTCTTACATGTCAATGAAAGTCTAGTTGTTCTCTCGGAATGGTTCGCAGCTAACAATCTTTTACTGAATGCGAAAAAAACAAAATGTCTAAAGTTCTCTTTACCAAATGTACCTCAACGTGACCTAAATCTAAATCTTGACGGCAAAAATCTTGAAATAATAACGGAAACTGTATTCTTGGGGATTACTATCGATTCAAAATTGCAGTGGGGCGCGCACATTAGAACTCTTTCGGGCAGGTTAAGTTCGGCTGCCTATGCAGTAAGGAAGATAAGGCAGTTAACCGATGTAGCCACAGCTAGACTAGTATACTATGCTTATTTCCACAGTATTATGTCTTATGGCATTCTGCTGTGGGGGTCAGCAGCAGACGTTGACTCAATTTTTATCTTGCAAAAGAGGGCAATCCGCACGATCTATAAAATGGGTCCTCGCGAGTCCCTCAGAGAAAAATTTAAAGAGATCGATATACTGACTCTACCTTCACTTTACATTTTGGAATGTATTTTGTATGTCCGCAAAAATCGAGGGCTTTTCAAAACTAGAAGTGACTTCCATAATTTAAATACACGCAGTAAGCACGAAATTGTAATACCCAAATTCAGATTAACGAAAACTAGCAAGTCTTTTCTTATAAACAGTATACGCTTTTATAACAAGTTGCCTAAGTCAGTTATAGAACTGACCGATGGAAAGTTCAAAAACTACATCAAACGTGTCCTTGTTAAAAAAGCATATTATAAAATCAAGGACTACGTTGAAGATAAAAAATTGGCTTTGACACCCTCTGCGCATGCGGCTTCCCTGGTAACTCATAAACGGCACAAATATATGGATATCTCTAACTATTCTCAATCTCATTTTTTTTTTCTCTTTTAATTAGACTTTTTACAATATTTTTCAATCATCATTATAGCCCTTTGCTAAGAATAGTTACAGCACTGATTACAGTATTTGTGCCACATGTTAAATTTAGTGTTGTGTTTTTTTTTACCTTTGTATAGATTCTTTTACCTATTGTGAATGTGTGAACATTGTAGGCTTTCTAGTTTTCTAGATGATTGTTAACATTTGTTAACTTTTTATTTCGTGCATTTTTTTTTTTTTTCAATTTCGTACGACTTATTGTCGGGTCTACGTTGTCCCCCCATATCCAAGTACTAATGCTGTAACATGGAAATATTGTAAACAAAACAATTTAAAAGAGTAACCATGGAGTTTCTTGCCGGTTCTTCTCCATAGGAAACGACTAACCCGAACCGTGCACCTTTTGTCGACGTTTTATAAGTGCCCATGTAGGCCTATGTAAAATAAAAATATTTGATTTTGATTTTGATTTGATTCTAGCTCATTCATCATATCTCTCGTAATTCTGGCTTGTATTAATGATCGATAGTTTTAGGAGATTTGATAATTTTCTATTGAGATCCTTATGTACCACCACAGAGCTATGAAAGAAAAGGGAATTAATCATAACGTGAGAGTTGACAGAGGAGGTGTTGCGCTAACCCCAAGCAACATGGGATGAGGGCAGGAAGAAGATCATAGTGATATTATTGCGTAGATACCTACTAGGAGACGCAGCTTTGAAAGCCCTCCCACTATGTAGACGGACGGACGGACGGACGGAACGGATTCCCACAGCCTTAACCAGGTCATCAGGACCTGGTTAAGGCTGTGGGAATCCGTTGGATGTGAGACGCTCAGGACCAGTCGCCTATGTTCAGCAGTTCACGTCTTTTGGCTGAAGCAATTTATTTAAGTATACATGTATAACTTTACAGGTCATACCTAAGGCGTTATACAATGAGAGAAAAAAAATACACACAAATGAAACATAAAAGAATTAGGCAAAATTAAATATAATATAATTTATAAAAAAAAAAAAACACGATACCAAAAAACATAGACAAAAAAAGATACAAAAACGGATAAAAATAACGGGAAACAAAAAATAAGTATATCAAACAGAAGTAAAAAAATGTACAAAGAATACATAAACAATTATTCACTAATCTAACTTTCATCCATCTTCTCACAAAAACTTTAACATTCACGACACACATCTATCCACCTCCCAGCAAACAGGTCACACTCCGGTGCTGATGTCAGAAGGACATTTAGCATTGTGAGCGCCCGAACTAGAGGCGAGTTAGCTCGGGACACCGTACGTGCCGAAGGTACGGCCAAAAGCTGGTGACTTCGTGGTCTAAGCTGTTGTTTGGGCACCACAGGAACAAACAGTCTCAACAACTGCGCCACGAGCTCCTGACAATCGGACTCTCCCCGCATAATACGGCAGGCAGAGATAAGCAAGAAGTACTTACGCCTTACTTCGAGAGAATTAAAATTTAAAACACCAAGTAGAAATTTGGTAGGTTAAAAGAAGGGGTAATATCCGAAGAGTTTTTTATAAAGAAAACGAAGAAAGGCTTTTTGGATTTTTTCAAGAAGTAAGGCGTAAGTACTTTCACATGGGTTCCAGATCACTGATGCTGATTCGAGTTTACTCCTGACTAAGGCCATGTATACAAGTTTAATGGCATGTGGATTGGTAAACTCGCGCATATTTCGAAGGACAAATCCTAGTCTTCGATATGACTCAGCAGCAAGTGTCCTCATATGCTCATGAAAGGTGAGCTTCGTGTCGAACAGAACTTTGAGATCCTTTAAAAAATTAACGCGGGCTATCAGATCACCGCCTAAAAAGTACTCTTCATGCCAGGGATTACGCGTGCGACTGAAGGTCATAACGTTGCGTTTAGCAATATTGAAAAGTTACTTATTATCCATGCTCCACTGATAGACCGCGTCAATGTCTTCTTGCAGAGTAGTTGAGTCTGCTACTTTTTCCAAGCCAAATATTAACTTAAGATCATCAGCGTAAAGTAAACATTTGGCATGTTTGGGGAACTTCTCAAGGTCATTGACCATAATGATAAATAGCAAGGGTCCCAATATGGAACCCTGACTTACTCCAGATCGAGTATGATATGGTGCGGACACAAAGCAACCGTGTCGAACATACTGCTGACGATCTCGTAAGTAACTTGCGAAGAATTTTAGTAACTTCGGAGAAAAGCCTAAGTTATTGAGCTTGGTGAGCAATACGTCGTATCTACCCGGTCAAATGCTTTTTTGAAATCAAAATATAGAACATCAACCTGTATGCCTTTATCTAAGTGCTGCGATATAAGATCCACAAGCGTTAGAAGGTTCGTATTAACGGAGCGGTTAAATCGAAAGCCATGTTGGGAATCGCAAAGAAATGGTTGTATCTGGAAACTAATAAGCCTGTGTAATATTTATTCGAACAGTTTTGGGAAGCGGAGACTATAGCTATGGACCGATAGTTTTCTACGCAATAAAATTACATTAGATTTAGGTATAGGTTGGACTCGCGATACCTTCCAACGCTGTGGATACTTTCCGGTAGATAATGCCAGATTAAATATATGAAGTACAGGTGATATTAGATGATCTTTACATCCTAAATAACGGGTCCTAAATAACATCCATTTCGCTAAAAATTTGCAAAAGTGTATATTCGTACGCGAACTAGCTTCTTACTGCTCATCACAGGATCTATCTCATTCGCACGTGTTGTCGAATGAGATAGCATGCATTTTAAGCCCGCGCACAAAATAGTTCGTGTCGTCGTCGACTAGGGCATCAATCAATTACTAAGACAAGCTTAAGACAATCAGTTTAGCAGAATACCTAGTACAAAGACACATTCAGTCCAGTATTATTTGTCTACGATTCCACGGAGTTCGATAACGTAATCAGACTAACATAGTGACTGAGTAAACTTTATGTGTGGCCATAAAAGTAGTGATATCTTGTTAGGGTTTAATTTTAGTAGCCATTTAGGTAGGGCGGTTTTATTGAAGCTTGTGGCTTGTGGTTCATAAGATTAACGTTGATTTTATGAATTCTGGTTACAATTTGTTGCAGTTTTATTGACATTACGGAATATATCTTTATTACGATCAATTAAGGACAAAGTAATTTTCTTCAAAACCGAAGTAGTAAACTACTTTGTTCGTAATTGGTTCATTAGAAAGTTTTTAATAAAGTTGATCAAGTATTGCAGTGTCGAAGGGTCTTACTAATTATTCGACAAAGATTGAACGTGAAAACCTTAATGTCATCATCTTAGCTCAGATTTCCATCACCTTTCTCCTGGTTGAGCGGATCTGTGTTGTCTAAAATTTTCTTTGTACCGCAGAACACGATTATCGGAATTACCGATTAGAACCACTTTTATTAACTATACATATTTGTGGCCCTGAAAGTTGCGACCCTTAGTGAGGCCAAACGAACGTAATTTGGTGAGTTGCGTAAAATACGTCGTGACATTTACGTTCAACTGAAATTCGGTTAGGCTGCCAGACGGACGGACATAATTTCAGTTGCTATATTCTACGTTTGAACGGGGTGCTGATGCTAACCTCGCTCCCCTCCCTGATCGCCAGTATTCTCGAGCGCAATTCGGTTGAAATAATGTGCGTGAGTCAGCGGACAACTAACTCATTTTGCGTCGCCGTGTGGCACAAACAAGACTTTAGTTTGAAACCAAATGCAGCGTAAATTCCGCGACTCATTTTACGCGACTCGCATGATTATGTTCGTTTGGCCTCACCCTTACTATCAATATTGATTTCTATGAAAAGAGCGGCCGCCGAGAGTCGTCTTCTTGATCTATACTAGAATCCTTATGCTATGGTAATAAATCCAATATTTTTTGGGAATAAAGATAAGGACTTCGCCCGTTTACTGGCCGTACACACAGCTCCTGTTGCCGAGAATGTCCCTTAAACGTACGTAATTTTAGAATGAATGTGGACTTAGTGTAGGAGCTCGCTGCCACAGAACCATTTCTGTTTCGGTCAGTCAGACTCTGTTGAATTTCATCATAGCTACGTTTGGTTAGTTCGTTCTGGGAAATGGTCTTGATTATTTGTTTTGGTCTTTGTTCTATACATTAGAATGGAAGGAAGGAGGTATTTGGAATTTTGACGTTAAGGCTATTAGGTTCATATTTACTCTAGATAGCATATTTGAAAGGTGTAGGTCGGGGATTAAGCAACGAATAGGCGACACACTTTTCATCTATGGGTGTGGATTTTATATGTGAGTCGGATTATGTCAAGAAGATTGACGCTAAGATATCGATGGCATGTTGGTAGTGTCACAAAGTACGTAAGCGGCGGCGCGCCGCAGACAGAGAGGCCACTACGAACAAAGCGTCATTATGCACACACACATTGACAATGTGATTTTACAGGGCATATTGGGCATTATTGGACCGAGCTCAGTCGCGGCTGTCATGATTGTCACGAGTGCTTTGTGCGGGCGTTTGTTACGTCAACGAAGTTGCATTGGCTGGGTTACCTTTATTATTTGTTACAGACCAAAAATACTTTTTCTTCCAACTATGCTTTAATTTCATCACAATCACACTAAAAACTCAGTACAAAGCGAGTCTTTATTGCTCTAGAGCAATAAAAATGTATGAAATTTCATTACTGCACAGTTTTTTTTTAATCGCACCAAAAGGTGCCAATCTCAATGGATTAGCTCTATTCAGCCAGCCGATATCAATACTTTTTTTTTACGTACGTATTATTCGTTTCTATCCTACTTGTTCCAAATTTAAAAAATGATTGCTGCTAACTCTGATTTAAAAATGAAAGAAATTTAAAAAAGTGATTTTCGACATCGCCGCGCCCGTGGCCGCGCCCATCTACTTCCCGTGATAACGACTTCATTGTAACAAATCAGCCAGGCCCATCTAACTCGTCTGATAATATTATTCAGTCCCAAGTTAAACAAACAAATATAAATTTGCCCAACAAAACTTAACCTTACGTTTAATAATTGCTCAAGTATAACTTTTAATTTCAATAATTAAACTTCTATTTTAACTGTTTGATATGAGTTTCTTTTATCTACTATTCCTATAGATAATAGTTGAAAGAAAAGCAGATTATGCACCTCGCCTTAAGTAATTTATATTGCCCTCGTGCCTGTTAGATTAGAGCCCTCGCTAACGCTCGGGCTTTAAATCAGGCACTCGGTGCAATAATAAATTACTTTGTGTTCGATGCAATAATCTACTATAAATGAATTCTTTAAATTCGTTCTTTCATTATTTTTTAAGTTATAAAGGACATTAAATTTTTTAAGATCACAAGATAGAAATTAATAAATAATTTTAAGTCCGAATACGAAATTGGAAAGGCAAACTTGTCATAATAATATGGTTTAAGTCATCCAGCTCACAAATATGTTTCCTCCGACTGCACAGCATAATTTTCTTATTATAAGTACACAATTTTAATTTGCTTCCGAAGCAGTCGATTTTTATTATTTTATTAACTTTTTTTATCACATTTATATTTTGTCGAGCTTGGTGCTTTTCACATTTTAATGTTTTTAGTGGGATCATTATTACATTATTGTTACATTTTGTTATCCTCCAATCTTCGTCGTATGTGGCGTCCTGATCAGTACCCTCTAAAGCATGTTAGCTTGATATGATGTATGTTTAGACGAATCTATGTTTGTAACTTACACTCGTACAAACTACTCTTTTTTAAATTCAGGATCAATATAGTAGCAACTTGACAACAACACCTTGCAAAGGTGAGAAGGTACTTCACGCCAGAATAGCTGCTCAGCTTGTATCAAGCGCAAGTTCGATCATGCATGGAGTACTGTTCTGGATCTGCCAAATACCAACTTGATGCACTAGAGTCGATCGAAAAGCGGGCCAAGAGGCTCATCGGCGATGAGGCATTGGTTAAGTCAAAGCGCCAGAGCCTTGAACATCGTCGTCGAGTTGCCAGCTTGTCGGTTTTTTATCGATTACATTTCGGGCAGTGTGCGATGGAATTGCATAATCTAATTCCACCCAGCCCGTTTCATCATCGGACTACCAGACGTACGGCGATGCGCCATCGGTATATGGTGGACATCCCACCCATACGCACTAAACGTTTTGAGAATACTTTTATTATGCGTACCACTAAGGAGTGGAATTCCCTGCCGGAGTCTGTGTTTCCCGATAGCCAAACTAGGGGTCTTTAAGTCAAGAGTGAATAGGTTACTTCTAGGCAAGCGTGCTCCATCATCGACCACATCATCGCTTACCATCAGGTGAGATGGTGGTCAAGCGCGAGCCTATAAAAGATTTAAAAAAAAAAGTCCTAGTGAATCTGTCAAGTTTAGCTGTCAATTTTTGAAACGGTCCTTCTGTATACTTTCTATTTTGTGGTAGTGTCTTCGCACCTGTCAACTACATTAAGGATATCGTTCGATTTCGATTTTAACAGCCACCTTTCTATTAAGCAGTTTTGTATCAGACTATGACAGTAGAAAATAAATATAATGAGTAGGAAGTGTTGAACTATTTTGACAACAAGTCTTGCCATGAAAATCTTAAATGTTTCTTGCAATCCGTCTATTTCGCTTAGCTGCTCATGGCATAGTGGTTCACATTCAATTATTATTATGTCGTTTACTTACCTTTGTTCTTATTATGTTATATTTTTAAATACTTCTTAAAAGAAAGTATTAAAAAATATATATTTAAAAATATAAAAAATAGAGGCCCATCGGTATCGGGAACAGGGTTCAAGCTACCGGCGGTCAGGGCTCCAGAGAGAAAAACTTCCTAACAATGTGAGCCGTGTCCAGCAGTACTGCTTTCTGGATCAGGCCCTTGACCCAGCCGCCTAACGAGAGCCTCCTAAGGTGTTGGTCGAGGCTCGTGGCTGACACGACTATCGGTACAACGATAGCTGTGTCCAAATCCCACATGTCGACAACCACGCGAGCCAAGTCAAGATTGAATTTTCAATTCAATCTGATTTGCTTATCTTTCTCGGCTTTCACGAGGTTCCCGTCATGCGGGACGGTAATGTCATTTTTTTTATTATTATCATCATTTCGGCCGAAAGACGTCCACTGCTGGACATAGGCCTTACCCAGGCGTAGCTACACTGATCGGTCCTGCAATGTGCGTTTCGCACCACCGGACGCCCGCAGCCTTGACCAGGTCGTCTAGAGGGAGGCCTTCCAACGCTGCGTCTTCCGGTACGCGGTCGCCACTCCAGAACTTTTCGGCCACAACGGCCATCCGTTCTGCGAGCAATGTGACCTTTTTTTTTTGCTTTGTTAAATGCTCATGCATACTGCACTGCCACGGGGAGATAGTGCAGTTATGTGGGACTCTAACCCACTAAAACTCCACGGTGTCCTCCTGTGCCGCTTATGGCAGGCACGCGTTATTACTCACCGCGAACCCGCCACGGCTGTCCGTCACTAGACCCTCCTCGAGGGTGTACCCCCCATCACCGGCGCACAAGAACACACACACGGCCTCCATCCCTCAGCCGCGATATCGTATGGGACCTGGGAATTTCCATAAGACATCGCGGTCCGCATCAGTTGCGATGTCGCCTGTTACCAAGCGGCACCGCAACCTACTAGATGGCCGCTACGTCGTCGCTTAATCGGCAAAAGCCCTGACGAGCGGCCCCTCCTCCCCCCCCGCATCGACAACTTATGCCCACTGCCACTTATTATTACAAATTATTATACATATATATCGTTTATAACACACTAACATATTTCTATTTACCTGTATATTCAACACCGTAAAAACTGATTCACATCCGTGCACTTCAACGTAATGTTCAGTTGAAAAGCAGCGTCAGGCAACTCCTAGTTGTCTGGCATTTTGCTGAATTGGACCTACCTATTGGCAGCCGCTGAGCACACTTGCAATTGTTTTAAAATTATGTTCCCTTTTATTTGTACCTACACATTGTGTGTAACTGTGTGGGCCAAATATAAACTAGTTTTCATTCTTTCTTTCCATGGGTTACCTGACTTGTTAACCAGTTGGGTACTGGGTTGTGGGGGTCAGTTAAACAGGTGCCAAATGTAAAATCTAGTATTTAGCTACATCCGGATATACTGGCAGCCGACCCAAACGTAGTTGGAAAACGTTGATTGTGCAGATTTGTCAACCATATAACAGAATGAATCATGAACCAAATAAATTTCTTGGAATAATTTCGTAAGCATTCACTTACATATTCTTAAAGCGTGCCTTTTTTACATATCAATTACCCATCGCTTTCTAATCTTAAGCTTAAAAGTAATGCGTGTTAAGCATACACGAACTTCTGATTAATTTTCTTTTCAACTGGTTTTTTTGTTAGGCTATGCGCACATTGTGTCGAACCGCATTCTTGTCAGAAATTTTGTATTTATGAATGCATGAACTACTTGTTTTGCTTACCGTGTTAAGATGAAACTTGGCGGTTTGTGTCTTGTGAGATTGTGAGTACAATAAGGCTTCTTGTCAGAGATATACATCTAACAAGATGACGCAATTGTATGTACTTCGCGTGTCAAAAAACGGAGTTAAATTACGATCAATGTACTTTAAGCGTTTCATTTAGCATTATCGGCACCGGAAATCCACCGAAATCTAGATAATTTTGTCATATTGAGAATAAAGACTCTATAGAACAAGTTGGCCGAGGCATTGGAAATGTTTTCTTTCATTGGTATCTTATCTTATCTTATGGAGGGGCCGAGAAATACCTCGGACACTTCGACCCATTGGGATCTTTTGTGGTCCCCTAGATAACTTACTCCTCCTCATTCTCGTTGAAAACCGTTTTCATTAGTCTTACAACGAGACTAGGAGATATGAGCCTATAATCATCTGGTTTTGGGTATCCAACCCCTAGGAGACTCATTCGCTTACCAGCCAGTGCATCGCATGTGCACAGTAGGTGCTCCATGCGTTCCGTATGTTCCCCACACAACCTGCACATGGGTGTCGCGGTTAGACCCATCTTCATGAGCATGTCGTTGGTTCTAAAGTGCCCAGTAAAGGCCCCAAGCAGGTAGCGGATTTGCCCCCTGCTCATGTTCCAAATGCAATCCCGGGCTTTGAAAGTGGAGCCCAGGAATCTCTTGGAGTGTTGTAGACCGGTAGTAGACAGCCAACAAGTTCGTTGTCTGTGATCTGCAAACTCCCTAAATGCGGCTTTTACGAGACACGTCGAGATGCCTACACATGGTTCTGGACCCACAAAATAATTCGCTGAGCCCTCTCTTGCCAGTTCATCAGCCACTTCGTTACCATGGAATCCTTTGTGCCCAGGGACCCACATCAGTTTTACCCTGTTGTGCTTCCCAAGCCTGTTTAGGGTTTGGATAGCATCCAGAATAAGTCCGGAGTCCACTTTGTAGGATGCCATGGCTTTGATTGCAGCCTGACTGTCACTAAGAATATATATGGATTTACCTTTAGTCCCTCTATCTATATTCTCTTGAGCGCAGGTTATAATGGCATATGTTTCCGCTTGGAATACAGTTGCCATCTTCCCTAAGCTTTTGCTACATTTGTAGCCTTTTGCGTATATTCCCGCTTCTGTACCTGATTCCATTTTGGATCCATCAGTGTACCACACCAGACTATCTTGTTCTGGTGGATCAAGTCCCTTCGTCCAGTCCTCTATTGTAGGGATTTGGACCTTGAAAGACCTCTCAAACACAAACATAGTTTGCATTTTATCGGATAACATGCTTGTTACCCGATCCAGGTCTTCATTCTCATCGAACTTTGTATGGTTAGTCTTTGGCTTAGAGGCATCCCATAGTCCAGCGACAGCGAGACGATGTAATGTCTTCCTTGCCTCGAATTCAACCATCATATGCAGAGGAGGGATATTGAGGTATCTCTCAATCGCTGCCGTAGGTGTTGTCCTGAAAGCACCCGTGATGCCGAGACACACTGTTCTTTGTAACCTGGTGAGTGGCGCTTTGCACGAGGCAAGCTTTGTTCTTGGCCACCACACTATGCTGCCGTATGTGATAATAGGTATTATCATTGTCCGGTACAGCCATCGTATCACTTTGGGCTTTAGCCCCCAAGTTTTACCGTAGGTAGAACGACACATGCCGAACACTCGTAAGGCCTTTGTCGTAATATTTTCCACATGAGTTTTCCACCTGAGTTCTTTATCAAGCGTTACACCCAGATATTTAACTTCGGTGGACCAGGGCAGTTTTATTCCATTGAGGGAGAGCTCTCCTAGGTTTCCTAGTTGTCTCTTCCTCGTGAAGGGAATAATGACTGCTTTGCTTGGGTTGATAGAGAGGTGGTTCACTGTACACCATTCCTCTGTCATCCTCAATGCCTGTTGTAATAATCCAGACACTATGTTCGGGAATTTACCATTGACCATTATAGCTATGTCATCCGCATAGCCTACTGTGTAGAATGGTCCGGTATTGAGCTTGGTTAGTAGCGAGTCTACTACCAAGCACCACAATAATGGTGACAGCACTCCGCCTTGCGGACAACCTCTTGTTGTTTTTGCACTAAGTCTGTCTCCCATTAGTTCCGATCTGACTGTTCTGCTTCTCAGCATATAGTCAATCCAGTTGCACGTGGTATCATTGATGCCATGTTCCTTTGCAGCAGTGCGTATGGACTCAAATGTTGTCTTGTCAAAGGCTCCCTCTATGTCGAGGAAAGCCCCGACACATATTTCTTGTCCCTCTAGCGCAGCCTCGGCTCGACTCGCAACATAGTGCAATGCCGTTTCCGTAGATTTGCCGGGGCTGTAGGCGCATTGTAGTTTATGTAGAGGGAATAATTTCAGAGGACCCTCTCTTAAGTACCTGTCTACCAGTTTCTCCAGAGTTTTCAAGAGAAAGGATGATAGACTAATGGGCCTGTAAGCTTTAGCTTCTTCATAAGTCGGTCTACCCACCTTCGGTATAAAGGTGACTTTGACCTCCCTCCATGCTTTGGGTACGTACCCAAAGGCTATGCAGGCTCTGTAGAGCTTACTCAAATGGGGTATCAAAACAGATGCCCCTTCTTGCAATAGTATTGGGTAGATGCCATCTGGACCAGGGGATTTGAGTGGCTGGAAGCCCGCTATGGCCAGCTTCAGTTTATTTTCATCTACCACTTTCTTTGCCGTGAGCCAGTTATTTTTGGACGTGTGCCTTGTAAGCTCGTCCCTTGTGACTGGTTCCTCTTCATCGCTATCGCGCAGTATACATTCTGGGAAGTGGGTCCTAAACATCACGCCCAGAGTGTCCTGTCCAGTTTCCGTGAGTTGCCCATTCTCATCCCTTACAGATGCTAGTGGGTTTGTCTTGGTCATGGACATTGCTTTGCACAACCTCATCCCATTTGGCAGAGTTTCGATGGAAGTGCAATGCTGCCGCCAATTAGTTCTTCTGGCCTTGCGTACCGCCGTGTTATACCTTGTTAGCATGCTATGATAGCCGGAAAAATCCTTCCTGGCTTTTGCATCATTAAAGGCCTGTCGTGTTTCCTGACGTATTTTGGCTATTTCAGGAGTCCACCATGGTACCTTTTTGCCAAAGGCCTTCTTCTCTGGGCAGTTATCTTCCCATGCACCGATGATGCCTGCCTTGATTCTGTCCGCTTCAAATTCTATATCCAGTATGGAATTGAGCTTACCTTTAGGGCTCCCCAAATTTACTTTGAGGTCCCTCCTGTATGAGTCCCAATTTGTATACCTTGGGTTTCTCCTTCGTCTAGTTTCGGCTTCTCCCGCCGTCCTAAACCTAAAGCATATATAATTATGGTCAGACAAAGAGATTTCGTCCGATACATGCCAATTTTCAATATGAGCGCTGGCCCTGTTTGAGGCCAGCGTAAGGTCAATAACTTCAGTCCTCGCAGAAGTTCTAAAAGTAGGTTTATTGCCTACGTTAAGGATTTGTAAAGAAGAGCTTACCACAAAGTCCAACAAATCCTCCCCTCGTTTGTTGACATCCGAGCTGCCCCAAACGACGTGGTGTGCGTTCGCATCGCAACCAAGTATCAGGTCAAGGTTCTTTTGGTTGCCGTAATCAACCAGTCTTCTGATTAGTGGTGTTACTGGTTCTTTTTGTTCATATGGGAGATAGGCAGAGGCAAGGATGATTCTCCTTTTCTCTGTTCCCGTCCCCACTTGGATCAAGGTTGTTGTGAGATCCCTGTAACAGAAAGTACGTAAGGGCATTGCCTCTACACCGCCCCTGATATAGATGCAAGTCCTCGCGTCATTAGTTGGACAGTCATAGAGCACCATGCCTCCTGTCCCACCTAAGCCTTTTATAGTCCCCTTATACAGATAAGGTTCCTGTATCAAGGCAACGTCGTATGTGTTAAGCTTCAGTTGCCGAGCCAGAAGGGCAGTAGCGGCTCTGCAATGATGCAAATTAATTTGTACACACCTTAGTCCCTCCATCTTGGATGATTTTGATGGGTCTGTGTTGATATGGGAGGGCCTTAGTCTTGAGGCCCCTCCTCCATCGCCTGGCTCTCCTCGAGAGCAGTCGGCGACTCGATTCCCAGGGTGTCGAAGTCCCCGAGGATGTCATCCTCGTGGTCTGTCTCCGACGCCCTGGTCCCAATCTCTGTTGCCTGCGCTGCGCCGTCAGCAGAGATTTCTTCAATGGCCTCCCCATGTTGTGGTGGTCCATCCTCGGAGGGCTCCACTTCTGCTTCCGCAGCAGGCGCCTCTCCCTTGTCTTCTTCCAGGAGCTTGAACGAGTATCGTTCAATCCCTCCTGGAAGAGAGTAGCCCGCGGCCTTGATGACCCCAGCGGACACCCCGTCCATGAGGACGATACGACGGATGCCGGTCTGCTCAGTGAGCGTATTCACGACCTTCCAGTCGTTCGTCCTCAAGGTAGGGTTGAGTCGCTGGAGCAATCGAATGGCCCGGGCAGAGTCTTGCAACGCCAAGTTGCGACTCTTCCATGCCATTTTGACTGGCTTTGGAAGGTCCCTGGCGTCAACAACCTTGAGTTTCAGGGCACCAAGTTCCACATTGTGGATGGCACCCCGAAACCAGTTGGCTGCATCAGAGTTGTCGCAGGATACATGAATTGCACCTGCGACGACTCCGGGAGCAACCGTTAGGACAGGCAGAGGATCCGGCGCCACTTCCAGTTTCTCAATTATGAGCTCCTGGATCGGCACCAAGT
Source organism: Orthosia incerta (assembly GCA_948252205.1). NCBI lineage: Eukaryota > Metazoa > Arthropoda > Insecta > Lepidoptera > Noctuidae > Orthosia > Orthosia incerta. The sequence goes on from OX411761.1 coordinate 9,799,672, forward strand.
CCTCCACCTTCAAGTACTCTTCCGGGTACTTGACTGTCACGACAGCGAGTTTCACAGCCGCCACCGCATCCCTAAAGGATCCGGTTGAGGATGATTGCCCTTGGGTCTTCATCCTCTTGGCCGCCATGTCCCCGCTGTCCCCGCTGAGAGCAGCACGCGGTCTCTTTGATGGACCCTCCGTAGGAGTCCCCTCCAGAGCCGCCTGCTGTCTCAGCTTTTGGCGCTTTTTCCTGCGCACCCCAGATCGTCCAACCGGAAGCCAGCCTGATTCATGCTGGCCGCCGAGAGACGACGAGGTGCTGTCTTTGCCGGTCGCGTCCGGGGCCGCAAGGTCCGAGGTCATACGATCTCTAACGCAAGCGTCCCGTATCGCGCCAGCTTTGGCAGTACCCTTATGCCCGGTGGGCTGGTTTGCAGTTCCGCCCTTCGGTGGTCCCGCAGCAGTGCCGGCCCTCGACAGTGCCGCGACAGTCCCGTCATTTGACAGTCCCGCCACAGCCCCGCCTTGAGACGATCCCACTGCAGTAACACCTCTGGACGTTCCTGCGGAAGATGCAGTCCCGGCTTGCGCCGGTCCCGCCGTCAGGTGTGCAGTTCCGCCCTTCGGTGGTCCCGCAGCAGTGCCGGCCCTCGACAGTGCCGCGACAGTCCCGTCATTTGACAGTCCCGCCACAGCCCCGCCTTGAGACGATCCCACTGCAGTATCGCCTCTGGACGTTCCTGCGGAAGATGCAGTCCCGGCTTGCGCCGGTCCCGTCGTCTGGTGTGCAGTCCCAGCTTTCGCCGGTCCCGCCTTTTGGTGCGCAGTCCCAGCTTTCGCCGGTCCTTTCGCCTTGTGGTTTTTTTTAGATTTATAATCCATTTAAATCCCGATTTTATATTTCATCCCTCGACTATCCCCACCCGCCATGGAGTGCTCAAGTGGCGATGCTACGGTAGCACCAGGGATTAGTCGAGGGATATAGCCCCCCCCCATTAGTTGCCCACGAGACTGCACGACACCAACTCACACCGCTACCACTAGCGATGCGAGCGAGCGCCGCCGTCTGCAAGCCCCTAATGGGAGTGAACTCGCCTGGGGGCCGTCTGACCGGACCCCGCAGCCGATTGACCGTAGCTGGCTAGGCTACGGCCACCCTTGTGAGAAGAAATCCGGGCCAAAGTGGAGTGTTGCCTCAGAGACGTTAAACCGCCTACGCTCATCGGCTCAGCCACCAGGATCCCATCATCCTTCCGTACGGGTCCCTGCGCACGGCACAAACACGCAGGAGGTCATTACTATCCATCATCTGATTTTTTCCGATGGTGGACACCCAGGGGCATGACCTCGCCACCCCTGTGATAGGGCGCCCGGTGATTTCTGTTACGTCTATTTCATAGGGAATTAGACCAAAAACAGGGCGGCAACCACGAGAAGGAAAATCACCGAACTTGCCTTGAGGATCATCACGACCGTGCGCTCTCCCTCAAGACCACGCCACCTTGCCGTCTCTGAAGGAGTCAGACAAGGTAGGACTGCATCGACAAAGCCAAGCCCCATAGGGCTTGTCGCTGAGGGCTCAAAGCGCAAGTTTGTTAAAACAGCCCAGCCCCACATTCATTGGTAAGTAAATTTGTTTTTAAATTGTGTGTGATAAAGTGGCACGCTTGGTTTTCATACAGATGGAGGGACTTGCGTTATCAAGTTAGATTTATATCTGTGCTTGTTGTCAACAACACTGTGTGAATAATGGAACGCATTGTTGCAACTACGACAACAGAGGTAATATTTTGTTTTTCTCATTATGAACGGTCTCACACCCGGCCAAAGCCTCCCAAGTCTATTCCTTCCATTTTTCTTGGTGTAGTAATTCTTCGCGCATATTCTCGAGGAAACCATCCAAAGCTCTTTGGTCTGCTGTGACCGCGTCAGTCTCTGGGATATTTTTATTTCTTAAGAGGAAATGCGGGCAGAGAGCTCTGACTGAATTCCCTTAATAAAAAGTCACAATTCGAGGTTTGGCTCTCACCTATTTCCTCCTCTGGTATTGAAAAAATTATAAGATTTTCCATAAATTGAATAAAAAAGATATATCTTGTGCTTCTATGTCATTTATTGTTGTCAAATTTGTACGCCTGTCAGGCCTCTGTTGACAGCGCCATTTTGAGCATTTTTTGAGGGTTCTAGTGCTTGAACAGATAACGTATCACTAAAAAAAAGACATAGGGGCACAGTATATATCTTTCTTTTTCAGTTTATGGAATATATTTTAAATTGGTCCAATATTGGTTGAGGAAATAGGCGAATTCAGTCGGATGCCTGCGACCGCCACTTAAGGCTCTAAACAGACGGGCTACATTTGAACAGTTGGTTAGCATTTGTTCAGATGTGTTATGTATTTCAACTGCACAGAAACTGCATGCAAACTGCAATTTTGCAGCTGGCATGCAGTTTAAATGCAGCCCATCTGTCTAGAATCTTAATATTACAATTACTCTCTCCACTTTCAGTTAACATAAACACAAACACACATAAAGAGTCAACATAATATTATTATTACAAACATGGAATAATATTTATTAACAATACAGCTATAAGATACAAACAACGGAATAATCTGTCGTCGAATAACAGTCGTTACTGCTGAGCGAATATCATCCAGCAGTTGAACCTACTGTTCTATCAAAATATGATGTCAGCTCTAGCCTTGACTGCTGGTCTATGTTACTTTGTCAGTTCAACATTTGGCAACGACCTCATCTTCAGCCTTATAATGTTCCCACTGCTGGGACACAGGCATCGTCTCTGTGAGGCCTTAATCCACCACGCGGGCCGGGTTGGTGGAAGTCACATGTATTCGAATTTTTGGTTCTAGGACATGCCGGTTTCCTCACGATGTTTTCCTTCACCGTTTTAAGAGGAGTGGTGATGGGATAATTTACAAAAGTAAAGCGCCTACCTGGGTTCGACATGTAAGTAAGGGCCCTTACCACTGGGCCACCACTGCTCTCTGGCAACGACCATATTGGCTAAAAGATCTTAACAATAAATACATTGAAATACACGTAATGAGAAAGAATCTGTATTTTTATGCATGTGACTTTTTGTCTTTTCGCTTGTTTCTGTAATTTCGGAATATCCCGCTGATATATTTAACAGCAGATTTACCTGACTTGATTTCAGGAACAGTTGATTGATTGATGATAGATAACGGGGTGGGTGTCACACCAATTCTTCGCTCGTTGCCCACCGTTGCGGCCCGATTCAATGAGTGCCTACCCTAACGGTCTAAATTCTACTATTAACCTACAAATTGTACAAAATTTCGCGTTGCAAAAGGTTGACTAAATAGTTCTGACCGCTTAGTTTTTAATTAGATATGCCTCAATGGGTAAACAATCATTGGTAAAAAACTTAACCACAATTTGTTTAGTTTTACCATCCTAATTTATTGACCTAACCTTTGTTACTTCGAAGGTAAAGCTCATTTTAGCGTGACAAGCACTTTTTGAAGTGTTAACAAAATTTTGTCGAGGTCAAATTCTTGAAATACTGCCAAGTGAATTTAGTACTTAGTTCGATGGAATAGAGTCGTGTAACTAATTGATTTTAAGCTCTCCGAATCATAGTGAGCTTCGTTAAATTTTTAATGATGATCACTGTCACACTTTTTCAATTACTTTGCACTTGACGCCCGATTAAGTTGTTGCGGTTAAATTTGTTTTTTATTTATTTTAAGCGACTTCATTTGCATAAGGTCTTTGTTAAGAAATATGAACAAGTACCAATAAGTATCTACATGAACTTTCCAATAGGTATTATATTCCTATGGCCTATGTTCAGCACTTGACGTCTTTCGGTCGAAATCAATACATAAAATATTATAAAACTAAGTCCTCCGCCGCTTCTGTCTGTTTGTTTGTTCGCGATAAACTCAAAAACTACTGAATGGATTTTCATGCGGTTTTAACAATAGACAGAGTGATTCATGAGGAAGGTTTAAGGGTACACTAGTCGACGGCACGAACTATTTTGTGCGCGGGGTGAAATTGCATTTTATATCAACCGACAACACGTGCGGAAGAGATAGATGCTGTGATGAGCAGTAGGAAGCTAGTTCGCGTACGAATACACACTTTTGCAAATTTGTAGCGAAATGGATAATGATTTAGGACGAAACCGAGTGCGCAAATTTTTATAAACAGACCTTTGGCAGTCTAGATATCATGGAAAAACGACTAAATCTATCTATTCAAAATAAAATTATTTGCATTGTTGAACTACTAATCTATCCCTGTATGGAGGCCGTTTTGCAATTTTCCGTCTTCGTATGGTATTTATTTGCATCCAAAAATGCGTTAAAATTAGTGTCGAAATGTGGAACTTTCGACGCTGATAACTTTCAAATATTTTCTTTTTTTACTTTTTTGCTTCCATACAGGGCTAGATAATGATGAGACAAATTGATATCACTTTTTATTTTGAACGTACATCGTCAAACAGTGGAATAATCCCTAGACTACGTTTGTATGGAAGAATTTTCGACTAGTGTAACCTTAAGTGTATAATTTGTTGCGGGTTGTGTAAATTGGTTGAAATATGACGATTATTGTAGAAAATGTCGGCAAAAGTCAGAAAACGCTGTCGAATCCCTTTGAGATATACTAGTAACAGAACAATTTATGGTAGGATATTCGTCTTTTATAGGTGTACAGAAAAGATCGCGATGGCATATTCATCTTTATTTTAAGGGTAGCTACTAACTATACCCATTCTAACTTTAAATAAAAAAACTTTTTACAAAAAAAATACTACCGACTTCCAAATAAAACTACAAAGTGAAAATTAACTTTATTTTTGGAAGTCGGTGTCTTTCGTAGGTACCAATTTATTGCGTTATGGATACCGACTTCCAAAAATAAAGTTATTTTTCACTTTGTAGTTTTATTTGGTCGGTAGTATTTTTTTGTAAAAAGTTTTTTTTATTTTTCACTTTTTAGTTGTACCTACCTAATAGGCAAGTTGTTTAGTAAGCTACCTACTCGTATAACGCCAGAATAAATTATCCAAATATCATAAAACTTGAACATAACCGGTGAAATGAGAGATCTGCGTACCCCTTAAGAGCGTACTGGCGTGATTTTATGTTATGAAATGGTATAAATAACAAACAGACATGCAATTGCAGCAATCCCGAGAGATTTGCCGTTGTTTATTGAAGAGTTCTGTTGTATATCTTTGAATTTCTTCGTTAGTTCTTCACCAAATTAAAATGGGACCAATTTCGGAAAATACTCTTTCAAACAAAAAAAGAATTTTTCAAATCGGTCCACAATTGACGGAGATATCGGTGAACATACACAAAACATACATAACGTCGAACATAGAACCTCCTCCTTTTTGGGCAGTCGGTTAAAAAATGGTCACGTACAATGCGGTAATTGGAAATCTGTTTAGACGGATACAGTATTAATGTTTATCAACTAAAATACGTTAGTTACCTTAAGCATTTCATGCACAATATGATAATCATTTACACCATACAATTTATAATTTAAATTGATTTTGAGCAGTGGTGGCCCAGTCGTATCGGCCGCGAGTTACAAGTTGTAGGTCGAAGTTCGAGCCCAGGCAGGCGCTATACCTGAGGAGGCCTGTGTCCCAGCAGTGGGAACATTAATAGGCTGATGATGTGAAATTAATTTCAACAAATCGCATCTTATTAGGTCATAACTGAAAAACTTTGACTGCATTTAACACCTCTGTCACATGTGTCGCGTCTTTATTCTAAGTGTAGACTAGACTTTATATCAGCTAGTGAGATATCAAACAGAAAGTCGTTGATCCACTCTTTGACTCGTAATGTGAATCTTTTAGCTCGCTACAATTTTATTCATTCTATCACTTTAGCTGTTAAACTGGATGTTTTATACATATCTATAATAGCTGTTTTACGGTTATACAGGCTGGCGCAACAGAAATGTCATAATTTGAATTGACTGCCATTTTGTTAGAAATGAATGAATGAAATGTTTATTTGAAAATGTAAAGTTGATGGCATTAATTTGAAAAAATATATCGACAAAATTATATGCGCAATTGTACTCGCTTTACGGCATCTGGTTCCAAGAACCAATCACTTTTTAGAGTTCCGTACCCAAAGGGTAAAAACGGGACCCTATTACTAAGACTTCGTGATCCGTCTGTCTGTCTGTCACCAGGCTGTATCTCATGAACCGTGAAAGCTAGACAGCTGAAATTTTCACAGATGATGTATGTCTGGTGCCGCTGTAACAACAAATACTAAAAACAGAATAAAATAAATATTTAGGTGGGGCTCCCATACAACAAACGTGATATTTTTGCCGTTTTTGCGATAATGATACGGAACCCTTCGTGCGCGAGTCCGACTCGTTTACTGCAAATGCCACACCAAACATCATTTTGCGGGGATGCAATATGCAATGGCTCATGCATGCATTTCATGTGGCTTCTCTGTGCCCCCAGAAATGCAAATTTTGTTTGTTAACATAACCATTTAAGTGGAAATGGGCTTCAACGAAATTTGACAAAATAACTCCACGTTCTTGAGGTGTGTATTGCTCCATGGCTTGTTGACAACTATGTCTTTAGATGCCAAAAACATAAAAAAAAAATCCCGAAAAAACTAAACAGACTTCCAAAACATTACAAAGGGAAAAATTACTTTCTTTTCGAAAGTCTTGTCTTTGGTAGGTTGGTTGACACTGACTTTCGAAAATGTTAGTTTTCACTTTGCAGTGTTTTGGAAGACGGTTTAGTTTTTTTTGTAAAAAAATAGTTTCGAGCAATCGATGAACATACACAAAAAAAAGAAATAAAACCATAAAGTCGAACATAGAAACTCCTCCTTTTTGGAAAGTCGGTTAAAAACTCAAATCTTAGTTGTATTTGGCGTCAGTGACGATTGAAAAAAAAAGCATAGTGACAAGGTTATTTCCTTCTTCACATTCAATAACATTAATCATTAAAAAATCTTTTTTTAAACAACCTTTTTTCGTAATCGCACTACACTTTCATTTGATACCCATAATATCATGGCAGTGCACAAAAAAAAAACCAATCCGCCATCTTGGACCGTCCACCATATTGTTAAATAAACGCTTGTAATAAGGCTGCTATCCTTCAGTAGGATAATTTTGCCCCCCCTCCACATCATATGCATTGTGTTCGTCATTACGGAGGCTCGTGATTCCCCGATCTTCGTGGAACTTAGTGATTTGCACCATCTGCTGCAAATAATCTGGACAATATGGATTATCTAGATAATTATAGAATTACCTACGATAAAAGAGTATTTCCTTCTTCCATACTTCTAAACGGCGAAATACTATTATCCATCTGTTTATCATTCAGAAGATCAACTTGAGTTGCTGAGCTGAAAACTGTGACACTTTGCAACTTGTGCCGCTAGTGTAGCGGCCAAACGAGACCACTCTAATGTTACTGGACCAACTTTCTTGGACATATTACGTGGATTAAAAGACGGTGGATAAGAACTGTCTTATCATGGATTTCAAGGTAAGAAGTGCCGATGAATCTTTTATGCGGTTTTAGTTAGTTCGGTTTAATTGAAAATAAATCGTGTCGAAGGAGGCTTTGGCATTCTTCTTATGCTGCGATTCAGTAAAATTTAATGGACGCGTCACGTTCGATACCTAGGTTGGGTTAAAAGTGTTTGTGTTTTTTTTTTGTAGGTATCAAGAACTTCTATTTAAAAAAAATAGAGACAAACCCACCGCACTATTCCCAAACCACTGCAACTCTTGAAAGCCAGAATCAACAGTGGCGACCACCAGAAAAGCGCCGAGGCAATGAAGCTCGACAAAGTCCCGGAGAATTAATTTAAATGTTTGTCTGCGTGTTTCGTTGCGGGTTCCAAGACAATTAAATTAGAAGTTGCTCGTGTCACATGCCCTTGCATCGGAAAGCACGTAAAACCGTTGATCCTGCGCCTTACCTCTCGCCAGCCGTGTTGTATCGCCGTCCTATAGGACTATGAGAGTACAGGAACATAGAATGCATCTGTGTTTATGCATAGACTTCTACAGTTTTTTATGGGCTTCTCGAAAATAAATCAAGTGATTTGTTACTGCTTAACCGGGCGACCGGTTGGAGAAATAACTGGTCACTAAAAGAGATCATTAAAGCCAGAGACTTAGGTATAGTTATGACAAGAAAAGTTATGACAAGCTTGAGCGCCTGCAAAACTTATGCATTCGCTTTGTTTATGGTCTACGTAAGTATGATCATGTTTCTCACCTTCGCAAGGAACTCTAGTGGCTCCCAATCCGTCTTCCCAGGAACACTCGGATTTTACGTCTCCTCTTCAACATCTTACACAACCCGTCTTATCCTGCCTACCAGCGTGAGCGATTTTCTTACGCTCGCCCTAGAGATGCATTATGTAGGTCACATCTTAGATCCCTCCTTAAATCCCATCCTCATTAAACCAGCTATTATTCCTTTTCCTTCTCTATCCATGCTGTGAGATTGTGGAACTCACTGCCACCTAGCATCAGAGATCTAGATACTATCTCGCTTTTTAAAAAACGATTAAAAGAGCATTATCTTTCCTCTCAAATCTGATCTTTATAAGCATATGTATATATGTTTAGTATCTATATATATTTTAGAGTTATGTATTTATTTAAGTATATATCACTTACACAATATGTGTATGTATTTATATCTTAGGTTAGTCGTTCACTTTTCTTCTCTTCCTGTTCTCACACACTATTTATCTTCATTTCTTCTTTATTTCTCCTTTTCGCGGGTCTACTGGTAGAAATTTCTTAAGAAATAAGCAGTACCTTTGTACTCCTTTTTCATGTTGTGTTTTTTGTATATATTTTCTGTGTGTACATTAATAATAAAATAAATAAATAAAAGTCTTCAACACCTGCATACTACCCTGTATTGTGTACCCCCATACAAATGCGAAACATGGGCACTCACAAAACAACAATAAAAAATTACAATACTGCCAAAGAGCCATGGAACGAAGCATGACAGACATACGTAAGGCCGATTATGTAAGAAATGAACAACTGAGAGCTAAAACTAAACTACCGGACATCTTGAACAGAATTGACCAACAAAAATGGAGATTGACTGGCCACATGATGAGATCAAGTATAGAGAAATGGGGTAAGGTGATGATTGATTGGTATCCAAAGGACAGTAAACGTAGCAAGGAAAAGCAGATAAGAAGATGGGAGGACAAGCTGAAACAAACAGCGGGCCCCAACTGGAAGAGGGTGGCTCGTGTCAGAAATCAGTGGAAAGAGCTAGAGGAGGCCTTGCCCAAAAGGCACACTGAATTGAGGGACATACTGTATCAAATACAAAACAAAACAAACAATTCAGAATAAAGGGCATTCATACATTCAATTTAACCGGGCGATCCTGTGGAGACTAAACTATAGCGGCAAAATAACTTAAAATAAGCGACCACGCTGAGGGCAACCCCCTATGGGGTACGAAGCTCGGCTCAAGGTGTCGCTAGAGGGACAGAAAGGGGCTGGATCATGACTCTACTTGTACACTACAGAATCTCCTGCATATTTGGCTAATCTCCGATGAGACTGGCCACCGTGGCCGAATATCCGTCAGAGGGATTACATATCCATACTACACTCCATCTAGGACAACCTTATCACTGCACAACTAAGTTGACCCGCGTTAAGCGTGAAGTGCGAACAGTCGCCAGCTTGTTAAGTACAAGTAAGTTTAACTTGCATAAACGACACTGTAGTGTGGGGATTCTCAACTGAAAATAGTCTAATGATACTAAATATCACAATTAGTAAGTTTCTACGGTTCCTAGCCACACCACAAAAAACGCGGTACAACACTGTTTTTTCCAGAGACTCTAACGCACTGTAATTTCATACGTAGTATCTCTAAGTCGTCTGTGGTCATTTCGTTTCTGCTTGCCGAGTGGATCAAAGCTATCTCCAGACCCTCAGGACTATTTGTGCCCGATCTAGTGTGAGTTAAACCTTAGTTAAGTAATTATACCTGATTCTCTCGATTCCATCACCTATGTATTATCTGATTTGGCGCTGTCATTGTTGGACGCGTGGCTAAGAGTTGTCCAGCGCACAGGAGATTGTAATGAGTATGTATTTCTACTGCATCGAGGTGTGCCTCACTGTGATCACGTTAACTTTATGTTTAACAAACACTTGCGCGTTCATACTCGTACTTAACCTAATTTCGCATCTGTCAATGTGCTTTGCTATGTTTGCAAGTTTCTTAGCTGTAAACCGCTGCGATGTGCTGAGCTTTCACCTACAATGCTTCCCTTGGCTTAAAAAGGGGAAGAAACTGGTACATGGCATGCGGCTTCCTGCTAATTGTACCGCACCTAACATGCGCACCCTATGGTGCTTCCAGGGCTCTTCGTACGGGCTGAGGGCTGGACCCCTTGCCTACTGCTGCACGCTACTCGCTTCCTGCATTCTACCTACGCACGCTGCCCAAGTCTTGGCCTGCCTGACTGCGGCCTACCGCCACTCTAGCCGGTGCCTGCGCAGCCTAACCAGCGCAACCTTAGCCGATACAGTTCCGGCGGCCTATCGCTGAGCCTGTGCTGACAGGTCCCCGCGTCTACCACGTGCTGCCAAGGGACGGTACCCTTCTTACGTATTTACTGTGTGATAGTGATCGGTGCAGAACAATAGTGACTTTACTTACCTGCGACCCAGCTGTGGAACTTTAGTTACCTCAATATATGTACAAACTTTTCCAGCTATTTTACTCTTCATCTACCTACCCACCTATCAGTTAGCGGCCTGCGCTGTAGGGACATTCTTTTCTATCGGTGATTGAGGACGATTATAAACATAGGACATAAGTTTACTGGTGCGTCAACAAAAGGGGTGTTTATGGATCGTAGAAGGTGACGCTCTGTACTTTCTGGCTATGTCATGGGAAAAGGCAGTGAGTTTATGTATGTAGTAGAGATCCCGAAAACTCTCGCTATTATTCGATATTACTAAATTTTTTTGTCACCCATCGACGGAACGATTAAGGTTACAGTAGTCGATAAGTCTTCCATACAAACGTAGTCTAGGGATTACTCCACTGTTTGACGATGTACGTTCAAAATAAAAATGATACCAATTTGCCTCATCTTTATCTGGCCCTGTATGTAAACAAAAAAGTAATAAAGAAAAGTATATGAGCGTCGAAAGATCCATATTTCAACACTAATTTTAACGCATCTTTGGACGGCAATAAATACCATAAGAAGAAGGAAAATTGCGAAACGGCTACCATACAGGGATAGATTAGTAGTTTAACAATGCAAATAATTTTATTTTGTAAATATACATTTAGTAATTTTTTCATGATATCTAGACTTCCAAAGGTTTGTTTCTAAAATTTCGCGAGCTCCTTTTCGTCCTAAATCATCATCCATTTCGCTACAAACTTGCAAAAGTGCTATTTCGTACGCGAACTAGCTTCTTACTGCTCATCACAGCATCTATCTCTTTCGCACGAGTCGTCGGATGAGATAGCAGGCATTTTTAAACCCCGCGCACAAAATAGTTCGTGCCGTCGACTAGTGTAACCTGGTCGACCCGTGCGGCTGTTATTATTTAGCCACGAGCTCCTCTTCTTCTAAAAGACGGGAAGACGTATTAGGATCTAATTACTAGATGTGCCACCAAGGTTTTGAAATACTGCCGAATTTTTCTTGTGTGGAAAACTATAATAAAATTGATTAGTACGAGTATTTCATCAACATCATCATCATCATCAGCCTATAACAGTCCATTGCTGGACATAGGCCTCTCCAATCGCACGCCATTTGCTTCGATCTTCGGCAACTCTCATCCAGCTGCTACCAGCCACCCTGCGAAGATCTTCACTCCACTTAGCCTGAGGGCGTCCCACCTTACGTTTACCAGTTCGCGGTCTCCACTCAAGAACACGTCTACTCCAACGGTCATCGGTTCTACGGCTTATATGGCCGGCCCATTGCCACTTCAGCTTTCTTATTCTGTGAGCTATGTCAACAACTTTGGTTTTCTGCCGGATCACCTCGTTTCGGATTCGATCTCTTAGAGAGACTCCAATCATAGCTCTTTCCATAGCTCGCCGAGCGACTTTAAATTGATGTACCAGCCGTATCGTGAGTGTCCACGTCTCGGCCCCGTAGGTCATAACAGGTAGGACGCACTGTTTGAAGACTTTGGTCTTCAAGCTCTGTGGAATACGTGTCGAGAAGACTATTTATGAGTATTTACGAGTATTTTAACGGTGTTTAACTACTAACACAGACCGACATGTTTTTGCATCTTTTGGTTGCCAAAACACAAAAAAGCTCACCAAAAACTCGATTATCGATACTCAAATAAGATACACACGCCAAACCACGAACCAACACACATACACACAAGACATAAATCAATTAGCAATACCAGTATCAATCATTTTAATAGCCAGCCATGACGTCATAACGCTTACAAATGACGTCACGCTACAGTGTCACTTCATAACTCGAGTGTACTATGTTCTATTGACAGCCAGTGTACTCCGGTACTAATCTCGACAAATTGACTGCAGTACACTGGCGGGCATAATTAATTGCCCGCTATTATTATTGTATGGGAAAATGTGGGGATTAGATTTTAGTTAGCTTAAATTGCCTCTAACAGAGAGGAAGGCGTGTCCCATTAGTGATTAGTGGGAAAACTATGTTCTGATTTTGCTTATAATTTTTGAGAAGAATTCTTGAGTTGCATAAAACGTTATTTAAGTAATATTTAGTACTATTGTTTGTTTTTTTTTGTTGGTTTACTTTTAATTTCACCTTAGTTCAGGAAGATTAAACAAAAACAGTTTAGGTACTCAAAATAATTCAAAATGCAGTAATATGTACTGCCTTTCTCTCGTAAATTTCATTGATTGGGTTGCCCTTAAAGGTTATAATTTTTTTTGTGAAAATACCTAATTTAATTTTAAAAAAAATTGTTAAAACGTGATACGGTAGTGTTCATCGACAATTCGACACCAAAATTTTTCCCACCACTATTTTCATCATAAAATTATCACATCAGGTAGTCGTAACTAACCTCAAATAACCCTTTCCCGAACAACTGACTAACCTAATAAACTGATTATAACATAAAACAACTAAAACCAACTCAATAATTTATTACACCATCGCTGAATAATAAAACAGTGGGGCGGTTTGTCAAAACTTTCTAAGGGTCAGTTTCGACTAGGGATGGTACGCATATGAAATTTCGGATCTGGATACGGAAACAGATATAAAAATAATATTATACCGGTTTCGGATGCGGTTACGGATATGAAATTATTTCGGATTAGGTATCCGTCAGTTTCGGTTACGATTATTATACTTTTAAGAAATTGTCAAAGTAAAACACAAATATGCAATAATTTGACTTTATTTCTAAGTTATCATTTGATACTTGCATCGGTTATGGATAAATTTATATTTCGGATAGCCGATAGATTCGTTTACGGTGACGGAGCTCCTTAAGGTTACACTAGTCGATCATTCTTCCATACAAACGTAGTCTGGCGATTACTCCACTGTTTGACAATGTGTGTTTCAAAATAAAAAAATATATCAATTTGTCTCATCATTATCTAGCCCTATATGGAAACAAAGAAGTAAAACAAATATATATTTGAAAGTTATGAGCGTCGAAAGCTCCATATTACAACACTAATGTTAACGCATCTTTGGGTGGAAATAAATACCATAAGAAGAAATAAAATTGGAAAACGGCCTCCATACAGGGATAGATAAGTAGTTCGACAATGCAAATAATTTTATTTTGAAAATATACATTTAGTCGTTTTTTCATGATATCCAGACTCCCAAAGTTCTGTTTATAAAATTTCGCGCGCTCGTTTTAGTCCTAAATCATCATCCATTTCGCTACAAACTTGCAAACGTGCTAATTCGTACGCGAACTAGCTTCTTACTGCTCATCTCAGCATCTATCTCTTTCGCACGTGTTGTCGGATAAGATAGTATGAATTTTAACCCCGCACGCAAAATAGTTCGTGTTTACGCCTGTTTTTAATATAAAGACTTTCAGTGCGTGTGGTGATTGCCAACTTAAAAGGCCAGGCGCCAAGTGTTTTGTTTCACGTGTACCGTCACAAGTTATTATTTTTTTTTCTTCTAAGTGGGTGCAAAACTATCACCACGATTTTGTACGCTCTGTATTATGTTATTGTAAAAAATATAGTTTAAAGGAATTAAACAACCAGTACCTCAATACGGGAGTTTCATTCGAGTTCATTGAAGCCCCAACATCTGGCGACCGTGACAGGACCTGCAATTTTCGGATATTACGACCACGCGCTGCCGGTGTAAACATTGCGCCGCAGCTACTTTACACCAAAACCAAACATCATACCTGGATTTCCTGGAGGTGTACCAGCCATTGCAGCCACCGCCCGTTAACGATCAGCATCGTACCGCAGCCTCGGCCAATGCAGCTAAGTGCCCATTTTCCTTGAATTCCCTGTTACCTACTCACTCTTACCTTTTATACCCATACCCTTAGGAAATTTATCAACAATCTTTGTAAAATATATTCGTGTTTCCTATCAGGCTTATAGCTATTACAATAAGCATATATTTCACCCCCATCGCCGAACATTCCAGGCCGATCTCTCGTCGAGCGCGACTTCGGGCCGCCTGCCGTGTCACCGTGACCGGAGCGGAGCCCTACCCACTGCTGCATCGCCGGACCGGCCTCAGGTGACGTTAGGCGAGGAGCGTGAGCTAAGTTTTAGTTTTTTCATTATCAACATCTAGTTTTGTGTCTGTGTATTTCCATAATCAAACCTACTTGGCATCAGTTTGTTTAATCAATCCGATTCAACATTTAAATATTAACAAGGTTTGCGTTCACAATGGGTAAAGATTATGGAAGTGAATCTAGCACAAACAATCCTCAAGTATTACAGGATCTTTTAGTAAAACGTAGTTCCATAAAAGGTCAAATAACTAAATTTAGAAACTTTTTATCAAATGTTACCTCTAATGAAGCGCTTACTCAGATTGAGTTAGCCGAGTTAACATTAAAACTAAACAAATTTGAATCTATCTATAGCCGTTTTGATGACTTGCAAAATCAGATAGAAGTATTAAACTCTGACTATTTATCCGATGAGATTGATGAACGTGATACTATCGAACAACTATTTATATCCAACATCGCAATTGCTCAAAGTATTACACAAAAACATAACTCGAACCGTCATGATGAAAGTAATTACAAGGATTTAAATTCAACTCAAATAACTACAGGTCCATGTAATCACGATCATTTTGATATAGGTTTTAAATTGCCTCAAATTCAAGTTGCTAAGTTCGACGGGTCTTGCTTTCGTTGGCTTGAGTTTCGTGACACATTCTTATCTATAGTACACAATAATGACCGCATCGCTCCCATTCACAAATTCCATTATCTTATTTCGTACTTGACTGGCGATGCAGCGCGCATTATTGCTAATTTAGAGGTATCCAGCGCAAATTATGCGTGTGCTTGGAAACTATTATGTGACAGATATGACAATACTCGACAATTAATAACTCATCATATAAATTCATTATTATACATAAAACCAATCACAAGTGAGTCTGATAAATCGTTACGATTCCTTGTGGATCATGTTAATAAAAACTTACGTGCTTTAACTAGTCTCGGTGTAGGTTTACATGACTGGGATATTTTACTCATTCATATAATGAGCCCCAAGCTTGATAGTCACAACAAAGCCAAGTGGGAAGAATACCGGGGCACGTTGGATACTAACACACCTAATTTACAACATTTTTTCAAGTTTCTTATTGATCGCGCTAATGTACTTGAATCAATAAATAGCAGCCATCCATACTCTAAACCTAAGTTTCAAACAACGTCAAAGGCATTAGATTCTAACAATAAAATAAAATCCCATCAGTCATATATTACTAATCGTGAAGACAATAATACTTCTGAAATATCGTGTGGCGTTTGTAACGGTAATCATCGCCTTTATGATTGTCCCACATTTTTAGCTAAGACTGTGGATGATCGTATTTGTGAAGTAAGCAGATTGAAGCTTTGTCACAACTGCTTACGGTCTGGCCATTCTGCACGCAATTGTCGCATGCGTCCGTGTCGCACGTGCAATACAAGGCACAATAGACTCTTGCATAAACAAATTAAACAATCTGGTGACAAGAATATTGCCAGTGTTGTCACTATTTCACCCGACATCACTGACGACACTATCGTTAATTTTTCAAATCAAAATAATCATCAAGTTTTACTGTCTACTGCTTATATTGAGGTAGCTAATCCTACGAATAAACAAACCCAGAAGGTTCGTGCTCTTTTGGATTGCGGTAGTCAGTCATCGTTCATAACTCAATCTCTTAAAACAAAATTGCTTTTAGAGCCGAGCACCACTTTGCATGTCAATATAATTGGCATAGGCAACAAAACCACCACTCAGGCTACAGAAAATTGCGTGGTTCAGCTGAAATCTTTGATGAATCATTTCACCGTTACTTCTTCTTTTCTAGTGTTGCCAGTGTTGACCGGCAACATACCTAGAATACCCGTTGATTTTAAAAAACTTAATATTTCGAGTGATTACTTTTTAGCGGACCCTCACTTCTACCAACCAGCACCTGTTGATGTTGTCATCGGTGCCGATATTTTCTGGGACATTATTGGCCGTGATCAAATCTCTCTCGGGCTCAATTCACCTGTATTGAGAAGTTCTAATTTCGGTTGGCTGGTTTCAGGTCCTATGTATTTTAAGTTACCCACAAACAAAAGGTCAAGGGAAATTGATAATGATATAGATTCTAATCATTCAGTTGTTTCATATGTGTCGTCTGTTGACGAAATACATCAAGAACTGTCAAAATTCTGGGACTTAGAAAATGTTCCCCAAACTAAGCCAGCTATGAGTCATAGCGAGAAGGCATGCGAAGCACATTTTTTATCGAAAACTCTCCGTTTAGAAACCGGTAGATTCTCAGTCAGTCTACCCTTGAAAGACACACCTGATTGTCTTGGTGAATCATATTCACTAGCTAAAAAACGTCTGTTAAATTTAGAAAGGCGATTTCGCAAACAACCACATGTGAAATCCCAATACGTTGAATTCATGCGTGAGTACGCAGACCTAGGTCACCTTTCAGAATCCGCTGTACCTCTACCTTCTACATCTTATTTCCTCTGCCATCATGCTGTTTTCAAGGACAGTAGTGAGTCCACGAAAATTAGAGTCGTATTCGACGGCTCGGCTCCTACTTCATCAGGTCAGTCTGTCAATGACATCCTCATGGTTGGGCCTAATATGCAGGACTCGCTTTTCTCCATTTTAATAAGAGCTCGACAACATAAGTTCCTCCTCACGGGTGACGTCGAGAAGATGTACCGTCAAGTCCGTGTCCACGAGGAGGATCGCAATCTTCAAATTATTTTATGGAGAGAGGATGAGTCTTTGCCCATCAAAACGCTTCAGCTAGGTACTGTGACTTACGGAATGGCAAGTTCCAGCTACTTGAGCACTCGGTGTCTATGGCAGATTGGTGAAGAATCTTCTGATCCTATGATTAAGGACATAATTCAACATGATTTCTTCGTTGACGATCTCATCACCGGTTCTGAAAGTGAGGATACCCTACGTTATATTCACCAATCTGTGACTGAAGAATTAAAGAAAGGATGCTTTAATCTTCGTAAGTTTAAGACTAATTTACCATCATTGTTTGACTCACATAAGCAATCTGATGATAGCCTTTTAGTAAGCGAGTCAACTAGTACACTAGGCATGGGATGGAACCCATCAACCGACCAGTTGCATTTTCCCATTAAATGCCCACTTTTTTGTAACAATAATTTAACCAAAAGATCTTTTCTATCGTCTCTTTTTAAAATCTTTGACCCTTTAGGACTAATTAGTCCGTGTGTTATAAAAATGAAAATGTTGTTACAACAACTGTGGCTGCTTAATTTAACTTGGGATTCTCCAGTCCCACACGAAGTTCAAAGAGACTGGAACCATTTTATGCAGTCTTTACCTTGTCTGTTAGCTCTAGAAGTTCCACGGCGTGTGCTCTGTAATGAACCCGCAGCGGTAGAATTACATTCGTTTAGTGACTCCTCCCAACATGCTTATGGAGCTTGCATCTATTTACGTTCGATTAATGCTGCGGACGAGGTCACGGTCAATTTGCTTTGTTCTAAATCCAAAGTAGCTCCGATTAAAGGTATGACTATCCCTCGTCTAGAATTATGCGCTGCCTTACTGGCAGCAAGGCTATGCCAGGCTGTCAAGAAGTCGCTGCGATATGAAGTTCAGTATCAAGTACACTGGTGTGATTCGTCAGTAGTTCTAGCCTGGCTCCACACCAGTTTTATAAATTTGAAGTCATTTGTGGCTAATAGGATTTCGGAGATCTGTGAGCTAACAGATGCCTCCTCGTGGCGGTATGTTCCCACATCTGTCAATCCTGCAGACCTAATATCTAGAGGAATTAGTCCAGATAAGCTCGGCAGTACTAAACTATGGTGGTCAGGGCCTGCATTTCTCACGGAGCCTGAAGGTAATTGGCCTATTTTAAAACCTAATAAATTGAATACGAAGGACTTACCGGAAACTAAATCTAATTGTACTTTTAATCATGTTGGTACTCAAAACGAATCTCTAATTAATTTTAAAGACTTTTCCAGTTTAATTAAAATAAAACGATCTTTCGCTTATGTACTAAGATTTATTAATAATTTAAAAGGGAGTAAAGATAAACTTTTTGGCAATCTTACTGTTGATGAATTAAATAATTCATTTCTGTATTTGTGTCGTTTCGCACAGCAAGAATCCTTCTCCGGTGAATATAATTTACTATGCAACAACAAGGTTTTAAGTACTAAATCAAATATTTTATCATTGACTCCATTTTTAAGTGAAGACAAGATCATTCGCGTTGGTGGCCGACTAGGCTCATCTGACTATAGTTACAACAAAAAATACCCTATTCTCCTGCATGCTTCGCATCATTTTACCAAATTGATTTTCGAGTACGAACATAAACGCGGACTACATGCTGGTCCACAATTGTTGTTGGCCGTTGTTAGGGAATACGTTTGGCCGATTAACGGTAGAAATTTAGCCAGACGTATTTTTCATAACTGCCCCAGGTGCAGACGTTTGCAGGGCAAGACTATTGCGCCAATAATGGCACATTTGCCCTCACAACGCGTCACGCCGAATTTTCCATTTCACACAGTGGGCATTGATTTCGCTGGGCCATTCCTTATTGTAAACAGAAAGGGACGTGGTGCTTCGTTAGTCAAGTGCTATCTTTGTTTTTTTATATGCCTTCGATATAAAATCTGTCACCTCGAAGCCGTGAGCGATCTATCAAAGGACGCTTTCGTTATGACGTTCCGAAGATTTGTGTCACGAAGAGGCAGGCCAGCGGCGGCAGTATTCTGCGACAATGGGCGCAACTTTGTCGCAGGGGCTAAAGAACTTAATGATTTTTTTAAGATTCATCAAAACGAGCTATCTGATTTTGCAGCCACGGAAGGCATTCAGTTTTACTTTTCACCAGCTTACGCTCCTCATTTTGGCGGTATTTTTGAGGCCGGTATTCGTTCAGCAAAATTTCATGTTAGGCGAGTAATGGGTAACTCTCATTTAAGTTTTGAAGAACTGCAAACTCTTTTCGCTCAGGTAGAAGCTGTGTTAAATAGTAGACCTCTCTGTCCCTTATCCGCATCTCCTGACGATTTCCATTGCCTTACTCCTGGGCACTTTCTCATCGGTCGGGCTCTTACCGCGCTGCCTGAACCATCTCTGGAGGATTGCCGCTCAACCAACTTGCAGCGCTATGCCAGGCTGCAGCAAATATACCAACATTTCTGGCGGCGCTGGCAACTTGAGTATATCGCCGAGTTGCAACTTCGCCGTAAATGGAAGACCAACCCTGACGCAGTCAAAATTGGGGACATGGTCCTGATGAAGGAAGATGGCGTCCCACCCCTATGCTGGAGGCTCGGACGTATTGTACGGCTTTTCCCTGGATCAGATGGGGTTTCTAGAGTGGCCGACATAAACACGAAAAGAGGAATTATACGGCGCCCTCTGGTTCGCATCTGCCCTTTACCAACCGAAGAGGAACTACTTAAGGGTTGAAACACTGGAGTTTCAACGGGGGGAGGATGTTTACGCCTGTTTTTAATATAAAGACTTTCAGTGCGTGTGGTGATTGCCAACTTAAAAGGCCAGGCGCCAAGTGTTTTGTTTCACGTGTACCGTCACAAGTTATTATTTTTTTTTTCTTCTAAGTGGGTGCAAAACTATCACCACGATTTTGTACGCTCTGTATTATGTTATTGTAAAAAATATAGTTTAAAGGAATTAAACAACCAGTACCTCAATACGGGAGTTTCATTCGAGTTCATTGAAGCCCCAACAGTTCGTGTCATCGACTAGGGGAACCTTAACATCCCTGGTTTTGACCCGTAGCTGACTGTTTGTTTTTCGGGCCGTGTACCGAATTTGTGCCATATTGTTGTTTGCTTCGTGACAATTATACTCGAGGGACTTGTTTGGCAAAATTAATTTGGGGTTATTCGCGCCTTTTTTCTCGGAGGTGAGCTGAATTTGAAGTGATAATTGTGTACGTGGGTACGTGTTTTTAAGGTTTTTTTTTTCGTAAATTGTAGAGTGCAGGTTGGGTCGTTAATTTTGGATTTTTATTTTTACACTTTTCGTTATAATGCAGGTATGCTCTTTTTGATTTAAAATTGATTAGCTGCTCAGCGTGGTTATTATCGCACACGATGAACATGATCAGCGTCTAAACCCAGTTGGAACCGATACTGTCATCATTGCTATTGACAATGAAAACTCCTGAACTGGGTCCAGTTCAGGCGGTTCAGTTTAGCATTTTTCATTAGTGAAGTTCGCGCTTTAATGGTACACGAATATCTAATCGACTGCGAGTTCCAGGGTTTTTACTCCCAACTGCTTTTTTACCTTTTATCTGTGGGCAAAAAGAACACTATTATATCAGCACAACCCTCATACGAAAACTTCATTGTTACCTAACCTGTTAAACTTATCACTTGCCTGACGAAGGATGAACCTTGTCATAAGACAAATAAGGATGGGTCATTAATCTGCTCCATGTGTACCTAGAACAAAGCTAGCGGCTGATACATTAGGCACGAGAGGCGGTGCTGTGTCGATCACCGTTATTAGTGGGGATTTTAAGCAAAGATTGTCATTGGAGGTATTTTTGCATTCTAAAGGGTGAGTCATCATTATTCTGCTCGCACGTGTATCTAGAACAAAGCTCGCGGTTGATACAAGGCACGAGAAACTGTGCTTTGTCGATCACCGTTATTAGTGGGAATTTTAAGCAAAGAGTGTCATTGGTGGTATTTTTGCATTCTAAAGGGTGGGTCATCATTAATCTGCACGCGCGAGTATCTAGTACAAAGCTAGCGGTTGATACAAGGCACGAGAAACTGTGCTTTGTCGATCACCGTCATTAGTGGGGATTTTAAGTGAAGAGTGTCATTGGAGGTATTTTAGCATTCTAAAAGATAGGTCTTTATTATTTTGCTCGCACGTGTATCTAGAACAAAGCTTGCGGTTGATACAAGGCACGAGAAACTGTGCTGTGTCTATCACCGTCATTAGTGGAGATTTTAAGTGGACAGTCATTGGAGATATTTTAGCATTCTAAAGGGTGGGTCATCATTGATTTGCTCGCACGTGTATCTAGAACAAAGCTTGCGGCTGATACAAGGCACGAGAACCTGCACTGTGTTGATCAGCGTAATTAGTGGAGGTTTTTAAGACGACGACTAACGCCAACGACCTTGAGGGAACAAAACGCGCACTCGTTTCACACCCGCGCGACCCAAAATTTTCTAGTTTTTTGTACTTTCCTTATTATTCTATGACTATAAAAAAAAAGCTCAGGTCAAAATGTAGATAATTAAATTGTCTTTGAGATGGTGTCAATTTAATTAAAATACGCCCAGCGGTTTTGGTGTGATTGTCGTGTTTTTGTCCGTTTTAGACATAACTTTACAAATTAATTACACTATGTTATACGAAGAAAACTCAAAATTTGCTCAGATCAAATTATTAAGAAAATAGTCTAATATAACATATATTTTTTTCAAAAAATTACGACTAGCTATTTAGACGTGATTCTCATTTTAAAATCAGCTACTCAAGGGAATCGGCGCCTTAAGTGAAGAGTGTGGTAGGTGGCATTTTAGCTCTAAGAGGTCTTTTACCTATATTACGTGACTTGGTCATGTTTCAATGAGTCAAAACACTAATGAATATTTTTTTTTTTATCATGGGACCTGAAATCGCAAAAAGCAACTACTCTATATATTTATATTCACATAATCATCTTGATAATATTTCCTGAGCAGCTTAGTTGGAATTTTATTTTAAGTTTAAATATGTATAATTTAGTCATTGTAACATTAACTTAATATATTTTATGAAGCATGTAACAATTGATGATTGGAAATAAATCGGCTTTGATTTGATTAAATTTAATCGTAGGTAGCATTTTTCAAAGTTGGATTATGTAAAAGTGATTCATAGTTATGAGAATAACGACTATTTAAGAGGGGTTCAGTTATTTCAATTAGAACTATTGTTAGGTATAAGATGTCTGAATTACTAGGCACGTCGTACTTCTGATAAACCATTATTATGGATGTTTGGAGACTGCAATGATGCGTATAATGGTGGAATTAATTTGGCAATTAATGTGGTGAAAACTATTTCTGAACAATCAAGCAATTGACTGCAATGCCAAAATTGTATAGAAATGAATAAGACCACAATTTTAGTCGCCCGTTTGTTCAGTTTTAAAGAAATAAAATTGTGAGCACGTTTACAATTGAGGATAATTTGTGAAAAATGAAGTATTAACAGCCTGAGGTAATTTACACATGTAATTCATCTTTGTTTAAAGAATGAACGTGGGTCGCTGGTCACTAATTAAATTAAAACATTTTATTATACTTCCCCGTATTTCATAATCTTACCAAAAACCTTCCTTTTGAAATTACAAAACCTTTGTGTAATTTCAAAAGGAAATAATGTACAACCAGAAAAAACAACAATCGCATAAAAAATCTTCTTTATTTGGCAATCTTGGGGACTACTACAAACTGGGGGGTGACCATAAGCTCTTAGAGCGGTATCAATTTGAGATCGAATAAGGGACAGATGTATCTGACGTGTATACATCTTTCACTTACTCGATCTCAAATTGATACCGCTCCAAGAGCTTATGGTCACCCCCCAGATATTATAAATGAAAAATTTCAGGAAAATGCTTATTTTCCCGTAACGTCGAAAATATAATATATATAAAGCCGGGGACAAATAGTGAATTTCAAAGCCTTTGTCTCACAGTATGGTGTAAGTAACAGTAATTTTTAGGGTTCCGTAACAAATAAAATCTCTTAATTTAGGAATTTGCATTGGGCTAACACGTTATGTCAATTTGAACCATAGCCATGCTACCGGCGAATATACTTATGATTGGTTTCAGATAAAAAAAAATAGGTGCCATAATAATGGATGTATGAAAGTCTCCAAAGATCGGGGGCTTTAGACAAAATGACGTTCAATCAGCAATAGTGAATGCCAAAAGATCAAAATATTTGTGATTTGCTATTGATGTGTTGAACACTCGATGTGTTGAGTGTATAAAATATTGAATGTTCGATTTACTAACCATTCGATATTAAGAACGTTCGAGTATTTAGACGTTCGATTTATAGTGGTCGATCAATTGATATTCGATTATTTGGCATAGTACTCACAGTGAGGACTACGGTGCGTGAGCCATGGCGGCCATCACTACAGGGGCAAGTGACATTCTATACGCGATGGCCATTGTCGAAAATTGACAATGTAAGGGATTTACCATGTAACATTTATTGAATTTTCGACAAACTTTATCTTTTGTAGCATGTCAATTTTCGAGAGCTCAGGGGGTCGACCATAAGCTCTTAGAGCGGTATCAATTTGAGATCGAATAAGGGACAGATGTATATGACTTGTATACATCTGTCACTTACTCGATCTCAAATTGATAACGCTCTAAGAGCTTATGGTCACCCCCCTGGCCTTCTGAATGGATTATTCTTCTTATTACAAAACTAATAAAAAGAGATGAATAGCATCATGAGTAGATATTTGAAATTCAGGTAAATTATGAGATGCTAGAATAAAAATAAGAATAAGAAATTTTATTTGCTCAAACATGTGTATACATACAGAATTAAAATAATACATGCATGCAAGATCTTAAATAAGAGTAGCTCACGACATGTCTGCCATTTCTCATGGCGTGCAAATATTTTAGGTACAATTATTATTATTCAATCAATGATCTTTAAATTTTACAACTATACATTAAATATCATTCACAGTTAAAACAGATTTCTTATATTCTATATTATTACATTATCCAATGATTTATTATTTATTTTCCTTGACCAATGTTACAGATTACAATTATCACAATGAACATTTACGTCACTTTAATAGGCATTCAATTATAATTAAATGTATAATATATGCTTTCTAAGTTTGCCACTACTGCATGACCATAATAACTACATTGTTAGTTATATTTATATATATATATATATATATATTTTTTTTTTTTTAAAACGTTGCCCCACACTAGGAATTTCTCCTGTATCGTGGGTGCGTTTACAAACATATAATTTCACATACACAAAGACCCAGAGCCGGAACAACTATTTGTAGATCATACAAATATTTGTTCCGTGCGGGAATCGAACCCGCGCCACGCAGCGCAGCAGTTAATCGCTCAACCACTGCGCCAACCGTGCGCCCGATAATAATCACCATGAGTCGTTTAAAAAAAAAAAATATAATATAACATGCATTTTGTGCCCAAAACAATTTCATTGTTTGCTTAAGTTTAGGTATAGTTTGCTCTTGCCAACTTTTGGGCAATTTATTGTAGATAATTGGTGCCATGCAAAAAAAAAACACTCTTGCGCATAAGTGCAGTTTTTGATGTACGTAAACATAGTTTGCTACCATCACGCCTATTTCTTGGAAATTTGTCTGCCATACGAGGAAACAAATGTGGATTTGTTTTTACGAACATTGCCATTTTAAATATATAAAGTGAAAGTAATGTTAATATTGATATTTAGTGAAATAATTTTTACAGCTATCGGTAGTTTTGAGATTAAGCATAGATCTCAAGCAGCACTTTTGTCTTCTAAAGATGATATCCCTGTCGGTTGAGTTACCCCAGAAGATAACACCATATCTAATGACTAATTCAACTAAACCATAGTAGGCCGTTAAATGCGCCTCTATATTTAGAGTACGTGATAATTTATAAAACGCATATGCACCACTGCTTATTCTTTTGGCTAGAGCCTCAATATGCGCTTTCCAATTTAAGCTTCTTTTTAGTTAGGTCTAATTGTTAGGTCTAAAAATGTTGTACTATTAGCTGTCTTTTATTATTTTATTCCATGTCAAGACTAGAGAATAATGATGATCGTTGCCCAAAGTGCACAGTCAAAGTTTTACTTATATTCATTTTCAAATTATTATTATTCAGCCACGTTACTGCTTCAATTAATGTATTTTGTATGTCCGTTTCATATGTATTCTTATTATGTCATCCGCAAACAGTGTCATGGGATGTGCAAACACTTAGATAAATAATTGAATGCTACGAAGCGCCTAGACATCCTCTACTTATATCAACAAATGTCGTTTATTTATTTTATTGGTTAGGGACAAAAAACAGTTACATGCCAAGCTTAAGGTTACACTAGTCAACGGCACGAACTATTTTGTGCGCGGTGTTAAAATGCATTTTATATCAACCGACAACACGTGCCGAAGATATAGATGCTGTGATGAGCAGTAGGAAGCTAGTTCGCGTACGATTACACACTTTTGCAAATTTGTAGCGAAATGGATAATGATTTAGGACGAAACCGAGCGCGCGAAATTTTATAAACAGACCTTTGGCAGTCTAGGTATCATGAAAAAACGACTAAATCTATCTGTTCAAAATAAAATTATTTGCATTGTTAAACTACTAATCTATCCCTGTATGGAGGCCGTTTTGCAACTTTCCGTCTTCTTATGGTATTTATTCGCGCCCAGAAATGCGTTAAAATTAGTGTCGAAATGTGGAACTTTCGACGCACATAACTTTCAAATATTTTATTTTTTTACTTTTTTGCTTCCATACAGGGCTAGATAATGATGAGAAAAATTGATATCAGTTTTTATTTTGAACATACATTGTCAAACAGTGGAATAATCCCTAGACTACGTTTGCATGCTAGAATTTTCGACTAGTGTACCCTTAACTAGATATTCTTAAATTAGTACAATACTTAGAAATACATTTATACAATTTTTACATGTTTATGTTACTACACATGTAACCCACAACTTTGTCCTCGAATTCACAAAAAAAAGTCAAAAGAAAACAAACAAGTAGTGTGCATCATAAAAAATAAGAAGAAAAAAGAAAATAAATTTATATACTTATGAATTCAGTAACTCCATTGCTCCCGCCTTGAAACATCATGCTCATTGCTCATGTTCGACATTGGAGTAAATTGACACATCAAGAAAAAATTACAACGTCACGTTACTAAAATATTATTGATAGTAATTGTTGCTTATTACTTGATAATATCAAAGCTACGGAACCTCGAAAGCGATCTAAAAAGTCGCGTGTCACCATTTTTATTATTAAATCTGCGGTGCGGGTAGCAACTATGAAATTCCGGTGGTCAACGCTGCAAAGGTTAATTTGTCCGGCTTCAGGCCGTCGTACAGTGTAAATACCTCTCATATTTTTGCTTTAATGGAAAATTTCGTCAGAGAACAGTGTTTAAGGACTTTTGGAGGAGGCATTTTGGAATGGGTAGTTTTAAAGCAAAATTTGGAAAAAAAATGTTCATTAAAGTGCATATTCAACAGATAAATATTAAAATAATTCATCAAATACTTCGCCTGAATGCCCACATACTCTCATTTCTTCAATATGCTCTTTAATCCTTTTTATCTTAAGAGTGCTAGAACGCTTTCACTTTCTCTGTGACGTCTATTCTAGGTAGGATCATCGGATAATTTAAAATTGAGAATTCGTATGCATTCCACTTCCCCCTTTAACAAATCTTTTACGATTCAAGCAGTTCGGTTGTGGAATACATATATTATTACCTATAGAAATAAGAAGTGCTCAAACACTGCCAACGTTGTTTAAGAAAATGATAAACACTTACCGTGTTTATCTTAAGATTTCCCTCATGATAGTCTTATTTGGGGCCGTACACGAATTTGACAAATTTTTGTAAGTATGTGCGAAAACAAATGGATTGTGATCCGAAAAGTCTTAAAAACATAATACTTACTTTGGTGAAGCTAATCAATCCGACCTTAATGTTCTCATCATTTCGTGTCGTAATATATCACAGACATTACAATTTTTCAATATTTATGAGTCCCTTAGGGAAAAGCATATAAAAAATTATTAATAACTAGCTGTGCCCGCGGCTTCGCTCCCGTCATCTGCCTGCCAACCCTACCATACTTACCAGCCTGCCTGCCTACTCCACATACTCAAAAAAACGTCGGTAGTATTTTTTTGTAAAAAGTTTTTTTATTTTTCACTTTTTAGATGTACCTACCTAGGTTAGGTTAGGTTAGGTTAAAACGGGCTGTTTTCCGCAACTCCACGACTAAGCGCGTATTTTGCGTATTGTACCTACCTAATAGGCAAGTTGTTTAGTAAGTTACCTACTCGTATAACGCCAGAATATATTACCCAAATATCATGAAAGTTGAACATAACCGGTGAAATGACAGATCTGCGTACCCCTTAAGAGACTACTGGCGTGATGTTATGTTATGAAATGGTATAAACAACAAACAGACATGCGATTGCAGCAATTCCGAGAGATTTGCCGTTATTTATTGAAGAGTTCTGTTGTATATCTTCGAATTGCTTCGTCAGTCCTACACCAAATTAAAATGGGACCAATTTCGGAACATACTCTTTCAAACAAAAAAAGATTTTTTGAAATCGGTCTACAATTGACGGAGATATCGGTGAACATACACAAAAAAAAAAAAAAACATACATAATGTCGAACATGTAACCTCCTCCTTTTTGGGAAGTCGGTTAAAAAATATACACACAAACTACATACAATTTTTTTTTTCTAGGGTCATTCTTTCGCGTAAAATCTTAACACCGCGATTCAGAAAATGACTTTAAATGCACAACGCCATCTATCGAATAGCGAGTTCAACTGTTCGAGTATCTGAATTGCGTGAGCTGTGATAATTTTACTTGTTGAACACTTTAAATTCATCTAACTTTTGATAGAGTGAACCGATTGCGATGAAACAAAAACTAAGTAATTCTTAAAGATTCGCACAATTTTTATGTATAAAAGTTATCTACATTGGTTTCGTACATTTCACGTGATGCGTGCACAAATAAACAGACAAACAGACAAACAGATAAACAGACAAACAGACAAAAATTCCAAAAATGCTAGAAATGGGTTCTGTTGGTTATCCTTTAACACCCTGGCTATTTTTTTGGAATTTTTTTCGATGTACAAAAAATATTTTTCTACAGATTTATTATATGTATTGATTCCTAAGATTTACCGTGTGGTTGCTGGTAAAAGCCCGTAATTAGTGACCATCATAGATCATTTTAGACTTTTACCAGTAAGGCTTGGTAAATCTTAGGTTTGACGGTAAAGCCTGGGTTTTACCGTAGTTCGTGCTTTTACAGTAACATAATATAAGCCTAGGACCCCAGAAATATATTCACAGCACATCACATCATCAGCTTATTAATGTTCCCACTGCTGGGACACAGGCCTCCTCTCTGTGAGAGGGAATGGGCCGTAATCCACCACGCGGACCCAGTGCGGTTTGGTGGATGTCACATGTCTTCGATTTCCTTCACCGTTTTTGAGGGCAGTGCTGATGAAATAATTTATCCAAAGTAAAGCGCCTGGGTCCACGACCTACAACTTGTAAGTCGCAGCGACTGAGAGCGATGGTATCGACCATTGGGCCACCACTGCTCTCATTGGGCCAACACTGATCTCTCTGCTGAAATATATTTATTTAATTATAATTTGACAATTGCAATCTCTACCATATTAAGGGTAAGTACCTATGAGAAAAATCTACTTCTAATTTGTGAAGCATACGTGTTAATTGCCCCATGTTTAGGTACATTTATGTCAAATTCTTTCCCAGCCCTATTTTGAATGATCCGGAACCTAACACAAAGAAGTTACTTAGGTTCGGAAGTACTGAAAGGATCTACTTTGACCTCCATTACCTACCCTTCATAATGTTAGATTCAATAGAGATAGAAAGTACAGTCAATAACAATGTTCGTAAATCGTGATCCAGTGATGTCGGTGTATAATAAATGTGAGTTATGAGTTTGTTGTCTAAGG
This sequence comes from Orthosia incerta, assembly GCA_948252205.1. Classification (NCBI taxonomy): domain Eukaryota; kingdom Metazoa; phylum Arthropoda; class Insecta; order Lepidoptera; family Noctuidae; genus Orthosia; species Orthosia incerta. Next base: position 9,829,270 of record OX411761.1, read on the forward strand.
GCCGATTTCATCAATGAAACTAATCGCGATTAGTTCAACTAAACTCAGTTCATGCAAATACAGCGTTCTTATTGGTAGTTTCTCGGCGATCTCAACCAATCAGAACGCTGTATTTGCATAAACTGAGTTTAGTTGAACTAATCTCGATTAGTTTCATTGGTGAAATTGGCCTTAAATCCACTAGTATATAGGTTATCAGCTGTCATGGCAGTCCATTATTGGTTACGTGGTGATCTGGATCAGGTTCTGAATTTGGTCCATAGCCCTCTGATAACTATATTAGTTGTTATTGTGTAGATAGCAGTTTCTGTCACATAAAACATTGCAGATAATTCTTTACTATGTTTTCTGAACAATCACGTGTTGCTAAGTTTTGAAAGGAAATGCAATTGTATTTGATACATTTATAACACAAACCAAAACCATTTTTTTGGCCACTCAATATTTGTATGTACTGGGTACATGTTAAAAAAAAGTTTTCTTATATCTAAGGTTAGTACTAAATTTTTTACAGGTTATCACCACATGTCCCATAAAATAACAAATGTTATAAGTTATATCAAAGCTAAAACAAAATCTAACTAAAATTAAAATCACAATCAAAATTAAAAACAAAATCGCGTCAAAATTAAAAAATACAATTTAAACCAAAATAATACATAATCACATCATCATCAATCATCATCATCAATACATATATAATAAATCTGTAGAAAAGTAATTTTTGTACATCGATAATATTTCCAAAAAAAATAGTCAGGGTATTAAAGGATAACCAACAGAACCTATTTCCGGCATTTTTGGATTTTTTGTCTGTTTATCTGTTTATTTGTGCACGCATCACGTGAAATGTACGACACCAATGTAAATTACTTTTATACATAAAAATTGTGCGTAACTTAAAGAATTACTTAGTTTTTGTTACATCGCAATCGGTACACTCTATCAAAAGTTAGATTAATTTAAAGTGTTTTAAGAAGTAAAATTATCACAACACACGCAATTCAGATACTCGGACAGTTGAACTCGATATTCGATAGATGGCGTTGTGCATTTGAAGTCTTTTTCTGAATGGCGAAGTTAAAATTCTCCGCGAAAGAATGATAACTATAGAGAAGTAAGTTGATAGGTAGGTAAGTATAGGGTAGGCAGGAAGGTAAGTAGGGTAAGGTTGGCAGACAGATGACGGGAGCGGAGCCGCGGGCACAGCTAGTCCAAAATAAAATAAAACAATTCAAATTCACAAATGATATAATACAAAATCTAATTCGCAATAAAAATAACATAAAATCCAATTAAGTTAATCGTAAAAAGGAAAATGGATTTTATCCATACAATAGTCATTTCGACATACTAACACTATTATGTCGAAATGAGTGTTTAATGCACGAAACGATTCTCTTTGGTAAGACAGGTTGTTAGACCTTCGGCCTCCATGCAGCCTGTAAAAGATCTACAAATGGCAGCCGGCACTGAAGGCATAATGTGGCTTCGGAGGCACGGGAGGGTTCTCGATATAATTATGATGGTAATGAACCTTTTTTATGGTTCCCTACCCAAAGGACCCTATCACTAAAACTCCACTGTCCGTCTGTCTGTCTGTCACCAGGCTGTATCTCATGAACCGTGATTACTAGACAGTTGAAATTTTCACAGATGATGTATTCTTGTTTTCTGTTGCCGCTATAACAACAAATACTAAAAATAACGGCAAAAAACCACGTTTGTTGTATGGGAGCCCCACTTAAATATTTATTCTGTTTTTACCATTTGGGCACAGAACCCTAAAAACAGAATAAAATCAATATTTAAGTGGGGCTCCCGTACAACAAACGTGATTTTTATGCCGTTTTTTGCGATAATGGTTCGGCACCCGTTTTGCGCGAGTCCGACTCGCACTTGGCCGGTTTTTTTATTTTTTTCCGGAGGGAAACCTTCAATAAGCGCCTGGGGCTCAGGCATTTTGGAGTAAAGACCATGCAGTGTGGGATTTTTACCTCACAAAAGCCACCCCGGCCTTCAGCACGTAGAAGGGGTCCCGTGACCTCTCAAAATACCACCCCGGAACCCCCTCTCTGCAAAGCCTGTTAGGGCACATCCCTGGGAGAGTCAAAAAGCGCCTCCCCTGAGCCTCGCTGTGCACGTGATCACTGTGACACCATCTTTCCTGGAGTCACTTGGTGGGCAGACAGAGTCCCCAATCTGACTGCCAATGGCCCCAGGGTTGCTTTATTTCAACCCCGCAACTGTTATTGTTTAGTCAAGAATCCTATTGATAGTATGCTAAAGTAATCTGTTTGTTAACTTGACACGTCTAAAATTTATTAAAACTTGGCACTCGGGTAGACTACGCAGGTTTCTGCGTTAACAAACTAGAGAAGGGCGTTTTCGGTTTTTTGCGCAAACGGTTATGTATGTGTTTTCATATCGATATCGAATACAGTTTTCAGATATCGATATCAGTAGTACAGTTTGCAAAAGTTAAAATGTTACTAAGATGAGCAAACTAACAACGAACACGAAATAATAATTAGAGAGATAGGTAGCGCATATGGTTCGTAACGTTTGTGAAGTTTACGTTTTGTTCGTAGTTCGTACGTTTTCGCATTGTTACGGTTTTAAGTTTTGAATTATTCGTTCTCACACGCTAGTAAGATTTTTATTAGATACAGCTTTTGTAATATCGGTTATTTTGATATCGATATCGATATGATATGATAACTAACACATATCCGATATAAATTACGTTTAGATATATCGGACACATCCCTAAAAAAAAACCAAACTGTCAAAGTCCAGCGACAAAATTTCGTATACAAAATATAAAACAAATAGGTAGTGAAAGAAAAATGAAGCTAACTAACTTCCCCAATATTATTATTTGGTTTTTGAACACAAGTTATCTTAAAAACAGTAAAAAAAGAGTTCGGTAAGTACAAACAGTAGTAGACACCATGTTGTTATGTTTTTGTTTACTCAGAGCCGTCAAGCGCCATCTGGCGGGAGCAATTGGCAGTAATGTTCCCTATTAGGATATAAGTCACTTTTGATCCCGGTACGTACAGTGAACACGCGGGCTTAGCCTCTGGCAAATGCTTGTCTACTTGTTATTATATTTCTTCAATTGTTTATAGATAGTCTCACGCTTGCCACTATCTCACCAGATGGTAAGCGATGATGTGGTCGTGGTGAAGCACGCTTGCCTAGAAGAAACCAATTCGGACCCCTAGGTTGTAGCTATAGGAAAACACAGACTCCGGCAAGAAATTCCACTCCTTAGCTGTACGCATAATGAAAGTATTTCGAAAAAGGTTAAAAAATATGAGTGAGATGTCCACCATATACTGATGGCGCATCGCCGTACTTCTTTTAGTTCGATAATTTAATTTGATATGCAACCGATAAGAAACCGACAAACTGTAACTCGGCGAAAATGTTCAAGGCTCTGGAGCTTCGACTCCATCAGCGCCTCATTGCCGATGAGCCTCTTGCCATTCTTAGGCTTTTGGACCCGAAAAGAAAGAGATTTTAATATAACAATTAATTTAACTCATCCACGACACACCAATATTGTACGGTTTCATACATCCATGTCATGTCCGTATGACTTAAGTTTTGTGCGGCTTCTATGCTACGTACACAGTGTAACAGAGTTCTCAACATTATTATATTTTATTAGTTGATAACATATGGCCTGCAGGTTTACTAACTTTAAATATCGTTAACTAATAAAGAGGTTTTCTCAATATAGAATTACCCCTATAAGTAGTATAGGACTATAAACGTAGATGTTTGTAAGGATGGATGGATGTTTGTTACACTTTCACGCAAAAACTACTGAATGGATTTTGATGAAACTTTACAAAAATATAGCTTATACATCAGAGTAACACATAGGCTATAATTTATAAAAATATTGGGAGAAGTACTAGTACCACGCGGGCGGAGCCACGGGCGCGGCTAGTCTTGAAATAATTTGATTGATTCAAGCGGATTTACTCTGCTCAAAGCTTGTTATTTATAAGAAGTTTTATATAAGAAGAGAGAAGAATAGTTTTTTTTCTGTTTTAATCGTTAGGTTTTGGCTGTGGAGTTAGTTGCCTACAAAAGGATTTAAAATAAACGCCATACCCACTTCATACCCTTAACATTCTCCCTCAATCATATTGAGGGTTACAGTTTGTTATTTATTGATAACAGGGATCTTTGCCGTTGCCATGGTTACTGAGTGAAGAGGACTGGAAGTTTCCTTCAAACGGATTTAAAATATAGACAGGTCAGAGACAATTTTAGCGTGGGTGAAATTCGCCCTCAATAGCCGATCTTCATCCATGAATTTGTATCAAAAGGCTTCGGTACGGACTGTCAAAACTCAGATACTCTTAGTAATAGCTAGGTTATTCTCCGAAGCTGAATCTATTTTGACTAGTTCTGGCCTTAAGAAAACTAAAAATGGTTGTGGCCAATGATATTCTAGTAAACAGATACGTTATACACTCACAAAACAACCGAAAAAGGGTTCCGCACAGCAGCGGCAGCACACATACACACTTTTCAATCATCTGACATTTCACTACAGTACAAGTCGAAAGGGATGGCTTGATAAAACCCACAAGAAAAAAAGAGACAGCTAGTTTTTGTCACTTGCGTGTGAATGTAAACAAACATGTAAACTAACCTCCAAATATCAGAATATTAGGAAAAAAATTGAAATAAATTAGTAAATTGAGGTGCGAATAAATTAGTATATTGCGTACTTACATAATAATGGTATGAGATTCCGTTTTATTTACTTTGGCATCATAATTGGTACACTTTCTAAATACACACGATGGCATTTTTAAAATTTTGTTTTTGTTTCAACAAAGCGTATCGCTCTTCGTCATGCGTGACATAGACTAAAGACGTCCCAATTAGGACGTATTCGAGTCGTCACAATGCGCGCGCTCACAACATATCTGTTTACTAGAATGTCATTGGTTGTGGAACTGTATTTATCGTTGCGAAAATCCAAGGAACAAAATAATCAAGTCATAAACCAAATTTTATGCAACACTCTATGTCGTATAGCGCTCCAAAAACCTATCCAAAGCTGTAAAAGCTACTTAATCCGCCGATAACGGCGATAACTTCCGTTCACAGCGTCAAAACAGCTTGGAAATCGGTTTAGCCACAATTTCCGAGGTCCGGCCGGCGCTGTGTGCGCTAAATCGTCGCGTAACGATATTATGTCGCCGGTGGAACTTGAGAGTCCCGTGTGTACTGCGCTGCGGTGGGTTAGGGTGTGATCATACACTTTTGGAAATATTTGGCAAGTACCTTTTAAAGTCTGGATGACAATGCACGGTTAGTGAAGTAAAATCATTGTAAATCCAATATCGCGGATGCCCACAGATGGCGGAATAATAAAAAAATGTTACCCAATGATTTAGGTATCACATGAACGGGTTTTATGCTGAGAGGAAGACGAAAAAGCTTGTATTTATTCATATTAATTGGTTTTAATGTTTTATTCTTATGAAGGTACCTACGTGTTCAGCCTGGAGTACGGTTTAGACGCAATTTCTAAGGTCCGGTCGGCGCTGTGTGCGCCAAATCGTGGAACTTGAGAGTCCCGTGTGTACTGTGCCGCGGTGATAAGGGTGAGGGTACACTTTTAGAGAAATGTGTTTTAAAGAGTGTACAAAATACTTATATAACTGTAACTACATAAACACTTAAAACAAAAACTACTAACTATCCAAGCTTAAAAATAAATCTAAATAAAATATGACGTCGAAAATCTCCTCTGCTACGCTGTCCACTGGTATTTTCAGTTGCTGACGAGATAAATATATGGCAGCAGCACAGATCGAATAAAAAGTCAAGATGGAACTTTGCAAACAACAAAGTGACGCCGAATCAAACTATGCCTTGCCGTACAAGTACACAATTACACGCACTCACGTACAACGAAATTACGCCTTAGCTTGTCATTCGACCTCACAGATCAAATAATAAAGCTCAACTGACAAGCTAAGGGGTAGTTTATTTGATCTGACGGCAGCAGAGAGAGAAGGCCAATAGCTTAAATACCGTGTTCTTTATTTTGCTTTCTTTCTATGTATAAGCTAAACAATAGATGATGGAACTGGTAAAAGGTTTGCTTGATGCAGGCCTATTACCTGGGTAAGAAGGAGAATTCTGTAGTTATAACTTTAACTGCGGTATTAGAATACCCACCCACGATGAACCCCTTCTGTATTTCGGCACTGATAAGAACTCTTGAGAGCTAGGAGAGCATTGGTGGCACAGTGGTAACGGCCCTGACTTACGTGTCGTAGGCCGTAAGTTCGAACCCAGGCAGGCGCTATACTTTGTCTAAATTATGTCATCACCACTGCTCTTAAAACGGTGGAGGTAAACATCGTGAGGAAACCGGCATGTCCTAGAACCAAAAATTCAAAGACATGTAACATCCACCAACCCGGGCCCGCGTGGTGGATTAAGGTCCATTAGTGCATCCCAGCAGTGGGAAGATTATAAGGCTGATGATAAAGAACTCTTCAAAACCAAACTTTGCAAGGCAGATTTTTCTGAAGGAGCTTGACCATTACAAAGGCTCGAAGCCTTTACACCAGACAATAGTAACCAACATGATAGTGAAACAATTATCTACCGATTACAGTGCCTAAAGTGTGTTCAGATTTATTTATGAACATTTGTTCTTCTTTTTCTTGTATGTTTTTTTGTTTCGTGGAATCTGCCAGAGATAAGATGGATGGACTGTGTGAGAAGTGATATGAAACAAAAGGGAGTCAGTGATGGGGTGACGGGGGACAGGACGGTATGGAAGAAGAAAACGTGTTGCGAAGTCCCCAAATAATATGGAACAAGGGCTGGAAGATGATGATGGAATCATCCAATGAAGTCCCCTGCTCTCGTGCGTCACACTTTTATTGACTAAAACCCACCAGTGTTCCTTCAGTTGTTTGTGCCAGGGCTGTGGTAATTCTCTTTCAAATTTATCCGCGATCCAGACAGGCATCGGCCCTAGCGTGCCCCGTCAGTTTTTGCTGACATCTCTTTGAGGCACATGTGAAACACTACGCGTCGTCGACTAGGGCCTGGTCTTTATCGGACGGCGAGCTACACATTACTCGCCGTCCGCATGCCCGCGCCTACGGTGGCAGTAAATTGCCATCTTTGTATCTGTCTTTAGCTTGTACTTTTTATAATAATTATCACAATAGATTCCGCCAACAATCTACACTCATCTTAACCCGGCGCATAAATCGGACCTCAGTGCAATTTCTAGTAGAGCTCCAAGATTCGCACTAGGGGCGATAAATCTAAGAGCTGCGTCTTGCGCAGGTGCTAATTATTACTGCGAGGGTATCATTACTAATTGCTAATTAGGAAATTGTGTTTGTTGCTGGTCTTTTTATGGGGTACCTTGTTTTAGTGGGTATATGTAGTTTTGTAGAGATAGGAAAAACCACTTCTTCTTCTTTCCGTGTGAGGATGTGGCCACCTCTGGTGTCAGAGTTAATTAAGCTGCCTCTGAGATCCCCAAATGCCTCTGACTTGGCTATCTAATTCCAGGTTTCCTTATGCTTTTCCTTCACCTTTGGCTGTGATGTCCAAGATAAACTTAGAAAGTACATATGAATTTGAAACAGTCACTTTGGTACTTGCCCGGACTTGAACCCACGACCTCAAGCACGAGAAGCGAGCTCTATGCCACTGGGCCACGACGACCACTAAAGAACTAACGGAGTATAAAATCAAAATGGACAAATGAGTTTTTTTTTACTGTGCAAATAAGGTATCAAGGTTTCGTAATTCTGCTGTCATAGATGGCAGAATGAAAAAACCGGCCAAGTGCGAATCGGACTCGCGCATGAAGGGTACCGTACCATTATCGCAAAAATGGCAAAAAATAACGTTTGTTGAATGGGAGTCCCACTTAAATAATATTGTTTTTCTATTTTTAGTATTTGTTGTTATAGCGGCAATAGAAATATTTCACCTGTGAAAATTTCAACTGTCTAGCTATCACGGTTCATGAGATACAGCCTGGTGACAGACAGACAGACAGACATACGGACCGCGGACTCTTAGTAATAGGGTCCCGTTTTTACCCTTTGGGTACGGAACCCTAAAAAATGAAACCAAATGCAAATGCTGCCAAATCATGCTGAGCGATATTTATTTCTGTAGATTGGTTTAAATAAACAGTTTTACTTCTCAAATAATTAAAAGAATAACTAGATGAGGCCGACCTTTCCTATCCGATTACTCGGAGAAGGAACTACACTACAAATTCGAAATTCACAGATCATGGGAATCGATTGTTCAAGAAAAATATTTCCGAGGGTGCAAATAGCATTATGAACAAACTGCCACTTCACAAAAAAACTTTTTTTTATGAGCAAAGCTTCTTTAATTTAGTAAAACTGTGTCTGAAGTTACGGTTCTGGACAATCAATATTTTAGCCGAAAGACATCCATCGGTGGACTTAGGCTCACCCGGTCTAGTGCTTCTTTAATCCGGCAGACTCCCGCGACCCTCACTAAGATATTCAAAATTAAAAAAAAACAAAAATGTTTATTTCCTTATTACACGTTATACAATGGTATACAGTTGGTGGCGTCCCCTTTTAAGCATATAGATGCCTGTACCAGGAGTCGCCGCTCTTTTATATCTTACGAGTGTAATAAATAACAAAACAAAAGTGCAATGAAAGTTAATAGTCTATTTTTTTGTTTTTCTATCCATAGTCTGTTGGTGTGTGTGTGCATGTGTGTGTGTGCATGTGTGTGTGTGTGTGTGTGCGAGCGTGTGTATTTGTGTGTGTGTGATAGTGTGTGAGTGTGAGTAAGTGTGCATGCATGGCTTTTTTATACGGAAGTGGTTTGTGTAAATAGACAGTTTATAGAAGATTCTCTGTTTCATCGTAGCATAACTTATTTATCCACTTAATCAGTAACGATTTGCATTCTTTAAACGGTTTAGTATGTATATCTGTTAATTTATTTATTTTATTATATAAGTAAGACGAGCGTCTGTCATACTGAATATTTGCAAATTCTGTTTTTACAAAATGGGTACAAGCAACATTGTGTTTCCTTCTTCTGGGTAGTATATTGGGATCTAATGGTAGGGTTTTATGTTTTTTTAGTACAATGTGTATAATATATAATTTTCGAACTGATAATAAGTTAGTAATTTGGTATAGCTCATAAGTAGGAAAGGTCCTTTTTTTGAAGTACATTACTTTTATTAATGTCCGTTGCGCTCTTTCAACATCAAGAAAACGTGTTTTACGCGCGCCTCCCCAAATGGAAATACAGTATATTATTACGGATTGAAATAACGAGATATACAACTTCATTTAGAAGATTTTTTGATATGCCACTCCTTGCGACAATATGTCGTAATGTTTTGAAAATCCAAATAAATTTTCGTATTCTCGCAGTTATTTGTTCGATTTGGGGATACCAGGACAGGCTTTGGTCCAGCATTATACCTAGATACTTAACGTGGTTAACTTTATTGATGGTTGGACAACTACAGTCGTAATCAGCCACACTTCCACACTCATGTATTTTAATGTTGAAATCATGACTTGGTAGGACATTTTTATAAATGGTGAAGCAGATATAGTTAGTTTTGCTCGTACTTAATGTAAGGAGATTAGTTTTTAGCCATGAAGCTACTTGTACCATACCTTTTTCTGTATTTGGTTTTGGTTTCAGCCCAGGTTGCGCCGGTGAAGACGATTGCGGTGTCATCGGCATACGAGAAAATTATTGCTTGGTTGATTGTCATATCAGATATCGAAACATAAATTAGTCAGATTAGGAAACATCTAAAATGATGTCTTAAAATTGATACCTCTAAAACATCAGCTTATTGCACTTACGAAATAACATAATCACTTCCCCAAAATGATAAGCAAACTCTTATACAACCTAACGACGCTTAAATTCTACACCCCCAAACTTGGTACTACACTAGTTAACCCGTAACCCGGCCGGCAACTTAACCCTAAAGTTTTTATACTTAATCTTCCCGTGGGGGCCTGACAGGGTATTAATCTATTGAACCGGTGCTGCTTATAAGGTTTCCTAGTATATAAGGGTTTTATTGGCTTGGTGTTCGGTTTGGTAAATGAGGTTTGAGAAATCTTTATCCAAATAAGAATACAATAATTCACTTACATGTGAAAATTAATAATAACATAAGTAGGTAGATTAATTATTGTTGAGAGCTTTTACAGAAATAGGTTTAATATAATTGAGAACCTTTTCGATTTAGTGAGGATGGATGGAATGGATGGAATGGCGACATGTCACTGGTACAACTTAAGACCCACGGATGCCCCTCAAGTTAAAGGGTTTTTTTTTAGAAGATTAGACCTGTCATACTTAGATTTAATAAGGATCCTACTTGGTGAAATGAGAATGTTAAATCTCTGATAAGGGAAAAGAAAGCGTATTTCAAGAAATGGCAGGAATCAAAAGTGGACACCGATCGCCTGGAATACAACGTAATTAAGAAGATAGCTAAGAAATGTGTTGCAGTAACAAGAGCATTGTCCAATGATCATTTTTACAAACAATTAGAGAACGCAAAACGAACACGGAAATTTTTAAGTTAGCTAAACTTTGGAATAACCAAACAAAGGATATCAAACGTAACAAATACTTTAATGATTCATTCGGCAAATTTTTAACCACAAACAGAGAAATTAATAAGAGGTGGCAGCAATACTACGAAATACTTCTAAACGAGGAGTTTCCACAGGAACCGCTAACGGCACTGCCATATTTCGAGGGGTCAATAAACTTAATTTAACCCGAAGAAGTCAAAGCAGCTATCCAGAAAGTGAAGAATAAGAAGGCCACGGGACCAGACGAGATTCCAGCAGAGTTTTGGAAAAAAACTGGGAAATACTGGTGTAGTTTGGTTAACGATGCTTTTCAACGAAATTTTTATAACTACTAGGATACCAGACATGTGGAGAACCAGCAATCTGATATCTTTTTATAAGAACCAAGGGGATGTTGCGGACTGTGATAATTATAGAGGAATCTAGCTAACCTCACACCCTTAAGAACTGGGAAAGTATCTCCGTAAAAAGGCTACCAAAAATAACCAAGATAACTCCAAACCAGTGCGGGTTTACCAGCAGTGTGTGCACTACGGACGCGATCCACTCGGTGATAATACTTATTGAAAAGTATAAGTCTCGCAAACAAGATCTCAACTTGGTCTTCATCGACCTCGAAAAGGCGTTCGACTGAGTTCCGCGAGAGCTTATTTGGCAAGCACTGAGAGCACAACTAGTGCCTGAGCATTATATAGAGCTTCTAAAGGATCTGTACCACAATTTATCCACTAGAGTCGTCAGCACAGCAGGAAAAAGTGAAGCATTTGAGGTCAGAGTGGGAGTTCATCAGGGATCGACTCTGAGCCCTCTTCTATTCAATCTGATAATGGACTCTATTACTTCAACCATTCAAAAACCAGCACTGTGGTCACTACTGTATGTCGATGATGTCGTTCTTATAGCCGAATCGTTGGCAGAAGTGCAATTAGATCTGACGGCATGGCAGAAGTCCTTGGAGAGGAGAGGGTTGAGAGTCAGTAGACAGAAGACCGAATACATGTATTGCGTCTTTTCTGGAGCTAATTTGGGTGTCATACCATGTCCAATCATCGATAACAGACCCTTCGACAGAGTTGAATAATTCAAGTATCTCGGATCCATAGAAGCACCAAAAGCCTGTGTAGAGAGAGACATACACAATAGAACCCAAGCAGCCTGGCTGAAATGGAGATCGCTGTAGCCTTGCTGTATGGTTCTGAGTGCTGGCCGATGAGGAAGAAGGATGAACACAGAATTCACACCACTGAGATGAAGATGCTACGCTGGTCTGGTGGAGTTTCAAAAACGGACAAATCAAGAAACGAGTATATTCGTGGTACTTTTAAAGTCACTAAAATACACGATAAACTTAGCGAAAACCGCTTGCGCTGGTACGGACATGTGATGAGGCGAGAGGATGACCATATGACCAAAAGAGTCATGAACATAAATGACAGAAAAAGAAGCCGTGGACGACTACCAATGACCTGGCTACGAACAATCAGGAATGACATGATCAAAAGCAATACAACAGAAGAGACATCCCGCAACCGTACGGTGTAGCGCAAAAGTACTAGGAGGGCTGACCCCAAATAAACTGGGACAACAGCCAGGAGAAAGAAGAAAATTAGACCTGTCATACTGTATGGATCAGAATGTTGGGCTGTGAAAAAGATGGATGAAAAGAGATTGCATGTAGTTGAGATGGATGTGCGGCGTGAAGAGATTGGATAAAGTGCAGTGGCAGAAAAGTTAAAGGGAAACCGTTTGTCCTGGTATGGTTATGTGATGAGAAGGGATGAAACGCATGTTACTAAAAGAGTCATAAATATAAATGTGAATGATGGAAAGGGAGGGGACGGCCAAAGAAGAGATGGATGGACTGTGTGAGGAGTGATATGAAAGATAAGGGAGTCAGTGATGGCGTGACGGGGGGCAGGACGGTATGGAAAAAGAAAACGTGTTGCACTGACCCCAAGTAATATGGGACAAGGGTAGGAAGATGATGATGAATTGAGAGATTTAGTGAGGGTTTTTTAGTAAAATTTAACTACTAACAGGTTTTTCTTAAAATAAATTATGATATAGAAGATACCTAAGGTAGTGCATTCCAGAGACTCCAGACAAAAATGCATTCTGTCGACGATAGCGACTAACAAAATACCAAATGTTTGGGATTGACCACGTGACACGATAGCGCATGTCTACTTTTCAACAATCCTGATCGATGTACAATAGAATACACTTTGTTAATAGGTTTTGATTAAAAAGCATGTGTGTAAACTCTATGTGTTTTTTCTCCAAATAAGAAATTGAGAAGTATTCAGGAATTGAGAGTACCGACAAATTCTATTGTGTTAGTGTAACTCACTTCATCATCTTTTTAGCTGAAATATGTCCACTGCTGGAAAAAATATCCGCTAAGCATCTCCATAACGATTGGTACTACGCCACTTGCATCCAGCGCGTTCCTGTGACTCTGATTATTAGCTCATGGGATCACCTTGTTGACGGTAGTTGAGTTAGCTGGCTGCCGTGCGTCCCTACCTAGTGACAGTCCTTTGGTTTTATTCTTATTTTATTCTTCCACCCTAAACTTCAAAACATTTAATAAAATATGTCATTTATAAATTTGTCCAGCAAACTGCAACCAACGAAGCTATATATAACCTTTACTTGCTTTTAAATCTTTTTACCCGACTGCCGAAGGAGGGTAATTGTTTATCAGTCTATGTATATATGTATGTTTATTCCTAAGTGGCGTTCTAAAGACCAAACGCGTTTTCCGATTTTGATGGTTCTTACGTCAATCGATTCGTCTTAACTCTGCGAGTGTCACATATTCGCGAGCTGGCTAACCAAAACCAGATGTATCTTCCGACTGCACAGCTTGATTTTCTCCTTGTTTACGTCTTTTTAGTTCGCTTTTCAAGTAGTCGGGTTTTTTGATTTTTTGTTTATTGTGACGTGTTTCGGGGCGATTAGCAGAATAAACCGCTTATATACTGGTCTTTTGCGCTTTATTTTTCTCGAACCGATCATACGATAACATTGGGTAACTAGGGTAGGTATACCCAAGTTTCACCTTTCGATAAGCGATCGCCACTCAAGAACTTTTCTGCTTGTCTAACTTACGATGACAACGTTCTCACCGACATTCTTACAGGATAAAAAATGCACGTCATTGAGTATTTATTTAAGCGTCTTCAGCCATTGGCAAGAACTAGTTGACAGAACGCTGATGACACAATTCTCCAGTCATGACTTTCAATATAACAGCCGTAATGATAACGACACTGAAGCCTTTCTCAGATAGCAATTCGTAGCACTAATGCCTACCTTAAGTACCCATTAGTATAACCATCCTATCTGGAAAACATTGAGGCATAAGTACTGGCAACCAAGACTTGCCATTTGTTCCAACCCGGATTTGAATGAGGACAAATTTGAAATTTAAATCGCGTCGTTCAGGGGAATTAATGACGGAATAGTCCTTGGAATTTCATGTGATGTAGGCACACAATTACTTGTGATTGCTATTTGGGTGTTTTTATCTGATTGTGGAGATGAAAATAGGATTGAATCTTTTTGGTAGAATTTTGTGATGCAAAAAAGATGAGAAAAGAAAATAGAGTTCTGCGCATTCTTGACAATCAGCTTGACTACAGTACGAATCAAACTTAATAACATGAGGTAAGTCGTTGCGCAATAGCAAATTCATGTGATAACGGAAGTAAGGGGTAGGGCACACCTTTTCGCTTTCCACTTTTGCTTTCTGTGGCCAATAGGAAACTGTCAAATGAGGCAACGACATAATGGGTTTGACCTTATTTTTCTTCTCCCTCCTTAATTGTCGTTTTTAAACTCAAAACTAATTCTCATTCATAACGTAACTTATAAAGTTACGATTCGATAATGCAAACCTGCTGTAAAACGGTAGCACCTTTTACCTAAAGCTGGTCATACGTCTGGCATGCCCGGACCCCGGAGCTTTTTACTACGGGCAACTGAAAATATTTTTAGCAACCACGCAGTCACGGCTGGGTGGACTTGACAGTATATTTATTAGAGATTTTGTGATACCTCTTTGGAGATTTTGTGAGTAGCTTGTTGAGTTTTTCTTGTGAGTAGCTTGGTCAGTGAATTGACATGAGTGAAATAGACAATAATTATAAATTTTTGTTTCTGTTAATCAGTTTAAACCAAGAGTTTTACACTATAACCTGAAAAATGTATTTTTAAACTATACAATGTCGGTGGTATATTTTTATCAATGTAAATATTGTAGGTATATTGTCACAAAAATGATGTAGTCTGTTCATGGTTTTTTTTCGTAACCGTCACGTTGCTGACGGTACTATGCGTGTAACCTTCTCGTGCAAGTGCAAGCAATAAGTTGATAAAGTTTTATCCCAATCTGATTTACGGTATGACATGGCAGCGCATAAAATAAAAACAACAAGAACTTTGTTTTTCATATATTAGATAGCGATTCCAGTCATAAAAATAATGTCGATAATTTGTAATATTTTGTAAACTGGCAAAAGAAACCAAACAAATTACACATTAAGAATAATACTTTTTCATTTTATATTAAGGAATACATAATTTGTATAATTAAAAGACATATTGAGCAAACGTTACCTTAAACATCCAAAGAAAATTCGTATGAAATAGGCAAGTTACACTACAAAAAGGGGATCGTACTGTAAAATGCAATTTGTATACTCGCCGCGCTAACTTCACTGTGCTTCACAAAAGACTTCTGTTAACAAACGAGACTAAAACTGTGTTCAAAATAGGAACACGGTTTATGACATAGAGTATGTATTTGCAGAAGGGGTTAAAACATTTGTAGGTAGAAAAAGGATTTCAGCTTATAGTAAGCTAAATGCAAATGCAAATGTCATCATTCATCATCATTTCAGCCGAAAGACGTCCACTGCTGGACATAGGCCTCCCCCAGGCGTCGCCACATTGACCGATCCCGTGCGTCTCGCATCCAGCGCCTTCCCGCAACCTTAACCAGGTCATCGGTCCACCTAGTGGGAGGCCTTCCAACGTATCGTCTTCCGGTTCGCGGTCGCCATTCCAGAACTTTTCGGCCCCATCGGCCATCCGTTCTGCGAGCAATGTGCCCTGCCCACTGCCACTTAAGTTTGGCAATTCTTCGGGCTATGTCGGTAACCCTGGTTCTCTCGCGGATCTCCACATTTCTGATTCGATCACGCAAGGAAACTCCGAGCATAGCCCTCTCTATTGCCCTTTGAGTGACTGTAAGCTTCCTGATAAGGCCCATTGTAAGCGACCACGTCCCAGAGCCATATGTCATCACTGGCAACACACACTGGTCATAGACTTTCGTCTTGAGACACTGGTAAGTTGGACGAGAAGATACCGCGCAACTTCCCGAACGATGCCCAGCCGAGTCGGATTCGACGGTTGAACTCTTTCTCGAAGTTGGCCCTACCCAATTGGATCGTTTGTCCCAGGTAGACATAGTCGCCCACAACTTCGAGTGTAGAGTCTCCGACCTTGATAGGAGTGGGTGTAACATGGGCATTCACCATGACCTTGGTTTTGTCCATGCTCATTTTAAGACCCACTCTTTCATAACACATTATGAGTAGGTACAATGCAAATGTACCTACTCATAATGTGTTACAGCGGATCTTTGTGTCTCTGAAGTTGGCTCTGCGAACCATTGCGAAAGAAACATTTTGTCATTGAGTATACTGCATACATTAAGCGAGATAGGACAAACGTAAGCGATTGAAAGAGGCAATTATACAATGCTATCTTCTACTTCAACATTGAAACAAAAATAGCAACTGCACAGGGTCTTGCAGCCAACTTCCGAGAGACAAATATCCGCTGTGACTACTACAAGACTATGACTGTTGAACTATGGAACTTTCGACGCTCATAACTTTCAAATAATTATTTTTTTTGTTTACAGGGCTAGATAATGATGAGACAAATTGATATAATTTTTTATTTTGAACGTACAGAACGAACTACAAGAATGATCGACTAGTGCAACCTTAAGTACACACCACCTCTTTTCACAATGAGGTTTTGTAGATTACTGTCATTTCACTTTGATATAGATGGATTGACAATTTTCTCTCCACTTCATCTAAGTTTCACGGTTCTGCGTGGTGGATATGGCCCAATCCCTCTCACAGAGAGGAGGCCTGCGTCCCAGCAGTGGGAACATTAATATGCTGATGATGATGGTGATGATGATAATATAAATCTCATACAAAAACAGCAGCGTGCCATACCTTGCGCATCGGAAAGCCTGGTTTCAGAGCGGCAAACTGATGTGATGTGAATTGTTGTTGTTGTTTTTGTGTTGTTTGTTGTTGAATTAAATTTCAAACTCAGGGAAAGAAAATACTAAAATTGTTTAACAAAATAAATAGCTGGTAAAATATTGTAATAGGATATTTAGAAACGAAGTTTTGTCGAAGAGTTTTCTGAAGACTTACTTTTCTTGGAATGTTTGGTAAACTTGCAGTTAAAATAAACAAGGAAGATCGAAAGACGTCAGAAAAACGACTTTCTATAATTATTTCTTCGTATCGATATTACTTTCTTAAGAAAGGAAATAATTGAGTGAAGCTTCGACAACACTTTTAATTATATTTTTAGGTTAAGTCATTGCCGCCTTACCTTCACAAAATAATTACGTTTGACGAGCTTTTGGAAGAGGTTTCGCCCACGTATCGGGAATTATCCTACGGGAACATACTACCAGAATAAAAACTTCCAGATTGTAATCTATCTCTGTGCCAAATTTCATCCAAATCCGTTCAGCCGTTTTGGCGTGATTGAGTAACAAACATCCATTAACCGATCAATCCAAACTTTCGCATTTGTTATATTAATTGGATATAACGGTAACCGGGGTTACTGAGTAAATAATTTTAAGTTGAATAGGTACTTGTCAAACTCAATTTAAGCAGAAAAGCCACCGTAGGCGCGGGCTTGCGGACGGCGAGTAATGGGTAGTTCGCCGTCCGATAAGGACCAGGCCCGAGGCAACGTCTCAAAGAGATGTCAGCAGAAACTGACGGGGTCCACTAAGGCCGATGCCTGTCTGGGTCGCAGATTAATTTGAAAGAGGGTTACCGCGGCCGTGGCTCGAACAACTGAAGGAACCTTCCGCTTCATCCAGAGCGGGAGAAGGATGATTTCCCAAACAAAAATAAAGTTGCTCGACCTGAGTTAACAAATGTCAAGCTCAAGCATCAGCTGTCAAACTCATTGACATTTGACTGCTCAGTCGAGTATGTTAATGTCAAAAAATAACACGCCGTAAATTTCGAGTTGGAGTTGAGTATGAGTCATGTTGCAGAATACGGGCCTAATAAGTGACAGAGTTCCTTCTACGTCTGACGAAGAAGTGACTCCTCTACAGCCCCCTACTCTTTGCCCCTATCGAGTAAAGATGTTCTCCGCGCAGTAGTGTGTGTCTGAGTTAAAAACACATTTCACAGAAAACGCCGCAGCTTTTGTTCTGCACTTGCCGCTGATCGCACTTTGCTTAACTACCCTCCTATGATTGCGGTTATTTTGATAAAGTTTCAGGTGTTCAGATGGTTCAATTTGTTCAGTTTATAAGGGACTGGATTCGATATTTTATTTAAAGGTTTAGTGTCTTAGCCATGTCGTGGACACGTGTTTTCATGATTTCTTACTTCTGCCCAAAAATCGCCACCACACCGATTTAGTGGCAAAAATTTGTTAGTTTCTGCTTATTTTTAGGATATCTTTGGTGCCTGCCTGCCTGCCTGTGGTGTCTTGACAGGAACGCACAACTTTATCCAGCACAGAATGAACCTGAAAATAAAATATTATCTTTGGCATCTAAAAGCGGTTTTTGGACGTCTCACAAAGAAGCGACCTATCTACATCTATCTACTCTTTGCACCCTATCGAGTAAAGAAGTTCCCCCACAGAGTAGTGTGTGTGAGTTAAAAACACTCATTCCACAAAGAACGCCGTGGCCTTTGTTCTGCATTCGCTGCCAATCGCACTTTGCCTAACACTTTAAGTTTCAGGTGTTCAGGTATTTAAATTTATCTAGTTTCTAATGGACTGGGTTCAATGTTTTCTTTAAAGGTTTACTATAGCAATGTCGTGGTGTCTTCTCAAGATTTCTTTATTCTTCTCAACAATGGCCATCACACTGATTTTTGGTGAATATTGGTAGTTTCTGCTACTTTTGGAAAAAGGACTCTGCCCTGCTGAATACAGCGTCAGCTTCAATCTAAACAAAAAAAATGTTCATTGAGAATCTATTATTTTTAATCCGAACTTTTTTCGTATTCTCCTCAGCAAACCCTTTCATTTGATAACCATATGATGGCAGTGCACAAAAAATAACTAGTCCACCATCTTGCGCCATCCGCCATATTGGATTTAGAAATACAATTTATCGAACCATGCATTGTCATCCAAACTAAACGTGTATGCAAAATTTCATCTTAATCGGTGGAGGTAAACTGCTTTAAAATTCGGTTGCAAGATTTGACCCAAACACACTTTATTTATTTATTTATATTTATTCAGGACCTATAACGAAAATCACAATGTCTCATCAATATAAAGTAATGACAAGTGCAATCCCTCAATTATAGGACTTACATACATACAAACATACAGACATACAGACATACATTGCAAGTAAATAAAGAATAAAAGCGCGTAATTAACTGATTACTACTACGATTTCTAACTGGAGCCGAAGGCGATTATTCGGCTGTCACCACCCTTCGACCGAAGCCGAAATTTGAATAACCTGAAAAAAATCATAATGAATCCAGAAATCGGTTTTTACTTTAAAATCTATAAAGACTATTCACACTTACAAATTGCAGGATATCTATGACATTTTAAAAATGAATTCTGTTGAAAAGTCCGCCGTTCCCGTGGTCTATAGACTTTTTATAACTCTTCACCTGTAAGATTTCTTCAGCGGTGCGCAATGGAGGGAAAATTGTAAATTATTTTCATAAAATGGCTATTTTTCAAAAGGAATTTGTATGTCTTGAAGGAAGTATTAATATACTGGGGTTTTGGATATTTAGACGAAGGAGGTTTTTAATATCTTTCAATATAGGAGAATATTATCAGGCGAATAAGATGATACAATTTTTATAGACGAATCTTTTCCTCTTTCTTTTATTACATTCTATCAAAGTATGACATGTAAAAAGTCGTGTTACAGTGATGAAGAGAAAAGGCACAATATTTGCAAAAAACACTATATTTTGTAATTAAGAAACCGGCCAAATGCGAGTTGGACTCGCACACGAAGGGTTCCGTACCATTATCGCAAAAAACTGCAAAACAATCACGTTTGTTATATGGGAGCCTCACTTAAATATTTGTTTTATTCTGTTTTTAGTATTTGTTGTTATAGCGGCAACAGAAATTCATCATCTGTGGCAATTCAACTGTCTAGCTATCACGGTTCATGAGATACAGCCTGGTGACAGACAGACAGAAAGACCGACAGTGGAGTTTTAGTAATAGGGTCCCGTTCTTACCCTTTGCGTACGGAACCCTAAGCAACAATTTTTAAAACAATATATTTTGCTTACCGTGCAAACCAAACGTGTGCAAACCAAACTAGTTTTAAAAATATGATCGACATGTAAAAGTGTTAGTACAAACCAACTTACAGAAATAAAATCATTTATCATTTGTGCCCGAAATTTCAGCTCCATCAGTTGCAGATCATCATCATCTGCCTAGCCTTTTCCCAACTATATTGGGGTCGGCTTCCAGTCTTACCGGATTCAGGTAAGTGCCAGTGTTTTACATGGAGCGACTGCCTATCTGACCTCCACAACCCACTAACTGGGTAACACGGTACCCCTTGGCAAGACTGGTGTCAGATCTCAAGCTTCTGACTACCCGTAACGACTGTCAAAGATCTTCAAATGACAGCCGGGACCAACGGCTTAACGTGCTTTCCGAGGCACGGAGGAAACTCAGCATGTTGGAATGGACACCCATCCACGGACCGACCTCGTCAAGCGTTGCTTAACCTTGATGATCGACCCGTGCGGCTGTTATTATTTAGCCACGAGCTCCTCCTTAATCAGTTGCAGATAACTGTTATATAATTAAGTTGCAAGATTTGACCCATACATTGTATGTATACCAACTAACATATTAAAAAGGCAAATTAAATCACATCACATCATCAGCCTATTAATGTTCCCACTGCTGGGACACAGGCCTCCTCTCTGGAGAGGGAATGGGCCGTAATCCACCACGCGGGCCCAGTGCGGGTTGGTGGATGTCACATGTCTTCGAATTTTTGGTTCTAGGACATACCGGTTTCCTCACGATGTTTTTCTTCACCGTTTAGGAGAGCAGTGGTGATGAAATAATTTACACAAAGTAATGCGCCTGCCTGGGTTCGAACCCACGACCTACAACTTGTAAGTAGCGGCCGATACCACTGGGCCACCACTGTTCTTACTGTTCAAATTAAATAAAAGCTTGCAAATAGGTATTTTATGTAATTTCTTTACAAAATGTTCTTTCGCTTGGCATCACTTCACATCTACTTATCCCAAGAGGTACTAACCGTGATCTTTTGGAACACATCTAGATTTTTATGCCTCGTATAAAAGTACTGATCTTGTTATTTAAAGTATGAAGATTGTATGGTCTGCAAAAAAATTGTAAGAATATTGTTGTTGTTCTTTTTTATTTCTAAATTTAACAGCGTGTGGGCAGTAGGTAGGTATTGTTCCGAGTTTCAATTTCTGTCATAATAAACGTATGCCGAATAAAATTTAACCTGAAGATTATAGAAAAAGAACAAAAGGTTGGTACACATATTAAAATATTTTAAATCGACCATTAAAAACCAAATTACTGCATCTTCGTTTCAACAAAAACAAAGAGGAACACGTTTTCCAAGAACGAAACTTTCAGAAACAACCTGTGAAACAATAACTCAATTTCGAACAACTTTTTATGCTAACGCTACAAAGGTAAGAGCGTTTTAATATGCTAATGGTCTAAAATAAATTTGGCATAGGCATTTTATGGGGGAATGGAGTATAAATTCAATTTTCCTTGGGGGAAGGAGCGTGGGGGATTTCGATCTTAGAGGTATATGCGTCCCCAGAGTTTTGGGACCACAAGGGTTTATATCTCCCTCAGATAATCATGGTTTAAGACATTCTGTCTTTCAGATTATCTAAGAGAGTGGAACATTTGATAGGCCGGTTTTATAGTTTTATTTAAGAAGGCTACGTAATTTAGTCTCTTTATGCACAAATAAAAATAAACGATGTCGGTAAAAGTATGTTTGTGTATTTTTTATTTGTGAGCGACTGTTTTTTGGGGACCCGTTGTGAAATGGACGAAGCTTTTGTATTGGACTGTCGATCGTTCTTATTCGTAATTAGAACCAAAATAATTCTAATAAAATTTAAAGCTTTGGGGAATAAATTTTAATAAATAAGTAACTTTATTAATGAGTAACTGAGTAAGTTCTGTGGTTGGTTGATTTGAGCAGTGCACCTGCTCAAAATAAAGAATTATTAAAAAAAAACTCCCTGTTGACTTTATCGCTGATTTATTTGCGAGTAAAGAATCTTAATTTGAGTATTTGTCAAACTCTTCTTCTGCCAAAATTTGGCGTTCAAGTAGGGTTAGATACATTATTTCATATTACTTTCATAACAACAATTATTGTCCATTCAAAACCGGTGTTTATTACCCTATTTTGGTTTGCTCTGCCTAATATAAAATTTTAGTTCTTCTTCTTCTGTGAGGATGTGGCCAGCTCTGGTGTCAGAGTTAATTACGCCGCCTCTGGGAACCCCACAGGCCTCTGACTCGTTCTTCTTCTGTCAGTATGTGGCCAGCTCTGGTGTCAGAATTAATTAAGCCGCCTCTGGGAACCCCACACGCTTCTGACTTGGCTATTTCAGACTTACATTAGCTATATAAGTCCAGGTTACCTCACGATGTTTTCCTTCACCGTTGCCTGTGATGTCCAATATAAACTTAGAAAGTACATATGAATTTGAAAAAGGTCACATTGATATTTGCCCGGATTTGAACCCACGATCTCAAGCACGGGAGACAAGGTCTTAGCCACTGGGCCACGACGACGTCGATGTCTAAATTTTTTGTTGCTACATATAGTAATATTATCACAATGTTTTTTCTTTCTTTCTAAATAGCCTACGGAACCTTTTCTAAAACGCTGTCCACCAACCATACTTGACTGATTTTTATTTTATATTTTATGCAGTAATAATTCTGCTTACTCTGTAGGTATATTACTATATATCTATATACCTATGTTTATGTAAGAAGATATATATATCGAACGATGTGGGTTTATGTGGCATTATATACGTGAACGGTTTTCTGCATAAGATATCTTATGTCGAGATGTCTTGTGAAGGGCCTTCAACCGCTTTAGTGCCGTAAAACGGTTACTTTCTAAAGCATGCTCCTTAGTTACGACTAGGTTTTTTAAGGTTACACTAGTCGAAAATTCTTCCATACAAACGTAGTCTAGGGATTATTCCACTGTTTGACAATGTACGTTCAAAATATAAAGTGATATCAATTTGTCTCATCATTTTCTAGCCCTGTATGGAAACAAAAAAGTGAAAAAAGTAAATGTTTGAAAGTTATGAGCGTCGAAAGTTCCACATTTTATACCAATTTTAACGTATTTTTGGGCGCGAATAAATACCATAAGAAGACGGAAAATTGCATAACGGCCTCCATACGGGAATAGATTAGTAGTTCAACAATGCAAATAATTTTATTTTGAACAGATACGTTTAGTCGTTTTTTCATGATATCCAGACTCCCAAAGGTCTGTTTATAAAATTTCGCGCGCTCGGTTTCGTCCTAAATCATTATCCATTTCGCTACAAATTTGCAAAAGTGTGTATTCGTACGCGAACTAGCTTCCTACTGCTCATCACAGCACCAATCTCTTCCGCACGTGTTGTCGGTTGATTTAAAATGCATTTTAACCCCGCGCACAAAATAGTTCGTGCCGTTGACTAGTGTAACCTTAAGGCGCAGATACACCTGAATAGCTGATTTTAAAATGAGAATCACGTCTAAACGGCTAGTCGTAATATTCTTGAAAACATATATTTTATATTAGAACATTTTTTTAATAATTTGATCTAAGAAAATTTTGAGTTTTATTCGTATAACATAGTGTAATTATTTTGTAAAGTTATGTCTAAAACGGACAAAAACACGACAATCGCACCAAAACCGCTGGGCGTATTTTCATGAAAGCGACACCAACTCTAAGACAATTTAATTATCTACATTTTGATTTGATGTTTTTTTTTTTAAGTAATATACTAATAAGGAAAGTACAAAAAGCTACTAAATTACTACGTTTTTATTCCCGCAAGGTCAAAAACCGCCGGTTTGGAACAAATATATTTATTATTGATTGAAGTACTACAAGTAAGTGAAACAATTTTGCTTTAAAAAAAAATATTAATGATATTTTTTCGCTACTTTTGAATACTCCTCCAAAACGACTTGGATGTTTATAAAATATGTTTACATAGAAAAATTATAGGCTGAAATTTCTTCATAACTGAAATAACACAAATGTAAATCTAAGAATATTTTGCGAACAAAACTCCAAAAGGAGGTACAATATTGATATTGTGGAACCGAGCGGGCACACGGCCAGTACTGCGTTATCATTGGGGAATAGATACGCCTTAAGGTCTCTTCTCATATAGAGAAGGCACAAGGCCACAAACATTAATCACCATGCTTGCTCAATGCGGGTTGGAGATTTCAAATTCCAGGTTTCCTCGCGATCATTTCCTTCAATGTTTTCAGAGATGTTCATGATAAATAAATGTGAATTTAATTAAACAATAAGAATTTACACTGTATCGAAATCAGAAACAATTTTAGTATTCGTATCCAAATAAAAACTTCATAAATGTTTAAAGGATCGACAGTATCAGGTACAATAAGCCAAAGACAGGCACGACGTGACAATGTGGCAACCCGTTTGCATGATTTCTCGCCGGTTACATTGACCATAGAAACTTTTCTGTGAATACGAAACGTTGTCTCATAGCTATTCCACGTGGCTGTCCATTTATTATAGCTTTAAAACGCTTTAAAACTAAATCAACAGAAATATCTAATAACTTTTTTATCAAAGGAACCAACAAACTACAAAAAAACAACAAACTTCATAATCAAAACTAACTTCAATCGAAATATTATTCACTAAAATACTCCGGCCATATTAAATTCCCGGCAAATTTACCCGCCAATTCTAATTAAGTCAACGGTCGGAATCTGGACTGGAGTATGGCCGCCATTATTTGCAAGCCATCGATGAGATTGTAAGCCCATGAATGGGCAGCACAGTAGCGAAGTTTGAGTAATTAGCAAACAGTACTGTGCCAATGGTTAGCTTGGAGCTATTCACGGCCCGACAAATTAGGAGTTGGTATGCAGTTGCGATTAATAGTCGCAGTTCAGGTTAAGACCGCCTCTAGGCTCTTTGTCTACACAATGATATT
The DNA here is from genome assembly GCA_948252205.1 of Orthosia incerta. NCBI lineage: Eukaryota > Metazoa > Arthropoda > Insecta > Lepidoptera > Noctuidae > Orthosia > Orthosia incerta. The sequence continues at coordinate 9,854,492 of OX411761.1, forward strand.
CTATCACACAGTTGAAATTGTATGGGATTAACATGAGCTTCTTAAATGTAAGCCTTTATAAGAAACTTGATGCGTCAACAATAAAGGACACAAATACCGTTGCATTGCCAAATTGATAGAATGGAATGCATAGGTCTTAAAGTTCTCAATAACCTTCTTGGTCGCCCTGAAGTTGACTATCCGATGCGCAAGGTACGGATCGGTGCTGTGTTAGTTTGAGATTTACTACTGAACAGCCATTGTAGCCAACTTCAGGACGGCCAAGAAGTTTAAAGCTTGGATAGATTTATCTCTTTGTAATAATAGTTTTGACGTAATCATCACCAAACAGACAGCATTTTTTTTTCGATACAGCGACCAACGCAATTTTTTATTATATACAAGCTGACCCGGCAAACTTTGTTTTGCCATAAAAACACCAAACATTAATCTACCCTACCTACCCTACCCTACCAAACCTTCCCTACCCTACCTACCCTGCCCTACATACCCTACCTACCCTACCAACCCTATCCTACCCTACCTACCCTGCCCTACATACCCTACCTACCCTACCCTACCAACCCTACCCTACCTACCCTACCCTACCTACCCTACCCTACCCTACCTACCCTACCCTACCTACCCTACCCTACCTACCCTGCCCTACCTACCCTACCCTACCAACCCTACCCTACCCTACCTACCCTGCCCTACATACCCTACCAACCCTACCCTACCCTACCTACCCTACCCTACCTACCCTGCCCTACCTTCCCTACCCTACTCTATCCTACCTACCCTACCTTACCTACCCTACCTACCCACACCTACCTATCCTACCCTACCTACATACCTACCCTACCTCTGTAGGTAAGGTACCAATGTTTTTTTTCTTATTTTTTTTTTCATAAGATCCTTCTCCTAACAATAACAAACACAACAAAAAAAGAATAAGTGAAATCGGTCCAGCCGTTCATGCGTGATGCCGTGGGAAATAGGGATTCATTTTTATATATATAGATAGGATCGCGCCACTGATCTATCTCACCTAATTCAAATGCTATAACAGTGGCTGCGATTATAGTATTCATTCTGATAGTTTAACGCTCTCGGAGCAGCGACGCGCTGACATTTCAGTCGACAGTTTGTAACTTTCGAATACTATCCGTGTCAAAAATACATTCTTTATAAATTCACAAATGCTGAATAATTTTACATTGACATACAAAATTACCCGAACCCAGCAGTGGGACGTTTAGTGCCGATGATGATTGTGACACAAAACATTATTCTGCGTGACTGTACTTTGTCATTCGGGTAAAAAGCCGACGTCGACGTTGAGTCGGGAAGAGGTTGGCTGGATGTGATAGGCCGGTTGTCTATGCAACACTATAATTTGGGGTTTTTTGAGAAAAATGTAACCATCATATTGTAGCACTGATTATACTTTACATTATAATACATTATATATTTTTCTATTACTTTATATTATCTATTTTACATATTTTTAAGTTTATAAGTTAAGCACCTACATATTCACGTTATGACATTATTTTAAGTATCTATTTTATTTACCCACGTCCGTGTGTCACTAGCGGGGTGCCAACTGAAAATCAGCGCTGGGTGTCTGGTGCCCAGCAAATGCTGAGTTGGTAACCCTTTCGGTGTGGGCACGCTCGGCGCAATCATTTTTAAACCTTGTTTGTACTTTTTTTACTATTCTTCTCTGTTACTTTGTGATTGTTGTTGTTGTGTTGTGTCTATGTCGAATAAATGTTTTCTATTCTATTCTATTCTAAAAGTGATTTAGTTTAAGTTTCACTATCTGAACAAGCGTACAAATCTTGGCGTGTCCAGATGACGAAATAATAACTAATTTTGAGTTTCACCAACTGGACACGCGTGTTTCCAGTCTCTCGTGTCGAGTTGGTGAATAACCTGATATTTTAATCGCTGCCAATGAAATAATGCGACCAAAAAGTCGAGTTGTAAATGCGCGGCCGTTCTACCAAACTTGCCGATTCACGTCAACATAATTTCCTGGAAGCGATACCTACCGGAACTGTTGTCGGTGCGATTTTTCATGCGACGACGACGTCTTAATAACCCTAGTGTTCACTTGTACACCTAAATTTTAGTTTTTAGTACCATGCTATTTTTTTTCCGGGGCTTTTTTCATCTGAATTTTGTTTAAAAGAATGCTCGGCTTTTTGGGTTAACCTTTGATAAAAATCGGCCAAGTGCGTGTCGGACGTCGCGCATTTAGGGTTCCGTACCAAACCGCAAAATTATGTTGGTTGTAATAGGAAAAATGAGGAAGTTTTAAAGACGAAGTCTGATTTATCAATATATTGGTATTTGTAGGTAAAATATACTTAACAATAAACATTATCACCAAATTTCAAGTTTATAGGTCAATGGGCAGACAAAAAAATACATTCGAATTGACAACCTCCTCCTTTTTTGAAGTTGGTTAAAAAGAGAAATAAAAAAAAAGTTAATTTAAAAAAATCAAAAAACCCGACTGCTTAAAAATCGAACTAAAAAGACGTAAACAAGAAGAAAATCATGCTGTGCAGTCGGAGGATACATCTGGTTTTGTCAGCCAGCTCGCGAACATGTAACTTTTTTTATTTATAACTTTTTAGTTATTTTTTTTTAATTATGTACATTTAAACATATAAGTGTTATAAATCCTTTATTTTGATACCCCACAAATGGTTTGGAAGAAAGAAAATTTGGTGCACCACAATATGGCGCCAAAATACGCCATTTTTTATTTTCTAATTTGAATGTAGCCAGTCACACTTGCAGGGTTAAGACGAATTAATTGAGGTAAGAATCATCAATACCGGCCCACGTGGTTGGTGTCTAGAACGCCACATATTAACAAACATACATACATACATAGACTGATAAACACATTACCCTCCTTCGGCAATCGGGTAAAAAGCCGACCAATTGCGTGTCAGACTACGCACATTTTAGGAAAACATACATAAAGTGACATTAGTAACATTCTTCAAATAGGCGAATTTTTATAACGAATATACACAGTGCGGTGTGCGGTTCAAGGTTGCAGGCAAATATACCTGTCGCTGTTATTCTGCTGGCTCCTTGTGATATGACATGTAATTAATGGTTACCCATCTACGGACCGAAATCAGCAACCTTTGCTCAACCTTGAAGATCGATCCATGCGGCTGGTATTACTTAGCCCACCCTAAACAAGAGAATATTCCATATTCAATTCAATACCTACACAACAAATGAACTCTCAACCTCATTTAAACAAAGGCTCTTCCTCAATTGCCCTCGTTGATTACAAAACTGCTCAGCTTGAAGCCAACATTAAGTCATTAACACGATCGTATACGTACGTAGGGAACCATTCCCCACAATATACATAATAGGATTGCATTTGAGGATCTTTTCCTTGCTCTAATAAGTGCTGGGAGCGCGTATCAATTCAAATGGGTGATTCTTGCGATTGGGGCCAGGAGATTAGCGGAGGTAGAATTGGAGTATGTAGATAGAATTTTTGTGGTAGAAAAATTATAGCATCAAATTATTATTACGCAACATGTGTCGACATTTTTTTTCTTCTCCTCCATTATTCTTTTCTGATTTATTTCGTTGCGGTATCCAAGACAGAGCAGTGGTGGCCCAGTGGTATCGGCCGCGACTTACAAGTTGTAGGTCGTGGGTTCGAACCCAGGCAGGCGCTTTACTTTGTGTAAATTATTTCATCACCACTGCTCTCAAAAACGGTGAAGGAAAACATCGTGAGGAAACCGGCATGTCCTAAAACCAAAAATTCGAAGACATGTGACAGCCACCAACCCGCACTGGTGGATTACGGCCCATCCTCTCTCACAGAGAGGAGACCTGTGTCCCAGCAGTGGGAATATTAATAGGCTGATCATGTGATCCAAGACAGCTCAAGATGCCTCGTCGGTGGTCGCCACTGTTGATTCTGGCTTTCAGGAGTTGCAGTGGTTTGAGAATAGTGTGGTGGGATGGCCCAAAAAAACCTGTGTCGACACCCTTGCGCCATCTCATGTTCCTAGTTTGGCGGGCTGTGCTGGCGCTGCTGCTGCGGCTGCTGAAACACTCATGCGGCGCAAATACTGTTACCTAATGGGTAATTACAGTTGTGAGCCGTTTGGGGTCGAAACGCTTGGATCATGGGGCCCGAGTGCACGTCTCCTTTCTAAGGAGATCTCTCACCGACTACTAACCACTACTAATCTATCCCTGTATGGTGGCCGTTTTGCAATTTTCTTTCTTATGGTATTTATTGCCGCCCAAAGATTCGTAAAATTTGTGTCGAAAAGTGGAACTTTCGACGCTCATAACTTTCAAATACTTTCTTTTTTTACTTTTTTGCTTCCATACAGGGCTAGATAATGATGAGACAAATTGATATCACTTTTTATTTTGAACGTACCTCGTCAAACAGTGGAGTAATCTCTATACTACGTTTGTATGGAAGAATTATAATTTGATCACAGTAATTTGTGCCCGTTGGAGAATTGCAACTACGACGGGAGCGAAGCTAAAAGCTAACTAAAGCTTATATAAATGTATGCCACAATATTACTCCTTGGTTATTAAGTTGCAAATAAATTACTAAATTTTATACGACCAAGGTAATCTAAGTTGCATTCGACGGTCACTCGATCATAGATAAGTACCTCGTCAATTAACATTTAATAATTGAGTCGATGAACTCGACTGATCGATGCAGATCAATATAGTTATAATACCAAGCTGTTAATTTCTCACTGCATGGAAATGCTTCTTCTTGTATAGAGAAGGTAACAGTATTAATCACCCCGCTTGTTCAAGGTGGGTTAGCGATTTCAGTCTTGTCAATGACGTTAATGGCTATTAAATCATGCAAATGTAATTACTGCGTGACTAATGTTGTACTTTGTGTTTGTTACATCTAGATGACAAGGTTTTCGTTTGAGTTCAATTAAAACTACCCTTCAATTAATGGATACATACTTCAATACTCGTCAGTGCCGATAGTTGAAATCCAACAGTGCAACAATCTTAAGTATTCAATTGTATGTTTCCTAGTATTTGTGGAAACGGGAATTAGATACAAGATACAGTAGCAAAAATTAGCGTGACTTGCGCTTCCATCTGTAAAAAACAATGCAAGATTTTTACTTAATATATCAGAACATCAAAATTAAAAAAAAAACACAGTGGCCTACATGGGCACTTATACAACGGCGACAAAAGGTGCACGTTTCGGGTTGGTCGTTTCCTATGGAGAAGAACCGGCAAGAAACTCCACGTTTACTCTTTTATAAAAATGTTTTGGTTGTACAATTAGATATGGGGGAACAACTTAGGCCCGACAATAAGTCGTAAGTAACTAAAAAAAAAGATTATATAAACGAGATAAAAAGTAAAAAAATGTTAACAAGCATCTAGACGGCCTACAATGTTCACACATTCACAAAACAATCGGTAAAAGAATCTATACAAAGATAAAAACAAGTAAAATAAGACTAAAAGCATGTGGCACAAATGTTGTTAACAGTACTATCAGTGCTGTAACTATTCTTAGCAAAGAGCTATAAAGATGATTGAAAACCATTGTAAAAAGTGTAATATTAAAAGAAGGAAAACAAAAACATCCTTGCAACCCAATCCCACATAACCTCTCCTCGAGGTACACCCTGCATTCGATCAACGATGACCAGCGCGGCGGTTTCATGGTCCAAACCCCCCACAAACAAGGCATAAGTTTCACAGTTTTTTTATTTAATGTCTTCCCCCGCCCGTTTCAAAACCCCACAAAGAATCATGCGGAGGTGTCTCTCCCCGGATTCATTTTTAAATTCAAATTAACTTATCGCACGTTATCAGCGTCTCTCCGGTTAAATTTTACGAGTTGCCGCCGGTTCTCCGGTTACGTGTGTGAACTTAACTACGGTTCCTACGGTTATGCGGTGAAAATGGGCTCCGAAGAAGAATATTGGAGAATTTGGAGAATCTTTTGCTTTTGCCGTTTTTGATTCGTTATGCATGCTGCTTACGGGGCTTTTATATGAATTGCAGAAGTAAGGAGGTATTATTTTTATGAATGAATAAAATAAAAGCGATGCGGTTTTCAAGATCAGTATAGTGCCCGGCTCGTAAGTTGGCAAGATTTTGGCGTAGTGGGGGGTAAGTTCGCGAATATTCCGCGAAATGACCAACTACCATATAGAGCGAACGGAACGTGGACGCGACATGATTGGTCGATCCTTATGTCAACTAACCAACCAATCGCGCGCTCGGAACGGTCCTAAACGTTCTCCGCGTCCCGCTTTACTACCAAAGATACCTAAAAATCGACTTTAGCGCATCTAACAACTCTTGAGAACTTACGTGCCGGGGATTATATCTACCAGAGAACTGGGGTTCTCTAGAGTTTAGACAAAATGATTTTCTATCATACAGGTATGTGGTACACCGACTGTCATCTGCAAAACCCTAGTTTTCCTAAAAATCGAAATGCCCTCTAAATATCATGTATTATAAACTGTTATATTTTTGTAATTATGGGAGGACTTACTATATCTTACTATATAGATATATATATTGTACACTGGATTACTGCCCTCTATTATGATCTCTATCACTCAAAGGTTTGCTGGAAGAAAATTCCATTTGGAGTTAAGCTCGCCTTTGTACATGCATTTTGTTATCAACTTGTTTTAATGTAATGTCTTGTTGTACAATAAAGAATAAAGGACTGAATCGGTGGTCAAACTCGCGGCTTTACACAACAAGTCCGGCGATAGACATTGCAAAAAGTTAGTCTACAACTCCGTTCTTATAGATAAATAATGGCTTATGTTTAACTAACTACCAGATCTAGTAAAATATAACGGCAAAAAATCACTTTATATTGGCAAAAATAGTAAAAGATCACCAAAATTAAATCCCCATTTTAGCGTGAAATTAGAACCAAAAAAATTAAAACTGGTGATCCAACTTAAAACAACCAACCCCAAATTATGATTGTTTAATCCAAAAATAGTTAACGACCACAAAAAAAATAAAAATGTCTGCGAGCTACTTGGAAGTAGGTTGGTCACAGTTCTAACCTAACCTATTTCACAACATTAAATAGCGCAATAATTTGCTATTGAAATTTGGTGATCAATTTACTAAATTTGGTTTTCATAGTACAATTTTAGGTAAAAGTGGTTATGGTCACAAAGTTATTTTTGGTGGTCATTATATTTATCCCCGTAAATAATTAACTAGCTTCGGCCAGCGGCTACGCCCGCATGAGAAGTGTTTTCTTATCCCAAGGGAACATTACCTATACCTGGATGAAGTAGCCTATGTACTATTCCATAATATCCTCAATCTTTTGCCGTTCTGTCGTAATTGATTAACAAACATCCACCCATCCAAACTTTCACATTTATAATATTAGTTAGCAGTAGGAATAGCTGCTGCCCACGGCTACGCACGCTTGACATTAATACACACATCATCAGCCTATTAATGTTCCCACTGCTGGGACACAGGCCTCCTCTCTGTGAGAGGGAATGGGCCGTTATTCACCACGCGGGCCCAGTGCGGGTTGGTGGATGTCACATGTCTTCGAATTTTTGGTTCTAGGACAGGACATGCCGGTTTCCTCACGATGTTTTCCTTCGCCGTTTTGAGAGTAGTGGTGATGAAGTAATTTACACGAACCCACGACCTACAACTTGTAAGTCGCGGCCGATACCACTGGGCCACCACTGACATTAATACTTCCCTCAATATCTTTATAAATTATAGCCTATGTAAGGGTGTCTCAGAATGTTTTTGTTTTTTGATATGTTAAAAAAAAAGAGACTAGAATTAGTTAAAACTCGGTTTATTTACTGTTGAATTAATGAGCAGTTTTTCAATTTTATTTGTAAAAACAAAAATTTGTGCGTACGTAACATTAAAAAAAAAAGTTAAAAAAAAAACGCGACTGCTTAAAAAGCAAACTAAATACGTAAACAAGAAGAAAATCATGCTGTGTAGTTGGAGGATACATATTCGCGAGCTGGCTGACCAAAAACAGATGTATCGTCCTTTTAGTTTCAAATTAGGTACATTTAATCATAAAAGTATTACATATTTTTGAAATTAACTTTTTAAACCCTTTATTTTGATACCCCACACGGTGGGTTTGGATGAAAATAAAAAAAATATGCCCCCAAAATATGGCGCCCAAAAGCCGCCATTTTTCTGTTTTAAAATTCTAATGTAGCCTATGCATTCGCAAGGTTAAGACGAATCGATTAACATAAGAAACATCAAAATCGGCTTACGCGTTTGGTCTCTGGAACGCCACATAGGAACAAACAAACATACATACATAGACTGATAAACACATTACCCTCCTTCGGCAGTCGGGTACAAAACAAAACATGGAGGAAGTGAAATACTATAAATAAAGGATTAAATAAAAAAAATAAACATTCACGAACCTTTATAAAAATAAGACTAACGCAATTTTCAAGTTCCATTACCATTTTTAGGCAAAATACCAACACAACGTTTCCGGCTTCCATTTGAAATCTATTTTTAAAGCCACCCACCCACATAATTATCGATAAGCCCGCGTTTTATCGATAAAAATAATCCCGCACTAATACAGGTAAAGATTTACAAGGTGGGCGGATAGAGGTGCGATTTAAGCTTAACTTGCATTAACAAGATATCGATCAGGTTGCCTCAGCTCTGTAGGCTTTAAATGGTTTGTTACAATTTTTGGAAAACAAACTCTATCAGTAAAATTATGAGATGTAAAATTGAGTGTAGCCGTTTTTTTTGCGTGTGCAAAATTTTAATTTCGGGGAGTGTGCGACGGAACTGCACAATTTGATTCCGCCTAGCCCTTTCCATCATCGGACTACAAGACGTAAGGCCATGCGCCATCGGTACATGGTGTAAATCCCTCCCATACGCACAAAGCGTTTTGCTAATACTTTCATTGTGCGCACATCTAAGGAGTGGAATTCCCTTCCGGGGTCTTTGTTCCCTGATAGCTACAACCTTGGGGTCTTTAAGGCGCCGATTCCCTTGAGTAGCTGATTTTAAAATGAGAATCATGTCTAAACGGCTAGTCGTAATTTTTTGGAAAAAATATATGTTATATTAGACCATTTTTTTAATAATTTGATCTAAGAAAATTTTGAGTTTTATTCGTATAACATAGTGTAATTAATTTATAAAGTTATGTCCAAAACGGACAAAAACACGACAATCGCACCAAAACCGCTGGGCGTATTTTAATGAAATTGACACCATTTCAAAGCAAATTTAATTATCTACATTATGATCTGAAGCTTTTTTTTTTAAAGTCATAGAATAATAAAGAAAGTACGTAAAACTACAAAATTTTGGGTCGCGCGGGTGTGAAACATGTGCGCGTTTTGTTCCCTCAAGGTCGTTGGCGTTAGTCGAAGTCTTAAGTCAAGATTGAATAGGTTTCTTCTAGGCAACCGTGCTTCACCTTAGACCACATCATCGCTTAACATCAGGTGAGATAGTGGTCAAACGGGAGCCTATATATTGTAAAAAAAAAAAACTATACTAATTTTACAATAAAGGGGTAAAGTTTGTGAGTTTGTGAGGTTGTAGGGGGGTATATCTACGGCAAGTAATGGGTAGCTCGCCATCCGATAAGGACCAAGCCCGAGTTTACGGCACGTAGTGTTCCACACGCGCCTCAAAGAGATGTCAGCAAAAGTGATGGCGCGGCGCCCGATAGAGCCGATGCCTGTCTGGGTCGCGGATAAATTTGAAAGAGTTACCGTGGCACTGGCACAAGCAACTAAAGGAACACGGGTGGGTTTTAGTCAGTAAAAGTCTGATACGCCGTTCTCGCTTCACCAAGAGCGGGTGAAGTCATTGGATGATTTCCCACACAAAAAAAGGGGGTAACCTCTGGATCTACTGAGCCGATTTTGAAAATTCTTTCACCAGTAGAAAGCTACATTATTTCTGAGTGACATCGGTTATTTTTTTAATCTCGAAAACAGGTCCTGTGGCGTGGGCCACGGAATCGAAGCCGCGAGGCACTGCTAGTATGGGATAAAGGTTAAATAAATAGTAAAGGTTTTTGTGCGTATATTGGCGAATGTGAACTACTTTCAAAGTCAAAGTCAAAGCACTTTATTTCAAGTAGGCCAGTTACAGACACTTTTGAATTGTCAAAAGACAAAATAAAATATTACAAAATTATGGTGCTACAGTCCCAGTCACAAGACATAATAACTGTGAAAGTACCGTAGATGCCCATTCCAAGGTGTAGATCTCTATGGAGAAGAACGGGCAAGAAACTCCATGGACACTCTTTTTCAATTAGGTAATTATTACAAATCATTTGTTACATCATTCATGTTGAGATTACACATTATGTGAGAACGATGTAGAAAGTTAAAAGTGTCCATAGTAAATATAAAAAGACAATTCAGAAATAAAATTAGAATCAATTAAAATAAACCATGGCAGCTAAGAGATGACCAGTCCCAACCGACAGCGCCCGTTCACGAACATGACACATGTATCAGCACCATTCAGCTCAACCATTTTGAAGGGAGCTAAATGATCCGACACACGCGCCACCATCGGCGAGACATTTGAGTGGGCATGACATACTCTCAACCACCGGAGTCATTCAAGTCAATAGCTTTGCTATTGCAGCAGCCGCTGCTGCTGTAGCGATTATGATAGCTGAAGTCGGTAAAAAAGCTAAAGCTATCAAAAGTGGTAGCTCAACACGTCCACGAGCGCACTGCGAGCGCGATGCAAATCGCTTTGTGTTTCAAAAAACCGACAATTGGCGGCGCACAGTCGAGCACGAACCAGATGCTCGAAGCGTGCTTGTTCGAGGCTTGTAAGTCAGTCCACATTACACGAATTTGTGCTCGGCTGGTGCTTCACTCGTGCTCGGCTCGTCTAGCGTAGACGCACCTTTACATACTTCTTTTGCTTCACTCACGTTCAAACATCGGTTATGAGTACTGCGCACCTAGCCTATATATCACCAATAAGCCCAGTCATTTAAGCATAATTAAGGTTTTAACTTCGGAATGAGAGATAATAAGCTGAAAACTCGTATACACCTTAGCGTTCGAAAAGTTGTCTCAAAAGTATAATTAAATCTCGTGTCTGCGTCGTAAGTTATTCAAGGTCAAAGGGCCCAAAAATCTGTTTTTTGTTTAATAATATTAATTTAATTTAAAGGTTTTATAACGCTAAAATTAAAGTGTTTACGAGTTTTCAAGTTATTAACTCTCATTTCGAGGTTGATCGCTAATTTGACTGGACTGTACAGAAAACTAGCTGTTCCCCGCGGCTTCGCTCCCGTGTACCACCCCACAGGACCTTTTTTCGGGATAAAAAAATAGCTTAAATCACTAAGGTATAATGTAGATTCTATTGGTGAAAGAATTTTTTAAATCCGTCCAGTAGTTTCGGAGCCTATTCGGTCCAAACAAATATATCAAATATATTATAATATATCTCGTTCACTCCTTATTACACCCCTGCAGTGAGTGGTAACACGCGTCGTAATTAGTTCATGCAATAGTTGGTAGCAGGCGGTAACGGTAACTGACATTGAATGCTGCAAACTTCCATGTATTATGACTTCGCCATAGAATATACTTCACTATTCGTTTTGTTGGAGTAGAGTGGACGGAAGTTCTTGACGTATTCTTATCTTAGCAATCCCACTTTTTTATTAGATGATTAGAAAGATTCGCAGCACTAATGACATACATGCTGCTTACTAAAGTTCCAGTTTGAAGATTACATATTAAAAAAAAAATGGTTTTCTGTCAAAATTACACTAGGTAGGACATTAGGAGCCATATCAATTGACACCGCATACACCGCGTACGGTAGATTTATGGAAATTGCGGTGGTTCTAGGTTTCAGCAACCCACAAAAAAGATGGCGGGATGACATCTTTTAGAACTAAATAAAAACCAGCCAAGTGCGAGCCTGACTCGCGCACAGAGTGTTCCGTATAAACATCTACATTCACCAAAATAAAAAGGAACATTACTAACGTTCATAAGCAATGAAAGCACCGAACATTGCTCTAACGAATTGACTAAATAATCTTTGCCGTTTGAAAACTTTTGTCCCCATACATCAATATACGAAATATTTTCTTTTTGTCATAAGTTGGTCAACGATTACTTGTAAACTTGTAAATACTCCTTTTAATTTCGTTATTATGCTACTGCCATGATTTTTTTTCACATATCCAAAAGCAACCATTTGGCTGGCAGGGGGGGGGGCACTTGACCCTTAACAAAAATTTGCCATTTCAAGCTTAATCTACGCAAACGGAACCCTGAATTGAAAAATGGTTTTCACATATGCGTTATATTTTTGAATGGTCTATCCAATGCCAACGTTGAGGGAACAAAACGCGCACTCGTTTCACACCCGCGCGACCCAAAACTTAGTAGTTTTTTGTACTTTCCTTAATATTCTATGACTTTAAAAAAAATCCTCAAATCAAAATGTAGGTAATTAAATTGTCTTTGAGATGGTGTCGATTTTATTAAAATACGCCCAGCGGTTTTGTTGTGATTGTCGTGTTTATGTCCGTTTTAGACATAACTTTACAAATTAATTACACTAAGTTATACGAATAAAACTCAAAATTTTCTTAGATCAAATTATTAAGAAAATGGTCTAAAAAAACTACGACTAGCCGTTTAGACGTGATTCTCATTTTAAAATCAGCTACTCAAGGGAATCTGCGCCTGTTCCTTGTTGACTACGGAAACCTAAAAAAGAATTAGCACAAGAAAACAGACAGATGTATTGGTGAGGGGTTTGTTGCGCCTCCCTTTTCGTTCCCAGCTAAAACACTAGGAAGTGGTTGCGGCAGGCGTTTTGAGAGACAGACTTTTGATATAGAACGGCATGAGGTCTTTGCCCAGCGAGGGAACACTACAGACTATAATTTAGTTCAACTTCACAAGTTGTTTCACACTCATATATATCCTGTTTAAACTCGGCCCCATTAATCCATAACACAAAATAAACGTGCATATTTATTTAAACCATATTTTACTCTACCTCATCGCATTCAGTAGAACACCACACTTATATGTACCTAGTCTGTAGTACGTACCAACCAGGTAATTAACGCACGCAACACCGCCGGTCGAAACTTTACAAACGCCCGACTTTGCCTGTTAACTAAATTACTTTTATCCGGTTTCTGCTGTAGGTACTGTGGGGGAAAATTGAGTGGAATTTATGTAGTGGTGTACTGACGTCATTCGTTGCTTTTTATATTTATAATGTTGTTTTGAAAGGTGGTTTTTGATTGGAGAATATACCTTCAAAGGTACTGAGGCTCATTCATACAAGGTGAGCAGTAACAATTGGCGAAAAGTCAATATGTAAGGATCTAAAAGTCGGGCTGTATTTGAAGTGCACATCTTCATCATCATCAGCCTTTTAATGTTACCATTGCTGGGACACAGACCTCCTCTCTTTGGAATGCAGTGCGGGTTGGTGGATGTCCCATATCTTCACATTTTTGGTTCTAGGACAGCAGAATCCTCACGATATTTTCCTTCAGTAGAGTTTCTTGTCCGTTCTTCTCATAACAAGCATTTTTTCCCAATGGACCGTCCAGAACCAATTATTATTACATTAAATTTAAATTTTTGACGTTTAAAATTGTCGCTTAGTGGCCTAATTGAAATAAAGAATGTTGACTTTGACTTCACCGTTTTTAGAGCTAAAATATCCTCCATATCAAAACATTCCACCCAAAAAAATCCCATCAACCTATTTTCAAGGCCGAATTCACCGTCAAACTTAACCACAGTTTAACGTCACCCAATATGCTAGTCCATGAATTATGACAATAACCACAACCGCGTCTATAAGTAAAGGATCGCACTCCCCGAACTTCGCTGTAAATATATTTAAGCCATCCAGGATGCGGCTTAGCTGAAATTACTATGGAGTCGTGGCACACCGAGAAATACAGAGGAAACAATTGCACGTGAAAATATTTTCAAAAGGTTTATAAATATTGCAAGCGAAGTGGAATGAATGGGAAAACGTTGGAGCGACTTTTGTGTTTCTTTTTCGGTTTTAGGATATGGCTTGGTGCGGTAGACTTTGTGAGTTAGGGGTTTAATCATGGGTTAAACCCTTGACTACATTGTGATTGCATTAATGGCAGTGCGAGAATTATGTCACAATATATTATGACTCTATTTTAGATGCACTCACAATCTAAATCATTATGGTGATAAGCTTAGAACTTGTGGCGATTATTGCAATTAATAATTTCATGATCAAAGACTGGAGAAGGTTCAGTGAACAGTAAAATCATTAAATACACCTACTAAAATTTCAAAAATAGTTACATCTACTTCATTTTAGGTATTTTTGGCAGCCTTGTTCCACCCACTACTGAACATGGCCGACTTACTTCAAAATAAATAAAATATTTTGGCCGTTTTACATTTTACCTGCTCATAGTATCGCTCACATTCCGCATGACCCGACACTATCGACCAGCTTACAGCCACTAAATACGACACTACCAACAAATGTATGGAAATTATTCTGTACCGTAACCCATTCAGTTTGCATTTAATCCCAGATTATGAAGGGATTAAGCCCAAACCCTTGAAAGTTTCTACGTCTTTGCGCGGTTATGCGTATAGGATAATTATTATTTTAATCCTTCGGTTTGTGTGGTGTTAGCGGCCGTTTTATTGTTAAGCTATTGGTTAATGTTCAATTGTTGTTTTGGTGTTCATTTTGGTTTTAGGTGTACACTTAGACTACCTTCACTCGAACTATAGGCTCTTGCAGTTGGACGCCACTCGACAATTCGCCTCCTGCCAGCAGTTAGACGCCACTCGACAACTCGCTTACAAATTACAATACAACGACATTTTTCATAATTGTATTGCGGCACATATATTCTTTGTTGAATTTATATAAAAAAAAGATTTTCACACCGTTGTCGCATTACTAAAGCATACAGTTTCGACGTGTGTGTATGACAAGATGTATGAATGTGAGTGAAGCAAAATAAGTATGTAAGGATCGTAGCAGGTGGCGTTCTGTAGTTTCTGCCTACCCCCATGGGAAAAAGGCGTGAGTTTATGTATGTATGTATGTATGTATGAATCCTCAGCTAGTTTCGAAATAATTTAACTGTGCAGATTAACAGGTATTTCTCGACGATAAAGATATTTCTGAAACACCATTCGGCGACCATTGAATCATCGTGATTGGATTTTCATGTAAACCTTTTTGATAAGAGGAAGGAGTATGTCTCTACCTGGGTTTTCATCTTTAGTATATAAAAATGGGACCCCCAATGTCAGAGGCTTCAGACTAATCAACTTTCATTTTAATAATGATTATCAAAAATTCCAAATGTATTTATCAACCTGCCTAAGTTTTTGTCGAAAAACACTTAGGTTTTCGAAACATCGCGAAGAAACTGGTATGTCCTTGACCCAAAAAATCGAATAAACATGACATTCGCCAACCCGAACTGGGCCCGAGCGATAGATTACGGCCCATTCCCTCTCACAAAGAGGAGGCCTGTGTCCCAGCAGTGGGAACATTAATGGGCTGATTATATTACATTATGTTTATGTTTGAGTTGAATCAAGTTCTTCTGCCCTGTCTGAGATTTTTTGGTACTACACAATAATATCCTTTGTTTGAGTTCATGAATCTTAAAATTCAAATTTAATTTATACAACATCAAAATTTTGATTACAATTTTCATCCTTAAAACTACCACTTAAATATAACAGATAAATGAGGAGTGTTCCAGCAGAAGGCAGCGCAAGATCCAATCCCGCGCCAGGAATTACTCGTAACCTGTGTTACAGGCACTGGGCTCCTACTCTCCCATCACACTTTAGTAAAAGACCCGGATTTTCTCATGAGCATTACTTCATTAAGACGACGACTAACGCCAACGACCTTGAGGGAACAAAACGCGCACTCGTTTCACACCCGCACGACCCAAAATTTAGTAGTTTTTTGTACTTTCCTTATTATTCTATGACTTTAAAAAAAAAGCTTCAGATCAAAATGTAGATAATTAAATTATCTTTGAGATAGTGTTGATTTCATTAAAATACGCCCAGCGGTTTTGGTGTGATTGTCGTGTTTTTGTCCGTTTTAGACATAACTTTACAAAATAATTACACTATGTTATACAAATAAAACTCAAAATTTGCTTAGATCAAATTATTAAGTAAATAGTCTAATATAACATATATTTTTTTCAAAGAATTACGACTAGCCATTTAGATGTGATTCTCATTTTAAAATCAGCTACTCAAGGGAATCGGCGCCTTAAATGGAATCTTTATGACATCATTCCTTAGTTGCACGAAAACGGAAAGGAAGAGTAACTTAAATAACTGCCAGACAAGTGGCGTTCGATGTCAGCGAAGGCGATAGTCGAAATGACAAAAAGTCAGGGATTGATCACGTGATTTTTCGATATCGTTTGTCAATCGCTACAATTTCGCCTTTTTGACAATCGCTATCGGCACGCTTTCGATGATAGAATGTCATCGTCTTTGTCTAGGGCTTCTGGACAAGAATATAGAAAGAGTGAGAGAATAGGGTCGTTGACAAAAAGTATCTATTTAGGCCGTCAGTTAGATAACCTAAAAATATTGGACAAGTTTTTTTTCTTTTGCCACGTAAACAAAAAAATACGACGATACAGTGCGTTGAAGTATCGTGTGAAAATCAAAAAATCAAAATCAAATATTTTTATTTTACATAGGCCTACATGGGCACTTATAAAACGTCGACAAAAGGTGCACGGTTCGGGTTAGTCGTTGCCTATGGAGAAGAACCGGCAAGAAACTCCATGGTTACTCTTTTAATTTTTTTTGTGTTCACAATATTTCCATGTTACAGCATTAGTACTTGGATATGGGGGGACAACGTAGGCCCGACAATAAGTCGTACGAAATTGAAAAAAAAAAACAAACAAACAAAAAAAAAATTATGTACGAAATAAAAAGTTAACAAATGTTAACAATCATCTAGAAATCTAGAAAGCCTACAATGTTCACACATTCACAATCGGTAAAAGAATATATACAAAGGTAAAAAAAAATAAAAAAAACAACACTAAATTTAACATGTGGCACAAATACTGTAATCAGTGCTGTAACTATTCTTAGCAAAGGGCTAAGAAAGGGCGTGGGAAGCCCCCGTTTGGAGCCGACACGGGAAGCAATTACCTGTTACCTTGGTGAAGATTTTTTTGTGGAATGTGGGTAGATTTTATTTTTGTATCAAGCTTATTATTAGCTGTGAGGGTGGCTGGTTAAGGGGTAACGTATCAAATTAAGTACCTGTCTTGTTGGCATCATCCTTGTTATATTTTTATTGGGGTCTTGTTCAAGAATCTCGAGTACTTACCTGATAGATACTCGAGTTAGGAGGGTATGTGAGTGAAATTGGCCACCCATAAACTAGCTACTTGTAGCCTAGCTGTATACCTTAACTACTTATGTATTAATAATCCGAACCTAGCGTTAGTGAGAAAGTTATACCAAAAGTACTTATGCATTAAAAAGCATTAGTATAAGTACGTGATTCTCGAATTTTAGCGCACTTATCGTCAACATAATCATATGCATAATCACAGCATTATTATATGCTGATATGAATACGAGTATATATGCCGAAAGACGTCGACTGCTGGACATAGGCCTTCCCCAAGCGTCACCACATTGACCGGTCCCGTGCGTCTCGCATCCAGCGGACTACCGCTACCCTCACCAACAGTCTTCTCTTTGCGTTGCCGTATTATCATTGCGTAAGTGAATACGGCAACGCAAAGAGTTTGACCGCTATCAATCGACCAATCACACATACGGAAATCCACATCACGTCATTCATCCCGCATGCGATTGGTCGATTGATAGCGGTCAAACCCTTCGCCTTGCCGAATTCACTTGCGCAATTGATTTGCAGGTCATCTGGAGTGCAAACCCGCTATTTATTATTGTGGAGTGTAAGAAGCTACAATTTAAACAAAGTTATATACCAAGGTATGGTACGGTTCAAAATGTATGGGATTGATACGTTTGACCTTTACTACTTGACAGGCATTATAAATAAATGGAACGGAATATACACTAACTTTAGAAACTGCCGTCACCATTAAATCCCTAGATAACAAAACCGAGACAATACCAGGACAATACCTCTTCACAGTCTATATCGATTAGGAGCAGAGCAGAGCAAATATTTATTACTACTCGGTGCTCTATTGTTGCAATGTTCAACTTCGCTGCAGTCTCGCAGGTGTGATTGTGGTGGTACTACTGAAGTTAGGACCCGAACACACGGTCATGTTTGGGACGATTTTTTCCGCATCAAGTCCGTTGAAATCTAGTGTTGAATGGCAAGAAAGTGTGGGTGTTTTTTGGATGTTGTACTAAAGAAGTTCTAACATAAATAATGTTTTTAAAATAAATACTAGAAAAAATAAAACGAACTTTATTTCGGACAAGTATAAAATGAAAGTAAAATATAATCAATAAGTAGTATATAAAATGTATCTTTATTCAAAAAAGAAGTCAAAGAACATAACCTCTCCACTATCTTGTAATTTTATATATTGAGTATATATATATGTCGCAAATAGGAGGGCTATCTTGGATAAACCCTCGATCTTGTGGGCTTTCGTAGGTATGCATGCACAAAGCAGGTAACTTATGCCGTTTTGGAGATAGTCCTTGTTCCAATCTTATCAAAGCAGCGAATTCGGCCACCTACGTTTCGCTTTTTCTCAACAAAACACACTTTTAATTTTATGCACGCCACTTTAGGCCACCTCTCCACTATTTTCCTCACAACTCTCTTTCAACCCCGCAAACGCGCGCCCGCGCGTTCCTTTTTTCTAACTTCACGACAAAACATGGCGGGAGAACCTCGCTCAGGGTGTCTTGAAAATGGGCACCCCTGCTTTTTATTGGCTCAAGAACTCATCCGGCAAATTACCGCTTAAAACATTCAATCCAAATCGAGTATTTTGACATAAGCAAAATAAAGTGTTGTCAATCGAATAAAATCGAACTGAGATTGAATGGTAGGCTAAATGTTGCCAATTTAACAAAAGTGAATTAATAAGTTTACATGCGTCATATTTCTTTGTTCTTGATTATTAGTCATATACCTTCCTTCGATATATATGTATTTTTATTTTCTATATTTATTTAGTTAAGGTAGGTATATGTGTAATTTATAGATTAGTTAAGTTATTTTTGTCTATTTTAAGTTTCCTTGTTCTTTCTACACACTGTGTCTTCGTTTATCATCCAATTTTCCTGTCGCAGGTCTGCTGGAAGAAATTTCTAATGAAATAAGCAGTACCTTTGTGCTCTTCAATCTGTATAATTTCTTTTCTCTGTAAAGTGTGTTTGTGTGTATATAAATAAATAAATATATAATTTGTGGCGACATTATTTTAAATCGCTGAAGAAATCACTTTATATTTGGCCAAAAATTTGATATATTTTTTACATCTTTTAAGTAAGTAAAGTGTGGCTTGGTTTTCATTGATAAACCTTATTTATTTCTATTCAATTAACGAACAACCGTTCATGGAATGATATTACCGAGTTAATCGTATTCACATAAAATCTAGATTGATATTACCCACTAACCATTTATCTTTGCACTCGTAAAGTTGCGATTTATCACGATAGCCGCTACACCTGTTCAGTGGCATTAATAGAGAGGGGAAGCACCATCGATAGAGTTGATACATAGTATCGATGGAGTCGACACAATATCGATAGGCAAGCTCGTTCGCAGCTCAAACTTCATCGCGATACTGTCACATTTCGCGATTTTAATCGATATAGGCAAGCTGTGAGTCAGCCTGGTGTATTATCAACTATTGTGGCCCGTTAGTATGCTGTTATACAATATTTACCTCATCAAGAAAGGGAAAATTTAAAAAAATTATCGCAACGGTATACGTGTCGCCTCGGATAGCATGCCTTTGGTACCTGCTGTCATTTGAGGTAATTTGATCGTCGTGACGAGTAGGTAGAAGCCCGAAGGTCTGCCACCATCCAGCCAAGGGGTATCGTGTTACCTAGTTGCTGGGATCTGGAAGACAATAGATAAAATCAATCCAAGTAAAATACTGGTATTTAGTGACTCTGGTAACACTGGAGGCCGACCCCAAAATTGCTGGAAGATAGATTGTTTAAAAAAACATTAATGCCATATATGTCGCATTTTGTCGCGCGTCCTGAGTCCCAAAAATGACAGTGTGGATATGTCTTTATAAGTTGTGAACTGGTGATTTCTCATTGCAAGTATTGATTGCCGAAATAAAGTATGTGTGTGCTAATATTTCAGTATTATTGTTGTGTGTGTCAGACTGCAGTTACATACTGAATTGGGCAAGGGAAGAAATTGGAGCTGAGCATAGACTATGAATTCAGTAATTGTTACAGAATTTAATGCAACACCATATTTACAGAATGGTTGTAGATGGCAAGAAAAGAGTGAATGATTTGAAAAGGCCTTTAACCAACAGTGGATCGTTTAAGACTAATGAAAAGTTAATTTTAAAATCAAAAACCAGACTGCTTAAGAAGCGAACTTAAAAGCTGTAAACAAGAAAAAATCGTGCTGTGCAGTCGGAGGATACATATTCGCGAGCTGGCTGACCACCTGTTCCTTGCTTGCTAGCTTGGCTTTTTTTATTTACAACTTTTTAGTTACCATTTTTTTTTGGTATATATTTTTGTAATCAAGTCTTAAAAACCTTTATTTTGATACCCCAGTCGATGGGTTTGGAAGAAAGTTTTTTTTTTAAACATCACCTATCTAAGAACACTTCGGCGGTCAAGACGTATCTAACGATGTCTTAATTATATCAACCCGTCTAGCGGTTTGAATGATAAATAATATTACATAAATGCAAACAAACTTACTTACATACAAGATAAGCGCAAAAAACACCTTTTTCTTGCAGTTGGGTAAAAAGTACTGTTTTTTCTATTGAAATTCAAGTAAGTAAGTAAGAAGAAGTACTATCGAAAGGATAAAGAATAAAAAACATTTTGAAATCGAACATTTCAGAAGTACAATTAAAATACGGTTGTCACGGACAAAAAGCTCAAAAAATTACAATCTTGACACGATTAAGGAAAATTCAAAGGCCACCCCACCATCGCTCGTAACACCGGATTCGTATGAGTCTATTATGACAGAAGTCAAAGAACGTGAACTAAGGAGCAAAAATATCATAATCGTTGGCATAAAATAGCCAGTCGCAGCATCTAAAGACGATAGAACAGATATGGACATGGACCGAGCTATCAAAATTATAAGGATGACAGGTGTAAATTGCTTACCTGAGAAACTTTTCCGCCTCGGGTAGTGCAACCCCAACAAAAATCGTCCTCTAAAAGTATGCTTCAAAACATCAGAAACGACAATATCTATCTTACGTGGCAAAAATGATGTTAACCGTGACAACATCAAAATATACTCGGATCAGACACCCCAGCAACAAGAATTTCTGAAAAATCTTAAGGATGAAATTAAGTGTTGATCTGAAAATGGCGAGAATAACTTAAAAATTAAGTATGTTAGAGGTGTGCCAATAATAGTTCAAATACTCGCAAAAAACTGACGTCAAAAGATACTAGCCATAACCAAAACTTTCACGCAAAAGACAGAATTACTTACCAAATAAGTGACAACTATGACGATATTACCACGAGCACTAAATCAATAAAATTCTTGTATGCAAATGTGCGTAGCATCGTGAAACCAGGCAAATTACACGAACTAAAGAGTGTAGTGGAATCTTTTTGTAGTACCATTCACATTATTATACTTACAGAAACATGGATAAAAATTTAGGATGAAGATAAACGACTTCAAATGCCTGGATATACACACTATTATAACTACAGACACTGCGCAAGGGAGTGGTAGAGTATCAATTTTCGCTCACAACAGCTTAATACATCATTTTATTGAGGAACTATCCCTGAATGATAACCACTACGTATGGATCCATCTTGAAAAATATTCCCTCGACATAGCTGGCATCTATCGTAAACTAGACGCCTCTAATTTGAAAAACTTCCTAGAAACATACACCAAACAATAGCGTTATCGGAAACGAGTAATCATATTAAACTTTAATATTAATGTGCTGAATTTGGATCAGACGGCTATCAAATACCAAGAAGAACTACAATTCAAAGTCAAGTTTTAATGAACTGCTGTCATCTGCATACCTTTGGGTATGCAGATGACAGCACTGTTGCTGAGAGATACTTGTCCAACGCACGGGCCACTGGGCCTCAGGTCCGGTCTCTCCGTGAGGCCATGGTGGAGCGCTTGAACTTGTCCTTGGAGGCAGTCTCCGAATGGGGCGATGCCAATCTGGTCAATTTCAATGCCGCAAAAACACAGGCGTGTATCTTCTCCGCGAAAAAGAGCCAATTTCACCCGGCTCCATCTTGCCGAGGTGTAACCGTACCGATAACGGACCATCTTGAGCTTCTTGGCGTTACGTTGACATCGACACTCGATTTTGGCCCATACATTGAGGCAAAGGCTCAACTGGCTGCCAAAAAGTTGGGGATCCTTGCGAAAGTGAGGCGGTACTTCACGCCAGAGCAGCTGCTTAAGTTGTTCGATCTTGCATGCAATACTGTTCATTTCTGGGACGGATCTGCTAAATACCAGCTTGATGCACTAGAGTCGATCGAAAAACGGGCCAAGAGGCTCATCGGCAATGAGGCACTAGTCGAGTCAAAGTTCCAAAGCCTTGAACATCGTCGTCGTGTAGCTTGTCGGTTTTTTATCGGTTGCATTTCGGGGAGTGTGCGATGGAATTGCATAATCTAATTCCGCCTAGCCCGTTTCATCATCGGACTACAAGAACTACGGCGATGCGCCATTGGTACAAGGTGGACATCCGACCCATACGCACTAAACGTTTTGAAAATAGTTTCATTATGCGTACAGCTAAGGAGTGGAATTCCCTGCCGGAGTCTGTGTTTCCAGATAGCTACAACCTCGGGGTCTTTAAGTCAAGAGTGAATAGGTTTCTTCTAGGTAAGCGTGTTACACCGTCGACCACATCATCGCTTACCATCAGGTGAGATAGTGGTCAAGCGCGAGCCTAAATAAAAATAAAATGGAAAAGCCGAAAATCTTAAATTTGTATCTAAATAAAAACATTAACTTATTTACAGTTGGTAAACTGACCAGGACTTATGTCGATGTATGACAACAGTTATCGAACGGCAATGTTCATTTTGTTCCTCATTCCACTTTATATTTTCGTTAGACTAATATTCGGAGCTTTCATCGTTTATGAACTTCAGTAATGTTACCTATTTTGCTGAATGTAGCTACGGCACTTTCGGTGCGCGAGTGCGCGAGTCCAACTCGCACTTGGCCGGTTTCAGAACTCTCGATGCGCGAGTCCAACTCGCGCTTGGCCGGTTTTTTCTATTTAAGTACAAAAAAATGGGGTGATGGATGAATGAATGAGTGGTAAGTACCATGTTTACTTCTTTCTTTAGTCCGTTGAGAAGTGGAAAATATTATTCTTTAGGTAGAAATTACTTCGAGTAGATATTAGGTACTCATAAAAATGTAGAGCAGCTTCGATCAATAATCCACTAGATACACAATCCCATACAAAACTTTAATTAAAACTGTCGCCAATTGTGTATACATTAGTGCATTTTAATTCATGCAATGCTTAAAGTTGCATTCACAAAGCTTGTACGAAAACCAATTTAAAAAAAATACATTTCTTCGCTGCTGAACATACATTAGGACAGATTTAATCTTACACACATGTTTCAAAGTCTAAATTACAAAGTTCCGGAACAGTCAACGCTTGTTACAATAATTGGCGCGTTGTTGAAAAATCATAATAATTTTGGTAATTGATTCATCATCATCATCATTTCAGCCGAAAGACGTCCACTGCAGGACATAGGGATCGGTCAATGTGGCGACGCCTGGGGGAGGCCCCAGGCGTCGCCACATTGACCGATCCCGTGCGTCTCGCATCCAGCGCCTTCCCGTAACCTTAGCTAGGTCATCGGTCCACATAGTGGGAGGCCTTCCAACGTATCGTCTTCCGGTTCGCGGTCGGGGTATTGATTCATATTTACTATTTAATTCGGTTTGTACTTTGCTCTTACATTTCGGCCCGTTTTTTAAACGCTCACCGGTCATCTAGATTATTATTGATCAAAGTAGAGCAGTAATGAATAAGCTCAGGTTGATAATTATAACATAGTATGTAGGTATAGTTATATTGACATGCAATATTGATGTTACGGCTAAAGGTCGGTGTGAACGTAAACTTAAGATTAGCCGGCTAAACTTAGGTTTATCTTCGAGAAGCAGCTAAAGTTCGATAACATGTTAGTTTGCGTCGTGATATTCCATCTTTAGCCGGTTAATGTGCACATTAACCGAAACGAAACGGCTAAAAATGTATTCGATAGGCGCGCCGGGCCGGCGGAAGGCTTGAGGGGGCGCGGGCGGTGGGGAGACAACACGCGTGCACGTGGCAATGTTTTGGTTTAGTATTGCGTCTATCCGATATCATTCCGGCTAGAACTAGGTATTGGTGCAATTTAGTTTAGTGTTTATGCAACATGGTCGACGAAGCCCCGCTGCGCGGGGCTCCTATTTCTGAATGCAGGGTCTAAAGTAACCTAACACGAAGGGGACGACGGGAGCTGAGTTCGCTCGCTTTGCTCGCTCACTTCAGCTCCCGTCATCCCCTTCGAACCTAACCTGTCCGTGTCGGGGTGCCCTAAGCTCCCGAGGTTAGGTTAGGTTAGTTAGTTAGTTAGTTTCCTTTTCCATTTCCTTCTACATTTTTAGCCAAGGACCTGCAGCTACACCTAAGTTTAGCCGGCTAAAGATAGAACAAACTAACATTAACATTTCGTCGAAGATAAACCTAGGTTTAGCCGGCTAATCTTAAGTTTAGGTTCACGCCTACCTTTAGCCGTAACATTGATACCGTTTGGAAGTAAGCTAATCACGTCGAGATAAAACGCAAACTTAACTGCACCTAATCATAGTTTACTGTTCGTATCGGATTAACTAGTAAATCTAATTTACTTGTAACCCAATAGCGTGAACATTTTCTTTCGTAGTAATATAATGAACTAGTTTCCGCACAGCGGCATCGCCGGTTTGTAAAGTATTTTCTTTTTCCAAGAGAACAGTATACCGGGATGAGTATGATGGGTACTCCCAATTGTAGAAAATGTGCTGCTGAAGACTGTATGAATATATGTGTATTGTATAAACTTTTAGTTTCTTTTAGTATTATATAACTGTTCAGCACACGTGTGAGTACTATGTTCTGACTGTAAATCTACCATTCACTGTACCTATGTGACGTTTCGTTGACTTCTCTGTGCCCTAGCAGTTGAGTGTGTCATACTCTCTCTAATTTCTCTCTGATGGTGGCACATGTGTTGGATCATTCGGTTCCCTTCATGATCGTTGAGCTGAGTGGTGCCAATCCATGCGTCATGTTCGTGAACGGGCGCCTTCAGTTGGGATTGGTCATAACTTTGCTGCCTCGGCCTGTTATGGTATTTTTTTTTCAATTGTTTTTTACTCTAGAAGCTTTTACGTGCACGTCTTTATCTTTAACATTGTTCTCACATATATGTATTTTTTTTAACAAGAATCATGTAACCAAAAAAAAATAATTATAACTGATGGAAAAGAGTGTCCGAGTTTCTTGCATTTTCTTCTCCATTGAGACCTACTGCCGCTTGCGAATTTGCAACTAGATTCATCTTTTTTTTTTGTTTGACAATTGAAAAGTACCTCTACGGTTTATTTGAAATAAACTATTTGATTTTTGATTTTGTGCCGATTTGATAATTAGCCATTTAGAGAATTGGTGATTCAGAGAATAAGGGCTTTTCGAGTATTGGACATTCAGAGAATTAGGCTTTCAGAGAATTGGCCATTCAGACAATTAGGCTTTTAGACAATTTGCCATTTTGAAAACTAGTCCTTTTGCGACTCTGTTGCCATTTTGAGAATTAGGCCTTCTGCAACTCACACATACAAGACATTCAGATCTGGAAAACTATATTAAAATAAAAAATTAATAAACAAAAGCCTTTATTACTTTTCATAAATATTTACAATTTTTGCAATGTTTGTTGCATGCCTTAAAACCAAATAACCTTAAAATAATTTAAATTTATTTTAACTTAATCGGCAACCGGTTTAGCTTGTCTTTCGACAAAGGCCTCCTCTAAAGCTTTCCATTCAACTCTATCTTTTGCTATTATTGTCCATTCTGGACCAGCTACTCTTTTTATTTGGTCTTCCCATCGTGTGGTCTGGCGCCCTTTATTTCTATTTCCATCTCTTGGATACCATTCGGTTTTTAATCTCGTCCATTTTTAAAATTTTCTCTCTTATCATATGACCTGTCCATTTCCATTTCAGAGATTTATACACTTTTTCTACATTTTAAAATTTTGTCCTAGATTTGATTTCATCCAGCCTTACTCTGTCTCTTCTCTTAACCCCAATTACGCTTCTTTCGATGCTATTCTGACAAAAATTTATCTTGTTTAAAAGTTGTTTTGATAGAGCCCATGTTTGACAGCCATATGTTAACAAGGTAGGATGCAAACATCATATACTTTCCATTTATCATTAATATGTATGTCCTTATTTTTCATGATTTCGCGAAGTGACCAAAACCTTTTCCACGTGTTGGCAACTCTTCTATTTATTTCCCTATTCATTGTGTCCGCTGGATATATTATTTGTTCTAGATAGATTTATTCAACTACGTATTCTATTTGTTCACCGTTCACAATGATGGGCACTTGCCGATTGGAATTGGTTACGCTTTTGGTCTTCGCAGTGTTCATGGACAACCCTGCAATGGCACTTTCATCTGATAGTTGTTGTATCATTATTTCTAGATTGTCTGGGCATTCTGAAAACAACTACAGACAACATTATAGAACTGCAGATAACAGCTTAGGTGAGATAGGATCCCCTTGACGAACTCCTCTGCTGATGTGAAATTCCTCCCCTTTTCTGTCTAGCTTCACCTGTGCAGTTCTTCTTGAGTATATATTTTTCAGTAATCTTATTTTCCTTGCACTCCCTGTGTTCGTAGTGCGTCCCAGATATTGTATTCATGCTCCAGAGAATCGAATGCCTTGTTAAAATCTATGAACGCCAAGTAGTATATTTTATTATATTCTTTGTATTTCTGTAATACTTGTCTCAAAACATGAATGTGGTCTATGGTGGAAAAATTACCTCGGAAAACTGCTTGCTCTTTCGGCTAGTTTTCGTCAAGAGTGGTTGCTATTAGCGATAATATTATTTTGGAAAACACTTTGTAAATGTTTGACATTAGATTTATAGGTCCGTAGTTTTTAATATTGCCCCTGTCTCCTTTCTTATGTAATAATATTATTGTTGCTTTTGTCCAATCGGTCGGGATGTTTTCGCTCTCCATGATTTCATTAAATATGTCTGTTAGATTTTGGGCAAGTACTTGCATAGTGGTTTTTAGAAGTTCGTTTGTTATTTGGTCTGGTCCGAGTGCTTTTTCAAGCTTTTGTGAATTTATTGCCTTCTCTGTCTCATCTTTCAATATTGCTGATAGTATTTCCAAATCGGTAGTGGTGTCATGTATGTTTTCGTTTACCTTAATTTTTTTGCTGCTATATAGAG
This sequence comes from Orthosia incerta, assembly GCA_948252205.1. Taxonomy (NCBI): domain Eukaryota; kingdom Metazoa; phylum Arthropoda; class Insecta; order Lepidoptera; family Noctuidae; genus Orthosia; species Orthosia incerta. The sequence continues at coordinate 9,882,296 of OX411761.1, forward strand.
TTCTATGATAATCTGTGGCAATTGCAGAACTTAGCAAACAAATAAATTCAAAAATAAGGAAGGATAGAAAAACTAAAGAGACAGAACACACTGATAAGGCACATTGAAAAAACTGGAGGTGTAAGAAAGGCTCTTAACTCAACCATAAGAGACACTGGATGTCAAACATAAGAAATACAAAAAAAGGATCAAGCACGAGTATAAGATCTGAGATAGTGGAAAACTATATTAAGGCCATACAAATATTTGTTCCGTGCGGAAATCGAACCCACGACATGCAGCATTGCAGCGCAGCAGCCGATCGTTCAGCCACTGCGCCAACCGTGTCGCCAAAATTTATAATATCAGTAAAATTGTGTAAGCCTGTAAGTTGGGATATTTGTTGATCAATCGATTCGTGGGGGTAAAACTTGGTATACGGGTATATTGGGCCCATCACCTGTATCGATGGAGCCCCGGGGTTAAAAGTATTCTATACTAGGACAAAGAATACTTTATTTCCACGGGCGAAACAGTGGGTGGAAGGTAGTTTATCTAGCTTCTGCCAGCGGCTTCACCCGCGTGAAAGTCTAAAATTATCCCGAGGGAACATATTCCCGAGATAAAAAGTATCCTATGTACCCTGACTATAATCTATCTCTGTGCCTAATTTAATATAGATCCGCTCAGCCGTTTGAGCGTGAATAAGTAACAAACATACAAACACACACACACACAAACTTTAGCCTTTATAATGTAAGTGTGATATTGTGCTCTAAAAATGGTAAAGGAAAACATCGTGAGGAAACCGGCATGTCCTAGAACCAAAAATTCGAAGACATGTGACATCGACCAACCCGTAGGCCCGCGTGGTAGATTACGGCCCATTCCCTCTCACAGAGAGGAGGCCTGTGTCCTAGCAGTAGGAACATTAAAAGACATGATGATGATAGTATGATAATAGTGTGATTTAAAACTATATGTTGAATAACTTTTTACCAATAGCTTCTCAACGGCTGCACGAATTTGAATGAAACTTGGCATGAATGCTTTTTATCTCGATAGTACGTTCATATAGTATATCTCAACGAAGTCGCTAGCAAAAGCAAGTTAATTAAAAATAATACTTGAGCTTCTGAAACAGACAACGATTTAACGTTTCTCTCTAATAAATAAAATGTATTTTATTCTTTTATGAACATTGTCTGACATATTGACATTAAATTAAATAGTTCTGTTTGTTCTTTACAATTATTGAAAATGTTCTTTATACCTGTTTTGTGGGAGCTTAATTAAATACATACTTGTACATTTAATATAGCAAAAAGGAAATGAGGCTAATACTACAGTTTAGTAATCATTGGATTGTAATACTGCGCTTATACCTAGTAAAGGGCGCACGGTTGGCGCAGTGGTTGAGCGTTTGACTGCTGCACTACGTGTCGCGGGTTCGATTCCCGCACGGAATAATTATTTGTATGACCTACAGATAGTTGTTCCGGCTCTGGGTGTTTGTGTATGTGAGTTTAAATGTTTGTAAACGCACCCACGATACAGGAAAAAAATCATAGTGGGGTTTTAAAAAAAAAGGTGCTATTCCAGGCGTATATTATGTTACTGTAAAAGCCCGAACTACGGTTAAACCTAATATTTACCGGTAAAACCTAAGATTTAACAAGTCTTACTAGTAAAAGTTCAAATATAACATAGGCAGATTTTTTTCAAAATCAAAATCTTTTTTTTTTTTTACATAGGCCTACATGGACACTTATAAAACGTCGACAAAAGGTGCACGGTTTTACAATAAAATATCTTAAAAAATATGAAAGAAAACAGTTGCTTATTTGTGTTTCAGGCTATAAAGTGCATAAAACTTATACTAATAATAAATTAACAATGGGTATAACTTGTACCACAGTGTTGTCTCAGTACAATGCTCGATGACCTCAGTAGAGCTTCCGAAAGAGTGGGTCTTAGGATGAACATGGACAAAACCAAGGTGGGGTTGAATGCCCATGTTACACCCACTCCTATCAAGGTCGGAGACTCTACACTCGATGTTGTGGGCGACTATGTCTACCTGGGACAAACGATCCAATTGGGTAGGGCCAACTTCGAGAAAGAGGTCAACCGTCGAATCTGACTCGGCTGGGCAGCGTTCGGGAAGTTGCGCGGTATCTTCTCGTCCAACTTACCAGTGTCTCAAGACGAAAGTCTAAGACCAGTGTGTGTTGCCAGTGATGACATATGGCTCTGAGACATGGTCACTTACAATGGGCCTCATCATAAAGCTTACAGTCACCCAAAGGGAAATGGAGAGGGCTATGCTCGGAGTTTCCTTGCTTGATCGAATCAGAAATGAAGAGATCCGCAAGAGAACCAGGGTTACCGACATAGCCCGAAGATTTTCCAAACTTTAGTGGCAGTGGGCAGGGCACATTGCTCGCAGAACGGATGGCCGATGGGGCAGAAAGGTTCTGGAGTGGCGACCGCGACCTGAAAGACGTTGCTTTGGAAGGCCTCCCACCAGGTGGACCGATGACCTGGCAAAGGTTGCGGGGATCCGCTGGATGCTAGACGCATGGGACCGATCAATGTGGCGAAGCTTGGGGTAGGCCTATGTCCAGCAGTGGACGTCTTTCGGCTGATAAAATGATGATGATTATGATGATAGCTTGATGAATACATAAATAAAATACATAGCAAAATTATTATTTTGTTACAACCAGGAGATCTTCTGTCTCTCCGTAAGAGTTGATAAGTAGATGAAGGCGCCGATTCCCTTGAGTAGCTGATTTTAAAATGAGAATCACGTCTAAATGGCTAGTCGTAATTCTATGAAAAAACTATATAGACTATTTTCTTAATAGTTTGATCTAAGCAAATTTTAAGTTTTATGTGTATAACATAGTGTAATTAATTTGTAAAGTTATGTCTAAAACGGACAAAAACACGACAATCACACCAAAACCGCTGGGCGTATTTTAATGAAATCAACACCATCTGAAAGATAATTTAATTATCTGTATTTTGAGCTGAGGCTTTTTTTTTTTAAAGTCACAGAATAATAAGGAAAGTACAAAAAACTACTAAATTTAAGGTCGCGCGGGTGTAAAACTAGTGCGCGTTTTGTTTCCTCAAGGTCGTTGGCGTTAGTCGTCGTCTAGTCTTTTTACAGCTAAAATAATTTAATTTATAGATACTTGAACTCAAGCAGGCAGTGGATGCGTTTTTGGATGCTCCACCCCATGAGGTGATACAGTATTGGATTACAGATTGACCTAGGGCCAAATAGACTTGTTTGATCAATTTTGAATCTGCAATCGTTCTTAACTTTTTTTAAACATATGTTAATGTAAACCAGAAAAAAACATGCTGTGCGGTCGAAGGATCAGGGGGTCAGCCAGCTCGCGAATGTGTATCCTCCGACTGCACAGCATGTTTTTTTCTTGTATACAGCTTTTTAGTTCGCAGTCGAGTTTTAGATTTTTAAATTAACTTTTTTTTTGACTTATGACTATCCGATATCTAGGATTATATGCATTTGCATGTTTGCATATGCAAATGCATAAGACCTTAATTTTATAGCGTTATTGCATATATCTATACTTTTCCATTAATAGTGCTTAATTCAGTATTTAAATGTGTTGGCGGTGTTGTATTATTAATAAAATGATGTTCTATATGAAAATCGGCCAAGTGCGAGTCGGTCTCGCGTACGAAGGGTTCCGTACCATTATCGCAAAAAACGGCAAAAAAATCACGTTTGTTGTATTTTATTCTGTTTTAGTATTTGTTGTTATGGCAGCAACAGAAATACATCATCTGTGAAAATTTCAACTGTCTAGCTATCGCCGTTTATGAGATACAGCCTGGTCACTGACGGACAGACAGACAGACAGACGGATCGCGGAGTCTTAGTAATAGGGTCCCGTTTTTACCCTTTGGGTACGGAACCCTAAAAACCAGGTCTATCTTGAAAGAAGTTTTGGCAGAAATCCCTGCAGAAATGGCGCCAAATTTCAAGTTCTATCTAATAGCGTCAATAGACGTCGACGTGCGACTAGAAGCCATTTCCAAGCTACAAATTAATAATTAAGGTAAAAATGTCACAAGTTTGCTCTAGAAAATATTTAATTGTATGTTTTCACAGAAATTACAACTGATAATCAAATATATTATAACAATAAACATAAATCCTAATGACAAAAGTATTTTGATAGTGCATAATATATGTTGTGTATATGTCGTCCTTTTTAGTGCACATTTGCATGCATATGTTGGCATTTTGATAGTGCATATAATCGGATGTCTACGACAATAATTATCGCTGATCGAATGTCAATTTTGTCTAGAAGATAAGGTCATAAGAAGAAAGTTCGGTTCATTTTGTTCTGTCCACACACACTCACTCAGACGCATACACGCTCCCACACACTCGCACTCACACTCGCGCACACATACTCACGCACACATACTCAATTACACACTCACTCAATTTAGTTCCTCTCACCCACTTTGTACCACCATAACAGCAACAACCTCACTCACCTAGCTTAATCCCTCTTAACTATTACTTCTTACTGATGTTGTATACAACTGTCATCTATTGTCCGGAGTCTGGAGAGGCTGGTAATCTGTCATACAGGTCTCCTAGTACAGAAACCAGTCTCTCACATAGATCACAAGAGTTTTCGCTAATGTTTTGTTTGTTTTTTTTTTTATATTGTCTGTAAAATTCTATGTGAGAGAAGAACAATAAACTTATTATTAATATTATTATTATTATTATTAATTTTAAAACAGCAAAGAGTAAACCCCACGGCAAAAAAAAACTTTTTAATAAATTATTCACTAACTAACTATTCAAAATAAAATCATATGCATTGTTGAACTAATAATCTATCCCTGTATGGAGACCGTTTTGCAATTTTCCGTCTTCTTTGAGTATTTATTTGCGCCTAAAAATGCGTTAAAATTAGTGTCGAAATGTGGAACTTTCGACGCTCATAAGATTCAAATATTTTCTTTTTTTACTTTTTCGCTTCCATACAGGGCTAGATAATGATTAGACAAATTGATATCACTTTTTATTTTGAACGTACATCGTCAAACAGTGGAATAATCCCTAGACTACGTTTGTATGGAAAAAAAATCGACTAGTGTAACCTTAAATGCTTTCGCTGGCCGGAGCTGGCCCGCGGGCCGTACTTTGCCCATCACTGCTCTAAGGTATTATAGAGTGTAGGATATGTGGAATGTTTTCTATGCAGAAAGCTATGCTGTTACTAAGACATTAGATATGAGACTTTTCAAAGCATAACGTGCTGTAAACACCATGGTGGTATAAGATTTGACCACCCTGTCCGTTTTGTAGGTGACACATCTCTCGGAAATTTCATAGGGCCTTGACAAGTGACGTTTTACCAGCGAAAGTATTTGACGAAACGCCTATAATCCATTTAAAATAACAGTAGACATTTAAATAATTCCAAATTACAGCCCGTTCAATCGATTTTGACTTCTATTGCGTTGGTGATATGACAAATGGCAGCTGTATTAACAGTTAGTTTTGCTAACAAGTTTATACTTTTTATGCTGTCCTTATATTTACGGGATAGAACTCAAAATCGATGGATGGAGAGGGAGGGGACGGCCAGAAAAGATGGATGGACTGTGTGAGGAGTGATATGAAAGAAAAGGGAGTCAGTGATGGCGTGACGGGGGACAGGACGGTATGGAAGAAGAAAACGTGTTGCGCCGACCCCAAGTAACATGGGACAAGGGAATGAAGATGATGATGATGAGAACTCAAAATCTGTTGAATGAAATGTAAAAAAGGGTTGTAGATGTCAGGGATTTATCACGAGACATTACAGTAGCGCATGCTAATTTGTGAATCTGAATAATTTTTGACTTTTTTACAGTAATTATAAGATATAATGTATCTTTGCTTACAGCCACCAAGACTCTAGTTACTAACGAACAAATTCGGACTAGCAATAGGTACTAATTTTGTCACTCAAAATTTTGGTCGTCTAAATCCTATGGAGGTTCGGTCCGGTACATGAAACAGTATGGATTTGATAAGAAAAAAAAACCATCTTCCAAACCAAAACACTTAAGTGCAAAAATCTAAAACAAGAGGTACCAACGACACCGACTACCGAAACGAAAGTTATATCCCGGATCGACCCGCCACAGGATTTAATTAAACGATCAAAATTTAACGGTGTATAAAATCAAAAGTTCAATCAATCTGCCTAGCCTTTTTTCCAACTATATTGGGGTCGGCTTTCAGTCTTACCGGATTCGGCTGGGTACCAGTATTTTACATGGAACGACTGCCTATCTGACCTCCACAACCCAGTAACTGGGTAACACGGTACCCCTTGGCAAGACTGGTGTTAGATCTCAAGCTTCTGTCTACCGGTAACGACTGTCAAGGTAGGTCTTCAATTGACAGCCGGGACCAACGGCTTAACGTGCTTTCCGAGGCACGGAGGAAAATCGGTATATTGAAATGGTCACCCATCCACGGACCGACCTCGTCAAGCGTTGCTTAACATTGATGATCGACCAAACCAGAGGCTGTTATTATTTAGCCAAGAGCTCCAAAAAAAAAACTAAACTTATTATGAATAATAATGAGAATTATTTACTAACTAACATTAAAAGATAGCCAAAGTAAAGATATTATATATTACACCCCTTGGTACTTACAAAGGTATATAGAAGGTGGGCCGGGTGGTAAGATGTTAGTCTGATTTCTGATTTACAACCTGCAACAAATCAAAGCTGTTTAGATAATTATATACCTAAAGATGCTGTGAACATCAGTATATTAGATTGGACCTAGAATTGACAAACATAATCACAAACAGTATTAACACCTGTCATTTTAAATTAACCCTCTCAGTATTTTTAACCGACTTACCAAAAAGGAGGAGGTTCTATGTTCTACGATGTGAAGGTTTTTTTTTTCTTGTGTATGTTCACCGATATTTCCGTCAATTGTGGACCGATTTCGAAAATTCTTTTTTTGATTGAAAGAGCATATTTCGAAATTGGTCCCATTTTAATTTGGTGGAGATCTGATGAAGATCTTCGGAGATATACAACAGAACTCTTCAATAAATAACGGAAAATCTCTCGGGATTGCTGCAATCGCATGTCTGTTTATTATTTATACCATTTCATAACATAACATCACGCCAGTACGCTCGAAAGGGGTACGCAGATCCCTCATTTCACCGATTATGTTCAAGTTTCATGTTATTCAGGTAATCTATTCTGGCGTTATAGGTACAACTTGCCTATTAGGAGGTACAACTAAAAAGGGTAAAATAAAAAAACTTTTTGCAAAAAAATACTAACGACTTCCAAATAAAAAACTACAAAGTGAAAAATAATAAAATAAAAAGTAAAATTTTTGGAAGTCGGTGTCTATGTAGCATAAAAATTGGTACCTACGAAAGATGAAAGACACCGACTTCCAAAAATTTTACTTTTTATCTTAATATTTTTTACTTTGTAGTTTTTTATTTGGAAGTCTGTAGTATTTTTGTGAGTTTATATGTTTGTAAACGCACCCACGATACAGGAAGAAATTCCTAGTGTGGGGCAACGTTTTTCAAAAAAAAAAAGATGAAAAAAAAGATAATAAGAAAAAAGATAAAAAGATTTTTTTGCAAAAAAGATTTTTTTACTAATAACAGTCTATTACTTAGTACTTAGTCTATTGCTTTTCCAAGTTTTCTAACAACAGCATCTGCAACTCCCCTTTTATCTCAAGAAAAGTGTATCTATTTAGAAAATAATAGTAGCATCCTTTGCATTACTATTAACTCCTTAAAGGGAAGGATACTAAAATTCCTATTTAACTCCCAACTCTAAGCAATCATTATAATTGTCAACTCAATTCCCAGCCGCACAAAAACGTATGCAAATAAAAATGCTGTCTCATAAAAAACATTAAAACACTATCTACGTATACCTATATTGTGTGACCATCTGTTGGTCGCTGGACTGGTCAAGGAATTCTCTCGGAGACTTCGTATCGAGACTTTTTACACCTGTCACTACACGGACCAGTTTTCAACGGATGTATCGTGCGTTCACCCAAGATGGCTGAGACAGAAACATAAGCGTGCCGTGTGACTGAGATACAATATAGATTCTTCTATAAGTTCAAAAGAGTGAGGTATACGGTCGCGTGGCGCGAGAACAAGATGGAGTATAACCCTGCCTTGCTTGTTTTATTTAATAATCCAGTTATAATAAGAAAGGTTGTAAGGCTTCTGGTGCAACGATTTTAAAGGGTTACTTGCAACTTTGTGTTGGGTATATCTTTAGCGGGATTTATAAGCCATTGTGTTTCGTTTTTGGTATTGTAAACAGTAGCTTGTAATCTTTTGTGTTACGATATTGACACTAATGTGTTAACATTTGAATGAATGGGATGGTTGAATGGGTTTTTTAAGCAAAGGCTTCTTTATAGTTCATATCACTTTGTGTGTTCATCTGACATAAAACATAGGTACTGTCAATGTATACCTGTTGCTTATCTATACCAATATTATCAAGAGGAAAGATTGTTTTGTTTGTTTGTGTTTTTGTTTGTTTGTACCGAATAGGCTCCGAAACTACTGGACCGATTTAAAAAAATCTTTCACCTATGGAAAGCTACATTAAAAAAATAGGCTATAAATTATTTCTAAAAAAATTAAAGATAAAAATTGCAATAATGGAACCCAAAATAGCAAAATGTTGGCTATAAAATTCATTATTTCGCGTGCGCTGAGAAAACGATTTATGATACATAAAAAATATGTACGTATACTAGATGATTAAAGTACTCATTATTAACTACACAAAAGTCTGCGAGAAAATATGTCTCACTAACATAGTTAAGTCACAATAACAGCTTTTTGTTCTAAAATTTAGTTCTTTAGTTCGCTGGGTAGAAACAAAAGTTGGTTACATTCGTATTGTATTATTAATTCTTATTCAAATAAATAGTTTAAGAAATTGGTAGGTAGGGTAGGTGGGTAGGTAGATAGGTTAGGTGGGTGGGTAGGTAAGGTAGGGTATGTAGGATAGGATAGGTATGTAGGGTAAGGTAGGTAGGTATGTAGGATAGGGTAGGGTAGGTAGGTTGATCCTACCGATCAATAGGTTGGTAGGTAGGTAAGGTTGGTGGGTAGGTATGTAGGTAGGGTTGGTAGGCAGGGTAGATAGCTAGGTGGAAGCCGCGGGGGTCAGCTAGTATTGAATAAATTAACTAACTGAAGAGGTCCAGCATATGTCCAGGTGAGAATTGTGATAGTCTGAGATAACTTTAGGTGATTAATTCGTTGTCGGGACCTCTACACAGATACTAAATCATTAAGTTTTTCTTTCCAATATCTTGTCATTTCATGTCATCAATGATTTAATGTTCTTTTTTATCCCCCTACAAAAAAAGCGGGGGTTTTATAAGTTCGACGGTGTACCTTTGTGTTTGTGTATCTGTCTGTGGTATCATAGCTCCTAAATGGATGAACCGATTATGATTTCGTTTTTTTTATTGGTGATTTTATCGAGAATTTGGGAGTGTTCTTAGCTATGTTTGATGAAAATCGGTCCAGCAGTTCTAAAGTTATGGGCGTCTTACTGTTTGAATCAGGGTGTTTTCGCAAGAATTCGTGTCATAATTACGTATTCAATAGATTGTCGATCTATAGATATTACTAGATAAATAATGTAGGATGAAATTTAAATGTGCCGCGGGTTTTTTAAATTTTACTTATAAGAAATAATATTTGCGGGAGGCTGGTATTCGATGAAAAAGAGTGACCGAGGATTGAGCTTGGCGGCGAAAAAATTATATTGTGATGATGAACATGAACAATAGAAATACAAAAACAAACAAACAACAACATCAACATGCACAGAGATTCTAGACCCGTACAGAATATAACATAATCATGGAATGGCTACTTTAGTAGCCATTGATTTTCAAGTAAATGTCAAATAATTTATTTCAATTTGGCCATTAAACGGCACTTTTGAATGTTAAAATTTACACTAAAAACATACTTTCATCATCATCATCAGCCTATTAATGTTCCCACTGCTGGGACACAGGTCTCCTCTCTGTGAGAGGGAATGGGCCGTAATCCACCACGCGGGCCCAGTGCGGGTTGGTGGATGTCACATGTCTTCGAATTTCTGGTTCTAGGACATGCCGGTTTCCTCACGATGTTTTCCTTCACCGTTTTGAGAGCAGTGGTAATGAAATAATTTACACAAAGTAAAGCCCCTACCTGGGCTCGAACCCACGACCTACAACTTATAAGTCGCGGCCGATATCACTGGGCCACCACTGCTCAACAAAAAACATACTTTTCAATACAGTTGTTAAACATGGCGTACTTTCAGAGGCTATAATTATGATTCGAAAGTTAAATCTTACGCATAGGCATCTTTCTGTTACTCGGTCGTGACTTTTGTTTACGAGCTCGATCATTATGTTTGCAGTTTAGTTTTAAATTTATAAGCCAATTTAAAAAAAGTTTAGTAGCAAGGAGTTTTCAGACATAGAATAAAATGGGATAGATTTTCTACGAGGAAAAATGAATGATTTCGTACGTTTTAGCATTGAATTCTCAAAAGTCTTTTAAATGGTTGTTTAATATATTTAATTACCAGTTTTAATTTAATTATATTCACATTAACATTTGTCAAAAATCGAATAGGCTGTATAGGCTGTTTTCGTTGAAAAAACAAATGTCCAGTTGCAAAAATGCGCCATAAGTCAATTTAAAAAAAGTTTAGTAGCAAGGAATTTTCATACATAGAATAAAATGGGATACGATTTTATACGAGGAAAAATTAATGATTCCGTACGTTTTTTGAATTCGCTTTTTTTTTTTAATAGTTGTTTAGTATATTTAATTACCAGTTTTAAGTTAATTATTTTCACATCAACGTTTGTCAAAAATCGAATAGGCTGTATAGGCTGTTTTCTTTGTAAAAAAATATGTCCAGTTGCAAAAACGCGCCATATTGAAAATTTTATTTTTTGTGAAAAACAAATCTAATTCTTTGATTTGTTTTTACTGTTTCTCACAGCTGTATTGAAAAACGTCGTGTGATACACGGGTGTGTAGGTTATTGCAAACTCGTGTCTTTAAAAACCCTCGCCTTCGGCTCGGGCTTGTTAATGACAGCTCGTTTGCAATAACCTACTTTCCACCCTTGTATCACAATGTACTATTACATTAGACTTATTCTAAGTAATGGATTCTTGCAAATGGCTCACCATCTTTTACGCGTTAACGTCACCTTTATCAACTAACGTAAATAAATGATAGGAAAGCTTACTTATCATCTGAGGATAAAACACGATGTCTTTGTACCAAATCTGTTGTATCATCATACTGTATTTAACACTAATACGCCAATGACTTAGCAAAAACCGGTGTATTTACTTCTTACTCTGAATACATTATTTTTAATGATGTTGCAAATACATTTCTTAGCACTAAATTCTTTGTGAATTGCAAGGTTTTCAATCCTTATTAAGAATTCGTTTGTAAAGTTGAAGTCATGGACTTTGATCCAATTAGTTGAATTCTTGGAAGCATTTTGTAATAGTAATCTGATTTAGTAACTTAGACATTTAATTTACAGTAACTTATTTGGTAGAATCTAGAAATATAATTGTAGTTTAGTTAAACACCTAATGTTGTTACACCAAATGATTTTTAGGGTTCCGTACCCAAAGGGTAAAAACGGGACCCTATTACCAAGACTCCACAATCCATCTGTCTGTCCGTCTGTCACCAGGCTGTATATCATAAACCGTGATAGCTAGACAGTTGAAATTTTCACAGGTGATGTATTTCTGTTGCCGCTATAGTAAGAAATACTAAAAACAGACAAAGACAAAGACAAATATATTTTATTTCAAGTAGGCCACCAAGCGGCACTTTTGAACGTTACATTTTACAAATAATAATAGTTGATTCTACCGTGCATTCGGTAAGTAGCTTGTAATGGAGAAGAATGCACAAGGAACTCCATACTTACTCTTTTAAAAAAAAAAAACTTTTTACAATATTTAGGTACATAAGTACATACCTTGATGAATGAAATTGAGTTTATACAATACAAATATATTTATACAGTTTTCAGAAGGTCCAACAATAATTCAAAACAATAATGTTCTGCATATCACTTGTTTTTGCGCCCTAGTGGCTGTGGAGCAGGACTAGCATTTAGCCAAGCATTTTTATCATTGATGTGATCCCCCAACTTATAATATGCCAGCCTGCATAGTGTGCGTTTTATACAAGTTTTAAATTTCGTCTCATTCAGTTCAAGAATGTGGGGAAGAATTTTATTGTAACATTTTGTACAGTACCCCATGAAAGATGAGGCTACTTTTGCCAGTCTGAAACCTGGTTGAACTAATTGGTCCCTATTTCTAGTAACATAATTATGTGTGTCGCCGTTTTTACTAAAAAGATGTAAATTATTTCTCACGTACATGATGTTTTCATAAATATATTGACAAGGAACCGTCATGATGTTAATGTCCTTAAACAGTTCCCTTAGAGAATCGCGCCGGCGAAGATTGTATATCGCTCTGATGGCTCGTTTTTGCAGAATAAAAATTGACTCAATGTCTGCAGCCCAGAATAAAATTAAAAAAAATAGTAGGGCTCCCATTCAACGACCGTGTTTTTTTTCGGTTTATTGCGATAGTGGTAAGGAACCCTTCCTGCGCGAGTCCAACTCGCACTTGGCCAGTTTCCAACCAAGTACCGTAAGTATAGTAAGTATTGTATAGTATAGTATAGTAGAATAGTAAGTATTGTTTTTTATCGGGGTAATTATCCCGATGAAAAGCAATACCTGGATTTAAACCTTCTTATATCACATCATCAGCCTATTAATGTTCCCACTGCTGGGACACAGGCCTACTCTCTATGAGAGGAAATGGGCCGTAATCCACCACGCGGGCCCAGTGCGGGTTGGTGGATGTCACATGTCTTCGAATTTTTGGTTCTAGGACATGCCGGTTTCCTCACGATGTTTTCCTTCACCGTTTTGAGAGCAGTGGTGATGAAATAATTTACACAAAGTAAAGCGCCTGCCTGGGTTCGAACCCACGACCTACAACTTGTAAGTCGCGGCCGATACCACTGGGCCACCACTGCTCTCACATATATATATAATATAGATTTTGTTAAGTTTGTTTGTTTGAACGCGCTAATCTCAGGAACTACTAGTTGGAATTTAAAAATTCTTTTTGTGTTGGATAGTGCATTTATCGAGGAATGTTATAAGCTATATAACATCACGCTACGACCAATAGGAGCCGAGCATAAATTAAAAATATTGCAAAAACGAGAAAATATTTCTTTTTGACAGCTTCCGTTGCGTGCGCTGCGTAAGCGATTAAAATTACGCAACATTCATGTATGTAGGGTAGGTTGGTAGCCATTTGACGGGAGCGAAGCCGTGGGACAGGTTGTGTCACTATAAGTAGACGCCTTTGACCTCCAAGGGTAGCCAAATCAAATACTTACCAAGTGCAATGATAGAATGACGGAAGACTAAAATAAAGTCGGTGCAAAACTGTATCATAACTATTTCCACACCAGTTTGCCAACGCTTTAGCATACTCACAAATCAAGCCATAAAAAAACAAGAGAATTACTACTCGTATCCACCTTAGTCTAACTTAGCTCCCCCGTAATACACAACCAAGTATTTCCAGCCAGACTGTTTGGCTATAACTCAGTCTACATCCAGACTATTTTTGTCTGTAATTCCCATTTGTTATTCGGTGTTTGTCGGTCTAGTCCTGTTTTACAACTGAAATAGGCTGGCTTTTGTGATAGATTGATTGGGAGCCTCTGTGGTCCATTTTTGGTAGAACTTCAATTGATTGATTTAGGTGATTGATAGATTGAAGACTTCTAGCATTTTAGTTCTTCTGATGTAGTCTATGCTGACACAATATGTTGTGGTTGGCTAGTCCAAAAAGACGCTGATGTTTGGCAACAGCTTTCTAAAATCAATGCAGAAACTACGATTTCGTAAATTATCTTTTAACAAAATAAATACTTCAAACGGTTAAAGGCTGTTTCTTCCATTATCAGCAACTCTTTTTCATATTTAGGGGTGTGGAATTTTAGTGCATCTAAAAGAGAAAGGTAGGTAATGCAGCTAGAAAATCCCAGGCCGGTTTTCTCACGATGTTTTGGTGATTAATTAATTTACACAAAGTAAAGCGCCTGCCTGGGTCCGAACCCACGTCCTACGACACTTAACGGCCGTTACCACTTGACCTCCACTGCTCTCATGATGACGTGTACGTCGATATAATGATTTTGATATTTTGCCTTTTGATTTTTGCGTAATGGATTATTTAACTACGATTTTTTTTTACATTCGTACGCCTGTTCATGTTGTTTACAAGAAGATCGTATTAAATTACAACACTATGCAGCATAACAATAAACTTTGTGGTTTTGCAGTAATCACACACTGAGAAAACGGTCACTCACAGTGAGTGACAAAACTGTATCAAATCCACACTGCATCGTAGTAAAGTGACTATTCTTTACCAGGAATGATTCAGAATATAAACAAAATAGCCTATCAAAAACAACAAAAAAATAACCGGCCCAGTGCGAGTCGGACTCGCGCACGTAGGGTTCACCAATATAGCAAAAAAACCACAAAAAAATCACGTTTGTTGTATGAGAGCCTCACTTAAATATTTACCTATTTTATTCTGTTTTTAGTATTTGCTGTTATAGCGGCAACAGAAATACATCATCTCTAGCTCTATCTAGGGATTTAATTTTCAAGTAAGTAATTTGTTAAAAAGCCCAAAATGTATGGCATTGACATGTCGTGTTACCAAATTCACGTCGTCAATACCAAACATTGTAAGCTTTTGACAATCGTAATCGTTGCTAGAATGACAATTAATCTACAGTGTTGACCAATGAGGTAGGAAATTTATGGAAACGGCATATTCTACTATATGAAGAATAGTTATACAAATATCTATAATATCGACATACGCATGTCAAAAAGCGTTTTGTCTCTTTTTAACTAAGCAAGAGCTGCATATGAAAAGAGAGACAACTAAATGTTTGTCAAGGACTAAACTTTACAACACTTTTGAGTGACGTCAAAATCATGTCTATGCGTGACCGGTCGCCATGTTAAGTGCCGATAGTACTCTGCGGTTTTGTGGTAGTTGTTATCCTGTGTAATTATGCTGTCATACAGTTGCTAGCTCAAAATATTTTTGTTGTTTTATAAGAGAAATACGTATAGAAACTAGGTATTTTGGTGATCTGAGTTTGGAAATTAATAGGAAAATCATGCCCTCGTGTTGTATAAAACAGTAGGCAGCCATCTTAAGTGCCCGATTTTTGTAGGTATGCACGCTAATTTCGTAGGTATGGCAAGTCCATAGGTTTCTTAGTCAGTGGTGTTGACATAGTAAAAACTAGATGATAGACAAATATAATTGTGACTGTCGACTACCACAAAAAAAACTTAGTTTAAACTATTTCCATCCTTTCAAGATCAAACGAGAACGCGACAAATCAGATTGCATGAGTTTACACCGTTCTTTGTAATTTGCCATCAGGCGAGATAGTTGTGAAACGTGAGCCTATCATTAAACAAAAAAAAAATGTACTACTAACACTAGTAAGGATTATAGTTTACACATAATTAAGCTTGCCGATCTTTGTGGCAATAAAATGCTTTATGTTTCTTATATTTTAGCGCTCTGCACTTTAAATCGATGTCACGGGGTCCCAGCGCTAACAGAGAAAATTTAGTTCCAATAAATGTCACTAGATGGCGCGATATGCATCGATTTGTTATTGATGTGTGTAAAATTAATATTTTCTAGAATTGATCATAAAAAAATAGTGTTTCTTATTAATGAACTCTCCTAAGCACAAAATTATGGAATACTGGGCTTTTAATTCACATTTCAAAGATTATTTGAATGGATTATTTAAAATTGATACCAATAGATGGCGCGGTTTTAAATATCTGAGGCATGCCACGCATTTTTTTTTATTTGTTTTATAACACATTTTGGTACAATGAAACTGTAAAAACTTGCAAAAAATACTATAAAACAAATCGTCACTGTATTTAAAGAAAAAAATAGTCACTAACTGAGAAATCCCTTTAACTTGCAAGTAGCTGCTAACACCATCTATAGCCGTGGAACGGAAAAGAACGCGATTGAAGTACGTAATAAAAATATCATCTTAATCAGACGAAAAACGCTAGTTACGTCGGTACGGTTTCCTTGTATAGGATGAGCCATCTGTATGCTAGTATTATATTATCTGTGTCGATGCAATTTCAACCCATTTACTTCAGCAATGCTTTTGATGTTACGCTCAAAATACTACCAATATTTTACGCCTTCTAATACATTTACGTTTCAAACTTATAACTCCTTGATGCAGACAGAATCCTAGCCAGTATAGCCAGTCTGTCTGAAAATAACTGTCTTAATAAACTCAGAAATAGCTGCAACTTAGGTGAACGATCGGGGGAGGATGTTTTAACTTTATTTTGTTGTATATTTGGTTTGTTTGTGGAGAAGTGTGTGCTGTAATTTATGGTGGGTTTAGAAATATGGTTGTAAGTCAGTTTGCTTTAGTTTGGTGAAGCTACTATTACTGCTAAAACCATTTACGGTAGAGTGCGCGCAAGATAAGTCTGCG
The DNA here is from genome assembly GCA_948252205.1 of Orthosia incerta. Classification (NCBI taxonomy): domain Eukaryota; kingdom Metazoa; phylum Arthropoda; class Insecta; order Lepidoptera; family Noctuidae; genus Orthosia; species Orthosia incerta. The sequence continues at coordinate 9,899,047 of OX411761.1, forward strand.
CGCGGCCAAAATTGGAACTAATTGTTTGTCATTTATGTCAGGTGTCAAGAGTGTGTTGTATTCCGTGTTTTTATTCGTTTCCTAAGTAAATAATCGCCATCATTATGCCAAAAGTAATTTAAAGTGCTGGCAGAGATGTTTTCTTGAAGTGAACAAGACAATAAGGGGCCTACGGTACCGTTTTACTAAGATAGATCCCGCGTTGCTTATTTGACAGGTAACTTTTAGGGATACCATTATACTAAAATTTCCCTAAATTTACCTAGTGGTTTTTGGGTGGTACATAAATATACCAACGGGACAGGACCGGCATCATGTAATATAATGCATCATTGTTATTTTGTTTTAGGCGTTTCTGAACGCACCATCACCCAAATAACTCAAGGGGGTTATGTGGCAGCAGCTTCTTCAAAAATTGTTGAAGAAGAAATTTAAAAGAATTTAAACTGAAATTGAAGGTATTAGCTACTGCAGGACCATTGTTAGACTAAATTTAACAGTAGGTACTACTAAGTATTCAATAAAAGATTTACAATAATTTCATGAAGCTTTTTCATCATATTCTATGCAAGTAGAAAAAGCTAGTAATTAATTATGCTTATTAACTTAAATTAGGTACTCTAAGTTTCGAGTTATGAAAAATGTCTATTAATTAAATGAAGGATAAAATATCAGTTATGCTGGCAACATTAAGCACGCCACCCGTCGCGCGCAGACTTATCTTGCGCGCACTCTTGTAAAAGTTTCTGCAAAATAACTGTCTTTTGAACTTATGTCAGGATTCAACACTGACAATGAAAACTTTTTACATAGATTTAACTGTGTACTATATATAGATAGTAACTACAGCTTGATTTCAAATGATTTTTTTTTTACTGATTTCCAAAACAAAACAATCGAAAAATAACTTTCTTTTTGGCGAAAATTTTTACCGATTTCCAAAACAAAACAATCGAAACATAACTTTCTTTTCCGCGGTGTCTTTGGTAACTATTTTATTTTGCGTTTTTGACACCGACTTCTGAAAAGAAAGTTATTTTGCGCTCTGTAGTGTTTTGTTTGATTTGAAATCAAGGTGTAATTACTATCTAGTACATCGTTAAATAATCTATGTATTTAGTAGCTCTCATGATACCCAAATTGTTACGATAATAAAAAAATACATTGTATCACCTCCTTTTTGAGGGGGGCACAATATTTAAAAAATATATAGCCATTCCCACAATTGAGACGAATCCAATGACTCCTCATATGTCAGAATCCGTCAAGCCGTTTAGGCTGTAGAGCGTGCTATAGAAATGGACATACATACATACATACGCTCGAGAAAGATTACCCTCTCGCAGTTGGGTAAAAATACGCGTCTTCTTACGCTCTGCGAGTTAAACACACGAGTATTTGAGCAGGCTTGAAGTTGAACTCGATGGCTTAGATTCTGCAAATACACGGCATGTACTGACACAAAGCAACGTGCAAACGTGTGGAAAACACTGCGTTTGAACACGGTCTTGAGGCGCCTCCCCGAGAAAAACGCCGCGCTAGTCGAATTTTGTGCAGTTTTTAAGAGCTATCTACTCTTTATTTAAGAAGAAATATCAATTAATAAAAATAAATTAAATTTCTAAATAATCTTGATTCTAAAATGGTAGTACACTTTTTTTTTTAAGAGGTATTTGTGTCACTAATCTCCTTCCAACAAAACCCTCGTAAAGTGTTCATTATATATTTTTTTTATACTAACACTAATGGATAGACAATTTGATAACGAACATTTTGTAAGTTTTTTTTTTTTAAAAGACCAATATTCGATTTTGTAAAGATTTTATTCTAAAATCTGGGCGTATTCACTACCGTAATGCATGCGCCACCAGTGCCGCTAGGCCAATAGGAATGCTCATATCTCATGCTGATTTTTTGGTCAAGGTACGGCCTTAAGTTAAGAAAATAATTCGAATAAATATCGATTTACCAATATAAACTGGTCTCTTATTCTATTGAAACTCTGTACTACGTTGGGCCAGCTAAAGGTCAAAATATTACTACTGACTTGAGGCTTGCTGTACAACTGATCAATTCTTAGGGTTGATCATTGTAAGAGATCGAACTAATCATCATCATCAATCAATCAATACATATATTAAATCTGTAGAAAAGGTGTTTTTGTACGTCGAAATTTTTTTCAAAAAGAAATAGCCAGGGTGTTAAAGGATAACCAACAGAAACCATTTCCAGCATTTTTTGATTTTTTGTCTGATTATCTGTTTGTCTGTTTATTTGTGCACGCATCACGTAAAATGTACGAAACCAATGAAGATAAATTTTATACATAAAAATTGTGCGTAACTTGAAGTATTACTTAGTTTTTGTATTATCGCAATCGGTTCACTCTATCAAAATTGAAATGAATTTAAAGTATTCAAGAAATAAAATATCACAGCACACGCAATTTAGATACTCGGACAGTTACAACTCCTATATTCAATCGATGGCGTTGTGCATTTGAAGTCATTTTCTGAATGGCGGTGTTAACATTCTCCGCGAAAGAATGATGTAGGAAGGTATGTAGGGTAGGTGTGAAGGTAGGCAGGGCGAGTAGGGTAGGCCGTTGACGGGAGCGATGCCGCGGGCACAGCTAGTACACAATATTATCAAAACTAGCAGCAACAAATAAAGCGATACTTTTTTATCTGCCTAGCTCTTAATGCATGCAGCGTGAAGATACATGCTTGTGCTCTAATTACAGGAGTAATTAACGGACTAGTTTGTAGCTTAGGGTTAATGAACAACCGAAAAATAAAATGAGTGAACTTAGGCGGGATGCACAAAGTCCTGACACGGATTTTCTTTTGATTTTCATATTGATAAGCGAATTGTAGAGTTAGTGAAAATTATTTCATCATCAGTGCTCTCAAAACGGTGAAGGAAAACATCATGAGGAAACCAGCGAAGATTGGTGAATTACAGCCAACTCCCTCTTATAGTAAGGAGACACGACAATTTATTGTTATTCGTTTTTTTGAAGTTCCGATATGATTTGTGTCTCTGTTCTCTGTATTTTTTAAGCTTGTCAGTTTGAGTTCTCAAGGTTACACTAGTCGAAAATTCTTCCATGCAAACGTAGCCTAGGGATTATTCCACTGTTTGACGATGTACGTTCAAAATAAAAAGTGATATCAATTTGTCTCATCATTATCTAGCCTTTTATGGAAGCAAAAAAGTAAAAAAAGAAAATATTTGAAAGTTATGAGCGTCGACAGTTCCACATTTCGACACTAATTTTAACGCATTTTTGGGCGCAAATAAATACCATAAGAAGACGGAAAATTGCAAAGCGGCCTCCATACAGGGATAGATTAGTAGTTCAACAATGCAAATAATTTTATTTTGAACAGATATATTTAGTCGCTTTTTCATGATATCTAGACTGCCAAAGATCTGTTTATAAAATTTCGCGCGCTCGGTTTCGTCCTAAGTCATTATCCATTTCGCTACAAATTTGCAAAAGTGTGTATTCGTACGGGAACTAGCTTCCTACTGCTCATCACAGCATCTATCTCTTCCGCACGTGTTGTCATTTTAACCCCGCGCACAAAATAGTTCGTGCCGTCGACTAGTGTACCCTTAAAGACTTAAAAAAACTGTGACAGTGTTGATGTTGACTCAGTCTACCCACAGCCTAAGTCCCAAGACTAGTTCGAATCCATACAAATGATAAACAACAAAATAATTACTTCAAACTACATTAGAAGAGAAGTCATTACAATTAAATCAACGGTAAGTGTTTGCTTCGTGACTTGTTTTAGTTATTATTACGCTCGCTTTATTTGTGGGATAGACAGAGTGGTTGGAGATTTATATGGCTGTTTGGTTTGAGGTAATGCTTTAGTCTATGCCTCTGAATTGCTTAGAAAATTTTCAAGTATCTCGTCTAACCTACACTGTCTGCATTAATTTGCAATGTTTTGTGTAATAATATAAGTCGTAAAGTGTGATTGTGCGGGTCACATTTGCAGGATGCATGAAGACAGATGGGCCAGGATCGCTTCGCAGTGTATACCTGAAGACTTACGTCATAACCGAGGTAGGCCTAAAAATACTGGCGTGACGATTCAGACTCGTTTCTGACGAATTGGTTGGCGAAAACGTTGGCTGGAAAGATATGGGGGAGACAACATTAGTTAATTTTAAAATAATTAGTTGCTCATACAATACATCTATTTTGGAACTTGGAGAGTGATGCTGTGAGTTATTCAGTATATTAATATCAAAATTAGGAAGGTAAGTGTACAGTGGAAAGTGAGAGAAATTCGAGAGCCTACTTTCACCCAATAATAAACAAAACGATACTATCTAAGCACTATTCTTCTAATCCCCAACATCAGCATACAAATAACAAAATTCCATCACAGTAAACAACATCTAAATCGGTTCAGTAATTCCCGAGATCGACTCGAACAAACGAACGAGCATAATCCCTTTGTATTAGATTAACGGAAGAGACGTTCAATAAAAGTCGATAGCCATGGAGATCGGTTGATAGCGTAGCAAGATAGACGTTAATATAAATTGTTTGAATACTTTTGTTGATGGAATCGGAAGGGTTCTGTAGTTGTTTTTGGAAAGATTTTAAAAGGAGTGGTTTTAATAGCTATCTCTCTAGTCTAATCCAATCCAATCAGCCTATAATATAGTATATTTTAGGACCACTGCAGGACGTGCCTCTAAAATTTTTTATTTTTACTTCTTTCTCGTGTGCCTTAAAAATGCTGTACGGCTTTGATTTAATCTTTCACCAGCTGATAGTTTTTCAATATTCGCGAGCTGGCAGACCAAAACCAGATGTATCCTCCGATTGCACAGCATTATTTTCTTCTTGTTTACGTCTTTTTAGTTCGCTTCTTGCGGGATTGCTAAGCAGTCGGATTTTTTGATATTTATTAATTACTTTTTTTATTTATAACTTTTTAGTTAACATTTATATTTCGAATTAGGTATATTTAAACATATAAGTGTTGTATATTTTTGCTATCACCTCTTAATACCCTTTATTTTGATAACCTACACGATGGGATTGCAAGGTTAAGACAAATCGATTGACGTACGAGTCATCAAAATCAGCCAACGTGTTTGGTCTCTAGAACGCCACATAGGAACAAACATACATACATAGACTGATAAATACATTCCCCTTCTTCTGTAGTAGGGTAAAAACACAAGTGGTTAAAATGTACTAAAACACATAGAGCATGAAATCGCGGGCAATACTCGTGTTCAAATAAGTTGCGGCGAGCATATATTTTAGCTATTACAGGCGTAGTTAGAATTTTTCAGGGGCCTTCAGTATGTATCGGTAATCGGTGACACTGACATGTTTCGTTTATACAACTGTAAGGTTTTGACAATGCCATATTCTGAAAGGGTGTTGGTGCTCTGTGAATAAACCGGTCTTTACACTAGTCGAGTTGCTATTCTGCCTAAGCACGATAGACAAAACCATACTATGTTTTAATCAGCACCTCAAAAGACATAAATCAGGCACTTAAGAGGACGCTACAAATGAGTTCAGTTATTAATGCAGGCTTTAGTGTCACACAACGAGTTGTAGTGTAATTTATAATAAATAATATCTGAAGACGACTAGGTCGCTCTACTAATAACTTATAGACAGCTAATTTGTTTGATAAATAACACTAAAACGACCCGAGAGCTATTCTGTTCTGTTCAGTTTAGTTTATGATATTCGAGTTGTAATTAAGGAAGGTTAAGTTATCTGTAAATTAACATCTGTATAAATAATTCTATTATACATGCCTAATATAATTATTTATCTACACTCATATCGTAATATTCGAATTATAAAATTAAAAACGAGTTTATATTGAAACTAGTATTTGCTTGGTGCGCGAGCTGCAAGCAGCTCGCGGCTTTGTCGTGTTTTTGAGAAGTATTCCTTAACCTACACCTACCCTAAACCTACCCTACACCTACCCTACACCTACCCTACACCTACCCTACACCTACCCTACACCTACCCTACACCTACCCTACACCTACCCTACACCTACCCTACACCTACCCTACACCTACCCTACACCTACCCTACACCTACCCTACACCTACCCTACACCTACCCTACACCTACCCTACACCTACCCTACACCTACCCTACACCTACCCTACACCTACCCTACACCTACCCTACACCTACCCTACACCTACCCTACACCTACCCTACACCTACCCTACACCTACCCTACACCTACCCTGCACCTACCCTACACCTACCCTGCACCTACCCTACACCTACCCTACACCTACCCTACACCTACCCTACACCTACCCTACACCTACCCTACACCTACCCTACACCTACCCTACACCTACCATACACCTACCCTACACCTACCCTACACCTACCCTACACCTACCCTACACCTACCCTACACCTACCCTACACCTACCCTACACCTACCCTACACCTACCCTACACCTACCCTACACCTACCCTACACCTACCCTACACATACCCTACACCTACCCTACACCTACCCTACACCTACCCTACACCTACCCTACACCTACCCTACACCTACCCTACACCCACCCTACACCTACCCTACACCTACCCTATACCTACCCTACACCTACCCTACACCTTGTTCCAAAAAACATAACCCTAATGTTTACTTGTCGTCGCCAGGCACTGAGTTTCGCTTCACCCACTCAACCTTCGTTACGCTGCGCTGCACTCGGTCTCGTAGGTTCGCCCCACTCGGGATCCCTACGCTGAATCCGTAAAAAAAACAAATAAAAGATTCGCCAAAACGGGGGGGGGGGGGAGGGGGGAGATGGGCGGCAAGGGGGTCAACTTTGAAAAATGGTTTGTTTGTGACTAAAGCATTGCCCCTTTATATGAATCTGTAAAAAGAAATGTTCCAAGTCTCTCAACTACCGAGATCCGCTTAAATGGGGGAGAAGGGGGGCGAGGGGGCCAACTTTGAAAAATGGTTTTTACTTTACCGAGCCTCCTCTAAACGATTCCTCAAAAAAAACAAAAAAAAAGATTAGCCAAAACGGGGGGGGGAGGGGTGAGAAGGGGGGCAAGGGGGTCAACTTTGAAAAATGGTTCGTTTGTGACTATAGCATTGCCCCTTTCTATGAATCTGAAAAAATAAATGTTCCAAATGTTCCAACTTTCGAGATCCGCTTAAAGGGGGGGAGAAGGGGGGCGAGGGGGTCAACTTTGAAAAATGCTTTTTACTTTTCCGAGCCTCCTCTAAACGAATCCGTAAAAAACAAAAAATACGGGTACCTTAGTTTCCGAGATACGATAGAGGGGGGGAGGAGGGGGGGGTAAAAGGGGAGATTTGGCACTTTTCCCTTACTCACGGGAGTTACTTGTTTACGAATCTGTCAAAATATACCCACCTTCCCCTCCACCATCTGGGAGAACAATTATGTCAATGAGTCAGTCAGTCAGTGAGTGGTAATGCAGTTTTATATAATATAATACTTTATAAACACAGTACTGAAATTTAAAAATAGAATCTCATTATAACACTATTTCTCTAAAAAAATAATGCTATAAAACAATTTTTTTTTCTATTACGATACAGGACAAATCCAAGAACTTAATCACTAAGGAGTTTCCATCAATATTTTTATTTGTAATGCCATTTTAGTACCTATTATAAAAAGATTTGATTCCAATTTTAAATTGTCTGTGACAATGCCCGCTTTAGGCTTAGCACGCACTGCGATTTTTATTCGCGCGAATTTTATCTCTTTCTACCTGTTCATAGAGCTCAAAATATTCGCGCGAATTAAATTCGCGCCGCGGTGCTGTGGATTCTGTTGCAAAACACTGATTTCATGCGGTATTATTGCCGCACGATTTTTTTACCGCAATGCGAGCAGCTTCATACAATTCCATAGGTCGCAGAATGGGCGGCAAAAAATCGCGCTAATAAATATCACAGTGCGTGTGCTAAGCCTTAGCGCATGCGCAGATAATGCGGTGATGTGCTGGGTTTTGGCGCCATTCATACATTTTTTATGGCATGGAAAATGCATAAAAAAAGATATTAAGTAGGTTCAATCCCAAAATGTATGAGTGTAGATAAAGTAGTGTATGAAACTGCACATAACTAGGTATTAAAACATTCGTGTGAATACTATTAAAAACCTCGCTTACGGCTCGGTTTTTAAACACACACTCATGTTTTAATACCCCTTATTATGCAACAGTATCATAATAGTTATTTATGCTACAAGTGCGGGAAGTAGGTGATTTTCGATGAGTGGCATTTTTATTCACGAGCGAGCGAAGCGAGTGAGTGGATAAATCGACACGAGTCGGAAATCATCTTACGCACGTGTATCATACAACATTTTACTATGCATTGTGCGAGGAAATAAAAAAATATATCTGAACCAAGCAAGAAATTAATAAAATGGCGCTTATTCAAGGGCGCTCAGCATATCCACAGATTAACTAATAGTTCATAGTTCTACTGCGCATGTGCAATAGCTGTCACGTCATAACGCAAAAAGGCACGAGCAAAATATTAATTCTGCCAAACATATTTAATGAATAATTAAAATTAATTTATTGATCAAAATCTAAATCTAGAGTAATTAAAAACGCCTTAAATGAAGTATTAGTTTTGTTTTACTTTTTATATGAATGATAATCTGTACTTAACTAATTTTAAAACTTTTCTCAAATAATAAAAACTCTATGCGGCGGGCTGACGTTGGAGTTAAAAATTAAAAAAGTACAGGAAAGTAAAAAGCACTAGTAAAAAAAAGTGACACTTTCCGCACAGTTTGGCTGCTTGGAAAACGCTCTTTTCGAGGACATGCATTGTAAAGATATTACTATTATAGAGATATTAATTTACAGATACCGTTATGTCAAAATAATTTATCGAGGGTATTCTGGCAGAACAGAATAAGGGCCAAAAAAAGAGTTACTGACATTGGCATACTTAGTTTTTTCTACTTTTTTATCTTCATACATACATAAACTCACGCCTTTTTCCCATGGGGGTAGGCAGAAACTACAGATCGCCACCTGCTACGATCCTTACTTTTTTATCTAACAAACTGTATAACTGCAAAAGCTTAAACTACTGTTTTTTTGCCTGTGTAAAAAAGTTATCTAACATGTTTTCATTTAAAATTAAAAGCAAAAAGTGATATAATCTCTTATTAAACAATATTAATAATAAAACATAGTCAATGTATACGAAAAATCGGATAAAATTGAAGAATTTTGTATATTGCTAAGGAAATTCAGTCGGAGCTCTGCTCGCATTTCCTCTTAAAAATCATTGTTTTGTTTTTCTGTCTATTATCAAATTAACGGAAAAAATACGACAGTCGAAACAGCTGCTAAGCATAGTCATAATGGGAATACCGTAACACCAACCTACCTCACCCCCTGGACTGATCGCAACCCTGATTAAGAATTCTCTAAAACATAAAATATAACACGAAAAAACATAGTGAGCATTTTTTTATGCATCTGACTTAATTAACCACAAAATTTTACAAATTATGCATCACAAATTTAATTAAACTAACATAACTATGAATAAACAAAAGCTGCGAACATCCTGTTTCACATATTTTTTGTCAAATCAACCATATTTTTTGCGTTGTTTTTTTGGTAACCCTAGTAAAAAGTGCAACCCAAAACATAATATTTTGTGGAACATAATGCATGAATAATTTCTTTGGGGGTTAAAAAACTTCATGGTTCGGTGTTTGTTTATTCTCGTTCATGTTTAAAATACTAGGAATGGAATAATTTTCAGAATTAATTCTGTACCTGACTAACAATGGATTTTTTATTAAAAAATAAAAACAATTGGAACTTAGACTTAATTGATAGATTCGAATTACATACATCAATACGGTCTAGGGATATTTTTAAAAAAGCGAATTACTATCAATGTGTTAATTATTTATATGACATGTATATATTTAAAAGATACGTTATTTAATATTCCACCATTTTTTAATAATGGTTAATTAAAATTTCAGGATTTTATGGAAAAAAAATGAAGCATAGACGGAAACCGTATATGAATTAACTTTTAATTTATGAGTAAAAACTGAAAAAAATAGAAAAATCATTTAATTTGTGTTTATAAACTTGAAGTTAGTAGTCTGTGAAAGCGCCCATGATGTTCATAACACATCGGCAACGATTCGGCATGCTCAGAACAAGGTCAATGTCATGCTGCGGAATATTGTCCCATGTCCTTCTGAGGTGCGCAAAAAGTTGATCTTCTGTAGCCAGATTTTCAGGAACTTCCTTCAGAGCTCTTCTTTGCAGCATATTCCACGCATGCTCAATGGGATTTAGATCTGGCGATTGAGCAGGCCAGTCTAAGGCCCTAACATTGTGTGTATGTAACCAAGCTGCTACCGTTCTCGCCGTGTGTGCCCGGGCATTGTCGTGCATGAGCAGGAAATCTTGCCCCATTTGTGTTCTGTGGGGCAAGATTACGGGCCCCAGCACCTGTTGGACGTATCGTTCTGCCGTCATATTGCCCCGCACCCAAACGAGATCCGTCCGTCCTCCAAGACGAATTCCTGCCCAAACCATAATTGTTCCTCCTTGGTATGGGTGAACTTCCTGAGGGTTCTGAAGAAGGCTCCATCGTCCAGGAACTCGCCAAACACGCTTCCTTCGTGAATCTGGATGGAAGCCGAACCTGGATTCATCCGTGAACAGCACATTGGACCATTGCTCACGTCCCCAGTCCACGTGGTTCCGAACCCATTCTAATCGTCGTCCACGATTGCCTCTCCGTAAAGGTGGGACCCGGAGTGGTCTACGAGAGCGTAGATTGCTTTCATGCAGTCGCCTTCTTACAGTTTGGTCACTCACAAGCACTTGGTGTTCCACTCGCAGCCTTTGGACCAATTGAGTCGCCGTTGCATTTGGTTGAGCTCGCGCAGTAATTTGCAAAAATCGGTTTTTTCTGGGGGTAGTGATGCGACTTGGCCCCCGGTGCCTCTCCGCTACTTCACCTGTGGCACGTTCCCACAGCATTCCCACAGCTTGTAACATCTCCGCCCTCGTCAAATGTTGGCGTTGCATGGCTACAATACCTCAATTTTAACTTTATCTTTCGTTTAAAAATGAAAAAAAACTGTAACTAAACGTAATTCGTATTGTTTTCTAAATTTCGCACAAATGAAAATTCCCTCTCCTACACATCAAGACATTTTTATGCACCGAAACAAAATAATTTTCAAAAATTTGAATTTGGAATTAGTCTGAGATAAATTATTACAAACAAATCGGTGTATAAAAGATTCCAATGCGGCCAGAATTTTTCGAGTTATTTAATTGAGTATGAAATATCCCTAGACCGTGTTGATGTGTTTAGTACAGTCAACAGTACGATCATTGTAAGAAACTAGCCTTTTTTTCGTAGCAATAAGGGTCACTGCTTCTAGTTCTGATGGTTCTAGAGTTGATTTATATGCGGTTGGGATTGGGACGTTTGGTACATCTACTAATATGTTCTTGTCCAGTTTCTTTTAATAATGATTAGTAGGTGCTGTAGAGGAGCAAACAGTCCTCTTTATATTGAAGTTGAAATTGTGAGTAGTGCATACAGACATACCTACAGAAACTGCCCGGAACACTCTGCGAATCGCTGTGCAGTAGCAATTTTATGTGGGGTTCGAGGAGGGATACTGCGCAGCGAGAAGCGAACTTCAGAGCCGCCGTTAGGCGATATATACGCCCATACGCCCCAATGTTAACGCAGTACTGGCCGTGCGCCCGCTCGATGCCTAAATATCAATATTGAGCCTCCTTTTGAACAGTTTTGTTTGCAAAATATTATTTGATTAACATATGCTATGTTAGTTATGAAGAAATTCCAGCCATAAATTTTTCTGTGTAAAATATTTTTAAACATCCAAGTCGTTTTGGAGGAGTATCCAAAAGTAGCAAAAACTAGCGTGTTGTTAATTATTTCTTTAAAGCAAAACTATTTGTTATATGAAAAAACCATGTGTTAAAAATAATATACATGAAACAATAATAAATATTTTTTTTTTCTAACCTTGTAACCTAGCCATTACTAAGGAGTATTAGAAAGTTAACTTTTTACGGCACTAAAGCGGATGTAGGCCCTTAAACTACTATACGCCACCTGCTACGATCCTCACACAATGATAAGTATAATATTATTAATCCTTTGGAAAAACGCCGTTTCGACACCTCCAAATATAATAAATCGATCTATTCCTCCAGAGACCACAATACAATTGGAAACAAACAAAATCCTAATAACCCATCTGCGCTTACAGAACCCTAAAAAAAGGGTCAGAAAGGGTGTTACGTTCTCAAAACGATGGGAAAAACACTGAGAACCTCCTTTGTTGAAGTGATGAATAAAACAATAGGATCGCGGGAAACGCCGCGGTAAGGAAGTAGATTACCGCTAGGTATTGTACCAAGGTCGATTGGTAGCACATGGTACAGTTCTCATTATTGTGTAAATACCAGCTTTATGGGTTGTTCTGTAGAAGGTATATCTGTTCTGTGGTTGTTCACATAACATCACGCTTCTAAAGAAAGAAAATATAGTAAAAATAATATAAATAAATAACTTTTATTTGTGGCAAGAGAAAATAAGCAAAAACAAAAAAATCAACAATAACAAAAATAAAATCCTTTGCCAGACGAAAAAGCCCCTTGCCCCTTGTACCTACCTATTTCCCGAACGTTTGCGATGTCACCGTATATCTATATCTTTAAGTCCTACGTAATTGACAATATTTGTTTTATTTTTTATTCACATATTTTCTTTTTGGAACACTTCATTTTAAGCTACTTTTAAAATTTATTAATATTATGCAACCCGTAATTCAAATGGTTAAATCACTTTTTTATTACTTATTACTATGAAATGTATCTAACTGCTAGAGCGTGGAGACCTGGTGACCTGGAACACAAACACAGGCCCTTAAATCCTAGCTTAGGCACCAGTCTACCACAGTAAACTAAACCATATCATGTACCGTTATTGTAAATAAAAAAATAAAAATACTGAATGCAAAAAAAATAATATTGAATAGTCACTAACAGGGCATCTGATCAGCGTTGCTTGATACATTCTACATGGAAGATGACGTTTCCATGATAGAACCCAAAGACGCTCTGACCAAGCTGAGGATAGAATAAAGCAGTTAAATTTACGACCAACGTAACATAACAGTTAGACTGTACACTTGATGGGCTCAACATCAGTCATTATATTGAACCAAATACAATATGCTTTAGCTTTTATAATGCTATATTATTATTGTATTAATGCCTGTTGTAATTATGTATGTATAACTTTATGTGCTCCACTTTTTGTGTTGAGGTGACAGGTTAAATAGAAACGATCAATTAGGACTGTAGTTTATTTGCGACTGAAAACTTCTCTGTCTCACGGGCGCAGCCGTGCGTCACCAACTATATTATATTTGCTGAGTTAGCTTGTACATATAATGTGTCCCTACAGTAGCCCCCTCCTTAAAGAAGAAAAAAAAGGAACTTACACTAAGTATACTTTTTAAGAACAATACAAAAAAAATTTTTTTTTTTTTTAACTACATGGTTTTTTATTTTTATGTCCAAACACTACTTTATCTTCATAATCCTATTTCTTCATGAAGAAGAAAACGACACATGTGACACCACACTATGCTTACGACTGTGCTAACGCGACATTGTTCTGTTGTGGTTTACTTTGTCCCCAACCCATTATTAATTACAGAGGTTTTTATTCTATTAACAAAACAAACACGTTCGTAAGGACTTATTCCAACAATGGATAAATTACGTTTAATGTTAAAAATGCTATTTGTTATACTACCAGAACATTTTGTCTTAGTTATAATTTAATCTTAGTCAGCACTTCTTTATGAAACTTCGCATTTGGCTGGCCTAAATAAACATCCTTCAATATGCTAGAGTTGCATTAATTCATTGTTTATTACGAAATGCTTCTACGTTGACACAATATTAACCAATTTACATGTTACCTACTTATTGAATATCACCTGTAACTTATATTATTAACTTATTTACTTAATTACATGAATACAATACAATTGTAGTAGAGTACACTTTTTTTTAAAAAAAAACCGGGAATCGAACCCATTTCCCGTAATGCTCTGGCTTACTGTACCATAAGGTATAACATACATAGTTTTCATTCTGCAAACCTTATCGGCTGCTTAACCGTTCTACCGCTGTGGGTGGTATAAGTTACACGCTTAGTATTACAAGTCTTATCATTAAACAGTTTGTTATTAGGTTTAGTTACTACGCAATCCTTTTCTTGTTGTATTAGTGGAAAGGTTCCGTCATTAACTACGTACGCCGGTTTTAACCTATCGATTGATATTTTCACACGCTTATCTGCTATTTGTAACATGTAATACTTCTCTTTTCTCTCTAAAACCTGATATGGACCGTCATAGGGAGGTTGTAAGGATCTTTTAACCAGATCTACTCTCACAAAAACATGTGAACAAGTTTTTAAATCAGAATGAACAAATATATTCCTCGCGTCTCTCTGTTTAGTCGGTCTTGGCCTAAGGTTTTCGATAATATTTCTAATTTTGTTTACATATTCGTTTGAATCGCTAACGCTTATGCTATTGCCCCCGTAAAAATCCCCGGGTAACCGTAATGTCTTTCCAAATGCTAATTCCGCGGCACTGACACCAGTGTCGCTCCGCGGTGTTGCGCGTAACCCAAACATAACTGTCGGCAATTCTTCCACCCACGCGCCACTGTCCCTCCTGGCCATCAGTGCTGCTTTTAACACGCGATGAAACCTTTCTACAGTGCCATTCGCCTGCGGGTGGTACGCTGTAGTTCTTAATTTATCTATCCCTAAACATTTCATTAATTCATTGAACAAGCTGCTCTCGAATTGTCTGCCCTGGTCTGTAGTAACCCTTACCGGACAACCGTACCTTGAAATCCAACCTTCGTACAACGTCTTGGCTACCGTACTAGCATACATGTTTCTGATTGCAAAAGCTTCTGGCCATCCTGTCGCCCTATCAACCACCGTAAGGCAATATCTATACTCCTCTGGTGACGTAGGTAATGGTCCTACTAGATCGACATGTATATGTTCAAAGCGGCCACTACTTTCGTATTGACCCAGTCCGGATACCGTATGACGTATAACCTTCGACTTCTGGCATTGAACGCAGGTTTTGGCCCACTGTCCTACGTCTGTGTTCATACCTGGCCAAAAATACTTAGACGTCACTAATTTCCGAGTAGTACGCACTCCAGGATGGCACAAACCGTGTACTGCCTGAAATGCCCTTTTCCTAAAAGCTACTGGTAGATATGGCCTTGCAACCGAAGTAGATAGTTCACACATCACCTCGCTTTGACAGTCGGGTAAATTAATTCGCTTAAATTGCATCACTTTGTTTTCTTTCAATAAAAGCGACGTCAGCTCGTCATCCATCCGTTGCGCCAGCGCTAATTCGCTGAAATCGAGCGTTGTTGGACATGTGATAGTTTCAACCCGAGACAGTGCATCCGCTGCCGAATTTTCATTACCGTTAATGTACTGTATATTTGTTGTGAATTCACTGATAAACATAAGTTGTCTAACGCGTCTAGTTGTTTCTTTGTCACTAGGTTTTTGTGTGAACGCATAAGTTAATGGTTTATGATCCGTGTAAATTACAAAAGATCTGCCTTCTACCATATAACGAAAATACTGAACCGCCGAATAAATAGCTAATAGCTCCCTGTCGTACGTACTATATTTAAGCTGCACGTCACTGAGTTTCTTAGAATAATAACCTAAGGGGCCCCAGTGTGAGCCAACCTTAACTTGTAACACGGCACCGATACAGTCGTTCGACGCGTCCGCCCATATTGCAAGCTCGGCGTTTAGCACCGGATACGATAACATGGTCGCATTCTGTAGGCTAGTTTTACATTTTGCAAACGCAACGTTTGCTTCTGGCGACCAGTTAATTATAGACTTATCTTTTTTCTTAGCCTTCTGTAAATACGTATTCAACACAGATTGATATTCCGCTGCCCTAGGTAAACTGGACCTATAAAAATTTATCATTCCCAAAAAACGCCGTAACTGATCTACCGTTTCGGGCTTTGGGAAATCAATGATTGCCTGAACTTTATCCGGTAATGGACTGATTCCTGATGACGTAACCTCGTAACCTAAAAATTCTAGTTTCTCTTTTCCAAAACTACATTTTGCCATATTGATAGTTATGCCGAATCGGCTTAATCGCTCAAATATCGCCTTTACGTGTAACTTATGAAGCTCGGGCGTCTCGCTAGCTACGATGATGTCATCTATGTAACAAAAGTAGAAATTAGACTCGGTTTGGCCTTCTGAACCTATTTTGCATTGTGCATCTAAGCCTTGTAATACCACGTTATTCATATATCGCTGAAATGTTTGCGCGGCGTTCCGTAAACCGAAGGTCATGCGCGTAAACTCATATAACCCAAAGGGTGTGGTTATCGCGGTTTTTTCTACGTCTTCAGGTGCAATCACAATATTATGATACGCTCTGTTTAAATCTAAACGCGAGAATATACACTTATTCCCTAAAATATACGTAAAGTCATTTATCCGCGGAATGGGGTACCTATCCGGTATTGTTATTGCATTTAAGGCTCTATAATCACCGCAGGGACGAATCTGCCCGTCCTTTTTGGGTACCACATGCAACGGACTGGCCCAAGGACTTTTCGACGGCCTACAAATACCCATTTCCTGCATGCGTCTAAACTCCTCCTTTACCTTTACATATTTCTCTGGGGCTAATGGTCTAGCTCGAGCGAATACGGGAGGGCCGTGTGTTTCAATGTAATGTAACACCGCATGCGGGGGTTCCCCATTAAAAGACACAGGTTTAGTGATCTCGGGAAACTCGGCTAGAATATCCGAATAAATGCAAGCGTTATCAATCGTAGTTAAGGATGGTCCCTTCCACTTTACAATTAAACCTACTGCACTTAAACTCGTTACTTCATCTATGAGTCGTCGGCCGCTTACATCTACTAGCAATTTATACCTTGTTAAAAAATCTGCGCCTATTATGGGCTGATTCACATCTGCTACAATGAAATGCCAAGTATACGGCCGTCTTAATCCTAGACTTAAAGTTAATGTTTCAATACCGTAAGTTTTTATTATTGTACCGTTAGCGGCATATAAAGTAAAGTTAGACCTATTACTATCATAATAACTACGCGAACGATTTTTCCTCACGGGTATTACGGATACATTAGCTCCCGTATCTATCAAAAATCTCATACCTGTTTTCTTATCACATACAATTAGGCGGTTGTAAACCGTGCAACGTCCCGCCGTCGGCTGCACCATGTCTAGTTTCCCGCCGACTTCTCCTGGTCCTTGCTCCAATTACAGGGTTTCACACACTTTGTTGCCTTCTCCCTCGGCTGCCGCCGTCCCAACGCTCCCTGCCTCTGCCACGCTCCAGACTTGCGAGACGCAGGTTGATTTTCGCTAGCTCCCCCAGGATTTGGCTGGTGCTTGATGATCCCTCACTCCTGGTCTGGACCTCCACTGCCTTGACCTCTGCTACCATTGCTGAGCCCTCTCCTATGCTTTCCAGCACCTTGTCTGCTATGGTTGCGAGCACGTCCAATTTCTTCGAGTCGGACACTGCCAGCACAGCACGCACTGATTTCGGTAGGTGTGATTGCCACATCAACTTCAGGGTATCGTCCGCCACCTTCTCCCTGGCCAACTCGCGCATCCGACGTAGCAAATGTGATGGGCGCTGGTCTCCCAACTCCATTTCACTGATCAGCTTCTGCAATTTCCTCGTCTCCGACTCCTCGAACACTTCCAACAGCCTTTCTTTCAGCGTCTGATATTTCCGAGACTCAGGCGGAGCCAATAACAAATCGCTCACCTGCTGTATAGCGACCTTGTTTAGCTTTGTAACCACCAGATTTTGTTTGGCTGCATCACTCAGCCTTTGATTCTCCACCGCGGCCTCGAACTGGACAAACCAGAGTCGTGTTTGGTCTGTCCAAAACTCAGGAATGCGCGAAGAGACAGTTATGCTGGCCAGCGCCTTTTCGCTGGCATCTCCGGACATGTCCTCCTTCACACCTTGCGCCCGCGGCGCAACTCCTTGCGGTGGATTAATTTTTCCGTCCATTTTTCAGTCTATACGTGTACCTCACCCAAAATAAAATGATCACGTCGGGGTCACCACTTTAGCTTTTATAATGCTATATTATTATTGTATTAATGCCTGTTGTAATTATGTATGTATAACTTTATGTGCTCCACTTTTTGTGTTGAGGTGACAGGTTAAATAGAAACGATCAATTAGGACTGTAGTTTATTTGCGACTGAAAACTTCTCTGTCTCACGGGCGCAGCCGTGCGTCACCAACTATATTATATTTGCTGAGTTAGCTTGTACATATAATGTGTCCCTACAATGCGTATAGGCTGTCTACCGGCCGAAAACAATAACGTATATAATTATGTCAGTAGTTTTACCTACTAGAGCTAGGATTTTGACAAATAAGGTCCATACACGTAATAGTACAATACTGCAGCGGCCAGCAAGAGACATTGATGGACGAACGTGTAAATGTGTGCCTCGGCTTCGCCTCACATTCACACATTCGTCCATCAATGGCTAGTTGTGGCCAAGGCTTGTATAGTACTTTTCTCAAATTTTGCGCAGAAATTAAAACTAATTAGTACCTAGAACTGATTTAGTCAAACACAATTTTTCAAAATCAATGACGAACAACAATAATTTTGCCCGCGTTAAAGTGTTAATTTGAATATATGATTTGTTTTTTTTATAATAAATGTTTTTTTTTTTTTCAATAAACATCTTTCTATTTGCAAGCCAGTTCGAAATATAAATAAAACCTTTGATAAGTTACCTCCTTGGTTGTCATGTTTCGGAGTAAAAGATCCTTCCGTTTTTAAATTATACGACAGATATGAGTTTTCTATGTAATCTATTTGGCCGCTAAACACGACAGATATGGATTTTCTTACAACTTTTGCCGGCCGCTGCTAGCATGTATTTGGCCAGTACAGAAATTTCCATTTATCTCGAAGAAGGTTGTCAAAATAATGCTCAAATTTCCACGCATGTTTGAGAAAAGTCAAATTCCTGTCTCTATAGGCAAGTCTACTGACAGATACGTTGTTGGTTTCGGGCGTTAGACTCAACAGTCTTGACCTTTTTGGTTTTACGTTAACATCGACCCTCAATTTTTGTCCAATCATCATCTGCAAAAGATTTGGGGATCCATGCAAAATTGAGTCGTTACTTCACGCCTGAACAGCTGCTCAACTTATACTAAGTGCAAGTCCGGACATGCGTGGAATACTGCTCTCGCCTCTGGGACGGATCTGCCAAGTGCCAACTTGATGCACTTGAGTCTATTGACAAACGGGCCAAGAGGCTTATTGACAAAGATGCACTGGTCGCCTCAAAGCTCCAGAGCCTTGAAGATCGACGCCGAGTTGCCAACCTGTCGGTTTTTTTATCGGTTAATTTCGGGGTGTGTGCGATGGAACTGCACAATTTGATTCCGGCTGGCCCTTTCCATCATAGGAAAACAAGACGTACGGTGATGCGCCACCGGTACGTGGTGGACATCCCACCCATACGTACAAAGCGTTTTGCGAATACTTTCATTGTGCTCACAGCGAAGGAGTGACATTCCCTGCCGGCGTCTTTGTTTCCTGGTAGCTACAACCTAGGGGTCTTTAAGTCAAGAGTGAATAGGTTCCTTCTAGGCAAGTGTGCTTCACCGTCGACCACATCATCGCTTACCATCAGGCGAGATAGTGGTCAAACACTGAGCAAGCGAAGTGATGAATGCTCATTTATTTTTCCTTATGAAAAGAGACAAGATGTGGGTTATTGATTTACTAAACAGTAATTTCAGAGGTGTTCTGGATATTTTTGCGAAACGTAAATCAACAGCATTTTATATTGACTTTAGTCCTCAAAGGGGTAGAAACAGCTGTAAGTATCACCGGACGGTTGCCAACACAGTATTTTTATATGATCGCGTGATATAATGAACTTTCTTCTGAATTTAAAGTCAAATATATTTAATTCAATTAGGCCAGTAAGCGGCACTTTTGAAGTACTTGTAAATTTTAATTCATACATATATGAATTAAAATTTACAAGTAGTAAAAGTTGATTCTACCGTGCATTCGGAAAAGTAGCTTGTTATGGAGAAGAATGCACAAGAAACTCCATACTTACTCTTTTAAAAAAAATAGGTGATTTACAATATTTACTTAAGTACATACATTAATAAATTAATTTATGTGAGGACGATGCTCCCAAAAATAGCACTAAAACTATACTACGTACAGGTTTAAATTAATAAAAGCATTAACAGATAAATTGATTAAATTGATAATAAATAGGAACATGGTTCTCACATACTTACAAATATTGCAAACATAGGTAAAATACCTAATTCAACAACAACGGCACAGTGTGTGAGTCAATTTGTTAAAAAATAAGAAAATTTATACAATAACTATGAATATAAATTAACAAATTTGATTTTGTCTACACTAAAGATTGCCCTATGGAGCAATCAGCATGTTTCCAAGCATTCTTTACTTGAATATAATCATCTAGTTTGTAATATGCTTGTTTACAAAGTGTGCTTTTAACTAAAGTTTTAAATTTACTTTCATTTAGCTTTAATATATCACAAGGTATTTTGTTATTGAATTTAACACAGTACCCCATGAAAGATGAGTGTACTTTAGCTAGTCAATAAGATAAAGCGCAAGTCCGATCCTGCATGGAGTATTGCAGCCACCTCTGGGATGGCTCAGCTAAATATCAGCTTGCCGCGCTTGAATCGGTGGAACGCAGAGTCAAGAGACTAATTGGCGACGTCAAACTGGTGGATGTCAAGCTTCACAGCTTAGCTCATCGCCGTAAGGTTGCCTGCTTGTCGGTCTTCAACAGACTGTATTTTGGCGAGTGTGCTCATGAACGCCACGACCTCATCCCACCGGCCCCCTTCTACCATCGGACATCTAGACGCACTGCAAGTTACCATCCTCACCTAGTTGCTATTCCACCAATTCGCACCAAGCGCTTCCAATCATCCTTCATAATGCGCACAGCAAAAGAGTGAAACTCACTGCCTGCGTCTGTGTTTCCGAACGCATACAACCCGAATCTCTTCAATGTTAGAGTGAGCAGGCTTCTTCTGGGTAAGCTCACTCCATCGTCAACTTTGTCTTTGTCACCTCTGACCTAGACTAGAGTCAAAAGCAAACCCATCAAGAATAAAAAAAAAAAGATGGTTGATCTAACTTATCTTTATTTCTCGTATTGCAATTGTGTCTATCACTGACTTTACTAAAGAGATGTATATTTTTCCTTACATACATAATATTTTCATAAATGAATTGGCATGAAACTGTAATAATATTAATATTTTTAAATAGTTCCCTAAGAGATTCTCGGTGACTTAACTTATAAATGGCTCTCACAGCTCTCTTTTGCAATATAAATATGGATTCAATGTCAGCCACTCGACCCCACAGTAAAATACCGTATGACATAATGCTGTGAAAGTAACTAAAATAGACCAAACGCGCGGTCTCCACATCCGTTAACTGTCTTATCTTTCTAACAGCATAAGCGGCCGAGCTCAGCCGACCCGCAAGAGACGTTATGTGAGAGCCCCATTGCAGTTTGTCGTCTAGAGTGATACCCAGGAAAACTGTTTGATTTACAAAATCCAGCCGCCATTCAATATGATGTCACATTCGCTACTTCTAACATTCGGCAATGTGAATCTAATACATTTGTTTTTTTTTTCATTTAGCACCAAATTGTTTGCCGTGAACCAATTTTGGACCTGATGAATGGAGTTATTAACATCATCTAGATTTTGTGACCGCCGATCTATTTTAAATATCAAAGATTTGTCATCAGCAAACAACACCATCTTCGGTTGATTTTGTAGTAGTTGGGGTAAATCGTTAATATAAACTAAAAAGAGGAATGGACTCAATATCGAGCCTTGAGGAACACCCATTGTCATTTCTGACCCTAGTGAGTTTACGCCGTTTACCTGAACTTTAACTTGTCTGGCTTTTAAATATGATCTAAGTAACTCAAGGGCTGTATGTCTAATTCCATAGTGCTCAAGCTTCAACAATAGTGTCTCATGGTCAACGCAATCGAACGCCTTCAAGAGGTCGCAAAAGATTCCAATGGCGTCTTGTGCTTCCTCCCAGGCGTTAAAAATGTTCTATATTAGGGTGACACCGGCGTCAGTTGTGCAACGCCCTTTGGTAAAACCAAACTGTTGATCATAAGAGATAGAATGTTTATTAAAATGACGCGACAATTGGTTGAGCATTAACTTCTCGAAGACCTTACTGAGAACCGGCAGAACTGACACTGGCCTATAATTATTGGCTTCTTTGCTATCCCCGGATTTAAACAATGGAACTACTTTACTGTGTTTCATGAGATCCGGAAAACTCATTGATCGACACTAGTGTTAAATATGAAAGCTTAATAGAGTGCAATAGTTTCAATGATTGGTTAACACACTTTTAAAATAAGTCCCAAAAGATCTACTGTTGATTTTATTTTAAGATCTTAGCTTTTAAAATAGCCTGGGGGCTTGTATGTTGAAACTTGAACTCCGAAGGGCACGCATTTACGTTCTTTCTAAGTAAGGCAGCAGAGAGTGCGGGTGAGGAGTTTAAGGCTGCTGTAGTTTTAAGAGGAATATTAACAAAAAAGTTTTCCTGGGCTACCTCTATATCTGAGTATATGGGACCATATGCAGTCGCTAAATTAAATTCATTATTACGCTGTTTTTTCCTACCTGTTTCATTATTTATTATTTTCCAGGTGGTTTTTATTTTATCGTCTGCTGATTTTATTTATTGCTATTATTTACACGAATATTTTATACTATTGAATTTGAATGGGATTTCTAGACATCTTCAAAAAATCTGCTCACAATATATGCAGTCTGTAGTTTTGCAAGATTATTTACGAACTAATGTTGATTGTAATAATTTGAATTCAGATACCACAGCATACTCACATTTTGTGATTTCCATGGTGAAAGTTCCATTTGACATTCATCATCATCATCAGCCTATTAATGTTCCCATTGCTGGGACACAGGCCTCCTCTCTGTGAGAGGGAATAGGCTGTAATCCACCACGCGGCCCCAGTGCGGGTTGGTGGATGTTACATGTCTTCGAATTTTTGGTTCTAAGACATGCCGGTTTCCTCACGATGTTTTCCTTCACCGTTTTGAGAGCAGTGGTGATGAAATAATTTACACAAAGTAAAGCGCCTGCCCTCTCACAGAGAGGAGGCCTGTTTGTTTGTCTGTTTGTGTTTGTTTGTTTTGTCTGTTTCTTTGTTGAGCACCTGCCTGGGCTCGAACCCACGACATACAACTTGTAAGTCGCGGCCGATATCACTGAGCTACCACTGTTCTTTTTACATTAACTCTGTGGAAACTCAGACTCCGAAAAAGCCTTATAGAAAACTGTTTGATCAAGAAAATGTAATTAGAATAACAAATAATTTCCCATGGAATTCCAAGACCGGTTTAAAATCCAAAACCATTCTACCGAGTTCCAAACCTCGCAACCAGCACGAAATCCGTATAGAAACAAACATTTGTACTGCCTACAGTTATTTGTCCTGTCTGTTTGTTTGTCTACGTGATTTGTATGTGGAGTGGCGCCCTCTGCATAGGGTAGTTGTTTCAGAGCCCTTCCCATTCACATGTGGTGGACGTGACAGCGAATATTGACATGGCGGCATTTGTGTGACAAAAGAGAGCTAGAAAAACAAATGAAAACCGAAAATGCAAGGGAAAACGTCGTGTTCGTATTCGTAATAACTCTGTACATACGTTTGACGTGACAATGCGACAACCCTGTTGGACAATATCTATGAGAATGCGTTGTCGCATTGTCACATCGCACCTATATGTGGGAGCCTTAGGCCATTATTCAACTGTGGCGTAAAAACAAACTCTCGAGTAGATGAGAAATGAACATTGAAAATCTTGAATGGTATGCTTGAATAAAGAAGATGACAAAACTTTTTTACAAAAAAATACTACAGACCAATTCTTTTCATTATGGACACCGACTTCCAAAAACAAAGTTATTTTTCACTTTGTAGTGTTTTTATGTGAAAGTCTGTATTTTTTTGTAAAAAGTTTTTTTTTAATTTTTCACTTTTTAGTTGTACATACCTAATAGGCAAGTTTTTTAGTAAGGTACCTATAATTCCAGAATAGATTACCCGAATATCATGATACTTGAACATACCGGCAGGCTTATTACTTGCTAAGATTTTTTGCTCTTGCAAAAGATACGTGAATTAAAGATACGTGTGCGATAGCGATTTTTGCGCAATAATTGCTCTTTCATACTGAATTTTTTGAATTGTTGGCGTTTTTTTTTTAAATAAGTGCATTTGACAATCAGCGAGCGATTAGCAAACGATTGTGTAGGACCTACCATACCTATTCATATTCATATTCATTTATTGCATTTCATGTTGTGTACAGGTTGTTACATTATGATAGTTCCAAACAATGAACCCTGCTAGGGCACAGCAATGTATAGGCGACAGGTTTTTATTAATTTAACATGCTATCATTATTTATTATTCATATAATTTGTTGATATAGAATAAATATATATATATTTTTTAAATTATTATTATACATTATGTCATTCTTATAAACTAAATAAGTAAATTATCATTTTCATATTACAATCTCATACTACAATAGAGATTCTAAAAATGTCCTTATTATCTCAGTTAATTTTATGTCAATAGATTAGTTTTACATATACAGTGCAACATAAAAGAGTAGAAATTAAATGAGGGCGCCACAATCGCTCAGATAGCAACCCAGTTAGTACGACCGAGCTGATCTTGATACTTGAATAGTATTATTTATTTATTGGGTATAAAAAATTTGTAAATATATTAAATAAGTATATTTATTAAATATTTAATATGTAGTAGTAATAAAACAACAATTTCACAAAAAATAAGTATTTTTAATAATCAATTGCTTTCCATATAAACTCAGATATAAACTAAAATTAATAAAATAAACTAATCTAATAAATCAAAATCTAAATACTCTACACCTTCCATGGGATCACTTAAGTTCGTGTAGTCTATTTTAAGCTCTGGTATTGATTCGTCACTGATTTCTGAACCACTCTCATCGTCACTGCTGTATGCACCATGGGACGACCCTTCATGTGCTTAGCTGGTGTTGAGAATTTCCCACCGTTTTCAATGCCGTGTTGCACGATTCTGCGCACTGTGCTTACAGAAACACCTAAAACAAGCAAATAAAAGAAGCACTGTCAGTCCGACGAATGAAGTTTCGCGGTAAATAAACGGGAATATATTTTAAAATTGTTTCTTTCCATTTAGTCGATTGCATCAACAAATATGGCATAGTAAAAAAAAATTCGTGTCCGCAATAAATTACATTAATTGTGTTTGCCTTACTATCAACGTTGTTAAGTCGCGCTATAACTACAACGGTATTTGTTTACCTTAGCATAACCTCAAAAATTGTAAACAAATAATTTGTAAATGATATGTGGTTCGAAAATTTAGCTCCCTGAATGTATTAATCGTTTGTAATTAACGTTTAGCGTAACTTTCAATAGTTACTTACCAGTAAAATCTGCTGTACGATGGTAAACATCTTCTAAGTTGCATAGAAGCTTCCCAGCTTGGAATTCGGCTATACACCACATATAAACTTTGTAAACTATATCACGGGCACCTCCACGAATTACCTTATTCATGATTTGCCACTGTTTTTCTGTCCACACTCAGAAATATCACACAAAAACCAAAATTCTTACGAAAATCGAAACCGATCGAGAAAAATTGACAGCTCAAGTACTCATTTTAGATGTTGCCAGAAAATGAAAACTATTAGTTCCCAAATATTTAATTTCTACTCTTTTATGTCGTACTATAATATGTCACATTTTCAGATAAAAAAAAAAAAAAAAAAAAAAAAAAAAACTAAAAGTACAGGAGTGAGGCAGTAGCGGACTGATGTCTTATAGAGTACCTAGTTATGTATGTGTAATGTGTTCAAGTCGATATTAATTTATTTATTTCTCAGTTAAAAATTATTTTAGGCTATAATATGATTTTAAGTTTAAGTAGTTTTGTAGGTCATTTTTGAATTTGTTGTCGTACTCTGTATCCTTAACTGAATTCGGGAGTTTATTATAGATTTTGACGCACATGGCCAGAGGCCCAGAACGAAACATAGCTAGTCTTGAAGTTGGTACCGCTAATTCGTTTAGATATCGATTTCTAAGACTGCGTTGCTGTGGGCGTTGCTGTTTTGCTAGCGGAAAAAGCGATGGGTATTTTCTCACAAATTTACCAGCTTCTAGGATATAAATACCTGTTAGCGTAAGAATTTTATATTCTGTAAAGTATTGTTTGCAACTTTCCGTACGTTCTATATTTACTAGGATTCGAACGCATTTTTTTTGTAAAATAAATAGTCGCTCTATATCTACACTATTTCCCCACAATATAATTCCATAGTTTAGCCACGAATATGCGTATGCGTAGTAGGCTGAAAGAGCTGTTTTGAAGTCGGTTGCTTTTTTTAGTTCTCTTAAGGCGTATGTAAAGCTAGCCAATTTATTTGATAGGTTCTGTATATGACCTTTCCAGTTTATATTTGTATCAACAGTTAGGCCTAGCAGTGAAAAGTCGTTTACACATTGTAATTTTGCATTATTATATGAGAAGTCGATATCTACCTTTTCTTTCTGATATGGTCTATATTGCATCAGTTTCGTCTTCGAGAAATTTATCTCTAAATTATGGTCTTTCAACCATGCCACTATATTAGTAAGAATGTCATATAAGATTTCATTTAGGGTCCCGTTATTATCGTAAGGAAGAATTATTGAAATGTCGTCAGCAAATAGGACGCTGTATGAATTTATTTCTTTAGGGAGGTTATTTATATATATTAGGAACAATAGGCACCCTAAAACACTACCTTGAGGAATTGACATGGTTACTTTTGCTCTATCAGATTTAACACGCGTTATCTGGCCAGTCTGTGCATCTTTATAATCTACTACTACATATTGTTCCCGATTTTCTAAGTAAGAGCAAAACCATTTGTAGGCTGTGCCTCTAACACCTATTTCATATAATTTATTTAGAAGGATCTTGTAAGACACTCTATCATAGGCTTTGCTCATGTCCAGTAAAATCCCTACTGCGTGTTTTTTATTATTTATTATATTTAATGCTTCTTGTATGTATTTGAATATTGCCAGTGTAGTAGATTTATTTTTCCTAAAACCATTTTGACTATCGTTGAAGATTTTGTACTTTTCACAAAATGAGTAAAGTCGTTTCGACATTGCTGTCTCAAAAATTTTCGCGAATGTAGGTAATGCGGCTATAGGCCGAAAATTGTTTGTATCGGTCTGATCTCCCTTTTTATGGATCGGTTTTATTACTGCTACTTTGAGCAGGTCGGGAACACATCCTTCGTCGAGGGACTGATTTATAAGTAGAGTTAGTGGCATTAATAATTCCTCAGCGCATAATTTTATTAGTGTTGGCGGTAGCTCGTCGTGTCCATAGCTTCGTTTATTTTTAAGTTTTTTAATTATTAGTTTTATTTCGTTTGGGTCCACTGGGCTAATGTAGATAGTGTTTTCGCTTTGTGGGGGCCCCGGGCGGCCAGTTGCAGCATTATCTCCAATTGTACTGTCCGATTTGCCAACTGATATGAAATAGTCATTGAAAGCGTTTGCTATGACTTTCGCATTATCTGTAAGTTTATTATTCACGCGCAATTGCATATTACCTGTTGTTTTTTTGTTTTGTCTATTTGTACGCTCTTTAATTATTTGCCACATTGTTTTGGTTTTATTTTCAGATTTGTTTATTTTTTTAATATAATTTAGTCTTTTGGAGTAGGTTACCGTTTTCTTGAGTATTTTTTCGTATTGTTTGTAATGTTTATGTAGTATATCATTATTGGTTGTAGTTATTAGTGCTTTTAGTAACCTTTTATGTTTGCATGCCACTTTTAAACCAGTAGTTAGCCACGTTTTAGGAGGCGTACTTTTAATTCTTATGTTTTTCTTCGGGATGCACTGGTCTAACATTTTTTGTAGATGGTTATGGAAGGATATGTAATTTGTGTTAGTGTTTTGATCTGTGTCAATTTTATTGCTCCAATCTACTTTCCGTAGTTCAGCTTTGAACGCTTCCATATTTTGTTTATTGTAAAGTCTCTTTTGGGTTGTCATTTGTGTCATATTTTTTATTATAGGGTCGTTAGTAGGTATTGAAATCGTTATTCCTTTATGGTCTGAGAGTCCCAGGTTTAAAACTTCTAAGTCAAATTCATGAATGTGGTCGTTTGTGAATATTAGGTCGATACATGTTGAGCTCGTGGCTGTTACTCGCGTAGGTTCCGTCACTAGCTGTCGGAGGTTGTAGTTAGTCATAAAGTTCAGGAGAGCAAAGGAATTTCTATTTTTTTCTAGAATATTTATGTTAAAATCTCCTCCGATGATTATATCTCTTTGTTTATTCTTTACGTTAAGTTTATGTAAGAGTTTTTCTAGGGAAGTATAAAATATTTCAGTTTCCCTGTTCTTCTGCGGCCAATAGATAACTATAAGTAAAAGATTGAGTTTAGGTATCTCCACTCCACAGGTTTCAAAGATGCATTCAACTGACATGTCTGCTATGTCATGTCGGACCTTAAAATCAATATTATCTCTCAAAAATATACAAACACCACCTCCCGTGTGGGTACACCACCTCCCGTGTGGGTACCTACACTGCAGGTATATTACGACTTTAATGACATAAAGCGTTTGATCGCTATCGTTTTGCTTTTGCAAAAGATACGTAATAAGCTTTCCGGTGAAATGAGAGTGTACCAAGATGAACTGTACACACTTGCGTACCCCTTTAGAGCGCACTAGTGTGATGTTATTTTATGAAATGGTATAAACAGACTTTTCAATGCAGCAATCCCGAGAGATTTGCTGTCATTTATTAAAAGAGTTATATTGTATAACTCCGAAGTTCTTCATCAAATCTCCACCAAATTAAAATGGAACCAATTTGGGTATATACTCTTTCAAACAAAAAAAGAATTACATTTGACGGAGAAATCGGTGAACATACACAAAAAATAAAAATAAAGTCGAACTTAGAACTTCCTACTTTTTGGAAAGTCTGTTGAAAGTGGAAGTAATGTAATAGTCTTCACCACAATTTGTGAACATTTGGCTTTCGCCCTCTTGTCCTTACCTATTCCATTGTTTAACGACATGGTAAGCATAATAAATACCTATCAGTGCATCTAGATTAATCTGACTATTTAATAACTGGGCCTCAAATATTCTCTACTAATAGAAAAACAAGGTCACGAGAACCTAGAAACATAAGACCAGTTGAAATGCAAAAATATGCATTTTCACCAAAGTGAGTAGATGTTCGTTTTAACCCCTTCATTTAGCTTAAGTTCCATTGTGGCCTTGCCACACTATACCTACTCTATCACACTTATAATCCATAATGGGTGTAAAACAGTGCAATTTGTGTCAAAGCGCTACTTAGCGAACATGTTTGGCATGCATTCGCAGGGTTAAAAGTCGATAACATCGGGCTACGCGTTGACGGGTTGCCAATCCGTAGGTTATTTTTTTACTGATTTATTAATAGCATGTAGGTCACGATTAACCAACATTTTGTTGATGTTTTCTAAGTTCAATTAAAAGTCAAGAAGTTTATGTTGAGTTTAAACGTGTTCTAATAAGTTCTCGGCAAATTTTTCTCAGAATTATTGGAAAAATCCATGAAGAATTTTATTACTCGAAGTTCTTTTTAATATTTATTAAGTATGGAACTTTATATAAAACAGTGATATCTAATCACAATATTTACGTCGTTTTGCAATCGAAATATCTCGAAACCTAAAACACATGCCTACATGATTCACAAACACATGTTAAAACCATGCCAGACGTCTCTAAAACATCCAAAAGGTTTATCAATTATGTATATCATCAAAGGTACAGCCACACTATGCTGCATCCATTGTAATGGACCCAACAGTGTGGTGTCAGCTTGGCGCCAACGCGGACGTCTCATGACGTTTTGACGTTTCGCGCCCAACGGCTTTCGCGCCGATTCCGATATACAACCTTTTTACTCCCAATAAAAAATTAAATCGTTGAGGAGTGCTGACTTTTTGTGTGAAAAAGTTTAAATTAAATATGGAACAAGTTCGGAGGGCAATGTAGAATTATTTTTATTTTTTAATTAAATACTTTTTGACAGTTCGTGAACCGTGTGTGACGTTTTGTGTTTTTTGGATGTTTTAAATAATAACTTTTTCTGGAATTGTATGTTTGTTTTTTTGTGAAGTTATTGGAATTTTGTGGACTTTTTTGACAGTGTTGACTTTGTTAGGTACTGTATTTGTTTTGGATTTTGAACAAGAGCTCCCGGAATTTATTCGTGGATGAGAGGTAAGATTTTGATTTATTATTTTAGTATTAATTAAATAATTTAGGACGCAACTTGGATCTTTATTTAAAATATTGAATGATACTTCTAACAAAGAAATTTTTTTTATTCTATTTTAAAATTGTTATTTTTAATAGTTTGTGATGTACCTCCCTAATGAGGAATAATTTTTTGATCCAAACGAAAAGCAAACATTTTATAACAAAGACATAAAAATAAATTCAAATATCTTATCTTATCTTATCCAAAAACGCCATTGAACCCAAAATCTCAGAAAACACAATTAAAATCTTTATCAATGGACTCCAAAATTGGATTACAGCGTATCTGCCCTCGGCCTAAAACAGACCGCAGTACACTTTCAATAAAAAAGACATTATAAAGTAGTCGGTGTCCAAAAAACACAAGACATCTCAAGAATCGAGATGAGTCTCCACACAACATTATTTCACATGTCAAAAACACAAAACCACTTCGACTTTCGACCTTAAGACCTGATACTAAGAGTGATAAATCATTTTAGGGATGATAAAGATAAGTTTGTAAGTTTTTTTTTTAATAAACAGGTTTTATACTTACTCGTTAGGGATCGTAATTAGGGCAGGTGTTCAATGGCGGTGTATTTTTTGTTATGTATTAGTTTGTATTTTACTTATTTTTGTGGCGAGATCTGGTTGGGAGGCTGTTTGGAGAGTCAGTTTTATTCGGGATTTTGGTTACCTGTTATTGTGGATGAAATTAATAGTTAGTTTATTTGTGTGTTTATAGCCTCTGGTAGCTTGTAAAATGATTTTCTGCACTGCACAGATTGCACTAGATAAAATAACTATTAAGGGCACTATAAAAGTAACTATTTTTTTTAATATTATTGTGTATAAATAACTATTTAGGTGTATAATCAAGCTTAGAAATATATTCTATCTATATAATATTTTTTCATGACATATTTGATAACTTCAAAAACGCTTGAACAAGTTGAAGTAATAATTGCGATGAAAGTTGATGAATGTTTTGATGTGCGGATGTATGTTTGTTACTCAAACACGCCAGAAGGGCAGAACGGATCTGGAGGAAATTTGGCACAGATATTATAGTCAGCAATAGCACATAGGATACTTTTTATCCTGAGTATAATATGTTCCCTTGGGATAATTTTCGACTTTCACGCGGGCGAAGCCTCTGGCAGAAGCTTGTAGTTTATATTGTACGACCACGTGACTTTTCATTTCGTACGTTAATTCCATTAATATATTTTTCTTTTCTTTTTGGGACCACGATAAAAACACAACCATTACCTATAAGACAGTCGAGTCGCACTGCAAAATCCGTAAACCGTCTCTTATCATTATTAAATAGAAAGTCTCTGCTGTGCTCAGAATAATAACCCCCATGTCAACTCATTTATTATTCCACACGGGTAGTTAGCCTTGCCTAGGAAAAATGTTTCAATCTAGCCGCTAGCCGCCTTTTCGTAGACAGCTGAGTGAGGCAACCTGTTACACAAAAGGCTTTTTGTCAAGTCTAGTTGATGTCTTATGTATGTAACATGCTTTATGTCAAATCTTCATGTCACGTATTGTCTCGAATCATCTGAGAATAGCTCAGGTCGTGGTTAAGATATTAGGCAGGTGAAGTTGGAATGGTTCTACAGTTATGTTTAACTGTGGTTGTACGGACATTTTGGCATTACCAGGATCACCGCCAGTGGAAGATATGAAGATGTCCTGACATAAAAAATCGAAGAGATGTGACAGATGTGTGTGACTGTCCTACCGTGATACAGTTTCGACTAGTACGGAGGACAGTGTGAATCGAATGCTACAACCTAAATAACAATATCAGTGTAAGTAATTATTAGTGGGTGGTTAGTGCCTCAATACGTACTAAATAATTATCAGTGTGATGTAAGTACTAAACGAGCAATACTTATAAAATGTTCGAAAGGTGAGAAATATCGCATTGAAAGCTAGTGTTTAAATACAGGAATCTCTTTGTTTATGTATGTAATGTCTACCTACAAAATGTCAAAAACACCTAATTATATGGTTGTACTATTTTATGATGCCAATAAAGTTATATTATATTATAGATACCTACTAACCCGCACTGGACCTGCGTGGTGGATTACAAACCTCTTCCAGAGAGAAGGCCTGTGTTCCAGCTGAGTGATTATAGGTTTAGGCTAAAAGCCTAGTGGCCAATAATATTGCAAACATGTTGCGCTGACCCCTAGAGACATGATACAAGGGCGTGACGACTAGTGGCCTCCACTAGTCGTCACTGATATTTTATGTAGTCCTAATTTGATATCAAATAGATGACCGAAGTAACTATATATACCGCAGACTTCTAAAGCTACAATGTTAAATGCATGTATGGTTTCTAGAAGGCAAAGCTTCTGAGCCAGGTACACTTATTATTATGCATCACGCAGCGCATTGCAGTATACAAAGCTATCTCCGTACATTTTTATATTGTTTGTGGCATTTTGTGTTTTATTGTCTGTACCTGCCTTAAGTTATAAGAATTTAAAAATAAATGTTTGAAAAGTGGTGTTTCTGGTTGATAATATTTTTGTTTTTTAGAGTAACTCGTGAAAAATAGCTAACTAGAATCGCCAAATTTTCGTCAGTTTCGATGCAAGAATAGAATAAGAATTGCCCGGTATTGCGGTAAATTCTCTTTTTTTTATATCATCATCAGCCTTATAAGTTCCCACTGCTGGGACACAGACATCCTCTCTGTGAGAGTGGTAATGGGCCTTAATCCACCACCCACGTGTCTTCGAATGTTTGGTTCTAGGACATGCCGGTTTCCTCACGATGTTTTCCTTCACCGTTTTAAGAGCAATGGTGGTGGTAATTTTTTTTTTTATCACCTAGCCAAAATATCCGAGAATTTATCCTAAAAGCGGATCATGGAAATAATTATGATACGTACTATCAAACTGAAATAACTATTCATGGAAATCACGTTTTCATTTGACCGGACACTTGTGTATATAAGCCCTAAGAATTCCAGATCTTATGTTCTTGTACTTTCTTTCATCCATCATTCACGACATCCATCAAGAGGCCATCATCCATCCATCCCACTTAGTGCCATTTGTTCCACTTAACTTTACAACTTGTTGGTCAGATAAGCAATATCTACCAATCTGCTATAATTTGTTCTTCATTTGCAAGATGTTGATAAGCATTATTTTATGCGTAGGATTCAATACTGAAACTCGACTGGTTGTATATATTTGCATGTTTTACTTGGCGCCAGAAGTGACACTGTTTTAATATCAAATTCCAGTTGTTTGTAAAACATAGATGTTAATTGCCACGTGAGACACAAATATTACGTTGTAGCTGGGCAGTTGGTTGCGCCACTTTTTCTACCCAGATTTGACATTGTAGGAGTGGTTTGAAGCTGTCTTCTTCAACATATTCTGATTTTGTCATTATCAAATGTTCGTTATGTTCGGAATTGACTACAGTTCGACCAATTTAACTGTGAATTATGAGTGGCGCTGTTTTATTTTATTTTATTTTATTAAAATAAGGAACAGTAAACAACTACATTATAGCATAAAACATTCGAAATATAAAATAGTTTTGTATACATAATAATGCAGCCCACAGCACTGTTCACAGGTTAACAAAAATGAATAAAACTATAGGTCGCTAGAAAGTAGCCATACATGCATATCACACTCTCCGCAAAAAAACCAGTCTGACAAAGTAAGTGTGATTGCGAAATAACTGTGCAGGTATATGCATTGTTGCTGTTCGTCACCATTTCACCAAAAATAAACAAAAACCGATCTTATGTCCCATTCAAACTGTAAGTTCCAAAAACGTCCGGTTCACAGATAAGTTGGTAGTAGTGTACGGACATTTCGCTAGCGTTTGTCAATCCCATACTTTTTGGACTTTGACAACCATTATCGCAAGAAAAATGTCAATTTTTCTAGACCCTATGCTAAATGGCAGTTCTTTCAAAAAAGAAATATCTAAATTTAAGACAGCGAATTTGGAATTGCACGAATTTTTAAAACGTGGTAATACTACGGGTAGCAGAATGTAGACCGTCAAAATTGGCTTAACCAGATGAATACCCGCGTCTAACTAAAAAACCTTTCAGCCTAAGTAGAAATAACCTAAAAATAATTAAAGGGACAATAACGGGCCACACCTTCCTTAACAAACATATTTTAAACATAGGCACCACAGACAGCCCACTTTGCAGAGGCTGTTTTAACGCCGAAGAATCAGCCGCCCACTTAATTCTGGAATGCGAGGCCGTGGCATCTTAACGCGAAGAAATTCTCGGAACAGTGAGGTCGCTCCGTGAAGCATGTGAAGCCCCCCGGAACTAGGAAGCTTCTGGGCTTTTGAACGGAGATAGGTTGGCTATGTTAGCCAGTCGCACAAAATACCAAATGGGTACTCTGAGTGTGGAAACGGGAGTCCCTACCACTACCACTACACTACCTCATTTTACTGTCGTCGTACCTATTGTGAATATATATTAAGCTTTAAGATATTCACAATACCTAATCGAAAATGAAAATAATTAGCTAGAAGTTTAATCCAAAGGAAGTGCCGAGTAAGGACTTATTTCCAGAGTCTGGTTTTTCCAGAATAAAAACTAGTTGAATGCGTGGGTATAAGGCAGCCAGGGTTTCATAGATAGTAAACGCACATACCTACTAGTCCGTTTGAAATAGAAAATATAAAATTACAGAGCATATTTATAACAAACTTCTGCCACTGGCTTCACCCGCGTAAAAGGATCCCAAGGGAACAAAATCCCGAAAAAAAAAGGATCCTATGTGCTAATCCAGGACATGGTCTGGCCTATGGTACAAGTTTCATCAAAACCGTTAAGCTAGTAAAGACGAAAAAAGGTAAAAAACAGACTGACAGAGTTATTTTTGCATGGCTCTGAGACGTGGTCGCTCACAACAGGCCCCATCAGAAAGATTACAGTCAAGCCCAAATGGCAATAGAGAGGGCTATGCTCGGCGTTTCCTTGCGTGATCGAATCAGAAATGTAGATATCGGCAAGAGAACCAGGGTTACCGACATAACCCGAATAATTGCCAAACTTAAGTGGCAGTGGGACATTGCTCGCAGAACTGATGGCCGATGGGGCAGGAAAGTTCTGAAGTTGCAACCGCGAACCGAAAGACGTTTCGTTGGAAGGCCTCCCACCAGGTGGACCGATGACCTGGTGAAAGTTGAGGGGATCCGCTAGATGTGGGACGCATGGGACCGGTCAATATGGCGACGTTTGGGAGGCCTATGTCCAGCAGTGGACATCGTTCGGCTGATATGATGATGATGATGACTTTTGCATTAATGATATCTGTATGGGTTATAAAGGTGACATGGATCAGACACATCATCTGCCTAGCCTTTTTCCCAGCTGTATTGGGGTCGGCTTCCAGTCTTACCGGATTCAGCTAAGTACCAGTGTTTTACATGGACCGACTGCCTATCTGACCTCCACAACCCAGTAACTGGATAACACGGTACCCCTTGGCAAGACTGGTGTCAGATCTCAAGCTTCTGACTACCTGTAACGACTGTCAAAGATCTTCAATTGACAGCCGGGACCAACGGCTTAACGTGCTTTCCGAGGTACGGAGGAAACTCGGTATGTTTTAATGGCCACCCATCCACTGACCGACCTCGTCAAGCGTGCTTAACCTTGATGATCGACCCGTGCGGCTGTTATTATTTAGCCACGAGCTCCTCATGGATCAGACACATAGATAAGACATAAAATAAATAAAGAAGCCTACATAATATTCAATTTTTATCCAAAAATAGATCTCCACTATCGTGTATTTCCAATATCCAATAAAACATATTTCTAAAAGGATACCAGACTAGCCCTTTCAAAGTATTCATTCACAGATATATGTATAAATATCGACGCCAATTTACGTAGGTGTTAACTTCTAGCACAATAATACTCGTTAGACCTATTTTACCATATCAAAACGAAGGTTACCAAACTCACGGACCTACTACAAAATGAACAATATAAAATACTACGCATTTTATACACACAATAGATATTTTACTGACCTTTAACATATTAAAACCCATTTTCCAAAAAAGCTGATATTTCTTGCCTCAATAATACCCTTGAGCTACCATCTTATGTAGAACTCTAGAAGCGTCATAAAATAGAACAATAATGTTGTTAATGTTCTAACTGTTATGGATCAAGTTATGACGGTCGTTCACATTTCTATTATCATTTCAACTACTTGTTGAGACAACTTTGCTAGTGCGTAGGTGTACTTTATTGAAGTTGTTTTATTTGTTACACAGGAAATTAAACCTTATGGGAAATATCATAAAGTTTTAAATACGTCAGCTTGAGGTCCCAGGTACAAAGTATTAAGAAACTAAATTATCTGATTCGACGGGTAACGGTCGATTCTGATCATTGCTTTTAATAAGGATGTCGTCAATATAATAAGAAATATTATCAATTTCATGTTATTGGTATATTAAATGGTTGTAGTTTAGTTATAATAAAATTATTGAGGTCTCTATAAGTGTGGGCATTTCTTGTAAACAGGGTTACACTAGTCGATCATTATTCCATACAAACGTAGTCTGGCGATTACACCACTGTTTGACGATTAACGTTCAAAATAAAAAAAAAATATCAATTTGTCTCATCATTATCTAGCCCTATATGGAAACAAAAAAGATTAAAAATATATATGTTTGAAAGTTATGATCGTCGACAGTTCCATATTTCAACACTAATTTTAACGCATCTTTGGGCGCAAATAAATACCATAAGAAGAAGGAAATTTGAAAAACGGCCACCATACAGGGATAGATTAGTAGTTAAAAAATGCAAATAATTTTATCATGTAAATATACATTTAGTCGTTTTTTCATGATATCTAGTCTCCCAAAGGTCTGTTATAAAATTCCGCGAGCTCGTTTTCGTCCTAAATCATCATCCATTTCGCTGAAAACTTGCAAAAGTGTTAATTCGTACGCGAACTAGCTTCTTACTGCTCATCACAGCATCTGTCTCTTCCGCACGTGTTGTCGGATGAGATAGCATGCATTTCAACCCCACGCATAAAATAGTTCGTGCCGTCGACTAGGGGAACCTACATTCGTTATGCTTCTTTATAGTTGTGTTTTGTTTTTTTTTTTATTTACGCACTGCATCCGATCCGAGTCCGTGATTTGAGTTCCGAGTTCTATCCGATTTGAAAATGTTCTGAATTCGGTCGGACAAAGCTCGAATC
Source organism: Orthosia incerta (assembly GCA_948252205.1). Classification (NCBI taxonomy): domain Eukaryota; kingdom Metazoa; phylum Arthropoda; class Insecta; order Lepidoptera; family Noctuidae; genus Orthosia; species Orthosia incerta. Next base: position 9,937,009 of record OX411761.1, read on the forward strand.
GGTTCGGGCCCAAGCCACATAGAAATGGCGTCGGGCGCGGAAATGGCACGGGCGGCTTCCTATTCCATTCAAATTTAAAACAAAATGCATAGAAATAAAGTGCAATTTAGGACACACGGTATGTCGTCATAACCACGTCCGAGCAACGAAATAATAAATAAATTTGAGTGGAATAGGCCCCGACGCCATTTCTGTGTGGCCTGCGCCTTGGTGGTCTACTTCGCACGAAGTCCGTAGCTTCGGCTTTGGTTAGGGGCGTTTTCTACTCCGTATCACCTACGGACGGAAGATTCGTTCGGGGCCCGAACAAAGAATGAATAACAACACAATTTGACAGTTGTACCTACTCGCGATGTGTTTTTACCTGTCCAAAAAATTAACTTAACAATGTACACTGCAAAGTTTCGGACTACTTTCGGACGGGACCCGTTACTTCATTGACGGAGATAGGGAGTAGACCAAAAAGTACTTCGGCTACTTCGGACCAAAATTTTCTCGGATGCGGTTTGGATGTAGTGCGTAACCGCTCTTATTCAAGCCGTTAGTCCCAGCTGTCATTTGAGATCTTTGGCAGTCGTTACGCTGGTCAGATCAGAAGCCATAGTATCGGACAACAGTCTTGGGATATATCGTTTTATCCAGTTGCTGGGTTGTGGAGGACAGTTTAGTCAGTCGAACCAAGCATAGTTGGGAAAAGGATAGGCTCATTGCTGTCTTGTGACCAGAATAGGGATGTTTCCTCGGTAGAAAAATAATAATTCTATTTAGCCCGTCAGTGAAATTATCAAATAATATTGGACACGCATTTTTTGCTTTACCAAATCAATAAAAATTGGCAAAGATAAAGCGCATCAAAGTTCAGGAGTGCTTGTGACAGTTGTGACGTCAGTATGTCAGTATAAAGTGTACTAACAGCGTGACGCCCTACGATATTTCATCGCATTACATCGTCGTCTCTTTATGTTTACGTGTCAAAAGAAAAAATACGGTGTCCAATATTTTTTACTAATCTTTATTTTTTGCTTTTTCAAATCAATAAAAATTGGCAAAGATAAAGCGCATCAAAGTTCAGGAGTGCTTGTGACAGTTGTGACGTCACTATGTCAGTATAAAGTGTACTAACAGCGTGACGCCATATGATATTTCAACGCATTATATCGTCGTCTCTATATGTTTACGTGTCAAAAGAAATAATAAGTGTCCAATATTTTTTATTAATCTACCTGATGGATAAGCTAATTTTCAGTTAACATCCCTATTAGCATTAAATAAATTAAATACCGCACATACTTTGAAGCTGTTTGTATAAACTATCAGTTATTATTTTCATAGCGTAGCCGTAGTAAGAAACATTACAACAACAATACAACATAAACTTCGTATCATAGGCCCTAAACAAATAACCACAAAACCACAGTAGTAGTACCATTCATATATTTTTCTCGCAATAATTTTAACATTCTGGCAGTGTTTCCTTTCATTCTTCACTTAACATACTTGGGCAAATATAAGGACATTTTGTTCTTTAAATAAATAAAAAACTAAAGACAGAAAAGCAATTTCTTCAAAAGGTTTTTTTAAACTTTCATTGTGCGTTTAGCTAAGGAGTGGCATTCTCTGCCACCTGCCACAGTCTGTGTTTCATGTTACCTTCAACCTAGGGTCTTAAGGTTACTTCTAGGCAAGTGTGCTTCACCGTCGACCACATCATCGCTTATCGTCAGGTGAGATAGTGGTCAAACGTGAGCCTATCAATAATAAAAAAATAAATAAACAACATATTCGCGAGCTGGCTGGCCAAAACCTGATGTATCCTCCGACTGCACAGCATGATTTTCTTCTTGTTTACGTCTTTTTAGTTCGCTTCTTAAGCAGTCGGAACTTTAGATTTTTTTAATTAACTTATTTATTTATATATTTTTAGTTAACATTTTTTTTTCGAATTTGGTACATTTAAACATATAAATGATATATATTTTTAAAATCTCCAATTAAACCTTTTATTTTAATACCCCACACGATGGGATAAAACACGTAGAAAAAAGACGCTATTTCGAAGTTCTTACTAGGAACTTTTTAACCGACTTTCGAAAAAGGAGGAGGTTCTATGTTCGACTTCTTGTATGTTTTTTTTTTTTTTTTTTTTTTTTTTGTTTTATGTATGTTCACCGATATCTCCGTCAATTGTGGACCGATTTTGAAAATTCTTTTTGTGTTTGAAAGAGTATGTTCCGAAATTGGTCCCATTTTATTTTGGTGAAGATCTGATGAAGGACTTCGAAGATATACAACAGAACTCTTCAATAAATAACGGCAAATCTCTCGGGACTGCTGCAATCGCATGTCTGTTTATTGTTTATACCATTTCATAACATAACATCACGCGATTACGCTCTGAAGGGGTAAGCAGATCTCTCATTTGATCGGTTTTGTTCAAGTTTCATGATATTCGGGTAACCGATTCTAGCGTTATAGAAAACTTACTAAACAACTTGCCTATTAGGTAGAAACTAAAAAGTGAAAAATAAAAAAACTTTTTACAAAAAAATACTACCGACTTCCAAATAAGAAAACTACAAAGTGAAAAATAACTTTATTTTTGGAAGTCGGTGTCCATAACGCAAAAAAAAAGGTACCTACGAAAGACACCGACTTCCAAAAATAAAGTTATTTTTCACTTTGTAGTTTTCTTATTTGGAAGTCGGTAGTATTTTTTTGTAAAAAGTTTTTTTATATTTATTTATTTATTTATTTATTTATTTTATTGCATAAAACATGGTATATAAAGGTGTTACATGAGTTAAGGGTGAGATCATACATGTTTTGCTTAAGACTAAAGCATGCAAAATGATTAACACAACTTGTGTTCAAAATATTCCTTAATGCTATAAAAATTATAATCATTCAGCCACTTAAACAAATGAACTTTAAACAGTCTGCTATTAAGTATTTTAAGTTTACATGGTAATTTATTATATATTTGTACAGCCATAGCTAAACAGCTTTTACTATATTTTGTTAATCGAGGGGTTTCATCTAAAACAAGTCTAAATTTGTCACGCCGATTCCTAGAACATACATCTGCTGCTGTTCTGAAAAGCTCTTTGTGTTTCCGTACAAACATACATGTTTCATATAGATATAGTGAGGGTAGTGGTAGCAAACCGAGTTTTTTAAATATTGGTCGACAAGATTCGTCCGGTGGAATACCCTGAATAGCTCGAACACATTTCTTTTGAGCGATAAATGCTCTGTTATGGTCGGTACTATTTCCCCATACAATTAGTCCATATCGCAGCAATGACTCCACATATGCACGATAGGACATTACAGCTGTTTTAATACTTGTGACATTTTTAATCCGTCTAAGAGCGTAAACGAATTTATTGATTTTATTACATACACTATCGATTTGAGCTTTCCAGTCTAGATGTTCATCAATGATCGTTCCCAAAAACTTAGTGTGTGCTACTTCTTGAAGTTTTGATATATTCATTTTAAAATTTAATTTGTTATTATAAGATTTATTAAATTGTACATATACTGATTTATTGAGGTTAATAGATAAATCATTATTATTAAGCCAATTATTGGATTAGAGACTGTGCCTACAAGCGAGCGAGACTACTGAGCGAGAAACTATAACTCGCGTACTTATTGCTTCTTCTTCGTCGGTACACTCTTGGCAGAGCGATTGTGGTAATCATGTTGCAGTGAGCCTACGGGCTGACATGATTCGCCTCAAGATGCGACGCCATCCCTCTTTGTTGGATGTAAGTAAATAATAAAGTCCATACAGTACTGGTCAGGAAATTATCTTGAACTGTGATTAAAAAACTAGAAATACGAGGTTTTTAAGTGGCGGAATTCAGAATTCGAAACGAGGCAATTCTCGACTGTCGTCATGCGAGTGACACACGTCTTGTATACATGAATCTTTTTCTTCACGCGATCCTTTAACGCTTTATTCCAAGCGAGAAACTCCTCCCGTGTAAATGATCCTTTAAAATCGTACCAGGAATATGAAACAAATCAGTCAGTTGTAAACCCTTTGTGAATGCATATGACAATTAAAATGCAGACGGACCAATTAGCAGCTGAGTCAAACTTTTCCGTTCAATCAACATTTTTGGGTGTACGTCATGCAAATGTTAATGAAATTGTTCATGTGATCGTCAGTGTGGTGACTGATGAATTTATTGTTGTCTTTTATGTTTATTTATTTCAATCTTTATTGTATGACACATGTTTTTTATCATAACTCCAAAAAATCTGCTGTTCAGTCCATTTTGTTTGCATACATCGTCGTTTAAGTAAATTTACAGAACAGCCGATTTCTTTTTCATTTTCAAGAATTTCGTTTTGCAAATATCGTGTCTTTTCTTGATACCCTTACCTGGATAGATTTTGGAAGATGATGAAAAAATTGAGTTAAAAAATCATCGTTATTAGATCAGGGGTTCCAGAGATTACGTCCTACAAACAACTAATTTTACTTCTTTATAATATTAAGATTTATTACACGAAAATCCACCGTTGTTAAATAAGAAGTTTTGTTCAAAGTTCCTTATCACAAAAAGAAGACACAGGCCTAGCAGTGGGAACGCTAAAAGGTTATACCATATTGTTCAAAACGGGGCACCTAGCAATATGTGCCATGTCCAGGAGTACAGCTTTCTATATGAATCCTTTAATCCCAATCTCTAAAGGAAAGCCACCTTAGGAACTGCCTATAGGCTTTTGACTGTTATGTCTTTGGTTGTAACGACTATAGATACAAAGATGAAACTGAGCCTACGTGGGATTTAGGCTCGACACATCACAAGCCATGCTAAGGTCGTAGATTTCCTTATAACGGCTGTACACACCCGCGCGAGAGCCCGCGAGGATGATGTACATTGCTCTCAGTACTGAGTTCAATCATAACGTCTTTTGTTTAAAAACTCAATGTACAGCCTCGGGTTCGCGCGAAAGTTTACAGCTATCACAAGGTTTAAGGCGATATATACGCTCCAATGTTAACGCAGTACAGGCCGTGCGCCCGCTTGATGCCAAAATATCAATATTGAACCTCATTTTGAACAGTTTTGTTTGCGAAATATTATTTAATGGATAGTATTTAAACGATCGAAAAAAAAACAAATTAAAGGTGTAAAAAATACTGAATATGGCTTACTGAAATACTAAGTGGGCGACAAACAGTGGGCGAATACAAATGTTTAAAACAGCGACTTGAAAATATAAGTTTGTCGACAGGGCTCCTTTTTCTGTCTGCAGGGTCTAAAGTAACCTAACATGAAGGAGATGACGGGAGCTAAGTTCGCTCGCTTTGCTCGCTCACTTCAGCTCTCGTCATCCCCTTCGAACCTAACCTATCCGTGTCGGGGTGCGCTAAGTTCCCGAGCTCGCTTCGCTCGCTCTTGGACACGAATAAACCCGAACTCCCGCACTGCACAGTGATGTCGCCTCGATAGTTGTTCAGCTATTTTCAAAAGAATAATATGCTAAAATAGAAAAAATAGAACCCCAAATACAATTAAAGTATGTAACAATATTATTACCGCAGCTCACAAAAATCTCCTAAAAGGTATTACTCAAACCGGATAAATAGTTACTTACTTAGTATAATAGTCGCCCATTCAGAATATTTTTCCCTCGGTTAATAATTTCCCTTATTTAATTTACATATGCTATGTTAGTTATGAAGAAATTCCAGCCATCAATTTTTCTGTGTAAAAATATTTTTAAACATCCAAGTCGTTTTGGAGGAGTATCCAAAAGTAGCGAAAAAATAAGAAAAAATAATAACGTGTTGTTAATATTTTTTTTAAAGCAAAACTATTTGTTATACGAAAAAACCATGTGTTAAAAATAATATACATGAAATAATAATAAATATATATTTTTTAAACCTTTTAACCTAGCCGTTACTAACGAGTATGCTTTAAAAAGTTACCGTTTTACGGCACTAAAGTGGATGTAGGCCCTTAATAGTTTCCATCATAAGCAGCTTTTATACCAACAATACTTTTTATTTATTCCTTTTATAAGTTAAATAATAATAAATTAATCGTCCTAGCCTTTTGCCAACTATATTGGGATCAATTCAAATTCAATTTCAATTTATTTATCAACAAATGTTGAGTACATAAATACTGTCAAATAAATTTAGCATGCGAATGAGGCTCGCTGCAGAAGAGCGCAGAGCAAGGCGCAGCGCTAGGAACTTACCTGTGTTACCGGTACTGGGCACCTACTTCACCATCACACTTTCAACACAATTACGAACATCGAAGTTGCATAAAGGAATTAAGATTCGCTGTTTTCTCAGCTCGCGCAAGCCTGTACATAGGGAATCAGTAAACTAATATAAAAGTAATTTAAAGGAGACGGGAAATCCATATTTCGCAAATAACATCAAACAACTACAATGTTATATTGTAACCTCACTTTTACTATTCTTCATATAACTTGATTCCTCGATAGCCAAATTTCACCAAATTTTCAATGGGGCCTTGTTATTATATATTATAATAAAAAGGCCAAACTAATCAAGCTAGCCTTATTTGTAACAGGATATCCTCTTACAAATAAGGCTAGTTTGATTGAGTTAACACCTGGGCCCAAGATACTATGAAGTCTTGCCATTCTCCTTTAGTTGAGGCTTGGACGCGAAGTTGAATCGGCTGCAGTCCACAGGATGTAGCTGAATAAATGTATTTGACATAGAGCGACAGCATATAAAATAAATAAAATAAAATAAGCCTTTATTGCTGTTCTACAAATTTATAATACACACATTTTTCTTATTAATAATAATAATGATTTTTAACAGATCGACTACACGATCGGTTTCACTGCACAGCTTGTCTTCCGACAAAGGCCTCCTCTAAAGCTTTCCATTTCTGCCTGTCTCTCGCTGTTCTCGTCCACTCTGGACCCGCTACCTTTTTGAGGTCATCTTCCCATCTTTTTGTTTGACGCCCTTTACTTCTTTTCCCATTCCTGGGATACCACTCTGTTATGGTTTTTGTCCATTTTCCATTCGTATCTCTAAGCATATGTCCAGTCCATCGCCATTTTAAAGTTTTACATGTTTTCTTTGCATCTTTAAATTTAGTTGTATTTTTAATTTTTTCTAATCTTATTCTATCTTTCCGCTTGACGCCCATTACGCTTCTCTCCATTCCGTTTTGACATACCTTTATTTTGTTTATTAGGTTATCTGTCAATGCCCATGTTTGGCAACCATAAGTTAAGCATGGTAAAATGCACATATTATACACTTTTCTTTTCTCTTTGATAGGCATGTCCTTGTTTTTCATGACTTCGCTGAGTGACCAATATCTCTTCCATGTATTGGCTATCCGTCTTTCAATCTCCTTATGCATGGTGTCCTCAGCGGCTATGAGTTGTCCTAAGTATACGTATTCTTCGACATATTCTATCATCTCTGAATTGACTATGATGGTATGCGTCTGTGAAGAGTTACTCATAATCTTTGTCTTTGCCGTGTTCATTGTAAGTCCAGCTTTCGCGCTTTGATCTGACAGTTGTTGTAACATTTGCTCTAATTTTTTTGGACATTCTGCAAATAAGATCAGGTCATCTGCAAATCGTAAGTGGTTTAGTTTTTCACCGTTTATGTTCAAGCCTTCGTGATCCCATTGCAGATTTCTGAATATCATCTCTAGAGCCGCCGAAAACAACTTAGGAGAAATTGGGTCTCCTTGCCGGACGCCTCTCTCTATAGGAAATTCTTCACCCGTAGTTTCAAGCCTGATTTGGGCTGTGCTTTTGGAGTATACGTTCCGGAGTATACGTATGTACTTTCCATGTATTCCCTGAATACGTAGTGCTTCCCAGATATACTCGTGTTCCAAGGAGTCGAATGCCTTATTATAATCAACAAATCCCAAATAATATTTCTTATTGTACTCTTTATATTTTTGTAGAACCTGCCTTAGAACATGTATATGGTCTATTGTCGAATATTTACTGCGGACACCCGCCTGCTCTCTTGGTTGGTTTTCATCGAGGGTAAAAGTGATTCGTGACAGAATTATTTTTGAAAATACTTTATAGACATTGGACATCAAGCTTATAGGTCTGTAATTACCTATATCTCCTTTTTTATGCAATAATATTATTGTTGATTTTGTCCAGTCTTCGGGGGGATAATTTCAGTGTCTATTATTTTGTTAAATATATCTGTTAATATAGGACCAATGACTGGTGCAGTAGATTTTAACAGTTCATTTGTGACTTGATCAGCACCTGGTGTCTTGTCTGTCTTTTGCGTGTAGATTGCTCTAATTGTTTCTTCATTTAATATTTTCGGGATTGCCTCAGAATCTGTTTTGGTAAAGTAAGATAATAGTCTGTAGCTACCTTTAGTATTTCTATTCTTTTATTTGTATAATTGTTATCTATGGTCTTTACTTTTAGCATCCAATCTTTTTTATTGTTCAATTCCTTTATTGCTTTTTTAATTCCACCTGTTCTTTCTATATATTTCTTTAATGTGGAATGCCTTTTATTTTTCTTGTCTTTCCTGATGTTTTGGTTGATTTTTTTGCTGAGTTCTGATATTTTGGGACGGTTAACTTTCTTTTCTTTCTGTTGTAATAATTCCTTCCTTTCTTGTAATAACTGGTATGTCTCATCTGAGATTACTCTTTTACTCTCTGCGTTTGTTTTCTTCGTTTCTGTTTCCAATAAGTTTATAATCTTCTCGTAGTGTTACTGAATCGACAGTGGTTCCTTTGTTTCATTATTTGTTAGTTCCTGTAGGTTATTCAAAAGTTGAGTGGTATTACCAGTACATACAATGGCTGAATTATTAGTACGAAATTGCCTTTTGGTCTTTATTTTTGTTCCTGTTAGTTTTGCACGAACCATTTTATGGTCCGAATTGAAATTCAGGTGGTGTATGACGGATACGTCTTTGATGATTTTGGCCTTATTTGACATGATAAAATCAATTTCGTTTTTATGGAGTCCGTTTGGGGAGGTCCATGTCCACTTCTTTGTTTTCTTTTTCTTATAAAAACTATTCAAGATCTTAAGTTTGTTTTCTAGAGCAAAGGAGACTAGTCTGGATCCATTTTTGCTCCTTTTTCCCTGTCCATATTGTCCAACCGTATATTCTTCTCCGCTGTTGTTGCGTACTCCTATTTGTGCGTTAAAGTCACCCATTACTATAACATTTTTGTTGCAACTTTGCATAGTAATTTTCAGATCTTCATAGAATTTTTCAATATTGGTAACATCTTCCTTCTTATTCGATTCAGTTGGAGAGTATGCCTGGATGATTGACCAATTTTCTTCTTTATTTAAAGGCAACTTTATGTTCAATATTGTTATTCTTTCAGATATTCCTTTTATTTCTTCTACTCTGTGTGCTAGGTTCTTTTTAATTAAAAATCCCACCCCATATTGTCCATGTGTTTCACCTTTATAATATAAAATATAGTTTCCGTAATCATGTATCCCTTCTCCATATCTTCTCATTTCGCTGATACCTATTATATCCCACTTTATGTCTGCTAAGGCTAATTCGAGTTCTAGGCGTTTCTCAGTGGTTCTTAGTGACCTAGCGTTAAAAGTGGCTATGTATAAATCCGATGTAAGTTTGTGCGTCTTTAGAGGGTCGTGGTCTTTTTCCCCCACGAGGGCCAGTCGGCTTGGGGGAGGAGGTTTCGTTTCTTTGTTGCTTGGTTTCTTATTTGGTTTGTGTTCCCGATCGCCGGTGTTTAATTGCTATTGTTTCGTTGCATTTGGGCTGGTTGAAAAGGAGTTAGACCGAATCCTCATCATATCAAATGCATTTTTTCTACTGGATGATGATGGGGTTAGCAATTGTTGTTTTCTTGGTTGAACGTTTTCTTGTGGGGAGGTTGATGTTTCTCTCTTCCTTTTATCTTTACTGTTTGAGTTTTCCTTGATCACGAGTTTATCATATTTTATGTAGGCGAAATTTCCTTTTTCCCTCTCTTCCATTAGCTTAGGTTGTAATGCTTTCCTCTTCTCTAAAGTTTCTTTTGAGAAGTCTTCAGTTATATAAAATCCCTTAAGCTTCTTTTTGTTTTTCATGATCTCACTTTTCCTCCATCCACTAACTAATGAAAGGACTGTGGGTCTTGGTTTATTGTCTTTATTTGATTTCCCGATACGATAGATTTTATTTACTTCCCGATCTTCTAAGGTAAAGTTTAATTCATCCGAAAAATGTTTTTTCACGTTATCAAGTAACTCCCGTATAGATTTCTCATCCTCCTTTAACCCATGTATTATTATGTTGTTAGTTTTCCTGTCTCTCTCCAAATATTCTATCTTTTGTTCCAAGTATTCTACTTTGTTTTTCAAAATTTTATTTTCTTCCAGTACAGGTTTTAATTTTTCTTCCATTTTTTCCATTATCGTATTAGTTAATTCTATTGTTTGGTTTTGCATTTCAAGTTTCATTTTATCAAATAAAATTTGGAATTGACCTTCCATTTTTGTGTGTAACGGAACGTATTTTAATATGTGGGGAAATTAATTATTTTAGCTGGCAACACTTGAATGACGCCGTCAGTTTTTGACGTGACCGGTAACGTTGTAGTTGGACACTTGACAGGTAACGTCAATGCCTCACAGCTAGTAATTAGTGATAATTTCTAACCTTAAATATTCCTTCGGTTTTATTCCTTCCTCGCCAAATTCCGTGGATATATGATGGTTTTTTATCACGAACAGTTCTTCTCACTCAGATGTTCAATTTGAATGTAACTTTCTTGTGAAACTGTAGTTTTTTCTATTAATTTACAATATTTCTTTGGAGCGTCAGGCACAGTGATGTTTACGATACAACGACCGGAACCGGAACCGGAACCGGAAGCGACAGCATATATAACTCTACAAATCCACAATACAAAAAGGAAATAAAATTGTATGATTCGTTTGTAGAACGTTACAATATACCTTGTCCTTCTATCGTGTAGAAGTATGCTTCTTCGGTCCACATACATCACTGTGGATGAGCTCTAGAAAGCTGGTTGCACGGGCCTTTAGTGGGAAACGGTTTTCTCGTTTGCTTACCTTCAAGACATGTTACAGAAATTGAATTATTTATTATACTTTATTGTACACCACTTAAATAATTACAGGACAAAACATTTTTAAATGTAAGTGTACAATGGGCGGTCTTATCGCACAGGGCAATCTCTTCCAGACAACCTTTGGTTGGACTGAACGTGAGGAGATATACTTAGGGCTGTCAGTGTACAAAAACTATATTAAATAATATTACTTAGATTTTACATAAAATACATACATACAAATAAAATAATATACTAATACATATTAAATATAGAACAGAGAAAGGGAATGCTACTTCACCATTTTTTAAATGAAGGCGTCATGTTTGCGCACGCCTTACCACAATAGATAATGCATTCCACAAACGACCTGCTTGAACCGTAAAAGATTTGTAGAAAAAGGCTGTGGAATGCATACGAAAGCTTAATTTTAGGTTTTCCGATGATCTCAAGGACCGAGAATGTGTGTCACAGAGGAACTGAATTAGTATCTATTTATGTAAGAAAACTTATGCTGCTCTACTAAAGATCACCATTTCACTAACGATTAGACAAAAAAAAACGCTAAGCAAAACTGACACTTATAGAATTGAAACACACCCAGATGATAGCGGCAATATACAGACCCATTTAGCTCCAAAAGGCTGGAGCCGGGTCAGATGAAAATTTAGAAAAAACAACCATTTCAACACACGACCTCTAATTGGATTGTCCCCATAGCGAGCCGTCGTGATGGTTTTATTAACGGACTAGCTGGTTTTAGCATCGCTATTAGATTTTCAAAAATATTTTGGTTTCACGGATCTAAAGTTTGCCATAAAAAAGTTTTTTTTATTGGGGACGCGGGACGGTTCGTTTAAGCTATTAGGGGTTAGAGTGTTTTTAGTAAACAAAAATTAAATTTATAAAAAATATCTATCTGTGAGTGATAAATGAAAATGTCACGAGGTTCATCGCTTCCTTGACATCGCTACAGGAAAATATCGTGATATAATTATTATGAATCGCCAACCCGAATTTAGCGGGTGTGATAAATGATCGTGTCTTCTGTGAATGAGAAGAACCCTTTGACCTGCAGTGGGAGAGTAACAGGCAACGTTCATCAACATTTATAAAAGAGTCGATCACGCATTATTTTTTTTAAAGAAATAAGAATCACGAATATTTTTAAAATTACTGTTAGGTACTCCAAGTCAAGTCCACGCCATCTATTATCACAAAACGACGACATCGGCAGGAAATGACATTCAAAAGACAAGAGCAAAGAGAAAGTCCGTTAATTGGTGCTAGTACCTTATACACATACCCAATATATCTTGACACGTGAAGTCATACAGAACTAAATTAAAATGCAATGAATTTGACGTATAGCTGTCATTTGTCTTTGAAAGCAACGCCACGGCGATGTGTCAACTTATACTAGGGACTAATAATGTTGACAGTGACAATCGTTTACGTTCCGATCCGGTTTTGTTAACGTATTTGTATGAATGATTAAAGATATGAATAGATGTTCACGAATGATTTGTTAGTGAAAAATCTTACTTCTATTGTTTTGTCACGATTTGGTGACGATTTTGAAAGGGTTCAATGCACGTATATTGCTTCCAGTTGTGCAATCTTCATTTAGACTATAGGTAACTGTAATGTCTGTCAGCGTGCCCACACAATTAGGCCCTTTTGAAGAGATGCCACACCTAAAATGCCTTTTCCCTTACGTTTGTGTCAGACTTGTCTGTTAGATTTTATTAAGCAGATTTGCATTTAACAGTAACTTTGATTTTCACTGAGAACTGCACTTAAGAGGAAATATGGGCAGAGGGCGCCGACTGAATTTCCTTAGTAAAAAGTCATAATTCGAGGTTTGGCTCTCGTCTCTTTCCTCCTCCAATATTGGACCAATTTAAAAGATATTCCATAAACTGGTAAAGTAAGATCTATGTCCCTATGTTTTCTTTTTTTCATTTATATTTGTCAAATTTGTACGCTACGCCTCTGTTGACAGTGCAATTTTGAGCATTTTTTGAGGGCTTCAAAAGATAATGTATCATCAAAAAGGAAAACATAGAGACATAGTATATATCTTTAATTTTCTTAATCTATATAATATCTTTTAAATTGGTCCAATATTGGAGGAGGAAATAGGCGAGAGCCGTTTTTACTAAGGAAAGTCACTCGGAGCTCTCTGCCCACATTTCCTCTTGTATTATTTCATTCTAAGTTAAGACGTCTTTGGATGTCCAGTAAGTTGCACTTTAGTGGTTAAAAAACAGTATAAACTGGCCTCGCATTCTATTGAAACTACGTACTACACTAGGCCAGCTCAAGGTCAGTGTTGCCAGTATTAACGAGTCTACTGTCTATTCTCACTAGTTGTCTACTAAAAATTCAAAACTACTCATAAACTATAACCATCACACTAAACGAGATACATGTCAACAAATTATTTTGAATGTGTCACGCAGGAATAGACAATTAGCGCTTATTAAAATGTTTCATACCATTACGCAGTACTTGAATCAGCTTGTATATTGCCCTTAGAGGAATGTTAGGAATGCGTTATGTAGATTAAAGGAAGTTTGAAATAATTAAGGTGGAATGCAAATTAATTTTTCCAGTCCAAAGTAGGAAGAGCACCCACCTCAAATAAATTGGTAGGAATTCAATTTATTTGAGGTGAGTGGTTCTGGTCTTCCTTTGTTCTTATTCTATCTCTATCAGTTCAGTGTTCGTTTTTTAGGGTTCCGTACCCAAAGGGTAAAAACGGGAACCTATTATTAAGACTCCACGGTCCGTCTGTCTATCTGTCACCAGGCTGTATCTCATGAACCGTGATAGCTAGACAGTTGATGATGTATTTCACAGATGATGTATTTCTGTTGCCGCTATAACAACAAATACTAAAAAAAAAAAATATTTAAATGGGGCTCCCAAACAAATAACGTGATTTTTTTGCCGTTTTTTGCGATAATAGTACGGAGCCCTTCGTGCGCGAGTCCGACTCGAAATTGACCGTTTTTTTCATATCCATGTCATCTTTCATGTATCCATCCGTTTTCCTCAGCTAGACCTAAATGTCTTAATTCAAATTTAATCACTAGACATGAGGTATTTTTAAATGCCTGAAGTATTTACCTTTATATTAGACTTATTTACCAAAAGAAAGTCTTTCAAATGTCCGATGACAAAATCTTATTACCTTAGTAGTGCAGATGTCTTACAAATGTATGTTGCTTGCTTTCTTGGAAACAAGTTATTTTCTGGTATCTGAATAAAAAAAAATAACTAGCTTCTGCCAGCGGCTTCGCCCGCGTGAATGTCGAAAATTAACCCCATCATCATCATATCAGCCGAAAGACGTCCACTGCTGGACATAGGCCTCTCCCAAGCGTCGCCACATTGACCGGTCCCGTGCGTCTCGCAACCAGCGGATCCCCGCAACCTTCACCGGGTCATCGGTTCCCCTGCCGGGAAGCCTTCCAACGCAACGTCTTCCGGTTCGCGGTCGCCACTCCAGAACCTTTCTGCCCCATCGGCCATCCGTTCTGCGAGCAATGTGCCCTGCCCACCGCCACTTAAGTTTGGCAATTCTTCGGGCTATGTCAGTAACCCTGGTTCTCTTGCGGATCTCTACATTTCTGATTCGATCACGCAAGGAAACTCCGAGCATAGCCCTCTCCATTACCGTTTGAGTGACTGTAAGCTTTCTGATGAGGCCCAATGAAAGCGACCACGTCTCAGAGCCATCACTGGCAACACATACTAGTCATAGACTTTCGTCTTGAGACACTGTGGTAAGTTGGACGAGAAGATACCGTGTAACTTCCCGAACGCTGCCCAGCCGAGTCGGATTCGACGGTTGACCTCTTTTTCGAAGTTGGCCCTACCCAACTGGATCGTTTGTCCCAGGTAGACATAGTCACCCACAACTTCGAGTGTAGAGTCTCCGACCTTGATAGGAGTGGATGTACCTGAGGAAACATATATATGAAGATATAAAAAGTATCCAATGTGCTATTCCAGACTATAATCTATCTCTGTGCCAAATTTCATCCAGAATCTGTTCAGTAGTTTTTGCGTGAAGAAGTAACAAAAATACAAACACACTCACAAATTTTCGCTTTTGTAATATTATTGTGATTAGTTTGATAGTGTTATATAGTAAGATTAGTGTTGTATAAGTGTTATTGGTAGGCTTGCATTTACCACTATCTTACCTGATGGTAAGCAATGACGTGTTCGATTATGAACGCTAATAACCTATTCACTAGTTTTTTTTTTTTTTTTTGCTTTTAAAAAAACGTTGCCCCACACTAGGAAGGAGGAGTTTGTATTGTGGGTGCGTTTACTAACATATAAACTCACATACACAAACACCCAGAGCTGGAACAACTATTTGTAGATCATACAAATATTTGTTCCGTGCGGGAATCGAACCCGCGACTCGCAGCGCAGCAATCAATCAATCGCTCGACCACTGCGCCAACAGTGCGCCTTTTGTAAGATTCCTAGGTTGTAGTAATCAGGACATATAGACTCCGATTAGTGTCGAAAGTTCCACATTTCGACACTAATTTTGACGCATTTTTGGGCGCGAATAAATACCATAAGAAGACGGAAAATTGCAAAACGGCCTCCATACAGGGATAGATTAGTAGTTCAACAATGCAAATAATTTTATTTTGAACAGATACGTTTAGTCGTTTTTTCATGATAATCTAGACTCCCAAAGGTCTGTTTATAAAATTCCGCGCGCTCGGTTTCGTCTTAAATCGTTATCCATTTCGCTACAAATTTGCAAAAGTGTGTATTCGTACGCGAACTAGCTTCCTACTGCTCATCACAGCATCAATCTCTTCCGCGCGTGTTGTCGGTTGATATAAAATGCATTTTAACCCCGCGCACAAAATGTTTCGTGCCGTTGACTAGTGTAACCTTAAGTAGTTAAATTCAAATGACCCTACCATACACATTTAACCACAGAATAAATAGAGCGACTCGTAGAATCGTAATCTACAAAGACAAGTCGCCGAGTCGAGTCGAGACAACTGTTTATCGAACAATCGAGATAATCGGGTATTTCACGCCCGTGGGAAGGCATGTTGTTTATCGATTTCATAGACATTGTTAGGTAAGACAATTAAGTTGATGTAGGTAATTGTCGTGTGGTATATCAACTTTTCTTACGTCAGAATAGAGACTATAGTTTATAAAACTGGCCAAGTGCGAGTCGAACTCGCGCACGAAGGGTTCCGTACCATTATCGCAAAAAACGGCAAAAAAATCACGTTTGTTGTATGTGAGCTCTACTTAAATATTTATTTTATTCTGTTTTTAGTATTTGTTGTTATAGCGGCAACAGAAATACATCATCTGTGAAAATTTCAACTGTCTAGCTATCACGGTTCATGAGATACAGCCTGGTGACAGACGGACAGACAGACAGACGGATGGCGGAGTCTTAGTAATAGGGTCCTGTTTTTACCCTTTGAGCACGGAACCCTAAAAAAGTGCAGCTGTGATTTGTTGTCATATATATACCGGTCCAAGTTTGAATAGAAGATTTGAAATTAACTGTGGTGAATTTTGGCAGTCATCATCATCAGCTTTTTTTAATGTTCCCACTGCTGTGGCACAGGCCTCCTCGCTCTAAAAGTGAATGGTCTGTAATCCACTACGCAGGCCCAGTGCGGGTTGGTGGATGTCACATGTCTTCGCATTTTTGGTTCTAGGACATGCCGGTTTCCTCACGATCACCGTTAGTGATGAAATAATTCACACAAAGTAAAGCGCCTGCCTGGGTTCGAACCCAAGAACTACAACGGTATGAAGATCTAATTCACTAGAAGCTCTAAAGGGCCTACATCCGCTTTAGTGCCGTAAAACGGTAACTTTCTAAAGCATACTCCTTAGTAACGGCTAGGTTAAAAGGTTTAAAAAAATACATAAATTTATTATTGTTTCATATATATTATTTTTAACACATGGTAATAGTAATAAGTAATAGTAATAATTTATTTGACAAAAAGTACAGGATTACAGATGACACTTAACTTAGGATGCAATTGGTGAGGTACAAAATACACGATCAATGACTCCCATGCTAGGAAATTCCTGTGTTACAGGGGCCATCTATCCGTCCATTACATTAGCGATAAAATATAAAAATTAACAATGCAGAGTATATTATACAAAAATAAATCAATAAAACACAAACAAAATAATTCATTTAACATAGTACAATTCGGGGCTTTGGAAAGGGGGGAAAAGGGAAAAGGAATGTCTTATTTGTGTCGGGTGTGTTGTGTGAGTTGTATGTGTTACGTCTGTGTAGTGTATGACTGTGTTGTGAGTGTATGTGCGTGTCTGCTTGCCGTATGGTGGTGTTTTCGTATAACAAATAGTTTTGCTTTAAAAAAATAATTGACAACACGGTAGTTTACCCGTTACTTTTGGATACTCTTGCTTTGATACTTTGTTATCATGTAGTTTTGTTTTTTTAGCCTATAATATGTACTCTATGTTAGCCTATATGTAATATTAAACAATTTTAAATAAGTGACAAGTTCACTCTAAATTTATGTATAATTACTTACACGTCGAGGCATCCACATCGGTGTTAGATGCGGACACAGCTCTCCGCACGATCTCTCGCCATCTCTCCCTGTTGGCGGACTGTTTGGCGCAGTCAGTTAAGCGGCCTCCCACTGCGGATTTCACTTGGTCAGTCCAGCGCATAGGTGACCTGCCGCGCGATCTGGTTCCCTCCACTTTTACCTGTACGACCAGCCGCTCTATTAAGTCGCCATCCCGCCTTGGATATTTAAAAATATTTTTATACAGAAAAATTGATGGCTGGAATTTCTTCATAACTAACATAGCATATGTAAATCAAATAATATTTTGCAAACAAAACTGTTCAACCTTTTGAACAGTTTTGTGAACCTCCTTAGGTTCAATATTGATATTTTGGCATCGAGCGGGCGCACGGCCAGTACTGCGTCAACATTGCGGCGTATATATCGCCTTAAACAAATAAATAATCTAGCGATAAAGATGCACTACCGAAATTTCATGAGGACATGGTCCTTTTCATTTTGTATTTTTGAGAAACGCTGTATTTTTTTGTATATTTTCATTTATTTAACTTTGTCTAGATATCTAACACCTCCGGTTACATGTTTTTTACTATGTCTGATGTAAACTGAACCAGAATTCATTCTCATTCATTGTGAGGGAATCAATCAGTCTATTGTTAAATATGTAGTTAAACAGTAACAAGCGGATAGTTTTTTATAGTTATTTCGCTATTGTTATTATTTATATACCTGTGTTACTATATGGGTCCTATCGTCAAGGTCCAGTAGTGAACCTGTATAAATATTTCCCATTTTTAGGGTTCCGTACCCAAAGGGTAAAAACGGGACCCTATTACTAAGAATCCGCGGTCCGTATGTCTGTCTGTCTGTCCATCTGTCACCAGGCTTTATCTCATGAACCGTGACAGCTAGACAGTTGAAATTTTCACAGATGATGTATTTCTTTTGCCACTATAATAACAAATACTAAAAACAGAATAAAATAAATATTAAAATGGGGCTCCCATACAACAAACGTGTTTTTTTTTTGCTGTTTTTGCTATAATGGTACGGAACCTTTCGTGCGCGAGTCCAACTCGCACTTGGCCAGTTTTTTTTAGTTAATTCGCAATTTTTATTATTTACATACCTGTGTTACTATATCGTCCTATAGTCAAAGTGCAGTAGTGGACATGTATATACTTTCCCATTTTTTTAAAGTCACTTTTGTCCAAACCAAAGAGAGAACGCACGAATAAATATTTCAATATTTTTTCCGCCACTTCACAATATCTGGTACAAACATCTAAAAGCTTTTAAAGATAAGCGCGAAGTGACATTGCGACAACGTGTTTTCATAGATATTGTTCTGCATGTAGAGCAGTTACAGGACTATTTGTATGAAAACTAGTTGTTGCATTATCACATCGCACCTGTCTGTGGGACCTTTATTGAGATTTTTATTCAAGACTGTGAGAGCATCTCACAAGCATATTTCACATAATTAAAGTATACCATCTATTTTTAACCGACTTTCGAAAAAGGAGGTTCTATGTTCGACTTCTTGTATGTTTTTTTTTTTTTTAATGTATGTTCACCGATATCTTCGTCAATTGTGGACCGATTTTGAAATTTCTTTTTTTGTTTGAAAGAGTATGTTTCAAAATTGGTCCCATTTTAATTTGGTGAAGATCTGATGAAGAACTTCGAAGATATACAACGAAACTCTTCAATAAATAACGGCAAATCTCTCGAGACTACTGCAATCGCCTGCCTGTTTGTTGTTTATATCATTTCATAACATAACATCACGCTAGTAAGCTCTTAATGGGTAAGCAGATCTCTCATTTGATCGGTTTTGTTCAAGTTTCATGATATTCGTGTAATCTATTCTGGCGTTATAGAAAACTTACTTAACAACTTGCCTATTAGGTAAACTAAAAAGTGAAAAATAAAAAACTTTATTTTTGGAAGTCGGTGTCCATAACGCAAAAAATGGTACCTACGAAAGACACCGACTTCCAAAAATAATGTTATTTTTCACTTTGTAGGTTTCTTATTTGGAAGTCGGTAGTATTTTTTTGTATAAAAGTTTTTTATCTTATAAGCCCTTAATAGTTTTACGACTAGTTACCATATAAGCGTTCTAGCAGAATAACTAGTTGTTCCACAAACTAGTTGGGCCTGTCTTTCTTGATTGTTTTCTTGGCTCGACGTGTTACCTATTATGGGTTCGAAAGACAGGCTTTTTTAAAGTGTGAGAGGAGAATAATTACCCATTTATATGTTGGTTCTTTGACTTTAGAAGTTTATTTTGAGTTTCTAACCGTCAATGCCATGAGTCAATGCATTGAGGAGCTCGTGGCTAAATAATAACAGCCGCACGGGTCGATCATCAAGGTTAAGCAACGCTTGACGAGGTCGGTCCGTGGATGGGTGACCATTTCAACATACCGAGTTTCCTCCGTGCCTCGGCAAGCACGTTAAGCCGTTGGTCCCGGCTGTTATTTGAAGATCTTTGACAGTCGTTACGGGTAGTCAGAAGCTTGAGATCTGACACCAGTCTTGCCAAGGGGTACCGTATTACCCAGTTACTGGGTTGTGGAGGTCAGATAGGAAGTCATGTAAAACACAGGTACTTAGCTGAATCCGGTAAGACTGGAACCCGACCCCAATATAGTTGGGAAAAGGCTAGGCAGGCAGATGAGATGAACCGTCAATGCCATGTTCTAAATTCTTACAACATATTTTATTTTGGGTGGATATGTAGACTGAACTAACTTATTTTGCAAATTAACATATTAACCACCTCGATGGTCTAGTGATAGCAAGCGCTACTGCTGCATGGGGTACTGGATTCGATTCTCAGGTCGGCTAAAAATTTAAAGGACTTTTCCATTCGGATTTTCTTAGTAGTTCGGAGGCAGAATTTTTGACTGTTGGTTAAATGCTCGTACAGTACTCGCACAAGTCTAAGCCGCACTGATGTTGGGTTTCTGATACGCTAAGCGCGGTGTGGTGCTGTTTTTATATGAGACTAGCTGTTCCCCGCGGCTTCGCTCCCATGGACCACCCCACAGGACCCGGGATAAAAAAATAGCCTGTGTCACTCAGGAATAATGTAGCTTTCTATTGGTGAAAGATTTTTTTAAATCGGTCCGGTAGTTTCGGAGCCTATTCGGTATAAACAGACTAACAAAAAAATATTTTCTCTTTATAATATTATTAGCTGTTGCCCGCGGTTTCGCTCCCGTGGACCACCCTACTGGACTCGTTTTCGGGATTAAAAAATAGCCTATATAATGGAACTTTCTATTGGTGAAAGAATTTTTTAAATCGGTCTTGTAGTTTCGGCGCCTAATCGGTACAAACAAACTAACAATTTTTTTTTTCTTTATAATTTTAGTATAGATTAAAGTATAGATTTACTACTGCGCAGCCAGTTTAGCTAACTTCAGGGCGGCCAAGAAGTTTGGCAAGAACTCATCATCATAACAGCCGAAAGACGTCCACTGCTGGACATAGGCCTCCCCCAAACGTCGTCGCCACATAGACAGGTCCCGTGCGTCTTGCATCCAGCGGATCCTCACAACCTTCACCAGGTCATCGGTCCACCTGGTGGACCTTTCAACGCAACGTCTTCAAGTTCGCGGTCGCAAAGCCAGAACTTTTCTGCCCCATCGGCCATGATTTCTGCGAGCAATGTGCCCTGCCCACTGCCACTTAAGTTTGGCAATTCTTCGGGCTGGCAAGAACTATGCTGCACCTATTACATGATTTCATTTATAACACTAGCTGTCCCACGCGGCTTCGCTCCCATCAACTGGCTATCTAACTACCTTACATACGTGTTGCGTGACTTTAACCGCTTACGCAGCGCACGCAACGGCAGCTGTGAAAAAGGAATAATTTTGCCCGCTTTTGCAACATTTTTCATTTGTGCTCGGCTCTTATTGGTCGTGGCGTGATGTTATATAGCTTATAACCTTCCTCGATAGATGGACTATCCAACACAAAAATAATTTATGAATTCCACTCAATAGTTCCTGAGATTATGGCGTTCAAACAAACAAACAAACCCTTTTACTTGCAAGTCGCTGCTAACACCATCTATTTCCGTGGAACGGGATTGAATGCGATTGATGTACTTACAAAAATAACAAGATTAATCAGATGAAAAACGCTAGTTACGTCGGCACGGTTTCTTTGTATGGGATGAGGCATCTGTATGCTAGTATTATATTATCTGTGGTATAGATGAAAGGGTCAAACCACGTCATAATATATTGCAATCAATCACCTCTTACCACAGAACTCGTTCTACAAAACAATAAACTCCTCCTTTTTGCAGTCGGCTAATGATCATGCCAAACCAATCATACTTCTTTACCGAGGTTCTTTTTGAATGGTGCTATATTATTGGTTAACGAAATAATGATGAAAGTCATACCGATATGATTCATTACGCAGTGTTATTTAAACCACTTATTTTACCCCTATTTGCTCACAAAACGAACAGGCGAGGCGTGTACTTTCATAACTGCACTTTATTTTGGAGCCAACCTTTTTGCGTCATTTCCACCTGATACCGAAGACGAATACCAGAAGTTTCACACTAGGCTATAGCAAACTGCGGTCATTAGCCAATAAAGTAAATATTTAAATCTATGACAAAAATACTTATAAGATATTATACAGTCGTTTTACAACACATAATAAAGAGAAACGCTTTTAACACGTTTTTGTGATTCCGTACCCGAAGAGTGCCAACGGAACACTATTATACTTCATAAAAGATAGCTTGATCTCTTTGACAGCTGTCAGTATCAATACAGTAACAATAGCGCTTGACAGGCTATAACGTAACAAAAACGTATACTTCAGTTTGACATATGTCGCAGAGATCAAGCTATCTTTTATGAAGTATAGTTACTATACTTTCTGTCTGTTTCTCTATCACAGGGTTTAGTACCGAAATAACAAGGCTGTGAAAATTTTCAGGTTTGGTATGGGAATAACCGCAAAAATCATTATTTTAGCGGATTTTGCCGAGTCAAACGAAATTAGAATAGACTAAACTCCCTCTGGAGTCTACGCTAAAGTAATCTTATTAAGAGTGGGCCTTCTGTCATATAATTTCCTCATACACCTTCTAGAGACCGGTTAAAAAGTCCACATACGAACACACACACCCACTTTTTTTTGTTCACAATGTTCAAAATATCCAGCGCTCATTTCCGGAGTACCGGTTATAAGTTTTATCACGCAAACGCTTTTATTTTGATTCAAACATCAAGTATGTTTACTCTTTCTTTGCTTAGCTTCATGCTGATACTTATTTAAAATACTAGCATCTGCGAGCGGCTTCGCCCGCGTGAAAGTCGAAAATACCGGGATATAAAGTATCCTATGTGCTATTCCTGACTATAATCTATCTCTGTTCCAAATTTCATCAAGATCCGTCCAGCTAAGCGTGAAGAAGTAACAAACATACTCCCAACACGACGACACGGTTGGCGTAGTGGTTGAGTGATCGGCTTCTGCGCTGCGTGTCGCGGGTACGATTCCCGCACGGAACAAATATTTGTATGGCCTACAGATAATAGTTTCGGATCTTGGTGACTTGTACATACACATGAGTTTAAATGTTTGTAAACACTCCCACGATACAGAAATAAATTTATAATATGTTCATTTATACTCGTAATATTAATGTGATATTGCATCAAGTGTAATTTTTGTGGATTTTTTTTATATTTTTTTAAATGTTCGGACTCCGAAAGACTTTGAGATGTATGGTTTTTTTTCTGCACTTTTTGTTTTGCACAGGTTGTTCCTCACCTTTGCCTTTTTTTGCCTTGACGAATTCTCTTACACAATAAGGCTGCCTCTATCGAGATAGTGGCAGCCTTATTGAGTAAGAGAATTCTCAAGGCAAAAGGTTTGAGCCCATTCCTCGACAAATCACATAGACGGTAATCCACATCGCGTCTTTCAACTCGCATGATTGGTCGTTTGATGGGGTGAAAACCAAATTATTTTATTATTATCTTGCCGAATTCACTTAAGCAAGTAGGCTGCTGATTCTACCTTCAAAATTTCAAAACACAACCTCCATATTACAGATAAGTAGCTCCAATTCCCAACACTTATCCGTAAGTGACGCAAGAAAATTCGCAATTTTTTCGGCTAAAAAGCCTTGTTAGTCCCAGCCAAAGTTATTTTGTATTGTTTGTGTGCAGGACGTAGCGTGTTCATTGGCCCCGAGAAAAGAAGGGCGTAAACCTTCTGGCCATTGCCGCTGAACGCCCCATCCACATCAACGAAAACAAAGGTTCTTGGATGCCTAGCTGCAGCAGTGACGTAGGGTTGCAAATCGACTCTAACGATTCAACGATGTGTTGGCTGTACTTGAGTTATTTCCAGATTCCGGGTTGCCTACTTCTGGATCAGCACTCCTGGTGTCCAGGTTCCGAGGTTCAGCTCGACAGGATCGAAAAGGGATGTCTTCATAAGGGTTGAAGTCGATGAATTAAATGAAACACTAAGTTATTCAGTACACGGCACGATTCTAGGGCTCTCAACAATTTCTGAGACTTGATTCTATATAAGAATTACTTCTTATTTACTAAGACAAGTACAAGCGACTAGCTTTGGATGACTACAAATTCTATTTTGGGCCCGGGGGTTCTTTATACCCTCGCATCGTGCCATTATTGAGAGCCCCGCAAATTCTCGCCGAAAATAATTTTTATTTATGTAAAAAACCCTTATACATATTTGGTAAATAGGGTTACCGCACCCCTTCCATGGTGCTATCAATAGCTGGATTCCTTCGTACTGTAACACAGTAACGCCCCCTATCTATGTATCTAATCAATATACCTAATTTCCAGGTATTGATAGCTTCCCTAGACTATTTCCATGAAATAAAAGGACAATTCCCTTTATTTCCCAGTTAAAACCTTAATAGTTTTCAACCTAGCCTAAGGATATCTATAGGTTGGGTTGACCTGCTGGTGCCAATAGCAGGCTGTCTGTTGACGTCTAGAAAAAGCTTATTTTCGGGAATCTTCTATGGGATATCATCCCTTATGTAATGAATCTATAAATTCCTAAG
Organism: Orthosia incerta; assembly: GCA_948252205.1. Lineage (NCBI taxonomy): Eukaryota > Metazoa > Arthropoda > Insecta > Lepidoptera > Noctuidae > Orthosia > Orthosia incerta. The sequence goes on from OX411761.1 coordinate 9,961,788, forward strand.
TCATTTCACCGACTTTAGGACTTCCTACTTAGGCTAACCAGACAATCACCGCCTATTATGGGGATTCTGGTAGCCAATAGACCACACTTTACATTTCTAGTGTTTATGTAAGTCTATCTAGGTCATATGCACATAAGGTGCCTTGATATGTACAAATTTGATAGCCGGTCACTTTCTTTGCGCCCAGCTATCAGAGAAATTAGATATAAAAACACTAATAAGATTGGGACGACACGATGGTGCGTTCAACGGGCCATCGGGAGGTCCCCAAAAATTCCTTATTTTCGGAATTCCCAGGGGTGTATAGTCTCGGGGAATGCCAAAAACTGACTAAAATTACATTTCCAGAAACCTATTTTCCGGAATTGTACTTAAACTACTTGAGCGATTTTCGCTCCAAAGTGATGGCTTGGTAGCTAGTCCAGCAAGCCATCCGAAAGTACTTATACCATGAGTACATCTATTCCCTTCATGGAGTTATTCCACCTGAAGGGTCTACAAATTTCAACGTTTTACGTTGTTTACATTTTTCACGACTGCTTATCTCGTTGACTATCCAAGCGATTCTTCCCATCTAGAAACCGCCTGGAAGCCCTTTTAGCAAGCTTTCCAATGGTAGTACTTTTACCAGTACACCTATATGTTTCTAGGTACTTAGGGCACCTAAAACCGTAAGCGATTGCCAAAACCAGTTAAACAGCAGTTTTTCTATTATATACTGACTTGATATCTCAAGTAAATGGGCTTTATATAAAAGACTACGCTAACTATGAGGTGTATATAGGCTTCCTGTCTCGGTCTAGGTCCCCCATATACCCTAAAATGACCTAAAACCATATATTTGGTGTTTGAGATATCAAGTCAATATTCCTATTTACATAGCAGAAACTATGTGGTCTTCACATAGTTTCATCATTATGTACTGATTTCATGTCCAGTACATAGGATAAGCCCTTAAAAACATGATTTTAATTACTATAATATTTTCGAAAACCACCAAAACTATATATATCGTGTGGTTCCCTCTCACGGTTCATTCGGAACTAATCCGTCGTCGAGCACAGACGTATCGTATGACAGAAATTTATGTTTTTTACTATGATAACTCTTATCAGTATGCTTTCTAATGATTTTACTCTGTTAAGGGTGAACTATTGAACCCTATAACATACTGACAAACACTAAAAACATTATACTACTATCTCAAAAAATGTAGGTAAAATTTTAGTATAAATATAAACGTGCCTCTAAAATTCATTTTAGTATCAGGTGGCGCGCCGTGGTAAGCAGACATGTCTACACATACAAACTTCAATTTCTATGAACCATTTAGTATGGTTGATGACGCTTCGTCGCGAACATATCTCCCGCCGTGCAGTGCTGTGTCGACTCGCTGTGTCGACTCGAAGTGTTGTCGGCGCGGCGCTGCATTCCTTCGGTGAGCGACGGACGGCATTTCTCGGCTGCCGGCCAGGCCCACCGAGAGGACGGTCGCCGCTCCGGCATCTCTGGTTACTGGGGCAGTGGGACGAGTTTCTTCACCGGACGCTTCAAGGTACCGCCAAGCGTGCGTACCTCAGCGGTCCGGATTTCTCCGTCGATTCCTGGATACACGGCCACAATGCGGCCTCGCGGCCACGTATTGCGGGGCAGCTGACCGTCGGCTATCAGGACAGGGTCACCCACTTTAAATCTGGGCCCACTACTATGTGGCTCCCGCCGGTTTTGGAGCTCCGGCAGGTACTCTCTGACCCAGCGACTCCAGAACATATCAGCGAGGATCTGTGATCGTCGCCATATTTTCCTGCTGTCTATATCTTGCTCGGTGAACGTGCCAGGTGTAGGTAGTCTGGCTGACCCACCGAGCAAGAGGTGATTCGGTGTGATGGATTCATCATCATCACCATCTACCGACACGTGTGTCAATGGTCGGCTATTTACAATGTACTCACAAATCAGTGTGGACAACACCTCTTCGGTGGGGTGTTTTTCTGTAAGTACATTGTATAGTGTGTTTTTTACACAACGAACTAGGCGCTCCCAGGCGCCTCCCATGAATGGCGCTGATGGCGTTATGAAGCGCCATACGATGCCTCTACGACTTGCCTCTGTTTTGAAGGCGTCTCGCAGCTCTCTGTCGGCGCCGTGCATGTTGGTGCCATTGTCTGAGTGTATCTCAGCTGGGCATCCTCTGCGTGCGGCGAATCGGCGCAGCGCCAATATGGCGGAGTCTGCGCTAAGGCTGGCGGCGATTTCAAGGTGCACCGCCCTTGATGTGAGACACGTAAATAGTGCTACGTATCTCTTCTGATGCTGCCGACCGACGGTGACGGATAGCGGGCCGAAATAGTCGAGCCCGGTATATGTAAACGGCCTCTTATGGTGAGCGAGGCGCGTTTTCGGGTGGTCGCCGGTCGCAGGTACTGGTGGCTGTGCCTTGCGTATACGGCAATGCAGGCATCTTGCTATCACCTTCTTCGCTGTTGGTCGCATCTTCACGACCCAGTAGTGCTGCCGTACCTCATTAATTGTGAGTTCGGTGCCACTATGTTGTAGACTGCGATGTGTCCAGTCTATGTACAACTGCGTTATGTGATGGTCGCCATGTAATATAGGCGGGCGCATCACTTCTTCAGCTACCTCTTGCGTAGCTGCTATGCGACTTCTTAGTCGCAGCACGCCGTCGACGACCTGAATTTGTAAAGGTCGCAGCGAGCTATTTTTATTTATTTCTTCAACATTCGCTAACTCTGAAGCGAACGATTGTTGTTGTGCGACCTGGACAAGTATTTTCTCAGCTTCTTGGAGAAATTCTGCTTCTATGATTTGTCTGTTGACCTGGGTTGGTGCTCTGCATGCCTGCTTCTGCTTCTGTGCAGGTACAGCGGGCTTCTTGCGCCAGTCTGGGTCCTTTTCAGCGTTTTTTCTCGTCCGTTTATAGGACGTTATCTCTGTTCTATTTTTGCAAAGAGATATAAAACGCAGAACTGTGGCGGTCGCACGAAGCAGTCGCTCCCATCTGGAGAATCTGCTTGGCTCTGGAACGGCTTCTATGAAGCTCTTCTTGTCCCCTTCTGTGACAACGAAAGTTTTTTCTTCTCCCGTGTCGTTTGTAGTCGGAGGTTTCTCTGTGGGCCATAATTCGGGCCCAAGAGACAAAAAACTCGGCCCGCAGTACCACTCGTGGTCCGAGTTGAACCGCAGTGGCACGTCACGGGTTGCTGCATCAGCGATGTTCATCTTGGTGGGTATCCATCGCCAATCTTCGACTTTGCTATTGTCTTCAATAGCAGCTATTCGGTGAGCAACGAAAGGTTTGTATACTCTCGCTCCTCTTCTAATCCAGGTCAGTACGGTCTTGCTATCTGACCAATACGTTACTGACGTGGGCTTGCAGTCGTGTTCACTCATCACTGCTGCGGCTACGCGGGTTCCCAATACCGCGGCCTGAAGTTCGAGTCTCGGTATCGAAAGCAGTTTCAGTGGGGCCACCCGCGCTTTCGCCATAACAAGGCTTATTAAGTGCTTGCCTTCCACGGTCGTGGCCCGCCAGTATATAGCGGTAGCATATGCCATCTCGCTTGCATCAGTGAACACATGCACCTGCATTTCTATAGCGTCGCTATATCCAGGATAGCATCTTGGTACGCTAACGTTTTTTAGTTGGCGTAAATGTTGTACCCAAATTTTCCATTGTAATGCTAGGTCAACATCTAGCCTCTGATCCCAGTCGACGCCTCGCCTCCATGCTTCTTGCAATATTTGCTTCGCCTTGATGGTTACTGGCGAGGCGAGTCCGAGTGGGTCGTATAGCGACGCTACTATTCTGAGCGCCTCTCGCTTGGTGGGCGCCTCTCGGTCCAAGATACCCTCAGGCAGACGCGCGAGTGTGAGGTTGAAACCCAGCGTGTCTTCGCCTGGCCTCCATATGAGGCCGAGTATCTTTTCCGACGTATCTATATCTCCAATGGATACCATCTCAGTTTGTATATGCGATGGGTCCATTTTTTCTAGGAGCTGCGAGCTATTTGAAACCCATTTCTTGAGTTCAAACCTCGCCTGTAGGTGTATTTTTCGCACCATACTAGCGACTTCTGCCGCCTTCTCGATAGTTCTATAACTATCTAGGTAGTCATCCATATAATGACTACGTAGTATAGCATCCACAGCTTCAGGGTGCTTCTCTATATATTTGTTTGCGTTCCAGTTCTTTGCAAAAATTGCTGTGCAAGGCGAACTGGCTGCGCCGAAAATGATGGACGTCATTCTATATTCTTCTGGCGCTCCTTCTCTGCGGTTTCCCCTCCACAGGTAGCGAAGCGCGTCTCGGTCTTGGCTCCGCACCTTCACTTGCATGAACATCTCCGCTATGTCACCGGTTATTGCGACGCAGTGGCGGCGAAACCGCATCATTACGCCTGGCAGCGACTGTAATAGGTCGGGCCCAGTTAACAGGAAGTCATTCAGTGACATTCCTCTCGATTTGGCGGCAGCGTCATGTACGATGCGAAGTTTGTCTGGCTTCATTGGGTTGAAGACATCGAAGTGTGGGAGGTACCAAGTTTTGCCCGGCGTGCTAATTGCGGGTGCCCTTTCAGCGTACCCTTTCGCAATTAGCGAGTCCATCTGGTCTGAGTATCTTCTTAGAAGTTCCTGGTTCTTGTCCAGCTTCTTTTCTGTTGAGACGAGCCTCTTCAGAGCTGTCTCAAAGCTATCTGGCATCTCAGCATGCTCATTACGCCAAAGAATGGCGGTTTCGATGTGTCCATTCTCTAATTGGACAGTTGATCGATTCAAAATGTCCTCTGCCCTTCTTGCTGGGTCAGAGGCGGGTCGCTGTGGGTTTATGCACAACGATTCTATGGCGAAATGTTCGCGCAACTGATGATCCAAATTGTCATCAGTTGTTATTCTATTGACATGATGTACTTGTTGTCGTAGTAAACTACTATGCGCGCCATGTAGTGTCCAACCCATCGCTGTAAGTGACGCAATTGGTTGGTGTCTTGGACCTCTGCGAATCTCGCTGGCCAATAACAAATGCCAGTTGTCTTGGCCGACGAGTATTTTTGGCACGCCATTGTTGTACATCAACTCTTTTCTCAAGTCGGTTAAATGCTTGCAGCGTGCGACAACTCTATCGCTCACTGTTTGTTTTGCCAAGCTGAGTTTAGGTATAGTACGTGCTTTGAATTGTACCCTTCTCTCTTGCGGGCTAACCAGCGTCACCTTGACTCTTCTTGAGCATGGGGTGGTGAGCATGGTGTTGCCTATCGCACCGATCTTGAGCGGGTCCACAGGGCCCTCTGCCCCGACTTGCCTCGCGATGTCTTCATCCATCAGCGAAACGGTGGACCCATCGTCTAGGAGAGCGTATGTTGCTACCTCTCCCGCCGGTCCGATTACCCGGACCGGCACTATCTTGAGGTACGCCTGGCTCGATGGTGACCCGAAACTGGCCACCGTTTCCTGAGGATCCTTGCGGGATTCAGGAACATCGGGCTTCTTGTTGGCTTCCCTCTGCTGTTGCTTCTTCCTATGAAGAAGCCGATGGTGCGTATCTCTGCACCCGTCTTGGCCACACTGTTTTCTCTTACAAGTGTGGTTGCCTCGTCGATGTTGAAGGCAGCGATAACATAGATTGTGTTTTTTCGCTAGCTCCCATCTTTTCTCGACAGCTACGCCCCTGAATTGTGCACATCCAGTGGCGTAGTGATGTCCCACGTCGCAAACACGGCATTTTCCTACCGGTTGGTCCGTAGCTATATGCGTCCTTTGTGTGACGCGTCTGTTGGTGTTCGCCTCGGCCGAAGCGATGCCTTCGGGTGGGGCGAATGGACTACAGAAGTGTGCCTGTTCAGATATAAAATTACTGAACAATGAAATATCTGGCACCGATTGGTACTTCTCCGAATATGATCGGTACCATTGTGCTCGTAGCGAATTGGGTAACTTCTCTGTTAACAATCGCATAAGCTCCGCGTTCATAAGGTAATGACCCTTTTTTAACGCGCGGAGCGTGACTACAGCACCTCTTACGCGACTTGCAAACGCGCAGATGTCTCTTGGTGACTCACTGCAGCGCGGCAGTCCACGTAATCTATCTGTTTCAGCTTGCGCTATGGAGTCTGGACGGCCGAACTGCAGCTCGAGTTCCTTCATGATGTCATCGGGCCTGGCATGTCCGATGAGTTCTGAGCTGACGGTTTCCATTGCACGTCCATGTAAGCTTCTCCTCAGCCTCGCTGTATTCTCGATGTCCGTAAAATACGCTCGAGTTGTCTCATATATGGCCCGAAATGATAGCCATTCAGTATGAGAACCATTGAAATTCGGCAATGTCATGACGAATTTCGACGCAGAGGGGTTCGATTGGTCCCGCTGTTCTATTTTTCTGTCGGCTAGCGACGCTATAGCGGACGTCAACTCCGTCAGGAATGGACGGAGACTATCCCTCTGACCTCCTGTACACTCAGCTGACGCTGCAACTGGAGGTTTTCGCACTTCTTTTTCCTTAGGATGCTGACCTTCTATTTGCGATTTGGTGGCGGCCGCAGTCAGGGGTCTATGCATAGAATTTCTGGTTCCCCCTTCAACGACGTTATCCTCCTTCTCAGGCTGAGGTTCTGGTGCCTCTTCTAGCCATGAACGCACGTACTCGTCATTCGAGTTTCTGTCATCCAAGTATTCAGCTTCGGAACCCTCTTCCTCCGCTCTCTGAAGTGCCAGTTGTGCAAGCTCCAACTTAATTTTGAGTAAGTCTTCGCGAGCTTTGTCTATGTTTTTTCGTGACCGAGTCACTCTAGTTGACGGCGGACGGCTATGTTCGATACGGGCGTCACCCCGGGTAGTCATCGGCATCGCTGTACGTCTGTCTTCTTCGGAAATCTTCTCTTTCTGAGAAGGTTTCAATGTTGTGTCTGAAGCTCCTTCTAATCTGGTTACTCTGGTAGAAACCGCTTGATCAGTTTCTATTGGTTGATGCGTCGGAGTGCTTTCAGTTTGAGGCGCTAGATGGCGCTGCTCGTCCGACGGCTCGGTCCCTTCGGTTGTGGAAGGTGAACACGGCGGCAGCTCATGTCTGATGCCAACTGGTTGATCCAACTCCACGGTCCATGCCTCCGGCGTCTTGCCTTTGGATCTGGTTATCGGCATTGTTGTTGAAATATTTTCTTTTGAAAACTCGAAGTTAGTTTTCAAAGATAAGTCCCAGTTCCGGGCTTCAGCGTTCAAACCGACGATCTCCAGAAGTTAACCTCCACTTCGATTGACTATAATTCAATCTTCAAATAAAAAATCACTAAAAACTTACGGTCAGTGATAAGTCTTCAGGAAACTTCAGGCATTTGCTATACAAGTTTATTTTTCCCATAAACGTGTATGTTCTATTTGATTGACTATAATTCAATCAAATTCTAAATCACCGAAAAGTCAAGGTTACTTTTCGGTGGTGATGCTTCATGAACTGCTTGTCCAAAGCATCAGAGCCGTGCATCAATCTTCCGAGCACGTATCTTGCTTGATTGAAGAAAATTCAATCTTCAAATAAATCACCGAAACGTCAAAGTTATTTTCAGTGATAGTGCTTCAGGAACCGCATAGTCAGTACATCCGAAACGTATCTAAGTCTTCAGAGTACGTTTCTTCCATTCACTGACGAAAATTCAGTCTTCAAAATTTTCCTGAAAACATAGGGGTTGTTTTCAGTCATAAGGCTTCAGGAATTATTCTTCAATCATCAAGGATGCACATCAGCCTTCTAAACGCACGTCTTGTATTTTTCTGACGGGCGCTCGTTTTTTAAACAAATCGCTAAAAACATAAGGGTAGTTTTCAGCGATAAGTCTTCAGGAACTATTCTTCCGCGTCAAAGACGTAATCCAATCTTCTGAACGAGTATTCTTGGTTGAATAAACAAGCGTTCAGTTCTAGAACAAATCACTGATAACATAGGGTAGTTTTCAGCGATAAGTCTTCAGGAACTATTCTTGGGGCTTCAAGGATGCGCATCTGTCTTCATACAGCATTTTGCGGCTCACAGAAAATTTCTTCTATTTTCTTACAATTATTGAAAAAATAGGGTATTTTCAATAACTGTCTCCAGAATTTTACCTCTTGGATCCAGCGGCAAATAGGGCACGTAGGACTTGTTCCCTGCAGTGCACGTCGATTTTTGGTTTATTTGTGAAATTAATTTCTCCAAAATTCGAAAAATTAATTCCACCACTGTTTCTTCCTGACGTCCTGGGGCGCTCCAGACTTCGAATTTCGGCTCGAACGGGTCAACGTTGTGTTGCACGTAGCCGACTTAATATGCAGGCACCCAGTTGTTTTTTCTGGATCTACTGTTCCCGACGTCCTGGGGCTCTCCAGGCTCCAAAATTCGGCTCGATAGGACCATTAAATGTGATGGTCGTCGAATTTTGCCGGGACGCCAGGCTCCAAAATCTGGCTCGCAAGGACCATTAAATGTGCAGGACGTAGCGTGTTCATTGGCCCCGAGAAAAGAAGGGCGTAAACCTTCTGGCCATTGCCGCTGAACGCCCCATCCACATCAACGAAAACAAAGGTTCTTGGATGCCTAGCTGCAGCAGTGACGTAGGGTTGCAAATCGACTCTAACGATTCAACGATGTGTTGGCTGTACTTGAGTTATTTCCAGATTCCGGGTTGCCTACTTCTGGATCAGCACTCCTGGTGTCCAGGTTCCGAGGTTCAGCTCGACAGGATCGAAAAGGGATGTCTTCATAAGGGTTGAAGTCGATGAATTAAATGAAACACTAAGTTATTCAGTACACGGCACGATTCTAGGGCTCTCAACAATTTCTGAGACTTGATTCTATATAAGAATTACTTCTTATTTACTAAGACAAGTACAAGCGACTAGCTTTGGATGACTACAAATTCTATTTTGGGCCCGGGGGTTCTTTATACCCTCGCATCGTGCCATTATTGAGAGCCCCGCAAATTCTCGCCGAAAATAATTTTTATTTATGTAAAAAACCCTTATACATATTTGGTAAATAGGGTTACCGCACCCCTTCCATGGTGCTATCAATAGCTGGATTCCTTCGTACTGTAACACAGTAACGCCCCCTATCTATGTATCTAATCAATATACCTAATTTCCAGGTATTGATAGCTTCCCTAGACTATTTCCATGAAATAAAAGGACAATTCCCTTTATTTCCCAGTTAAAACCTTAATAGTTTTCAACCTAGCCTAAGGATATCTATAGGTTGGGTTGACCTGCTGGTGCCAATAGCAGGCTGTCTGTTGACGTCTAGAAAAAGCTTATTTTCGGGAATCTTCTATGGGATATCATCCCTTATGTAATGAATCTATAAATTCCTAAGTCATTTCACCGACTTTAGGACTTCCTACTTAGGCTAACCAGACAATCACCGCCTATTATGGGGATTCTGGTAGCCAATAGACCACACTTTACATTTCTAGTGTTTATGTAAGTCTATCTAGGTCATATGCACATAAGGTGCCTTGATATGTACAAATTTGATAGCCGGTCACTTTCTTTGCGCCCAGCTATCAGAGAAATTAGATATAAAAACACTAATAAGATTGGGACGACACGATGGTGCGTTCAACGGGCCATCGGGAGGTCCCCAAAAATTCCTTATTTTCGGAATTCCCAGGGGTGTATAGTCTCGGGGAATGCCAAAAACTGACTAAAATTACATTTCCAGAAACCTATTTTCCGGAATTGTACTTAAACTACTTGAGCGATTTTCGCTCCAAAGTGATGGCTTGGTAGCTAGTCCAGCAAGCCATCCGAAAGTACTTATACCATGAGTACATCTATTCCCTTCATGGAGTTATTCCACCTGAAGGGTCTACAAATTTCAACGTTTTACGTTGTTTACATTTTTCACGACTGCTTATCTCGTTGACTATCCAAGCGATTCTTCCCATCTAGAAACCGCCTGGAAGCCCTTTTAGCAAGCTTTCCAATGGTAGTACTTTTACCAGTACACCTATATGTTTCTAGGTACTTAGGGCACCTAAAACCGTAAGCGATTGCCAAAACCAGTTAAACAGCAGTTTTTCTATTATATACTGACTTGATATCTCAAGTAAATGGGCTTTATATAAAAGACTACGCTAACTATGAGGTGTATATAGGCTTCCTGTCTCGGTCTAGGTCCCCCATATACCCTAAAATGACCTAAAACCATATATTTGGTGTTTGAGATATCAAGTCAATATTCCTATTTACATAGCAGAAACTATGTGGTCTTCACATAGTTTCATCATTATGTACTGATTTCATGTCCAGTACATAGGATAAGCCCTTAAAAACATGATTTTAATTACTATAATATTTTCGAAAACCACCAAAACTATATATATCGTGTGGTTCCCTCTCACGGTTCATTCGGAACTAATCCGTCGTCGAGCACAGACGTATCGTATGACAGAAATTTATGTTTTTTACTATGATAACTCTTATCAGTATGCTTTCTAATGATTTTACTCTGTTAAGGGTGAACTATTGAACCCTATAACATACTGACAAACACTAAAAACATTATACTACTATCTCAAAAAATGTAGGTAAAATTTTAGTATAAATATAAACGTGCCTCTAAAATTCATTTTAGTATCAGGTGGCGCGCCGTGGTAAGCAGACATGTCTACACATACAAACTTCAATTTCTATGAACCATTTAGTATGGTTGATGACGCTTCGTCGCGAACAGTTTGTGTAAAAACAACGGGTGCGACCAGGGTTTGTTATGCAATTTGCATAGATACCCGAAGTACTAGTGGTTCAAGAAAAACATTGAGAATATACGAGAGACTATTGTGGCGAGCTTGTTAGGTTACATCTTACACATACTGGACATATTGGTTTGGTTTTTCTGCCAAAGTCTGAAACTAATAAAAGGATTAAAGAGAGACGTCTATTAAAGAAGTAGCAATAAAGAAACATAATACTCTTTCGGAAGTCGGGTAAAACTGCAATATTCTTGTTCATCTATCAAGCCTATTACGTGGTTATGATAATTTATAGATGTGATTAAAGAAAATTAAAGAACCATCGCCTTAAAATTATAGAAATACTTGGCGCTAAAATTATGGATTGGAAAACAATTCCTATATATACTTCTATACTACTGTTATAAAGAGGAAAGATTTGTATTTTTGTATGTAACGAATTAACTTAAAAACTACTGGACCGATTTCAAAAATTCTTTCACCGTTGGGAAGCTTCACTATCCCCGGGTGACAAAGGCTACTTTTTATCCCTGTATTCCCACAAGAACGGGAACTACGCGGGTGAAACCGTGAGACGTCCGCTAGTATAATATATATATGTAAGAGCGGGCGTACTCAGGGTTCTCAAATGATAACGATCAGACATCTTGTAAACACTTTTTATTACTCACACCAACAGTAAATCAACTTAATTTTATAAGAAGATGTGCACAGTTCAAAATACAATTCAATATTAGGTTCTTTCGACTAGAACTAACCTATTTATACGTTTTGACAAATGAAAAGGCGTCACATAGCAACAACTACCGGTGACATTCGTTTATCAATTAATTTTTTAGATTTAAGTTTGTAAAAATACAGCAATTGTGTTCAATATTTGATTAGTAATTAATAACACTTTTTACAAATGTTTTGAATGGATTTAGCTACCAATTATTTTATTTGAATGAACTATCAGTCAGTGATCTACCTTCCATTTTTAATTTTTTAAATATTACTCAAATAAAAAGAAATCTTTACATTAACAATACTTAATTCGGGTTTCCGTTTAGTCACCTGCCTTGAAGTTTGATTTCGTCTGTGGTACTATTTTCATTTAGCAGCGCTATCATATAAGCTAGGTTATGGTTGGTGATAATAGTGAAAACTTTATCCTGTGCCTGTTGCTAAAGTTATCTAACATACAATTAAATCATATTTTCTTTTAGAGTGAGATTACTGCCTATTATATGTTCCGTATCTTCTAAAGCTTTGTAAATTGGAGGTGTGGGGGAACAGACTGGAGAGTGTTGGCCTGAAATTGAGCAGAAACAAAACTGAATACTTGTTTTGTGACTTCGGCGGTCTCTGCAGTTCCGTGCCCATAGCTCTCGCTGGAACGCCCATACCAATCTGCTCCGACTTCCGCTACCTAGGGTCGCTTGTCTAAGGGGATGGCGAGGTAGACCGAGACGTAACGCACCGGATCAACTCGGGATGGATGAAATGGCGACAGGTCACTGGCACAACTTGCGACCCACGGATGCCCCTCAAGTTAAAGGGTAAAATTTACAAGTCCGTGATAAGACCTGTCGTACTGTATGGATCAGAATGTTGGGCTGTGAAAAAGATGGATGAAAAGAGATTGCATGTAGCAGAGATGAGAATGTTGAGATGGATGTGCGGAGTGACGAGAATTGATAAAGTGAGAAATAAGTATATTAGAGGAAGTTTAAAAGTGGCGCCAGTGACAGAAAAGTTGAAAGGAAACCGTTTGTCCTGGTATGGTCATCTGATGAGGAGGAATGAAAAGCATGTGACTAAAAGAGTTATGAATATAAATGTGGATGGATGGAAAGGGAGGGGACGGCCAAAGAAAAGATAGATTGACTGTGTGAGGAGTGATATAAAAGAAAAGGGAGTCAGTGATAGCGTGACGGGGGACAGGACGGTATAGAAGAAGAAAACGTGTTGCACCGACCCCAAGTAACATGGGACAAGGGCAGGAAGATGATGATGATGATCTTCTAAAGCTAAAACAGTGCCTTTAACAAGTGAACAATTATTGAAAATGCTCAAAAATACAAAATCAACTTGCTTGCAGTTTAGTGCGACATAACAATCTCCCTTATATTTCCAAAGCACACACGACATGTTATTTGCTATTCCTATTCTTGTAGAACGTGTAAAATGCTACCCACGTATACCCATACGACCGATATGCTTTACATAATTCACTGGCTTCCACAAAATCGGTGCGCTAACACTTTCATCTATTAGTTTCTTGCGAATGTCTCAATTTCGAATTATGCATTCGCTGCTCTTTTGTTATTCTGCATTCTTTCGAGTTTGTATTTCGAAGTGAGATTGTTTTTTGTTTTGTTTCTTTGTTTGGTTTTTATGCCAGCTTTCTTTTGTCGTTTTCAAAGTGAAATTATGGTTATGTCAACCATAATTTCACTTTTGGTAAGAAAAAACGTACTGTGTTTTGGTTTGGAACCAGGGCATTATGAGTACCATGACCTCCAAAATTCTGTAAATTTTCGGCAATATGATAAAGGTCAAGTTTCTAAGTTACGTAAATTATCGTAAAATTAAAATGACAAATCATCATAAGCATGTTATCTGCATAAATTGATCGAATTAAATTCGCATTACTTGACGTTCGGTCATAAAATTTCTAGACACAGAAGTTCAAATTAATATAAATTTAGTTCTTCTTGAGGGTTGTTAACCTCTCGCGCATGCCGGGTGTTAAAAAACGACTAGAAAATTATCAAAAAAAGTGCAAAAAGAACCTAATATCATAGAAACACGTACGTAAAAGGACTAAATACGTCATTCTCAATCGCTAAAACCTAGTACTCTTCCCTCCATTTATCATTCTTTCCACCTTTTTCTCTACCAAAGAAAAACATGAAGTTCCAATACAAATGCCAGTGTAATGGCTAGTATTATCTAAATAACTGACGTTGTGAGGCTTCGGTAATCAATATTTCTTTAAGTTTTAACTTTGCAAGTCTTCGGTACATCTTCGAGTAACCGGTGTTATGTTACTTGAATAATTTGACTTGTTTTTGTATGGTTGTTTGTGTTTTCTTCGTTGTTTGTAGGTTGGTCAGGAGAAATGATGATTTGTTGGTGATTTTTTACGAGTTGTGAGGAGTGAGGCAAGATTCTGATATTTTCTGGGGTTGACTGAACGATATTGGGGGTCATGTGAAAAGTTATTGCTATAAGCTTAGGTGTATCGGGCATCAAGAAGGTAATAACGCCATCATGGTTCCAGTCCAAAAAAGTGATGATGCTATCGGTCTTGTAACTCATGTATAACTCGGTCTCCCTCTCACACTGTAACTATGATTTCTTTAAAAGGTAGAGATGACTGAGAACGAGACACACGTCACCGTCAGACCCTTGAAGAAGGTACATTTAATTTCTCTTAGATGAGGTAGACAAACATATTTGGTAATTATGAAATCAATACAGTTCTATTCTAACAAGTCAATGAAAAATACGATATTTAAATTAATTCAACAAGAATTCAATCCACATCCATAAAACGAAGCCTAACAAAAGATTCTTTAAGATTACCTTTTAAAATCTGCAGTTAATTGGGTACTGTAAGGAAGATAATTTTAATTCCCTAAAGCAAATCTCATAAAGTTGAAGAACTTAAAAAGATTGAATTAAGTGGATTAAAAAGTCTGTAGTAAAATTGATTAATCAGACGAACTTACCTTAAGTGAAGTCCGATTACAATTTCATGAAGGATGAACTGAAATATAATTGATTACAGAGTAGTTCCCAATTCGCTAGTATTTGGCATCGCAGTTTTAGAGAAAGTAAAAATAAAACTTTTCTCTATGGATTGGTAACCCTGATTTGACACTCTTTAGAGATAGCGTTGCTCTGTTGGCCCGTTCGACAAGGGACTGATCCTAAAAAGGATGGGTTGGGTGGGTAATTATATTTCAGTTCATCCTTCATGAAATTGTAATCGGACTTCACTTAAGGTAAGTTCGTCTGATTAATCAATTTCATTTCATGATGAACTGAAATATAATTGATTACAGAGTAGCTGTTTAGAGTCAAAGTCGATATGGGCCACTATTTTGAAAAGATACATATCAAAACAACCATATATGAATCAAATTTATTTGAGACTTATATACTCAAACAACAGTAACCTAGTACATACTTAGGTATGTAACCTCAATAATCTTATATTTAAAATGTTAGAATAAGAAAAAATTGCCTTTATGCAGGCTTACATAAACAGGGCTTCATTTAAGACAAACAGAAATGTCAATTAGCTACTAGTATTTTCATGACAATAAAATTGCAATGAAAATACCAGCAGCGACAACAACATAACATAAGTACTATTAATATCAGTCTTGTATCTTAATCAGATAAAATTAGTAACAATAAATGCTATAGTGAAACATCTTTGACTGACCCTTAGCCATATAACCAAAATATAACTCTAATGACAGTGTATAAATAACTTAAATAATCATTGACCATTTATTAATTTTATAAAAGAGAGAATAAAAAATAATTACATCCTCAAGTTGGCATTAAAGACAGCATTAATAAAGCTGTCATGTGGGGCATTAACATTCACTGGTACATCATAAAACCTGGCAAATGTAAGAGAGCTATCTGACCAGCCAGCAGTTTTCCTAATCACATCTAATGATACCCCTGCCTGTTTAGCAGTAGATGTGGCTGCATGACGTGTGCTGTGTGAGCTAAATATTCTGGTATCAATACCACTTTCCTTCATAACTGATTTAATCCATCTACTAATTGTTTGTTTTGATGCTCTTTTATAAGGTTTTCTACTAGTCAAAAGCAAGTATTGTTCATCATTCCTTAGAGATGATGTTAGCTCAATATATGTTTTTATAGCTCTAGCTGGGCAAATATTGGGGTTCTGATCAAAAAACGGTAGTTTAATAAATGTTTCAGTTCTTGATGACAGTGATGTTTTTATAAGATCCGTAATGTTAATATGTATTATGTCTTGTGACATGGATATATCTTGTATTTTAATTACTGATATAGTCTGTACTCTTTGAGCAGTAGCAAGAGCTAATAAGGTGACAAGCTTTTTACTTAACGTTTCCAAATTTAAATTTTTATCATCACCCCAATTAGACAGAAATCTTAGCACTATTGAAGGATCCCAAGTATTAACATACTTTCGTAAAGCAGGTTTAATTCTGTATAAACCCCTAAAAAAGCGTTTGATGTGATCATCCCTGCCAATTCTTTCATTTAACAGAAGGGAAAGTGCAGATCTAGCTGTATTTAACGAGCTGTAGCCAACATTCGTTTTATGTATTTCAGTTAGGTACTGTATTACATCTGGTATTGAAGCTGTATAAACATCTACACTGTGGTTTTGACAGAATAACCACCAACTCCTATAAGTAGTATTATATTGCTTTAGCGTACCTGGTGAAATGGATGATAACATAATATTTAGTGAGCCCTCTGGCAAACCTCTACGTCTGAATGCTTCCCACAAAAGATGCTCGCTGCCAGGGTAAGCTGGTTGCTTAATGGGTGTTCCGTGCTGAAAGGAGATTGTAATAAATTCTTATTAGGATAGAATATGATTGGTTTTGTAATCATCAACATTGTTGCCAAAGGATACCATGGCTGACAAGTCCACAGTGGGTATACTAGGATTCCCTTCGCCCCATCGTTTTTAATTTTTTGCAGACATTTTGTAATTAATGCAAATGGTGGGAATGCATAAAAAAAATAGGAGCTCCAGTCAAATGTGAAGGCATCTATTTCAAATGCATATGGGTCTCTATGCCATGACACATATGTTTTACATTTTGCATTATTTCTGGTAGCAAATAAATCAATACTAGGCTTGCCAAACTCTTTTTCAATTCTATTGAAAGCATCAATTGATAATCCCCACTCTGTGTCAATGTTAGTATTCCTTGATTCCTCATCTGCCAAGTTATCTTTAGATTTTATGTAAGATGCCTGGACATTAATGAACCTAGATTCACACCAATCCCATATCATTCTACTAACATCATTGAGGTGTGGAAATTGAACACTACCCATCTTGTTAATGCAGGCAATGGCAGTAGTGTTGTCAATTCGAAGAAGAATGTTACAATTATTTTTTAAATTTGCAAGGCATTTTAAACCAAAAAATGCTGCCATTAGTTCTAACTGGTTTATGTGATACTTTTGTTCTGATAATGACCACAGGCCTCCAACACTCTCACCATTGCAATGAGCACCCCAACCTGTCAGGGAAGCATCTGTATATACTTGTAAATCAAATTTTCTTGACTTATATGTTTTGCTGTTATGCATTATGTTATGTTTCCACCATTGAAAGTCTGACTGTAATAGTATAGGTAAGGTCATGGATGCATCATAATTGTCCTTTGATTTCAGTAATGCTAAATACCTAACATGTTCCATTTGCTTTGTATGTACTATGCCATATGGTATAGCTGGACATGCTGCTACTAATGTACCTAACAATCTAGCAAATTCTCTAATCTTACATTTTTTTAATTTCAGGAATTTATCAATCATACTCTTAATTGTATTTCTTTTTTCTAAAGGTAGCTCAAGGCACATTGATGTGGAGTTAATCATGAACCCCAAAAATTTGCAACATTTACTAGGCACTAGGTTGCTTTTTTCAGAATTAATAATAAAGCCTAAGCACTTTAACACACCAATTGTTGTTTCCATGTTCTGTAAACACTCATTATAAGTTTGGCTAATACATAAAAGATCATCAATGTATATTGTGGATAGGAGGCCTAAATTTCTGAGATAACCAACCACAGGTTTTAACAATTTGGTAAACACACTAGGTGCAGTACATAATCCATATGGCAATGCTGTAAATTCATATAAGGTTCCATCAAATTCAAAACGGAGGTACTTTCTGTGTTCAGATGCTATAGGTACTAATAAGTATGATTCCTTAAGGTCTATGCAACACATATAATAATGTTTATCAATTAACCTTACTGCAGTGCGAATATCTTCCATCTTAAAGTGACTAACTTTTATAAACTTGTTCAAAGGTTTTAGATTTAAAATGAATCTTTGCTTGCCGTTAGGTTTTGGAACAAGGAAAACCTTTGAGATGAATTCTCCCTTTGAATGACAACATGGTGTTATAGCTCCTAATTGTAAAAGGTTAACAATAGCTTCCTGCATAAGTGGAATTTCACAATCAGGTAAATTATTTTTAGGGACTATACTTTGGTAAGGCTGAGACATGAAAGGAATATGATATCCTTTAATCCACTGCAATATAATGGGATCATTTGTTAATGACAACCAACAAGCAAAGTAGTTTTTTAAATTGCCAGCATGTACCTTATTTATTTCCTGTTGTTGTAGTGGGCACCCCGGGTTCTCTCGGAACGCTGTGGGTTGAAGGATGTCCTGTGTTGTGATGGCTGTGGTCGAGTCCGTGGTCCACCTCGTGCCATCCCCTTGGTTGGTTGATGCTGATTCAACTGTCGTGGTGGACCGTTCCTGTTTCCCATATATTTGTTATTTGTGTTCTTAGCAGGGATTGCTGGCTTTGGTGCAGTCTTCTTAATAGAGTTTGAACTTTGTTGTATTATCTTATTTACCTTAATCCTTTCTGATAAATTGTCTCCATATAAAAATTCATTTCGGGTAGTATTTTGAGTCATTTCTAAGAAATGCTTGTCCAGTTGGGGAGACACTAGTGACTTTCTGGTTTTTGTTTGTTGATGATGGAGGTCACACACCAACTTTGATGCTTCACTGAGTGATTTTAACATAGTTATTTTATCTGGTGGGTTGTTAATTATATGAGACATGACTTTGCCTATTATTGTAAGTGCTGTGCCCATCTGTCTTTGCTGGTAGGCAATACACTTGTCTCTAGTTATGCCCGTTTCAGAGATCACTGCCTTCACTTCTTCGTTCAAGATGGGGGCATCTAAGAGTTGGCAGTTTTCAGGCAAACTGTGACATTTTATAATGTCATCTTTTTCAGTCTTAGACAGACCATGTTTTAATAAGTAATTCCACCGTTTGCAAATGTCATTGTTAATTGTTCCTTCGTATTTTTTTATGTCGTCATATTCTTGTCCCAGAGCCTGCACAAGTTCGGTATTCTGCTCCTCCGTAAGATGGCTATCGGACGCCTCCGGTGACACTAAAGGTTCATCCCCTGGGATTTGGACATTATTCTGAGCGTCAGATTGTTCTTCAGGACCCGAATTTTGAGGATAAATTTCACTCAGTTCGATGATTTCTTCTGAAATGTGAGAAAAAAAACCCTTAGGTAAGGTTTCTCAACAGCACTTTAATAGCACTAAACAGTATCTCGTACTGAAAGCACATGCTGGTTTTGAACAAATCGGCATCACGTGCCGGAAACAGAAATCTGTTTTACATCAAAGTTGATATCTCGTATCAAAGTTGATCTTCGTGTTTAAGTATCTCGTACTAACACGGTATATTATACTCGACCATTGTAGCCAGCCACGTGTTTAGACTAAGCTGTACCTAAATCAAAGCTTACCTTCGTTATCCGGTGTAATGGCGCGCAAAGGGCTCCGGTCACGTTCGACACTTTGCCGCCGATTTGAACTGAGGCTGCGCCCGCGTACACTTTCATGACTCCGTCTTTTCCTTCGACGCTGACGTTCCAACTTTTTATTATATTTCCGTATTTTTCGAAGTAATTTTTCTTCCGAAACCATTTTGCATGCGATGCCGGTAAACGCGCGAAAAAGAAGTGACAAATCAGGGTTACCAATCCATAGAGAAAAGTTTTATTTTTACTTTCTCTAAAACTGCGATGCCAAATACTAGCGAATTGGGAACTACTCTGTAATCAATTATATTTCAGTTCATCATGAAATGAAATTCTATTTCTAGTTTAGCCAGCCTGCTAGGCAAAAACCAACATTGCTATCCGACTGGCTCGAGTAAATAGATATAGCATTATTTAGAACGATTTGCTTGATTTTAGCTAAAATTGTACTACTAAAAAAACTGTAAATTGTACTACTAATAAAGAGTATTCTATTCTATTCTATTCTACTAAAAGAATTTAAAATACAAATTGTAATCGAGGTAAAATCTTGAGTTGGGATTCGATGAAAGACAGTTTTATCTTTATTTTGGTAGTAATCAGTATGCCACAGATCAAAAATAGACACAATATTTAACATACCGCATTTTTATTCCTTTTTCTGTCTCGATATATAGTGGATATTCATCATCATCATCAGCCGTATAATGTTCCCTCTGCTGGGACACAGGCATCTTCTCTGTGATAGAGGTAACGCGGCCCCAGTGCGGGTTGGTGGATGTCACATGTCTTCGAATTTTTGGTTCTAGGACATGCCGGTGGATATTACCATCTCAGACTTTCATTATTACAGGTTACCTGTCTATCTTTGGATATTATTACGAATTTTGATTTTGTAATTAGTTAGAGGTTTTAGCCATTTACCGTAAATTACTGCACATTTTTCTATGTCCGATGATTGACCTGACTTTAAATCTTCTAACAATATAACTAAATGACTCAGACTTTTCGATTTTATGGACGGATTTTGTCCAAATAAGGTCTGGATCTGACTCACATATGGTCCCTCTAAACGATGACTCATCTTGGGTCAGAACGACTTCTTAAAATGCATCTTATGGAAATACTACATTGGAAATTTTCTTTCCAAGGATTGATTCATCTAGACAGAACAACTTATCATTATGATAATTATATATACTAAACTTATAATAGATATCTAAATTTAAGGTTTAACTATGAGCTACCTTGTCAGGTTATCTTGTGACAGGACTCTTTTGATTCTCTACACTTGTTTCGGTTCAGTGTTATTCTTCTGCACTCCTTTAGCAAGTCGTATTTTTACCGACTTCAAAAAAGGTATTTATTTCATTATCATCATCAGCCTATTAATGTTCCCACTGCTGGGACACAGGCCTCCTCTCTGTGAGTGGGAAATGGGCCGTAATCCACCACGCGGGCCCAGTTGGTGGATGTCACATGTCTTCGAATTTTTTCCTTCACCGTTTTGGGAGCAGTGGTGATGAAATAATTTACACAAAGCAAAGCGCTTGCCTGCTCGAACCCACGACCTACAACTTGTAAGTCGCGGTTGATACCATTGGGCCACCACTGCTCCCTATTTATTTACGTAGGTTATTATTTGTCTTTCCCTATGTTTCTTTCCATTTCTTGGGTTCCATTCTTTAACTTTACTAGTCCATTTCTCTGTTTTTGTTCCCCCCATAATTACGTCCCGTCCATCTCCAATTTAGTGTTCTTGACAGAACAACGATTCTTTAAATGCACTCATTAGCAAATATGGCATTGTAAGTACCCGTTTAAACAACATTTGCCTTGCCCGGCTGTCCAGTTGCCCATAAAAAAATAACTAGAACATGGTAAACCGAGGGCTGCTTGGAACATGTTCAAAATGTATCTATTAAAATAATTAGTGGCACCGACTCATCGCCATACTGCTGGCAACTTTACCGCATATGATTACCCTGCATTTAAAACTTGTTTGAGCTTGCTACTGTATTATGGTGTCCAGTTAGGTATAGAGATGCACTGAATACAGTAAGCCGAATTTCGTATGTTTGGTTATATGTCGACGATAAAGGTTTCGGTTGAAACGAGTTTTAGGACGAAGTCGCATTTTTTCAATGGCAATGTATAGGAGTCGTGCTACCGAAATATCATGTGGTCGATGACATTTTGTCACTTTGTTATTTTTTAACCTGTTCACTTTTTCTAGAGACCTGCAGCCGAATTACTTATTTATATGAATACTTTATTTATATGATAGACTCAATTTTGACTACTTTTGCATAAATAAATAGCATATTAAGTAGGTGATGATGTGGTCGACGTACTTGTAGTAACGAATGTCGATGATAAAAGTTGTCGATCATCGATGTAATCGAATATTTCGGTGCATCTCTAGTTTTCTGGGCAGTGCATAATACCGTTGTTTTCTAAGTGTAATGTTAACGTTTTGATTCAAAACGTTGCATTGAAAGTTTTAAATGGAATAATATCATGCCACATCTTTACTTGTCATTATAATTCTTATAACAATAATGCCTGGACCCTGTCAAATAAGTATTTAAAACATCTTATAATTGTAATAAAAAAATAATTCAACACGTTTTTTGACGATAGATTGTTTTTGTTGAGCAGGTGATTAAAATTTAGAGGAGCTTGTGGCTAAGTTATAACAGCCGCACGGGTCGATCATCAAGGTTAAGCAACGCTTGAAGAGGTCGGTCCGTGGATGGGTGACCATTTCAACATACCGAGTTTCCTCCGTGCCTCGGAAAGCACGTTAAGCCGTTGGTCCCGGCTGTTATTTGAAGATCTTTGACAGTCGTTACGTGTTGTCAGAAGCTTGAGATCTGACACCAGTCTTGCCAAGGGGTACCGTGTTACCCAGTTACTGGGTTGTGGAGGTCAGATAGGCAGTCGCTCCATGTAAAACACTGGTACTTAGCTGAATCCGGTAAGACTGGAAGCCGACCCCAATATAGTTGGGAAAAGGCTAGGCAGATGATGACTCAATTTATATGATAGATTAAATTTTGACTACTTTTGCATAAATAAATTGCATATTAAGTAGGTGATGATGTGGTCGACGTACTTGTAGTAACGATTTTCGATGTGATGATAAAAGTTGTCCATCATCGATATAATCGAATATTTCGGTGCATCTCTTGTTTTCTGGGCAGTGGATAATACCGTTGTTTTCAAAGTGAAATGTCAACGTTTTGATTCAAAACGTTGCATTAAAAGTTGTAAATGGAATCACATCATGCCACATAATCTTTACTTATCATTATAATTCTTCTAACAATAATTATTAGACTCTGTCACATAATTATATAAAACATCTTATAATTTTAATTAAAAATATATTCAACACAATTTAATCAGCTGCTCAACAAAACAACAGTGTATCGCAAATATAAATAAATCTAACAAATCATAAAAAGAGACAAAGAATGTGATATATATATATATCTATGTGATATTTCCCATCATTCGATGTTAAGATAACCCATCTAACATCATTAGTAAGTCGTTAAAACGGTATAAGGAGAAAAACTTACGATCGACAAAGCATAAAACTAAGGTTATCGGTAATCTAAACTTGTGTTAAGTCAACGAGACTTTTAGGATATCGATTGATTGTATCGATAAAGGTGACAATATCAATTTATTTTGTGTCGATGTGTTTTATAGGATCATATCGCCATATGGTACGTCAAAAGGAGATTGCCCATACACAGGCCCCTTGTGTCTGCGATTTCAATATTATCCAATAATAGGATTTATATTTTGTGTATTTTTCCATCCGTGTCCTTTACTTTGTATGTACAGACAACAACAGATCAGGTTTCTCCACTTGGACATTTGTATGCACCTTATTGCATTGTAATAAGGGTTCATTTCAAGAACAGAAACATCGTTATTTCTCGTGAACCCCCCAAAATAAATAAAAAATGTTTTCTAATTATGAATACAACGTGTTTTTTCTACAATATACAACCAAATTCATCAAGATACAACCATTTTTTCAAAGGGGCCCAAGTTTCCTTACAAAATGGGCATTACCCTTTATAAAATGCTAAGAAGACTTAAATCTTAAATTCGAGTTCTTTTGTATGGAGCTCCCATACAACAAACGTGATTTTTCGCCCGTTTTTTGCGATAATGGTACGGAACCCTTCGAATCGTACTTGGCCGGTTTTTATTAAAAAAACTGATAGAAATAATCATTTCAATGCAAGATTTCGTTTGTCCATTTAGCTAGCAAGTCTAGTTTTTGGGTAATATTTTTTAGTAAATCGACCAATTTCCATCTCGATTTTTAGGCAAAAATGAATACACTTAAACTAAGCATGATACGAAATAATCATGTTAGGTACATCGATGGCGTATTTTATGTTGGGTATTTTAGAGCACAAATGAACCTCGTAACTTTGTTAGATCCAGATATATACGAGTTTTTCTTTTTTTTCACTTTTTTCTGCTAGGTTTTTAGTACTAAGCGATTGCTTGAGTGAGAGTTACTGCCACAATCGAGTCACTTACACTGGTAGCGATGCATTGTTAAATCCTTGGCGTTAGCTATTGCTTTCGACCAGCGAGTCTATCCTGTTTAAAGGCATAATAATAATAATAGCAGCTTAGAACTGTCCCACAGCAAGACAGAGGCATTTTATTACAGAGAAGGCTACGAAGGCTACGAAGGAGACGTTAATCACCAAGCTTACTGAGGGGGTTTTCGAGATTTTAGACTTATAATCTGACTGTGGCTGTTCTACAACATTATTTCGCACCCGTCAACTGCCTACCCTACCCTACTCACCTTCCATACCTTCCTTCTGTACCTACCAATTACTTTAAGGATAATTCTTTCGCAGAGAATCTTTGGCACCTTAAAACCACCATTCAGAAAATGACGTCAAATGCACAACGCCATCTATCGAATATGGAGTTCAACTGTCCGAGTATCTGGATTGCGTGTGTTGTGATATTTTACTTCTTGAACACTTTAAATTCAACTAACTTTTGATAGATTGAACCGATTGCGATGAAAAAAAAAACTAAGTAATACTTCAAGTTACGCACAGTTTGTATGTATAAAAGTTATCTACATTGGTTTCGTACATTTTACGTGATGCGTGCTCAACTAAACAGACAGACCGACAAACAGACAAAAATGCCAAAAATGCTGGCAATGGGTTCTGTTGGTTATCCTTACTATATTTTTTGGAAATATTTTCGATGTAAAAAACGACTTCTACACATGTATTATATGAATTGATGTTTAAAGGAGAACGCAAAGAAATAAACAGCGATTCTTATACACGGATTAATTAAAAAATATACTAATTTGATGATAATTCCTTTTATAATTTCCAGCGATGATGGGCATATCTACATAATCTTTACCGATAGACATAATTTTTTATCGACATTTTTAATTATCAAATCACATCCTAGTGTTGGCATCTTAAGATTTTTTAATTGCCGTTAATTTACGGCATGACCATATAAGTATTTATGAGTTATTTATGGCCGAAAATAAAATCTTAATTAGTTCACAAATTAGTTGCTATGTTGTAAATCATGTTGCTAATAAAATGAAACAAGATATCAAGTTTTGGTTAGTCAGAACCTACCTAATATAATATCTAATTTGGTCCTTTTTAGGGTTCCGTACCCAAAGGGTAAAAACGGGACCCTATTACTAAGATTCCGCGGTCCGTCTGTCACCAGGCTGTATCTCATGAACCATGATAGCTAGTTAGTTGAAAATTTCACAGATGATGTATTTCTGTTGCCGCTATAACAAAAAATACAAAAAATAGAATAAAACAAATATTTAAGTGGGCCTCCTATACAACAAACGTGATTTTTTTGCCGTTTTTTGCGATAATGGTACGGAACCCTTCGTACGCGAGTCCGACTCGCACTTGGCCGGTTATTAAGTGCCATGTGCTGACCTTACTTGATTCATGACATATAATTGATTGTTTTTTTTTGTAATTAGATAAGATTAAATTAGATTAGATTAGTAATTAGATTTATTATTAGATTGAGTTAATGACCTACATTAAAATGTTAGAGTTTCAACAAGTCTACAGAAATCAGTCGTCAGGAGTATGATATTCGTCAAATGGTATGATCGTGATATCCCAAGCCTCTAGGTAAGTGAAATCAGAGGAACAAAGTTATATAATTTACTAGCTGTTGCCCGCGATTTTGTGAACTTCGAATAGCCTATTTTTTATATTGCGCCATTATATTGTAGGTGTATGCGCCGCCTTACTTTAGAAATTATTAATTCACCATATAAACTGCCAACCTCTTAAGGATGATTTCCAGGTTAAAAACTATCTTATGTCCTTCCTAGGATCTCAACCTATCTCCATACCAAATCTCATCTAAATTGGTGTAACTCGGTTACTCTATCTGTCCTCCACCGCGGTAAGGTGCGGTTAAACCCAGAAGTTTGGGCGTGAAAAGGTAACAGACAGACAAACAGAGTAGTCCGGTCAAAATAGACCAAAAAATAGAGCAAGGTTTACAGTTATTTGCATAGAGCTGAAAATTGGTACGAATGTTCGGAAATAAATGATATGTATAAAGTCCCCATCGATTTCACACTTGCGAAAATTTTTTTCAAGGTCAAAGGTCACAAATATGGGATTTTTGCGTTTTTAGCCGAACGGTAAGTGTTCCGAACATTCGTACCAGTTTTCAGCTCCATGCAACTTAATGCAATTTGATATGTCTAATTTGATCGGACTAGAGTTACTTTCGCATTTATAATATTATATAGTATAGTATACATAGTATGGATGTGCTAGAAGCCACAAAGAGTAAACAACCTTTTGTTTTCAATATGCCCAAAAAAATCCGTGTAGTGTTTTACACATACAAATCACGTGCACTTAACTATGCCGGCCGGAACATACCTGTAGACTAGTGTGGACCGTACAAATATTTGTATGGACGTGGGAAGTGGACCGCGCTCACGTCTTTATTATGATATCAAACGTCAAAGGGATTCTAGTTTTGAAACTTCACTATGGTTTACACAGAAGAAATTTGTGGAAAAACAGGCACGGTTACTGATATCTACACTGGTAAACGAAAATCTTTGTTCAAGGAAAAAAGAGTTAAAAGTTGTTAAAGCTCATTTTTGCAGTTGGTAAACTCGATAATTATGATTTTTAAGAAGCTGTTTCAGTCATATGTCTTAAGAGGAAACGGGGGCAGAGAGCGCCGACTGAATTTCCTTAGTAAAAAGTCATAATTCGAGGTTTGGCTCTCGTCTCTTTTCTCCTCCAATGTTGGACCAATTTAAAAGATATTCTGTAAACTTAAAAGTAAAGATATATACTATGTCCCTATGTTTTCCTTTTTGGTTATACATTATATTTAGAAACACTAGAGCCCTCAAAAAATGCTCAAAATTGCGCTGTCAACAGAGGCTTAGTGTACAAATTTGACAAATATAAATGAAAAAGGAAAACATAGGGACATAGTACATATCTTACTTTACCAGTTTATGGAATATTTTTTAAATTAATCCAATATTGGAGGAGGAAAGAGACGAGAGTCAAACCTCTAATTATGACTTTTTACTAAGGAAATTCAGTCAGCGCTCTCTGCCCATATTTCCTCTTAAAGCTCATTTTCAATGGTCGTTAGAGCTCGCATTCGGGATGCGGGCGATTTCTGTTCACGCATGCCATAGGGACCGCATGCTGTAATCGTTTTCATTAATCGATAGGGATCGCTTGTGGATTGTTTGATCTTCTTCATCGCGCATTTGTTTTGAAACAGTGGGACTGAGTAGACGGCGTGGCAGCGTCTACTCAGTCCCACTGTTGACCACACAACCAATGAAACTCATCGGTTGGTGTAAGGCATTACACCAACCGATGAATTTCATTGGTTGTTAGGCCGCGTGCGTGGAGATATATAGATAGCCTACTTTCATTAGTCGACTTGGGGACTCCCTGCATGCTGTATAACGACTGAGTTAACGACCAATGAAAATGAGCCTTTATTATAGACCTCTTCCATATACTCCAGACACTTTTCTTGCACCACCACGAACCAGCCAGTTACACATATACTTGACTTCTGCTGCTTATCCTGTACGAAATTCCGTTAACTCCCCAACGACTGATAACACAACTAAAAATCATCATCACGCCTAACTTACATCATTTAGTCGCGTCGTTTGTCGCAATTGACGCAATTTTCTCAATCATTACCTTCACAAATTGACGGCAATGTGCTGGCAAATTAGAGCCTTTTGTCAAATGTGTTGTGTGAACAAATAATATTAGCTTTACATTGTCTTTTGATGAGCTTGTTCCCAGGGTTTTTTGGGCGAATACTGACTTGGTTGAAGGGAATAATATTGAACTGTTTTAAAGGCGCACTAGGCATGGTAACTTAAATAAAACCTACCTAGCCTTTTCCTAATTGTTGTGTGGACTACAAATCGAACTTGATTCATCTGGAGCTAAACCGTTATACAAAGCCACAGATAATATAAAACTAACATACAGATGCCTCATCCCATACAAAGAAATCGTGCCGACGTATCTAGCGTTTTTCGTCTGATGCAACTGTTTTATTTCTAAGTACATCGATCGAGTTTGGTTCCGTTCCACGGCAATAGATGGCGTTAGCAGCGACTTGCAAGTAAAAGGGTTTATATATCAGGCATTAGCATAGTGCACATCGGATCGTGTTTTTTTTTTTTTAAATACAATAACGATTTGATTTATAGTATTGTTTTGCAGGTTTTTACAGTTTCATTGTAGCAAAATGTGTTACAATACAAATTTAAATAATCGAGTGGAATTTACAACCGCGCCATCTATTGGAATCAATTTTAAATGAGCTGTTCATAATTATAATCTTTGAAATATGAACTAAGGGCCCAATATTCCATAATTGTGTGCTTAGGAGAGTTGATTAAACAAGAACATACAAATTTTATGATTAATCCTAGAAAATGTTAAATTTAATAACAAATCGATGCACATCGCGCCATCTAGTGATATTAATTTGAATCAAATTTTCTTTCTTAGCGTCGGGATCCCGTGACAAAGGCAAGGTGTGATCATAGTATAGCATAATCTAATCAGCCTATAATGCTCCCACTGGTGGGATAGAGTCCTCTTTGTGAGAGTGAATGGGCCATAATCTACCACACGGGCCCAGTTCGGGTTGATAGATGTCACATGTCGTGGCATTTTTTATTAGTACGACATCGCCGGTCTCCTCACGATGTTTTCCTTCTCCGTTTTTGAGAGCAGTGGTGATGAAATGACTTCATAAAGTAATGCACCTGCCTCTGTTTGAACCCATGACTCGTAAGTCGGGGTCGAAACCACTGGGCCTCTCTCGCATAATCAAGATGATTAATCATGATCTAGTTGTGATCTTTTCTCGTGATTTTTTTACCTATTTGCCAACAAAAGCGTAAGAAGTCTTACAAACTAAAACCCTTCTCAAAATTATAAGAACAACATTTTAGTTAACTCAGGGTACATATTCATATTGATACTTATGAATGAACATTGTCATCTAGCTATTAAAAAAATGTTTAATAATATCAAAGATATTAAATCATAATTGGGTCATGTGTTTTATTTTATCTTAAAACCGGAAATATGTTCGCATAACATTGTGATTTAGTTACGTTAATTCAAGGGCAGCCATTTTTGGTATTTCGATAACAAAATAATTACACGTTGATTTAAGTTATTTTTACCCGACTGCAAGGAAAGGGTTTTATAAAATATTTTTTTATCTTATCTTAATAATATCATCATAGCATATCATTGTTTATTGCGTCCAAAATCGTCGAATAATTATTCTAGAATGTCAAATTTAATTGAGAAAAAAATAGAGGTACAGTATATATCTTTCTTTTTCAGTTTATGGAATATCGTTTAAATTGAGTCACAAGACTCACAAGTCGCAATTCACAAAATCGCATTCAAAATTGGTTAGTTATGGACGTAGATCCGCGTTTAGACACACAAGCGCAGACATTTTTTATCGTGGAACCACGTCCCAATCACACGAAGGGTTAATTAAGAGGAATACTGGTATTAGTAGTACCATAAGTGAATTTTCTCTCAGGATTATAAAAGTTAACACTAGGAACTTATAAAAGGCTCAGAATAAGATAAACTGCCTAACAATGTTATTTTTTAATTAATTTACAAAATAAAGATAATTTGTCATTGTATACTTAGGGAAATTAATTAATGAATTGAAATCACTATTACCATTTTATGTCCTTCAAATAGCTGTAACGTCAAATTGATGTAATTTGTCAATTTCATAAGCTGAGCATGTTTATCGCTAATATATAATTTTTTAGAGCAGACAAAATATCTTTATTTACCCATCCTTAAAAAGAGACTATGTTTTCTTGAGCAATTGAATTATCATTTATTAATAAACGCCGAAAACCGCGTTTAATTTACATACATTCATCATCAGCCTTTTTTAATGTTACCACTGCTGGGCCATAGACCTCCTCTCTTACGCGGGCCCAGTGCGGGTTGATGACACAAATGTCTTCGAGTTTTTGATTCTTGGATATTCCTATTTCCTTACGTTTTCCTTCACCGTTTTAGAGCATTAGTGATGAAATAATTTTACACAAAGTAAGCCTGCCTGGGTTCAAGACCATGACCTAAGACACGTAAGTCGGGGCCGTTACCACTGGTCCACCACTGCTCAGATTTGTATGCTGTAATTTACATATATTGAAAACAATTTATTATAAACCATAATGAAAGCATTCTGTAAGCAGTCTTGTAACTTTCATTCATTTAAATGAAACGGCTTGTCAATGGATCAAAAAACAATAATTATATACTGCAAACATCAAGAACAAAATGGAAAATACCCATCGACTGATATTCTGAAAGTTAAACCTGCAAAATATCCAGTCTTACCTGATCCGTGGCCAAATGGGGATCTAAATACGAATGTATTGGATTTGACATAATTATTGACATTTGCCTTGACAAGCAACGCTGCCACAGAGTGTCAAGATTTATTGGACAGTCTGTAATCGCTATTGCCGCTTTGACAGTAATGATAGACGGAGTGAAGTGCAAAATACTGATATGCTTTTTCAGTCCTAAATTAAACCTTAATGACATAGATATAACACAGTAGGCAGTAATGTCATGTTTTTGACAAGTGACAATCAACGGGCGATTGGTATTTGCTTTTTATTTCTTTTTGATTGTGGTGTTAAAGTTTTTTTAAAGTCATTATAAGTAATAGGGGTGGTAAATGTATACTGGTTAACAACTTGTGAATTGCAAAAATAATGTGATTTTAAGTACTTCTTGTTATGGGTATTTGCTTAATTGAGTAGTTTATTAAAGTTTTTGATTACTGTAGTCCAATTTAGGTCCAGGTTTATTCATGTGCCTTGCCATTATAGGAACACAAACGCAGATTGCAAATTACTATTCAGAACGTTTTAGTGCAGATAATCTTTATCACACAGGAGTGATCATCTCCTGGATTCTAAGCAGTTTCTAAATAGCTTAATAATGCAAGGCCACGTTTACACTGACAGGTACAAACAACAGTCGACAGTAAACAGGTAGTTACTGACCGACTTTGAACTGTCTTTTAGTGCTGGGTCTAGATTTGTAAAAGCATGAAATTTTTAACTAAACAAGATTTGGTTCTATAAATAACAAAAGTGCACTAAAGATGACTTTTTTATAATTTAAAACTACCTATTGGTAGAGGACGAAAGTTTGTATGTAAGTTGGTAAGTTTGTTGTTTCACTTTTGCTGATGGGAAGTCAGAAGGTTTATGTATTTGTTTAGTATGAAAAACATTTTCACTCACCGCCTTTTGTTTTTCAGATATTCTAACACTCGGCACTCTCAATAAAATCTTGAATTAAACTAGCCCTTTAAAAATCTCATTTATTCTTGTGTGATGTGATCGTATCAAATCAAATCAAATCTAAATGTTTATTGGCCAGAAATACATAGTTTTGAAGGGAAGATGTTAAAGCAAATAAAAAAAAAAAAAAAAAAAAAAAAGCCTAAAAGTGTCTGAATTCTGCCAGCAAGCAAGCGTGCAAATTATTTATAAAAAAATTGTAATCGATAAATTATATTAAAAAGACACCATAACAACATTCATGCATTCCAATAAATTAAACTACAATTGTCCATAAGTAAAAAACTGGCCAAGTGCGAGTCGGACTCGCGCACGAAGGGTTCCGCACCATTATCACAAAAAACGGGAAAAAAATCACGTTTGTTGTATGGGAGCCACCCTTATTTTTTTTATTTTAATATAATAATATTTTTTTCAAGTGAATATACAACTAAATATTCTGTGAATATTTCAAGCGTCTACCTGTTGCCGTTATTAATATCGAGCAAAAAACGGCAAAAAAATCACGTTTGTTGTATGGGAGCCCCCCTTAAATATTAATTTTATTCTGTTTTTAGTATTTGTTGTTATAGCAGCAATAGAAATACATCATCTGTGAAAATTTCAACTGTCTAGCTATCACGATTCATGAGATACAGCCTGGTGACAGACGAACAGACAGACAGACAGACAGACAGACGGATTGTGAAGTCTCAGTAATAGGGTCCCGTTTTTACTCTTTGGGTACAGAACCCTAAAAATTAAGTTATAATCTACCCTCTAAAAATAAGTACAGTTATAAAAAAAATATATATTAGAAAATTATAAAAAAAAAACCGGCCAAGTGCGAGTCGGACTCGCGCACGAAGGGTTCCGTACCATTAGCGCAAAAAACTGAAAAAAAATCAAGTTTGTTGTATGGGAGCCCCACTTAATATTTATTTGATTCTGTTTTTAGTATTTGTTGTTATAGCGGCAACAGAAATACATCATCTGTGAAAATTTCAACTGTCTAGCTATCAAGGTTCATGAGATACAGCCTGGTGACAGACGGACAGACAGACAGACGGATCGCGGGGTCTTAGTAACAGGGTCCCGTTTTTACTCTTTGGGTACGGAACCCTAAAAATGACAAAAAATCATGCGTGTAGTGAACGATTTCCATTCTTTTGTTTATAAGACGTTTTGCTAAATTCGTTTTGAGAATAGGACATTCTGCTCAATATGTCGTTTTGCGAATAGAATATTTTTAGAATAGGTATTTCTGTTCATATGTCGTTTTGCGAATAGGACCATTTGATACGGAGTCGTACGTTTGGTGTAAATAGCCCAACAACAACTGCGTCACACATACGAGCCAAAGGACATGAAGAGTAATTGTTTTTACTCCACCCTTATTGACGTGATCCCACTCCTATTCATTGTTAATTTTATTATGATTGATATGACACATTCGCGGTATAAGTAATCCTGTAGGCGTATCGTAAGAGTTTGGCAAGGCATAGGTGAATGACACCCTCATTTCACCATTTATGTTAAGGTCCAATTTTCCTAATGGGTGAATCTATAAAAATCATTTATTCACATAAGGCTAATAAATCACAACGAAAAAAAACGGGCAAACATACGTACAGTTAAGGGTACACTAGTCGACGGCACGAACTATTTTGTGCGCGGGCTTAAAATACATTTTATATCAACCAACAACACGTGCGGAAGAGATAGATGCTGTGATGAGCAGTAGGAAGCTAGTTCGCGTACGAATACACACTTTTGCAAATTTGTAGCGAAATGGATAATGATTTAGGACGAAACCGAGCGCGCGAAATTTTATAAACAGACCTTTGGGAGTCTGGATATCATGAAAAAATGACTAAACGTATCTGTTCAAAATAAAATTATTTGCATTGTTGAACTACTAATCTATCCCTGTATGGAGGCCGTTTTGCAATTTTCTGTCTTCTTATGCTATTTATTCGCGCCCAAAAATGCGTTAAAATTAGGGTCGAAATTTGGACGCTCATAACTTTCAAATACTTTCTTTTTTTACTTTTTTGCTTCCACAAAGAGCTAGATAATGATGAGACAAATTGATTTTACTTTTTATTTGAACGTACCATCGTCAAACAGTGGAATAATCCCTAGACTACGTTTGTATGGAAGAATTTTCGACTAGTGTAACCTTAAGTGTCAAAATTGCAGTCACATTCTTCCAAAACAACAGCGGGAATCTTTGTTTAGGGAGAATATTTTCGGTTAGTAAGTATAATCTATACCTACTTTAATTTCTATACAACATATATATCAACGATGTGGAGGAGTTTTTCGACGCCATATTTTAGTTATAATTCATTTGCTCAGGAAAACATAGAGTTTTTTTTAAAGGATGGGTAAATAAAGATATTTTGTCTGCTCTTACAAATTATATATCAGCGATAAACATGGTGATGCTCAGCTTATGAAATTGACAAATTACTTCAATTTGACGTGACAACCATTTGAAGGACATAAAATAGTAATAGTGATTTCAATTCATTAATTAAGTTTGTGGTCAATTTGCTGAACAATTCTTCTACAAAAACTAGCTATTTGAATTTGGGAGAGTAAGACTGCACTTTTGAGTCTTGACTGGTACATACACGTCCAATACATAACCCGGTACTCTGTGTGACAGGATTACCTAGTCTCCCACAAAGGATTTATCAAATTCTAGCTTTTGCCAGCGGCTTCACTCGCGTGAATTTCGAAAATTAGCCCAAGGGAACATATTCCTGGGATGAGAACTATCATATTTGCTATTCCAGACTATAATCTATCTCTGTGCTATATTTCATCTAGAACCGTTCAGTAATTTTAGCGTGAAAGAGTCACAAACAGACAATAACACGCTCTCATAAACTTTCGCCTTATAATATTACTCACAAACTTTCGCCTTATAATATTAATAGCTTCTGCCAGCGGCTTTGCCCGCGTGAAAGTCGAAAATTATCCCGAGGGAACATACTCGTATTCACGAGAACAAAGTTTCTATGTGCTGCGCCTGACTATAATCTATCTCTGTGACAAATTTCATCCAGATCCGTCCAGCCGTTTGAGCGTAAAGAAGTACAAACGTACAAAGACACACACACTCACAAAATATCGCCTTTATAAAGATAAAGATGATTTATTTGTCAAAACATTTGTTTACATACAATAGGCATGCAAGATGTGCACTTCTTACGTGCTGCGCTTACAAACATGTTTTGCCTAATGAGGCGTACAAATATGTTTTACAAAATAGTTAATTTACTAAAATATAGCAATGTCTGATATTATTATACAAAAATCACAATAGATTGGCCTTTATCTTAATTAAATGAAACAATGTCAAAAAAGTAAATAAATCAAATCTGAAATAATTGATATAATATGAATTCATAAAATTTCATAAATAATATCAGATAAATTTACATTACTACAAAAAAAAAACACAATATACTGAATGGCATCCTTATTAAAATATACCTAAATGAAAAATATAAAAATGATACAAAGTTGAATAGATAAAATCAAATATAAATTTCACAAAAACGTCACAAAACAGAAATTATAAATTCAAAAAAATGTCATAATATCAAATTAGTGCTGAAAATGTCATTTGTAAATATTAGTAACTTATTAGTGTGATTAGTAATAATTAGTATATCAGTATCAGTAGTAAGACTACGTTCCTGACCCAGTGATCCAACCCAGGATCATATTATGCTTCAAAATCACGTTTTTCACCACAACAGTTTATGTCTGTAAAAATATCTTTTAATATTTTTAAAAGAACTTATCCCAAGGACCACCCGTTTCAAGGAATTATGGTTCACTTCCAGGAATCCATCTTTGTTTGTGACGTCACCGGATCACGGCTATTTGATGGGAAGTAATCATTTCTTTGAAGTTCATGTTTTTAATAGCCAAGTCATTTCCTTAACGAGGATGTCACTTTTAAAAGTGACAGAAATATCGTTATTGTTTAAAGGAGATTATGACAAGTAGGATAAATGAATCTTTGCCATGTCGTTTTTAGGGTTCCGAACATTAACTAAAACTATGTCTGATGTAAACTGAACTAGAATTCATTCTCATTCATTGTGAGGGAATCTAATATTAGTCTATTGTTAAACTGTTGTCAAACAGTAACAATAGGATAGTTTTTAGGGTTCTGTACCCAAAGGGTAAAAACATGATCCTGTTACTAAGACTCCACGATCCGTCTGTCTGTCTGTATGTCCGTTTGTCACCAGGCTGTATCTTATGAACCGTGATAGCTAGAAAGTTGAAATTTTCACAGATGATGTATTTCTGTTGCCGCTATAACAGCAATTACTAAAAACAGAATAAAATAAATATTTAAGTGGGGCTCCCATACAAAAACATGTTTTTTTTGTTGCCGTTTTTTGCGATAATAGTACGGAACCCTACGTGCGCGAGTACGACTCGCACTTGGCCGGTTTTTTACATTAGTGCATTTATAAAACATACGCTGTTTTTTATATTATTTTATCAAACTAGCCCGCCGTCATCTTTGACGGTCGTTATGGGTAGGCCAGAAAATCTTATCCCGTTTTGCCAAGTTAGATGTATCGTGTATTCCAGATACTGGGTTGTGGAGGTCAGATAGGCACTCGCTTCCAGCTTCCATTCGTAAAAACTAGGCAAATTGATTGCTTATACATGATTTATGACTGTGCTATGAGCTAACTTTTTTAAAAAGGTTACTAAAGTTGTTTATGCAAATAAACATAGGTCTCTACTCAGGGCTGGATCTAGAGGGGGGCGAGCCGGGAAAATGCCCAGAGCGATATAAATGATTGGCGGTCAAACTGCACTAACAGTCCTTTTAAATTTATCAGAAAACCTAACTTATTCGCGATGTGATGCAAACATTTTCAAGCTAGTTAGGAGCTCAGCTTATTGGTTCTTGTTGTAAACCCACCGTTAAATAACTTAACATTCATAATGTTACAAAAATTTTTAGGTGAAATTTTCGTTTTCACTTCGCTCGAAGCTCGGACTACGAGGCGTGCGGCGATGCGTCATCGGTGCATGGTGGACATCCCACCCATACGCACCAAACGTTTTGGGAATACTTTCATTATGCGAACAACTAAGGAGTGGAATACCCTGCCGGAGTCGGTATTTCCTGAGAGCTTCAACCTGGGAGTCTTTAAGTCAAGAGTAAATAGGTTTCTTCTAGGTAAGCGTGCTACATCGTCGACCACATCATCGCTTACCATCAGGTGAGTTGGTGGTCAAGTGCGAGCTTATCGATAATAAAAAAAAAAGTTGTCATAACAGCGGCTTTATCCGATCCGACGGTAAAAATCCGCATTTTTTTTGAATAGATAATACCCTGAAACATTTACTTTATTATAAGGCGTCATTTTAAAGAGCGTCAAGGATGGGAAATATTGTTTACAATGCATGTCCTCGAAAAGAGCGTTTTCCAAGCAGCCAAACTGTGCGGAAAGTGTCACTCTTTTTACTAGTGCTTTTTACTTTCCTGTACTTTTTTAATTTTTAACTCTAAGGTCAATCCGCCGCATAGAGTTTTTATTATATGAGAAAAGTTTAAAAAAATAGTTAAGAACAGATTATCATTCATATAAAAGGTAAAACAAAACTAATACTTCATTTAAGGCGTTTATAATTACTCTAAATTTATATTTTGATCAATAAATTAATTTTAAATATTCATTAAATATGTTTGGCAGAATGAATATTTTACTCGTGCCTTTTTGTGTTACGACGTGTCAGCTATTTGTACATGCGCAGTAAAAGTTAATCTATGGATATGCTGAGCGCCCTTGAATAGGCCCGCCATTTTATTAATTTCTTGCTTGGTTCAGAAATATTTTTTTATTTCCTCGCACAATGCATAGTAAAATGTTGTATGATACACGTGCGTAAGATGATTTCCGACTCGTGTCGATTTATCCAAAATACCACTCATCGGAAATCACCTACCTTCCGCACTTGTAGCATAAATAACTATTATGCCCGGAGCGGTGAATTCCCTAGATCGGACCCTGTCTCTACTTACTTTATCAGTTACATTTTTCTGTTTCTGTCGGAAAAAGCCAATCACTCTTTATTGCACCTGCATTTCAAATCTAGGTCTATAAAAGCTGGCCTTGTCACAATGCCAATGAGACGACCCATTAGTGCAATGAGATATCAAACATAGACCTTCATACATAGGTACAAACATTACACAGTGTACCAAACTCTCAACCTAGGAATCGGTCTGACAAAATACATCAGTCCATTTGTCGCATTGCAGGACAAAGCTGACGACTTCTCATACAGAGAAGGAAAGCGTAAGGAAGGAAAGTGGAAGGGCTAAAATATGAGTGACAACTGAGATTATTGAAATTATAGAAATATGAAAGAAGAAATTGTTAAAAGCTTATAATGGTTTTAGCTTTTTAGGGTTCCGTACCCAAAGGGTAAAAACGGGACCCTATTACTAAGACTTCGCGATCCGTCTATCTGTCTGTCTGTCTGTCCGTCTGTCACCAGGCTGTATCTCATGAACCGCGATAGCTAGGCAGTTGAAATTTTCACAGATGATGTATTTCTGTTGCCGCTCTAACAACAAATACTAAAATAAATATTTAAATGGGGCTCCCATACAACAAACGTGATTTTTTTGCCGTTTTTTGCGATAATGGTACGGAACCCTTCGTGCGCGAGTCCGTCTCGCACTTGGGCGGTTTTTTATTCTTGGAATTGGTTTCATAGTGGACTGTAGATGATATAGGCTAGTAAATTGATACAATTTGCTTGTTTTATTAATTTATTTTATAACTAACATGAATATGTGTTGGTCATAGACCCCAGGATATGGGGAGAAAGATATAGCAGCTCTTTTCAGCAGATCACAAATTATCATAGATAAAACTAGAAATATAAATAACTTTGTGTAACTATCAACAGAAATGCTACCCCGAATTAATTGGGATCTGCTGAAAACTTCTCGTGATGGCTCGTGAGATTGGGGTAAAAAGCCAGTCAGTAAGATCAAGCTGGTGAGATTAAAGTATCTTCAGTTGCAAAAAGTTTTCTTTCTCGTTGTAACACTCCAGTTGTGCGAATGTGGCACAGACACACTGTCAATTGAAATATAGCTCGCGAATACAAACAAAATCTTGGTAAATTAGGGCTGCCAAAGACGGACGCGATGCGACCCTGCGACACCGATAGACCTTTTTTTATTTTTGTTGCGGTGGGAAACCTTCAAAAGGCGCCTGGAAATTTGGGGAAAAGACCAGGGAGTGTGGGATTTTAACCTCACTAAAACCACCCCGGTGACCACCATCAGCACGTAGAAGGGACCCCGTGACCTCTCAAAAGACCACCCCGGAACCCCCTCTGTGCAATGCCTGTTAGGGCACATCCCTGGGGAGATTAGTAAGGCATTCCCCTGAGCCTCGCTGTGCACGGCAGCACGTAACCACTGTGCCAACGTCTTTCCTGGAGTCACTTGGTGGGTGAACAGAGTTCCCAATCTGAACGCCCATGACCCCGGAGTCCCGCCTGTCTATGGAGCAAGAGGGACCCGCTCGGCAGCCTCCTTCTGTACCATCACGGTCTCACAGAAGGAGGCCATTTCCCTCCAGTTTTCTGTCTCTGCCAGCATGGCCCTCAAAACTGCTAGCAGAGACAGGTCTCACCCGATCCTGGCGACCAAGACCTTCAGCTCAGAGGCCCAAGCAGATCACTCCTCGAGCGTGTGCTGTGCAGAGTCAAGGTGGCCTCCACAGTTGTGGCAATTTACCGTGGTCTCTCGCCCAATCCTATTCAGGTACTCACCGAAGCAACTCACCGGGCACGGTTTGCTTGCCACCGATAGATCTACCATGTTTCATAATAATTGTTCCATGAACGTATCAATAAATAGTTTCACGTCTGTGTTTCAATGTCATATTACGCCTGTCCGTCAGAGCCTTAAACAGTAAACATACAGACCCACATTAACATCAATGCTGTACTTAGCTAGCGATCAAATATATTAATCTGGATTACGTTTGGATGCTCACAGTCATGTCAGTTAATTGATAGATTATTAGGATTGCAGTTATTGTAGAGGTATAGGCAATTATGGGCTACTGTGGTGAATGTGCAGATAATCTGGTTAAACTTTAGTGGATGAAGTAATAGAATAAAAGAGGGACTCCCTTTTCTGCACTTAGACTCCCATTTGGTCCGTTGTGCGTGGGTTGCCGGCTAAAATAGCCAGCCTAGCTCCAACCAAAAGCATAGCTTCCTGAGGGATTCACAGGCTTCGCGGAGCGACATCACCGTTCCTAGGATGTTTTTACGTTGGGAAGCCACGGCCAGGATGACGTGGGCGGCTGATTCCTCGGCGTTAAAACAGCGCCTGCAAAGTGGGCGAAAAGTAAGGTGCGAAAATCTGGGCTTCCACAACAGACCACACTTTCCACACATGACGGATTAAAAAAAAAACAGCCCAGTGCGAGTCGGACTCGCGCACGAAGGGTTCCGTATTATTATCGCAAAAAACGGCAAAAACATCACGTTTGTTGTATGGGAGCCCCACTTAAATATTTATTTTATTCCGTTTTAGTATTTGTTGTTATAGCGGCAACAGAAATACATCTTCTTTGAAAATTTTCTTCAGCTGTCTAGCTATCATGGTTCATGAGATATAGCCTGGTGACAGACGGACAGACAGGCAGACAGACAGACGGATCGCGGAGTCTTAGTAATAGGGTCCCGTTTTTACCCTTTGGGTACGGAACCCTAAAAAGGTGTCTAACTGGTGATCTGTGTGCACGTTTTTAAGACACTACATTATTGGTAAATTTTAAAATGATATTTTGCATAGATCTGGCGAAAATCTTTGTGACGGACGGGCAAAAATTTATCTAAACTTATAATATTATAAAGAGGAATGATTTGTATTTTTGTATGTAAAGAATAAACTTAAAAACTACTGGACCGATTTCAAAAATTCTTTCACCGTTGGGAAGCTACTCTATCCGCAGGTGACATAGGCTTTCCTACGGAAACGGGAACTACGCGGGTGAAACCGTGAAGCATCCGCTAGTTTATACATATGTCGGAAACTTAAAATACAATTAATTGTAATCCTCAAAGCAACTTCATTTCAATATTTTAAATTTTGCCATACCTATTATTGGAATCAAATTTATAAAAAAAATGTAAATGTTGATGAATCAAAATATAAATGTTAGGACCCATTAATATTAATTCAAATTTTTATCCGTGGTGCTAGGCAACTGGGCTTATCCCAGTTGTAAACGACCCTTTGTGCCTATTGGCCTTGTTTGTTCTGTCTCCTGCTTGATATGGAGGGAAATGGAAATTCTCTGTTATTCTTTTCTGATTAATTTCGTTGCGGGATCCAAGACAGTTAAATTCATTCTCCGGGTCTTCGTCGAGCTTCTTTGCCTCGGCGCTTTTCTGGTGGTCGCCACTGTTGATTCTGGCTTTCAGGAAATGCAGTGGTTTGGGAATAGAGCGATGGATGGTGTTAATAAAAAAAAAACTTTTTGTAACAATATTTTCTAAACTAGTAATGAAAAATACTAAAGCGCATTGCACTGGATTTATATGGATGGCGGTTACTGGATGACAACTTTATCTTAGTCTCATGTTTAAGCTACTTGACCACTAATAATAATTATCTGGTATGTCACTCAAAGCTAGCCACAAGATAGCTAAGCCTATTTAATCATAGACTCCATAATCAATATCATATCATCCTACCCTCTAATTAAACTCACCGATTCCAATTATTCTAATACTATAATTACCCACCTTACTCCCCCTCTTATGATATTAATTAATATAATTGATGGCAACACTCTAAATCTCTCGATCTCTTTCTTTCACAGTCTCTATCTCTTTCGCTCCCTGCTACTGTCTGATCCTTCTTGTGTAGCAGGTAATGTACCAAACGATACATTGCGTCTTGTTGCGAATTCCGTGGTGCGTTTAGACTGGCTTGACTACTATTGGTATAGTGGCCTGTTTGAAGTATAGTTTCCTATTATTTATTTAGCGTATTAAGTATGTACCTACTTTTGTCATGATCTATTTTTTCAATTTAAACTTCATCTCTCGTTAATTTATCTCTTTCAAAAGTGTTGTTATTTTGAGTTTGTTTCAATTATTCGTTGAATAAATAATACACTTACATTAGTTCTGATTAGTTTAGACCTTGCAATAAATTAAAGTTTCAAAATTTACAACGATATTTTTTTTTTGCTTAAAAGCATAAAAATTGAGCTTAAAATAAAAAGATACAATAGACTAAAAAGTGTTTCTTGGGACGTGATAGATCGCACGAAACAGCGTCTAGATATCATTTTCACTCTACATAAACCTATTATTAAAATGCTATAAAGGCGTGGAAGAGATATTTTAATAGTTGTCATTCACTTGAACGACTTGACGGGTTTTCAATCCAGTCTTGTCAATATTAATTTTCTCAGAAGTGTTGTAAATGTAAAATAATTTGCGCCATTAATAAAAGATACAAGTCAGTGGCAAAAAGATTACCATTCGTTCTGTTGACTTCTGATTTAAATATGTATTCTTAATGGATTGGTATTGCTTGCAACTAGTTTAAAGACACCTATTTACAGTCTAGAATCGATTTATATCTTTTCAATTATGCAAAAGGTTTACAATATCTTAAACTGCTACCATTAACATTAAAAAAAAACTTAAAAAAAAAACAAAACATCCTGTGGAGTCTACTAATCATAAAATCTATATTATTACAGCTAAAATATCAGCGAAATCTAGTTTTAATAAAAGAGTTTTATTATTGTGAATTTACAAAACATAAAAGGAGATTTGATTTAAAGATTTTAAATTTATAAAATATGTATCCGTCATTAAGTTTTGACAATATAGTGGTAATAAAAATGTGATTTTGCTTGTTTATTACAAACTTCACCGGCTTCGAAATAATTTTGAAACGTGTTACGCCGGTTGTTTCGGCCTGTTTGAGCTAGATGGCGCTAAGTTGGCGTTTCTATTTATATCAAATGAGAATTCCAGTTGGAACGTATTATTTTATTAAGCTTGACAACTTAAGTCTTCTTCATATCATCGGTCGGTGCCACCCACAGTTTCGGTGAGATAAGTAATGCAGTGATAGGATAAATATTATTGAGATTATACAGTGACGAACTGTTTTCCTTTAAATTAAACAACTTAATATTTATATATTATTATTTAGAGGATTTACTTAGGTTATTAAGGCTTATCTAAGCAAAATAAATCACTCCATTAAGGAAATTAAATAGAGATATAATGATATGGTTGTATTTATAATTTATATCAATAGTTAATTTTAATAGAACACAAATATAAATTAATATTCAACACTATTTCAAGAATACTAATTACCCAAAACATAAAACATAATAACTAAACATAAATAATAATAAAATTTAATGAAACTCGGCACTCGCTTGTAATTAATTTCTTCTGAGAGCAAGTTAGGTGTCAGTTCAAACGGTCCTCGAGATGCATTGTAGGCATACCTCAGACGAATCTCGGCAATTAGGCAAATGCTTTTAACACGAATGTGAATAGGGTTGGCACTTAGTGCCCGAAATGTAGTAGCTTTGTCCTTGGTGTTGGTTGGTGTCTGTCCTTATCGCAAATGGTGCGAATGTTCTGTGTGATTAGGGTAGATACCACTTTCCATGAATTTATGGTTTTGCAGTTTGTGTTTGTTTAATAACTGATGCATAGTGTGTAGATTGCTATTTACTCAGCTTTTTTTTTGGAAGTCTCGTTTGCAGGTTTAATTTTGTAATGTATGATGGCAAAACTTCTTCTTCTTCGAGTTGTTGATTCCATTTACATAATTTATTTAAGCCTCGACCGGCGTCTAAAACTCGTTTTCAGAAATGAAGATATCTACAAGAGAACCAAGTTTACCAAACTTAAGTGGCACGGCCATCCGTTCTGCGTGCAATGAACCCTACATTGCACGCAGAACGGATGGCCGTTGGGGCCGAAAAATTCTGGAGTGGCGACCGCGTACCGGAACACGCAGCGGTGGAGTGACGACCTGGTCAAGGCTGCGGGAGTCCAGTGGATGCGATATGTACAGGATCGATCAGTGTGGCGACGCTTGGGGAGGCCTATGTACAGCAGTGGACGTCTTTCGGCCGAAATGATACGCTTCGACCAAAGTTCAACCGCGAAAGTGTTCGCGTTCACCACGAATATGAAAACTCCTGTTCTCCTGTAATCACAGGTTAGGTATCTATTGTACCTAGATATTTTATCTTTTCCATTAGGAACCACTTTGATATTGTTGTTTATTTAATACTTTATGCACACAAATGTTCAGATGCAGATTTAAAGGCTTAAGGCATTTTCTACCAGTATAAGTCTGTCTTTGTCTTACCAATTATCTTACATGCTCCAAGGTGTTTAGTTTGCTTGC
Organism: Orthosia incerta; assembly: GCA_948252205.1. NCBI lineage: Eukaryota > Metazoa > Arthropoda > Insecta > Lepidoptera > Noctuidae > Orthosia > Orthosia incerta. Next base: position 10,005,536 of record OX411761.1, read on the forward strand.
TAGTGATTCCCTCGTAACATTTTACGATTTCAAGTCAATACTCTGCGTCTTAAATGAGTGACAACCCTACAACTATGCGTTTACACCTACCTTACATTACTCGGCGACTCCGTCGTTGCGTTTAACCAAATTGCTTGCTTTGTATATTACACCGGCGTTATTTATACGCGTATTTAATTGTATTTGTACGGTGTGTGCTGGGCCTTATGGAAAGGAATATAATAGGTTGGCTGAAATGGGAGGGAAAGTAAGGTGATTCTTGAGACATGCGGTTTTGGGTTATGATGGGAGGCGAAAGAATTATAGTGTCTACATCGGCTTTAGTGCCGTAAAACGGTAACTTTCTAAAGCATACTCCTTAGTAACGGCTAGGTTAAAAAGTTTGAAAAAAATATATATTTATTATTGTTTCATGTATATTATTTTTAACACATGGCTTTTTCGTATAACAAATAGTTTAGCTTTAAAAAAAAAAATGATAACACGCTAGTTTTTCGCTACTTTTGGATACTCCTCCAAAACGACTTGGATGTTTAAAAATATTTTTATACAGAAAAATTTATGGCTGGAATTACTTCATAACTAACATAGCTTAAGTAAATCTAATAATATTTTGCAAACGAAACTGTTCAAAAGGAGGTTCAATATTGATATTTTGGCATCTAACGGGTGCACGGCCAGTACTGCGCTAATATTGGGGCGTATATATCGCCTTACATTTTTTTTAAATAGTGACCGGTTAATATTTTTGACCATTGTTATTTACTCCTAAATAGTTTAATTGTTTCTCTGGGTCTCGTCGAGCTTCATTGCATCGGCGCTTCTCTAATGGATGCCACTGTTGATTTTCGATTTCAGGTAATGCAATGGTTGAGAATAGTGTGGTGGCCTGCAGTCTTATTGCGTAATGAATTCGGCAAGGCGAAGGGCAAAGAGCATGAATAATCGACCAATCAAATACGAGATGAAAGACGCTATGTGGATTTCCGTCGATGTAATTGGTTGAGTTTTCATTCTATTTTTTACACAATAAGGCTGCTGGTCTTTTTATTATTTATGTATACCCTTACAGTTTCCCTGTGCGATTGAATGGGGAGATTCACAGGCAAACCAAAGTTCGAAATCAAGTATTTACGTGTGTTAAGCATCCAGTTGTTAAGGCAATGTTTGAAGTAGAACTGTTTAAGGTTACACTAGTCGACGGCACGATCTATTTTGTGCGCGGGGTTAAAATGCCCGCTATCTTATTCGACAACTCGTGCGAAAGAGATAGATGCTGTGATGAGCAGTAAGAAGCTATTTCGCGTACGAATTAACACTTTTGCAAGTCTGTAGCGAAATGGATGATGATTTAGGACGAAAACGAGCGCGCGAAATTTTATAAACAGACCTTTGGGAGTCTAGATATCATGAAAAAATGACAAAATGTATATTTTCAAAATAAAATTATTTGCATTGTTGAACTACTAATCTATCCCTGCATGGAGGCCGTTTTGCAATTTTCCTTCTGGTTATGGCATTTATTGCCACCCAAAGATGCATTAAAATTAGTATTGAAATATGAAACTTTCGACGCTCATAACTTTACGAAAATATTTTTCTTTTTTACTTTTTTGTTTTCTATACAGGCCTAGATAATGCTGAGATAAATTGATTTCATTTTTTATTTTGAACGTACATCGTCAAACAGTGGAGTAATCCCTAGACTACATTTGTATGGAAGAATTATCGACTAGTGAAACCTTAACACAGCATCGTAACACAAATATATCGTGCAGCCGACAAAATAATTACGTCGAAATAATCTGAAAAAGACAAAGTTAAGATATTGTCGAAGCCGACTCATCGGAAACCGTTATCCATTACGTGCATTTGAGTGCTCAATCGATTTTATTATAATATGACATCCTCGTAATAAGAAGATGGCTTCCAAATAATAATTAAACTCTTAAACAAACCGGCATTTAATCCAGAAGTTGTACTGTCTCATGTTTGATTTGTATATTAATTAATCGTAGCAGGGTGTAGGCTTAGTGAATAAGCGATAGCGGTTGTGAAAATCGCTGCTGCGTGTCATTTTCCTCTGTAAACTTACCTGAAAAATGCTTTTAAATAATTGTTAAATGATAAATGATTTTATTTCTGTAGGTTGGTTTGTACAAACACTTTTACATGTCGATCATATTTTTAAAACTAGATGAGGTCGGCGTTTCCTATCTGACTACTCTGAGAAGAAAGGCCGAAACAAACTCAGAGGTCACAGTCTCTTTTAAAGTCCAGACAAAAATCTTGGTTAGATCATGTGAAGACCATGTAGATTGATGTCTGAAATGGTCTTTTGAGGAAAGAACCAGCCAGATTGAGTGGACCTGTCCAGTCAGTGCACGCATTTGTCAATAACCGAGCAGCTCAACACAGAATTTAAGGAGCTCAACGATTCGACGAACAATACCAAAGAAAGGACATTCGGGTAGGCCGCAAAACTACTCAAACTACCAGACCACGATTAAAAACTAAGATAAATTAAAAACAAAAAAAAACAAATAGTCCACATAGTCTTCACATTCACAATAATTAAAATAAAATAATATAATACTTTAAAAAGTAAATATTCTTGTCATTGCAAGAAAACCAAAAAATAATAATAAAACAAAATTCACGGTGGAAAAAATATAAAAAAAACAAAATTAATATTTAATTGGAGCAGCTCACTCCCAAGCCTTTTTGTCCTCAACGTAATCTTTGATGGTATAAAACGCTTTCTGGCACAACTTACGTTTAATGAATGTTTTGAATTTATAGAACTTGTACGTGTGTGTGTTAAAAGCCTTCTTCTACATAATATTTAGTTAAATAGCTTTATCCTTAGACACAAGATCTATACCTAGAGATGTTAGTAAGACTTTTCTAAACTAAAAGTAGGAAATAAAAACCGGCCAAGTGCGTGTCGGACTTTGCATATTTAGGATTCCGTACCAAGCCGCAAACACAAGTTGGTTGTAATAGCAAAAAATAGGGATTGACTGATTTATCAATATATTCGTATTTGTGAGTAAAATATACGTAATCGTAAACATTATCACCAAATTTCATATTCCTAGGTCTATGGGCAGTAGAAAGATTATTAGGCTTAAAAGCTGACTTTAGTAGATTTACATTCTTTTGCTATCCAATATTTTTTTAAACAAAAACTACAGTGTGTATCTGCTAAACGAGTTCTAAACAACCGTACCCGTCTCGATGGGGCAAATATACATATTTTTGTCGTGGCCCCCCTTGAGCTGTAGGGAGCCCCCCTTAAAACACTTAATTTTTTTTTACTATTTTTATGGCTTTGGGTCAACAAGATGCTTATACTGTGAAAATTTGAAAACTGTAGCTCTTGCCGTTTAGCTGTAAAACCTGTGTGGCAGACGATGGACAGACAGACAGTCAGACAGACAGTCAGACACGTGAGTGACAGCAATAGGGCTCCGTTTAGATCCTTCGGGTAAGGAACCCTAAAAAGCAACTGATCAGATACTAGTGCCAAAAGCAAAGAACATTGCAATGCAAAGTGAGGAGCTTTCCTTGTCAGTTTCCATACCTTCACAGAACTGGTGCCCACTTACCGCTCCACCCATCAACTTAACCAGACCCTAAAATCTCGAAGATCGTAAAAATCGTTCAAAAGTCTAACCGGTTGGCTTACCAATTAGTTTTAATTACCAAAGAGTGTTGTAGCCTTATCTATACGTCAGAATCATAGTATCAGGTTACCATTCAAATGTCCAACGCACAGTGGAAAAAAATCGGAACAAAAATCTCGAGAAAAAAAGATACAATCAGGTCTAAATTCAAATTTATTCGTACACAGTAGACCAAACATTCTGTATATAGTAAAATTATTCGATGCACAGTGTTTCGAGATTGAATCTTTTTGGACAAAATATCGTCATCTGTAGGTATTTAAAATACATTTTCTTGGTAGTTCTAATTGTCGATTGATACGTATGCAAATGAAGTTACTGTATTTGTCTTATCTTTTTAGTTTTGTTAGTAATGGGAGGTAATTTAGGTTATTTCTTACTTAGAACAGCAGGTTCGTTGATTGAGCAAACTCTATATTAATTAAACAGCTTTGAAGAACATTATTTTCATTAGTCACACCAGCAAAACAAATAAAACCTAAAGATGATGTTTAAATACCTATAAGACGAATCGATTGACGTAAGAATCATCAAAATCGGCCATTGTGTTTGATCTCTAGAGCGACACATAAAAACAAATATACATACATAGATTGATAAACACATAACCCTCTTTTGCGTCGTGCAGTCGTGTAAAAACAAGCCACCTTTGCTAACCCTGCGGGGAAAACAGGCGTGATGTTGTGTTATGTTCATCATCAGCCATTTAATGTTCCCTCTGCTGGGACACATGCCTCCTCTCTACGATAGGGAATGGGGCGTAATCCACCACGCATTCCCAGTGCGGGTTAGTGGATGTCACATGTCTTCGAATTTTTGGTTCTAGGACATGTCCGGATTTCTCAAGATGTTTTCGTTCATCGTTTTGAGAGCAGTGGTGATTAAATAATCTACACAAATTAAAGCGCCTGCCTGGGCTCGAAACCGTTACCTCTGTGTTATATTCTTTTTACAAAATAGATACAAGAGGTTCTTGGACTATGTTTAATTATGTATATAAATATATCTCTTGATAAGTGGATAAGTCAGAAACTATATGTTTATATAAACAGTAAAACGTAGGTATGTTTGAAAAACAGTATTTAATCATTCAAATTGTTCTAGTGACAAACAAAACATACAAAAATATGTCGTTTTGAGAAAAAGGTACCGACATTACTAAGCAACATTACATATTTACAATCATCACACAAGCAGTCATAAGTCATACATAAACACAAATAGAATTCTCCATAAAACTTCACTAGTTAACACACAAAAAACTAGCACACACATAAAGACGTAATATTAACTTTTTTGATGTCAGAGTATAATGTTTTCACTACAGAAATTATATATTTCTTTATCTTTATTTACAACTAGCTGTGCCCGCGGCTTCGCTCCCGTCATCTGTTTGCCAACCCTACCCTACTTACCTTCCTGCCTATTCTACTTACCTACCGACCATATTTGTTTCTATAGTCATCAATCTTTCGCGGCGAATCTTAACACCGTGATTCAGAAAATGACTTCAAATGCACAACGCCATCTATCGAATATCGAGTTCAACTGTCCGAGTATCTGAATTGCGTGTGTTGTTGAACACACTTCTTGAACACTTTAAATTCATCTAACTTTTGATAGAGTGAACCGATTGCGATGAAACAAAAACTAAGTAATTCTTCAACTTACGCACAATGTTTATGTATTAAAGTTATTTACATTGGTTTCGTACTTTTCACGTGATGCGTGCACAAATAAACAGATAAACAGACAAAAATTCCAAAAATGCCGGCAATAGGTTGTGTTGGTTATCCTTTAACACACTGACTATTTTTTTTGGAATTATTTTTGATGTACAAAAAATACTTTTCTACAGATTTATTATATGTATTGATTGATTGATGATGACTAGCTTCTGTCAGCAGTTTCGACCGCGTGATAGTCGCATATTATCCCAAGTGAACGCTTGAATCTTATCGGATATCCTAAGTACTTTGTCAGGGTTAAATCAATTACTATACCAAAAAATAAAGTCAAAATTGTTTTAATGGCTTAGGCCTGAAAACAAGAACAAACAAGTTTATTTTGCATTTATAATGTTAATACGAACAGTGGCGGCTGGTGGATCATAGTAGTAGTAGTGCACTTTGCCTGTTGCCGTCTCACTGGGTAATTGTGTTACTTGTGTTAGATTTACTAAAATTCACAGGAGCCTATGTAAATCGGCAAACCATCTCGCTAGCGACTTCTAATTCGACGCCAACGCCATCTAGTTACGTTGTTGTACTCGACCCCGAAGATAAATTTTGTTCGTCAAACCTCGCCCGCTCTCGGTAATCTTCGGTTCACTGGGACGGCGCACGAGAGTGGTCATATTTTGCCGTACATTTTCTATTGAAATATCTCTGTCTCACGCGCCAGGCGTTTTCGCTTGTTTCTCGTAGAATTGTATGAACTCTCGCCGTGCGCTATAGCCTAGCGCACGGGGAATATTTTTTTACAGCAATATACGTCTTATTACTTAAGGAAAGAGCTTAAATTTGTTCGTCATAATTTTGTAAATATTGAATAGATCGTTAATCAGATATTATTAAACATTTTTATTTTATTTCTAAACCTATTAAAATCTGGCAGTTCAGCGCACGAGTGAACTTAAAGTACAGCCGCCTCTGAATACGAATCGAATCTTGTGCAGAAAATTCGGCTGTCACGACTGTCCAAGTGTCAAAAACTCAGTAGGTACTCCTAAATCTTAGGTCTTCTGTTAATCGGTGCATAAATTACATTCTTTCAATCGCCGCTAAATTTATTTCGGTGCTTGCATTTTCAACAGACATATGGAAGCAGCTGAATGAACTAAATCAAAGAAGTCGTCTCGTTTATTAATAGCACGCACACTGCTACAAATACGGGCAATTAGTAGCCAAAAATAAAAATAAACTTTATTATTACGCCGGTCAACTATCAGCGTCAGAAAATGCTGTAAAAGAGAACATTACAAAAGCTATGAAACATAGCTCATAAACTTCCACACAGAATGAAATGTTTAACAAAATCCTATCCAAATACACCAAAAAAGCATACGCTTCAAATATTCAGTTATCCTTAATTTAGACTTAGAAATAAACGCGACTTTACACCATGCAAATACGAATCAGAATGTCTTATAGCATTCTTGCTAATTCAAATTTAGAACATATTCCCGAAATTATAGAGTAAGTTTTCGTTTGCATCACACTGTGGTGCATTCTGTCGAGACTCATGGAAAAAAAGGAAGCGTGCACTGCGGGCAAATTTAGCGTGAGACGACAAAAAGCGTGCAAAAAGTACGGCTCAGACGTTTGCACCCCTTTTTAAGGTAAATTTTCCAGCACATCAGGAATTAAAATTGGTACGAAGGTATTTTTTCACGAGTATTTTTCCGAGAATGTATTTATTTTTTCATGAGATATGGGAGTAGAGCAGCACTGTGTGTTTGCTGATTGTTGTGCTGGCAAAAATGTTTTTAAGCAAAGAAAGGTATGTTTGTGGTTTACTAAATTATTACAAACGAATGTGGATTTATTTAACCTGTAAAATTATTCAGGATGACAACGGATGACGAAACGGTAAAGGCTAAATTATTTTGGTGAACATACGATTGCTTGAATGGATTTCTCTTCGAATTAGCGTGAATAAGAACACAACAGACGAGCAGTTCGCCTGAACTGCTCGTCTGTTGTGTTCTTCTTCTTCTGTCAAAAAAATATACGATCGCTATAAATGTTGGGCCTACCTTTGTTTATGTCACTGATATAATTTCACAATTCTCTCCACCGTAATTTTAATTATAAATCCGCAGGCAGTTGCTTCTTTTTTAAATTAAATACAGAATAATAAAGCTGCATATAATTAGGCCGGATGTCGACTGCAACATAGTTACAAAAAATGCTAATCTTTATTCTTCATGCCACCATCCCCTTTTATACCATTCTTGCCAGTTTTGTGCCAATCTTGTCTAGCTCTATTACCGACTTCATAAAAAAGGAGGTAATCAATTCGATACGTATGTATGTTATATTGTTGGAATTGTACAATATTCACATAATAATTATGGCATTCTATTCTAAACACGTGTGCCAAATTTCATAAGTGTATGTATGTTTGGATATTTATGTATGTATGTTTTTCTCTTAATTATCGGATAGTGATCATTCTTTGTTTATTGGATTAAGAACCTCTCAACTTAGAGAACAGTGTTAGTTTCAACAAAATCGGTTCAGCAATTTTCATGATATCGAACATCAGCCTCAGCGACAAACAGCACGAATGTGTAAATTAAGTTATTATGGGTACTTTGGCAGTCTTTTAGGTTCCTTATTTTACTCACTTTTTAGTGATAGGCTACTAAAACTAAAAAGAGTGAATCTAAAACTTTTTCATAAAAAATAAACTGAATTCTAAAGCAAAACACAAAAAAGTGCAAAATATCTTGCTTGCTTTAGAATTCGGTTTAATATTTGTAAAAAAGCATTTTTTGTTTTATTCAATTCTCCATAGATAAAGACTTATTGTCTTTGTGAACGCGTCCTTCCACTAAACTTCGCGATGTATTTTGATTTGAGTCTTACCGTCATTTAGAGAATTTATAATTATTATTATCGTTGATTGGCACGCGCTTGACCACTATCTCACCTGATGGTAAGCGATGATGTCGTCGACGATGTAGCACCGCGATATACCTAACTAGCTGTTCCACGCGGCTTCGGTCCCGTGGTCCACCCCACAGGACCCATTTTCGGTATACAAATGTAGCCAATGTCACTCAGGAATAATGTAGCTTTCTATTGGTGAAATATTTTTTTAAATCGGTCCAGTAGTTTCGGAGCCTATTCGGTATAAACAAACAAAAAAATCTTTCCTATTTATAATAGTGGTATAGATAAATTAATATTCAACTTGCATAAACTCGTAAATAAAAAATAAAGTCGTAAAAAACATATTTATAAATGAAAGTCGGCTTGCAAGTACCTACAACTAATAAGTAAATTAAGAGTATGATTTCATCGAAATAAAGTCAGTGCTATCAAAAACAAAACAACTAACTCATAATAAATCAATTTCCCATTGCACACGGACTTTAGTCCACCATTCCGCCATATTGATTCGTCATGCAATTGTTTTTGTAAGTAAACTTGCTAATTTTATACGTTTGTTTATCCATCACCATCGGCACAGGATGCTTTTTGGGAAAACAAATAAACAAAACATCTGTGTGTGGCGGTGCGCTCGGGTCTGCTTGCGGATTTTTGAGAATATTTTTTGTTGTAGTGTGAATATTTGTAACAAAGAATAATAAATAGAGTTTTTGGAAAAACGAGAATACTAGTTTAGAAGTCTGAAAGTCACATTTTGTAGTTACTGCTACTGCGCTTAAATATAGGCAAAATGTAAAAATTATTCTAGAAAATAATGCTAGAAAAGTTTAAATATAGTTGTAAATTGCAAAGATGTAAAAAAGAAGAAAATCAAGCTGTTCAGTCGGAGGATACATATTCGCGAGCTGGCTGACCAAAACTAAATATCCTCCGACTGCACAGCATGTTTTTTTATTGTTTACACATCTTTGCACTCGGGTTTTTTGATTTTATTAATTTTTTTTTTCAATGTGTCTAGCTGTGGACATCTTTTGGCTGAAATTATAATGACCTGACCTTTGACCTTTTCTTCATCGTAAGTCAATTTGTCTAAGATTACCAAAGAAAATACATTATGTAATTGAGAAACTGTTAAATTACTACATACAAACTGTTACACTTCTTTTTTGAGACAAACACACAGGCCAACTCTCTTCTTAGTACAACAATATTGCAGACTCCTAAATCACGAAAATTATTGTACAAGGGGATTACTTACCGATTCCTATAGAGTTAGATATGGCTTAAAACAAATAAATATTTCTAAAATATATGAAATCAGATTCCTAAAATAATGTGTTTGTAGGCCAGCGGTCATTCGATTTGATTTATTTCTTCTGAACAAAGGATTTCGCCGATAACTCTTAGCTTATGTTATGTTAGGCATTTTGTGGAAAAAAATGAGAGCTCCAGTATTAATATTCTTTAGAAAAGGTACAAGTTGTTCTATCTCTCGACGGCGGGTTGATCTTAGTTGTGTGAGTAGATGCACATGCATATTGTTTCTATGTGCTCTGGCGATACTGAGCGCTCCCTAGCTTACGCTGTTTGCTCAGGCGATACTGAGCGCTCCCTAGCTTACGCTGTTTGCTCAGGCGATACTGAGCGCTCCCTAGCTTACGCTGTTTGCTCAGGCGATACTGAGCGCTCCCGAGCTTACGCAGTTTGCTCAGGCAATACTGAGCGCTCCCAAGGTTACGCTGTTTGCTGAAGCGATACTGAGCGCTCCCGAGCTTACGCTGTTTGCTGAAGCGATACTGAGCGCTCCCGAGTTTACGCTGTTTGCTCAGGCGATACTGAGCGCTACCGAGCTTACGCACACAGAAACACTGCATGTGCATCACACACACGACGAAGCAACCCGCCATCGCGTCGTGAGGTAGAACAACTTGTATCTACAAGGCTTTTGCAATGCAATGTAATATTCACTACCGATCTTTAATAGCCTGTTAAAGGAGCACTACCTGTCACTGTGATCTTGTTCTTGTTGGAGCCGTATTGTTTTCTTGCCTGTATTTTTGTATCTATTTTAGTGTTTTAATGTTTGTAATTTATTATTTGATTTAAAATTTCACCACGTGCAATCCCATGTCATGTCTAGGCTATCTCTCTCCATTCTGAGTTGCCTGGAAGAGATCGCAGAACGAGATAAGGCCGCTTGTTGTATGTTTTTTTATTTTATGGTGTCCGTATGTATTATTGTTTTTATCTTGGTGTACAATAAAGTATATATTAATAAATATATAAGATTATATGACAGAATTTGTACTTGACACGCATATTCTGAGTAATTGCCTCCACTCCACTCAACCTTAACCTCACTCAGCTCTTCAATCAAATTGGCGGTTACTTATAACTTGTTATTTTTTGGCATTACCTACTGTCCTTCACTCACTCAGTGAGTTTCCGTTGTCATGGTGACTAAGTCGAGTAGAGACAGTTTTCTTCAAAAGGAATATGGGCGTTTCATATTTACCTGATCATTGTCTCACTTGCTTAAAATATATTTTTCAAATTGTAATATTCAAAAAAGTCTTTTCCAATCACCAGTCTCCTAACTTTTGATGTATCAAAAATAACTAAAACGGAATTTATAATTGCTAATCATTATTTCAAGAGAATTGTGTTGTTCAGACGAAGGAGATTATTTAAATAACTCTGCACGCTACTATGGGCTTTAATTCTAGGTAGTTAAAAGCTAAATTCCTTTGTATCATTATTATATTCGAAGCTAATTAGGAACAGTAGCAGAAAAGTAGATTAGAAGAAATGTTGAAACAATTGAATGTAGTGTTTCTAATTTTAAAAATAGGATAGAATAGAAGTGGTCTCGTTCGCTTGTATTATAAGATTTACAGGTTAGAACGAGACAGAAATAGGTAATAGTTTCTTGAATCGTTTTTGTTTTTGGTTTAGGGAAAAATAAATTAACTGATTTTAGTCGAAGTTTAGACGAACTGAAGTCGATTTAAAAGCATTTTTTGGCTGCTTGCCTGATATTAAAGACTTCTTGAAATGGTTCTTTGTAAACAAAGTAGCGGTACGGCCCGGCTTTACCCGGATTGGACAGTTATAATAATTGTTTGTGTCCATCTGGCACAGTGTACCTTTCAAATGGTGCAAGAAGTTTGCATTTTGTGGTCTTGCCGGAGGTTCCCCTCCACATTCAGTTGAATGTGGTGCGAAACCTCCAGCAAGAGAGACACAAATTCACAGAATTCGCAGTCTCTCTGTATGACTGTAATAGAGATACCTATTCTTAATCACACAGCTCATTTTAAATACTGGCTACCCCATAAAAGCCCTCAGACAATAGTTACTAAGGAAGTCTGCCAAAATGTTATAATTAGGGAAATCACCAACATAAATCTGGCACCTTGTCGTGATTTGTCGTCAATTTTCAGAACAATCGTCAAGTTCTTTGAATATGGCTATTTCTCAAATTCCAAAATGTCCACAATACGGTTTGTTACACATTGGAAAACCCCTTGATATAATTGCAACATACATGTTTTTGCTTATACAATTACACAGAACTGGTCGATGTAGTTAAGCTTGATCTTGTCTAACAGTGGACGTCTTTCGCCTGCAATGATAATGAAACACATCTCTGTTTAAGTATCGCTATATTGGGTGCAAGAACAAGCGATTAGCAGAACAGTTTTGATGTATTGTTGGACCTGCTGAAGACTATATGAATATATTTGTATTGTATAAACTCAATTTCTTTTAGTATTATATAACTGCACAGCACATGTGTACAAACATGCACAAACTGTAAATCTACCATTTACTGTACCTATATGTCTTTCGTTAACTTGTGAGTGCCCTGGTAGTTGAGTATGTCATGCTCTCTCTAAGTCTCTCTGGTGGTGGCACATGTGTTGGATCATTCGGTTCCCTTCATGATGGTTGAGCTAAGTGGTGCCAATCCATGCGTCTTGTTCGTGAACGGGCGCCATCAGTTGGGATTGGTCATAATTTGACTGCCTCGGCCTGTTTTTAATTTGGCACTTTTTGTATTTTTGAATTGTTTGTTTTACTCTAGACGCTTTTACGTGCACGTCTTTTTACATCATTCTCAAAGATATGTATTTTTCAACAAGAATGTTGCAACCAAATACTTGTAATTAAAACTGATGGAAAAGAGTGTCCGTGGAGTTTCTTGCACATTCTTCTCCATAGAGACCTACTGACGCTTGCGAATGTGCAACTAGATTCATATTTTTTTTGTTTGTTTGACAATTCAAAAGTACCTTTAAGGTTTAGTTAAAACAAACTATTTTGATTTGATTTAATTGATGCTAAACCTAATTTTGATTTGTTCGCGGAATAATGAAAGAAGATCTTGCCTGCATGTCTGGAGTACTTTCGTGAGATGAGCGTATGACTGCCGCGTAGATAATTTTTTAAATCCGGTTTTAATAATATTTTCCTCCTGAATTTAGATTAAATTGATTTTAAAGTCTTATCTATCATAAAGTGCATTTATAGATCTTCTTTGCCCCAAAAATCAGTACATTTCGTGTTCCACTTTACTGATATCAAACACGTTGTTCGCCATTACCTCTGTGTGCGCTATAGCTGCCCACGCGCATCTTAGACTTGATGATTAATATGTGAGAAATAGTGTAAACTATGAGAGTTACGTAAGAACGCCAGGTAAGATTGTGAAACTATTTAGATTGCGGAGTCGTGGCGTCTGTTTCTTCAAAAGAAAGAATATAGCTTGCATATTATATGTTGGCTATATAGGTAATCGTAACCTAGGTGACAAAGGGAAATGTCCGTATTTTAAGAACGTTCGCATTCTAATTACATTCTCATTCTGTAAAACAAAACGCTAATTCAGCGACACTACTGTATTTTTTTTTGTAATTGTCGTTGAAATGAGACAGTGACTGAATTTGTACGGTTTTTAGTACATTATAAGTACAAGCTGGTATTAATGTAAGCTATCTGCGAACTTATTGCCGAGAAAACATGCTAGTAACAGTTATTTGTTGTCAAAGCCGACAGTTATTTTGTATTGTTGATTTTGATCGCGAAAAGTTGAGCAATTTCAGGCCAAGAATCTTAGCATGTTTCTTACTTTGTATCAAATACTCTCTGCCAGTTAACTTATCTTGGCTCTTGTAAAAGCTCTTCAGGTGACGTTGAGTTTACCATGTTCTGTTTGTACCACTCTCATTGAATTATTGCTTTGACCTCCATACAACTTTCACATGAAAAGACCATGGACTTTACCTACACATGTCATGTTGAACCCCAATACCCTTTTTCAATGTCTTCACATGTCTTGATTCAGCTTCCTGTGGCTGATTTTATCTCACCATGCCTATGGCCGTCCGGATGCGAACGGAAGCGAAAACCACATGTGAAAAATATGAGACTACAATCTTAGAATGAGTAATAGCTGCTAATAAATAAATAATTGCTAATCAATAAGTTGCCGTAAATTAGTTTTTAGTATTGCCTCATTGGTTTTATTGTCACAAGTGCAAGATATAGTCTTAGTTTTGTGGTCGCAAGTGCAAGATATGGTCTTGGTTTTGCTGTCGCAAGTGCAAGATATGGTCTTGGTTTTGATGTCGCAATTGCAAGATATGGTCTTGGTTTTGATGTCGAAAGTGCAAGATTTATGGTCTTGGTTTCGATTGCCGGGTCGGGCAAAGTGCTATTAGGTTTTTTCACCTGGAATTTCTCGGTGGCAGCTCGAAGTATAGATTTGTGCACGGCTATTACGAGGGACTGAAAAGAAGTTGAAGAAATGTGGGTATATTTTAGGTAAACTTCTGCCTGCCTGCACAGGGGCATGAAAAATATATAGAACAACGATTTACTAGTTTTAATTAGTAAGATCATTAACCCTTCAAGAATTTTTACTACATTCATTAATAGATTCACAATAAACCAAACATTTGCATACCATCTGGTAAAAGCCAATGTCCACGACACCAAAATAAATCTAATTATATCCGTGAATAATTGAATGTGCTAACAATTGGTTAAGATCACCACGTGGGTTATAAATGTAATATTACCATAGAGCATAGAAACACCTTCGTGGCCACTGCTAGAGACAGCATTGGCAAAACTTTTCATAAAAACCATGCGTGTCAGAGAGTGTTATTTTTTACTCGTACAATTCATCATCATATACGAGTACCTCATCAGAGGGGTGACCGTAAGGGACAGATGTTTATGACTTGTCAGATGTATACAAGTCATATACATCTGTCCCTTACGCACACTTTCCTTTTTTACAGTCAGACTATGATAGTTTTGAGACGTCAGGGTACGGGGGCAGAAGGCTTACCTTCACCCAAAGGCAAAGTAGAGGACTATGCTCGGAGTTTTCTTGCGTGATCAAATCAAAAATGAAGATGCCGCAGGAGAACCAAAGATACCGACATACCAAGTGGCAGGACGCACATCACTCGCAGAATAGATGGTCATTGGCTACTGCGTATGCAGCGTTGGAAGGACTTGAATCAGTCGATATGGCGATGCTTGGCGACCGATCTCGTATAGAATAGAATAGAATTTCACTTTCTTCAAGTATCCACGACTCAAAAGATGGTTAGTAAAACTTACAACTATGTTAGTAACACAGATATTAACAAACTGATACTACAAAAACAAAACAACAAAATAACAGTGGATCACCGTTGCGACAACCCATGTGAGATGGCACAACAGCGACCCACGAAAACACAGTCTAGGCGACACGAAATCATACTTAGTATACTGTTGGAGCTGCCCCACACCCTGCGCACCATGGATGCGCACCTTTTGCGCATGGTTGCGTATAGCAGTGGACGTTTTTAGGCTGGACTCATAGAAATTGGTTATCACAGATACTTGTGCAGCACGTAAACAAATAACAGTAAAAGCGCAGACCGGTGAAACCGCGGAGCACAACTAATGAATTATTAATAAACGCGTCTTTAGTCGTTCCGTGATCTGTGGTTATTCCTATCGTGACTCAATGGGAACTGAATATTATCAGCCATATGGACTGTTTTGACAGACATGCGAAATAAATTATGTCTATGACGCTAGACGTTTTTCAACAGTCGTTGCAGGTTTGTGCTTGTTTCAGTTAGACTGAATGGAAATATAATTAGGTATTGTGCAATTTTGAAAGCAGCGGGCAAAGATTTGACTGAAAAAGCGAGGGACAGAACTATATGGAGAAAAATGGAGGAGGCCTTTACTCTATAGAGAGGTCCTTAATAAATAAATTAAGAAAATCAAGAGAGAAATATGATTATTGAATTGAATTGTAACTATAATAATGATAGTTAAATTGTATAAATGTATAATAATAGTAATCATATTGAATAATTATATAATTGCAATTGAATTGAATAATGGTAAAATAATGAAATTGCATTGAATAATAATATTTTAATTTAATAATTTTATTGTAACAATAATTGAATTGAACAACTATATATTAATAATAATGATTGAATTGAATGATTATTTATTGGTAAAGGTTTAATTGAACAATTGTATAATTTTTTAAGAAATCTGTTATTTTATTTTACTAATACATAAATTGCATGCTCTGTAATAGTAATATCATTGTAAATTGAATTTTATTAAGGAAATAAAAAGGCTTTTTTATTTATTTATTTATTAATGTGCAATGATTCATACAGCAATGCAAAATAGCTAAGGAAAATAAGACTTTGTCTGAAAAATAAATCGTAGTGAAAATTTTTGATAAAGCATTTAAAAAACCAATGTGAAATGATGTACGAAAAGCAAAAAAATAGTAGGTAAAATTAACTGTCTCAAAAATCGTTTTTAGCATTCAGTTTTTAGATTGTCTTTGTCTTTGTTGTTTTTGTTTTTGTCTAGACCTAAGACAAATGTCTTAAAAAAAAATAAAAAAAAGACAAATGTAATGTCTAAGACAAATGTCTCAAATGTCTTAGGTTAGAATAACACGATTTGATTGAAAACATCTTTTTATCTTTGGTTGGTTCTGCAGTCATGATCACAGATGCTTTTCATAGCAGAAGTTAGGAATTGTACAGCATTTTATCTTTTACGATAATTTTTGACATTCAAATTTCAAGTGTGTTCATTGTATTTCACAATTTATGTCATATCGCTAGTCTAAATGTATATAAGAGTAACCTATTTTCCTAATTGACTTTTACGAGTTACGTAGGACGGTGTAAGAAAAACTATGTTTAGTTTTTATCGTTACGTTGGCATTACTTTTCTTTTGCACAACTTTCGGGCGAAAATTTTTGTGTGTTTCGCATTTTATCCATGCTATTTTTCAGATGAACCCTCAATCTCTCTCATCCCGCTCCACTTCATCAATATGTTTATAAAGACTTTAATAAAAATAATATCATCCCTTTTCGTTGCCCCCAAAATAAATAGACCCTTTTTAGCTGAAAAAGCCGTAAAACTTAACGGCATGTCAATACTCTAGAACAAACAAAATATCTGGAAACCCTTCGACCGGATACCGACCACGTGTTACCCTGCGCACACGCACATTTCTAACAAGGGGGCGTTTTCTAAAAATATACACACAGAATTATAAACGCAATTCGTTCTCGGTTAGTCACTTCGCGTTCACCACGATACGCGGTCCCGAATTCCGTGTTCCGAGTCCCGAAAACGCCCGATCCTTTTGTTCGTCGACCATGGTCTTAAGTGTTTGAATTTCGAAAATCGATTCTGAGTTGCCAGTGCTTGTGTGGATTTTTTTTTCGGGTTTAATTAAGGTGAAGGTTTTTTATAATTTATTTCTTTTTTTCATTTGCAGAAGTTTGTGGGTGTGAAAATTATTATTCACAATATTTATTTTAAGTGAATTGTGTGTAAAAATATAAACAAACCTATTTTTTTCTACACGCGTACTGATGTTATTTATGTTGAAAAAACCGGGCTCCGACCTCTTTAATTTCTAAATACGCACAATAATAAACTATTTTCAGAGTTATGTGTAACATTCTCTGTAAATATATACTTTCACGTTTTCAGTCTGACTTTAATATTTTTCTAGCAAAATACTAGATTTTTTCTTATTTCAATGGAATTATTCGCTTTTATGCTCGTCTATAAAATATGAATCTCGGAAACTTAATGCTTATTTGGCGCCGTTTTAGCGTCTACGGAACGCATTTTCTCATGAAAACTCTGGTAATAAAAAACTGTAAGTTACTTTGAACAAAGAAAGGCTGGATAGTATGAACTTGTATGTTACTATGTATGTTTGATATAAGAAAAGTTTTCTAAGATATATTTTTGCACGTGTATGAAAAATTTCTTAAAGCTATGTATATTCGAATTTCAGGAGCCAAAATGCCGTGATGAAATACACCCCTTTTTCCTTTGATGTCTTAAAAGACAATTAAAGACTGATTAGGTTGACTAGTAGCTCATTATTCTGCAAGATCACACTGCAACCACAAAACCAAACAAAGACTGGTGATTGTGGCACTATCGAAGGAATGTTGCCAGTTTGCCACCGTTAAAGAGACGTCATTATTATATCTTTTACAATAGTTTTGACCGCCTGGCGCCCCATGTCAAAATCCAACAGCTTTTTCGATAGCTGATTATAATCATGATGATTGTAATTGTTTAATATAAAAATCTCTTTCTTTTTACTTGAGCTCAACATGGTGGTGCTTTTTTTGTCGTTCGCTCCACTTCATCCCGCATTACAACAACTGTTCTCGGAGATTTTATTCTACCTTTATTAAAAAGAAGAATTTTGTACTGATTGAAATCTACTGTTTGAAATAAGACAGATTCAAATAGAGAACATTATTGAAGTATCGTTCCAGAATACTGCCATCAAACCCATTGTTTCCATTTTCTTGCCTGCCAGTTTGCGAAAGACAGATTTCATAACAATGATTGTTCAATAGATTTTTGCTTATGATTTTCATTTTCAAGTATTAAATTAGATGTTAGCGGATGCAGGTTTTCCTGTGTGCTCAGACTAAGAATATAGGATGATTTCATGATCTCTGCTAACACTGCTTTATTTATTTAGTCTGTAGATGTTTCTACTGAAGTTTTTTTGTGTATTGTTCTTGAATTTTGCTCGCTCTGTCTCTGTAGTTTTTTTTTTTATTTGTGATGGGTTTGCTCTTGACTCTAGTCTAGGTCAAAGGTGACAGAGACAGAGTCGACGATGGGGCGAGCTTACCCAGAAACCACCACCACCAGAAGATTTAGTTTTGTCAGAGGTAATTGTTAAACATGTGTTCTCCAACATTATATTACTGCCCTTGTTCGGTGTACTTGTCAGGTTTTCTTCTTGAATCGTCACGCTTTCATACTATCACTTTTATTTTAAATAATTATTCGTCACACAATCCAACTGTATGTTTTTTTGACCTGCCTATCTTCCTCCATGTTGAACATGGGGTACTTATATTTAAAAAAAGTAAAAAATCAGTTTACCTAGCCTATACCCAACTATTTTAAGGTCCGGTTCCAGTCTAACTGGACAGCTAAGTACCAGTACTTTACGCGGAATGACTGCATATCTGACCTCCATAACCCAGTAACTGGGTAATACGGATAATCTCAACATCATCATCATTTCAACGTCCAATGCTGGGCATAAGCATCCCCCAGGCGTCGCAACATTGACCGGTCCCGTGCGTTTCGCATGCAGCGCTTTCCCGCAACCTCAAGGAGGTCATCGGTCCATCAAGGTAGGCGGCCTACCAACGCATCGTCTTCCGGTTCACGGTCTCCATTCCAGAACTTTTCGGTCCCATCGGCCATCCGTTCTCCGAGCAATGTCACTGCCACTTAAGTTTCGTAATTCTTCGGGCTATGTCGGTTACTTTGTTTTTCCTCATTTCTGATGTGATCACGTAAGGAAACTCCGAGCCCTCTCCATAGCCCTTCCTTACGATACGATACTCTAGTAATATAAAAAGTATAATAATCACAATGATTTAAGAATTACGACTAGTAAGTAAAGTGAACCGTTTTCAGACTCACGTAACCAGTATTGTGGTAATAAATTATATTAGCATCAGATACAAACAGCTGCCTATACGTGCTAACAATACTATTTATCCTAAGACAACCAAAGCCTCGCTCACTGAACGTTGGACAAATATTTGTAAGGTTAGGAGGACAAATACCTTGTTGGGTCAGCGTTCAACCAATAAACAGGGAATCTTATGGTTCGATAAGGATAATCATGACTTCGACTTGTCCTATACATAAGCAGCCTATTAAATTCCTACTTCGACACAGGCCATCTCTCTGTGGGAGGAGGTGGGCTGTACTAATAGTTCACCACGTTTATCCAGTCCAGCCCAGATTAGTGGGAATGCAAATGTTTGGTATCTACCCTTTTCATACCTTGTACCAAGTTTCTAATTAATATATCCGTCAGGTATTTGTATTTTGTTACCAAATTATCTTTCCATTGGGAGATCTGTTTATTTCATGAATGAACATGAGCATTGCTAGTTTCACAATTATTACGTCATATATACTCAGTGTTATGAAATAATTACACCATCCTTATTATCTACGTAGCCATCTTTTTACTATTTAACAGTGGGTACGAACAAACAGCATAGTGTTGTTTTGATATGTTGTCGATAGAATACTAAACTATGAATAATTGTTAAAACTTCATCGAGGTGATTCCTTGGAAAGGAATTTCTAAATAACGACATATTATGAAAAGAAAATTGGACTGCCCTTACAAGATGAAGATCAATGTTGTCTGTAAGATATTGCATATTGATAAGACTACCTATTGTACAATTGTTTATTTTATACATTTTTGTACTCTACTAATTTTGAAGAAGAAGAGTTCATGAAAGTAGCAAGGACGCCATTGCCGTATTGGCCGTTGTTTTAATTCTCACAACTATCTGGGAAAACGGTTTATGTCAATTAACACTAGTGCTGATACGGTCTCGTTTTCAATACATTATGGTAACGATAAATTTTGTGTTTGATTCGGAGCAATGCGGATCGGGTATAGTTCCACGTTTCAAGAAAAATAATAATACGTACGTTCATTTTGTTTTTATCATTGTAATTGAATGGCTCGCGTTTGGCCACTAACACCCCAAGCCAAGCTTTATTTAATCTATCAGTAGGGTTCAGAGGTATTATGAATTTAATTTCACTTTTAACATTATGAATTCAAACCACTGCAAACATAATAAAAACTGTAACTCGTCCAACAATAAAATAATATTTTATTTGACAATACGTAAAAATATATAAAAACGAATGGGCGTTTCCGCTAGCAAATGTTCAATTAAAAATCGTTGACGTTTTTATTGTTATGTTCCTGAACCTGGTTTAAGCCTCGTGTCCATTAGGCAATATTTGACGTGCAACACGTGACGCTCACATATTTGGCGATGTTGCATGAACTAGACAGAGGTTCAACATGATGAGCGACATGTGGTGCATTGTGCATCATGTCACGCGTCAATTGTTGCCTAGTTTATACGTGGCTTTAGATGCAGTTTTTTTTTTGTTGTTTTGTTCTGTGCCTATGTTATTTTATTGAATGGGTAAAAGCGTGATTTGCATTCTACAAGAGTATATCGGCACCTATGCTGTTAGGCAAATGCATGACTGTTATTGTTGCTAGTTGCTACTGTTTTAACGCGACGCACACGTCTAAGCTTTTTTCCTGTACGAATGTTTCAGTTCTAATCATAAGTAAATCCTCTCATTGACAGACGCGACGATTTTTCAATATATCTTTATAAAATCCATACTAATATTATAAATGTGAAAGTAACTCTGTCTGTCTGTCTGTTACCTTTTCACGCTTAAACCGCTGAACCGATTTAGATTAAATTTGCTCTGGAGATAGTTTGAGACCCTGGAAAGGACATAGGATAGGTATTATCCCAGAAAACGTCCTTAAGGGGAGTTGAAGTTTGTATGGAAAACTTACAATATTATTGAGCGATATAAAAATTAGGCTATTCGATGTACTTACTAATGCTACGCAGACGAAGTTGCGGCCAACAGCTAGTTTTCTATAAAATGGTTTGTCGTATTATAGCGTGTCTTGTCACATACTGGTCTGAGGCTATTTTTTGCTGTGTAGGTAAGTTGGTACTAAAAAAAACTCGAAAATTAATCTATCTATCTATATATATAAAAGAGAAAGTATGTATGTATGTATATTCCTTATTGACTCAGAAACGGCTGGACCGATTTTAATGAAAATTTCAAATTCAATTCTTTATTGCATAACACGTTTACTTGTGTTTAACAAGGTCTTATAAATAGTAATATAGTTCACATGGACCCTGTCGGACACAGCAATTGAGTAAAACAATAAGTTAAAGTTGAGTTATCTTTAGATTGACCCAGCGTGTAATCCTGTAGTTTGGTGGCGATCCGAGCATTTTTTATGAAATTTGAACGCGGGCGAAACCGTGGCCAGAAGCTATAAATTAAATAAATGACACAAAAAAATCACAAGTATGTGTATTTCGGTCACCCGTACCCGTATAAAGAAAAACAGCACAAAAACATGTTTTTTAGCCTAGGCTCCGAAAATGGAAGAAATATTTCTTTTTAGACATCAAATCTTGAAAAAAACATGCTAAAAGTCGCTATTAATTTGATTGAATTTGCCCATAAACATGAAATGATTTTAAATTAATGTTCGTAGATTATCTTAAACTAGTTCAGTTCGTGATATCGTGGCATTTGCTCTTATTTAAGAGCTGTGTGTATGTATGTATATTCCTTATTGACTCAGAAACGGCTGGACCGATTTTAATGAAAATTTCAAATTCAATTCTTTATTGCATAACACGTTTACTTGTGTTTAACAAGGTCTTATAAATAGTAATATAGTTCACATGGACCCTGTCGGACACAGCAATTGAGTAAAACAATAAGTTAAAGTTGAGTTATCTTTAGATTGACCCAGCGTGTAATCCTGTAGTTTGGTGGCGATCCGAGCATTTTTTATGAAATTTGAACGCGGGCGAAACCGTGGCCAGAAGCTATAAATTAAATAAATGACACAAAAAAATCACAAGTATGTGTATTTCGGTCACCCGTACCCGTATAAAGAAAAACAGCACAAAAACATGTTTTTTAGCCTAGGCTCCGAAAATGGAAGAAATATTTCTTTTTAGACATCAAATCTTGAAAAAAACATGCTAAAAGTCGCTATTAATTTGATTGAATTTGCCCATAAACATGAAATGATTTTAAATTAATGTTCGTAGATTATCTTAAACTAGTTCAGTTCGTGATATCGTGGCATTTGCTCTTATTTAAGAGCTGTGTGTATGTATGTATATTCCTTATTGACTCAGAAACGGCTGGACCGATTTTAATGAAAATTTCAAATTCAATTCTTTATTGCATAACACGTTTACTTGTGTTTAACAAGGTCTTATAAATAGTAATATAGTTCACATGGACCCTGTCGGACACAGCAATTGAGTAAAACAATAAGTTAAAGTTGAGTTATCTTTAGATTGACCCAGCGTGTAATCCTGTAGTTTGGTGGCGATCCGAGCATTTTTTATGAAATTTGAACGCGGGCGAAACCGTGGCCAGAAGCTATAAATTAAATAAATGACACAAAAAAATCACAAGTATGTGTATTTCGGTCACCCGTACCCGTATAAAGAAAAACAGCACAAAAACATGTTTTTTAGCCTAGGCTCCGAAAATGGAAGAAATATTTCTTTTTAGACATCAAATCTTGAAAAAAACATGCTAAAAGTCGCTATTAATTTGATTGAATTTGCCCATAAACATGAAATGATTTTAAATTAATGTTCGTAGATTATCTTAAACTAGTTCAGTTCGTGATATCGTGGCATTTGCTCTTATTTAAGAGCTGTGTTTCCTCTGCTAACTGATTTTGTGATTAAGATCTTGATAAACATTAGTTGGTCAATCTCTTTCCCCTTTATCAGGAAATTCAAAATAAAATAACACCAGTATACTGATAATTTCTTAACAATTAATTATTCTTATTCTTAGTATTTACTTCGGCATTTATCGAGTTTTAATAAGTTTGATATAAGTTAACTACGATTTATTTATGCAGAAAGATTTAAAACAACTAAATGCAAACGTAGTCTAGGGATTATTTCTCTGTTTGACAATATACGTTCAAAATAAAAAGTGATATCAATTTGTCTCATCATTATCTAGCCCTGTATGGAAACGAAAATGTGAAAAAGTAAATATTTGAAAGTTATGAGCGTTGAAATTTCCACATTTCGACACTAATTTCAACGCATTTTTGGGCGCAAATAAATACCATAAGAAGACGGAAAATTACAAAACGGCCACCATACAGGGATAGATTAGTAGTTCAACAATGCAAATAATTTTATTTTGAACAGATACGTTTAGTCGTTTCTTCATGATCTCCAGACTCCCAAAGGTCTGTTTATAAAATTTCGCGCGCTCGGTTTCGTCCTAAATCATTATCCATTTCGCTACAAATTTGCAAAAGTATGTATTCGTACGCGAACTAGCTTCCTACTGCTAATCAAAGCATCTATCTCTTCCGCACGTGTTGTCATTTGATATAAAATGCATTTTAACCCCGCGGACAAAATAGTTCGTGCCGTTGACTAGTGTAAACTTAATTAGCAGGCAAAATAAAAATCAATAGCGTCCACACCTGATTCAGGTGTTGCGGCCGTAGAGAGGATTCTTGAAATATCAAGTTGGATTTATTATTATTTATCTGCAGATTAAGCTAACATAGTATCAAGGGGTTGAATCAATCCATTATGTTGAACAACTTTCCCTAAGAAACCAACAAATACTTGTGAAAAAGTTTTTATTTCTCTCTTTTTAGTTTTAGTAACATTCGTGTTGTCGCTAAGGAGTTCGGTTTATGTTCCATATTTAAGTTGAGAGTTACCTAATCTAATAAAAAAAGAATGATCACGATCCGATTACTAGTTTCGGAGATATTCTTGGAGAAACATACATACATGCTAAATTATTAAATTTGGCACACGTGAGAAGCCTTTACAGAGTAACATGTGTGAACATTATGCAATTCCAACAATATTACATACATACGTGTCGAATTGATTACCTCCTTTTATTAAGTCTGTAAAAAATAATCACTTCATACTTACATAGATACTGTCTTGTTGTTCCGACTATATATCAGTGCAGGTGGCCCAGTGGTATCGGCCGCGACTTACACGTTGTAGGTCGTGCGTTCGAGCCCAGGCAGGCGCTTTACTTTGTGTAAATTAATTCATCACCACTGCTCTCAAAACGGTGAAGGAAAACTTCGTGAGGAAACCGGTATGTCCTAGAACCAAAAATTCGATAGTCAAAAGACATGTGACATCCACCAACCCGCACTGGGCCCGCGTGGTGGATTCCCTCTCACAGAGAGGAGGCCTATGTCCCAGCAACATTTCTATGTACATTAATAGGCCGATGATGTGATGTAAGATACAAGATTAAACAAAACGCACAGAATAGTTTTAAAAATACTTGTATTTACAATCCCTACACACATTCCACTTTTACTGACCTTACGAAGGTCCATACTTAACCTACATACAAAAACTTCAGCTAAATAATTCTAGCACATAAACCTTAGATAAAGTAGTAAAGAATTCACTGTTTACTTCACTGTCTTGTTAGATAAACTTCAGGCTTATTCTGGCACATATGTTACTTTCAGAATAGCATGGCAATTGGCATTATACTGCAATTGGCTCGCGTTTACCATCATATTGTCAAAACGAGTAATTTTTGCTTGAATTACCTTTAAGGTTACACTAGTCAACGGCACGAACTATTTTGTGCGCGGGGTTAAAATGCATTTTATATCAACCGACAACTCGTGCGGAAGAGATAGATGCTTTGATGAGCAGTAGGAAGCTAGTTCGCGTACGAATACACACTTTTGCAAATTTGTAGCGAAATGGATAATGATTTAGGACGAAATCGAGCGCGCGAAATTTTATAAACAGACCTTTGGCTGTCTAGATATCATAAAAAAACTACTGAATCTATCTGTTCAAAATAAAATTATTTGCATTGTTAAACTACTAATCTATGCCTGTATGGAGGCCGTTTTGCAATTTTCCGTCTTCTTATGGTATTTATTTGCGCCCAAAAATGCGTTAAAATTAGTGTCGAAATGTGGAACTTTCGACGCTCATAACTTTCAAATATTTTCTATTTTTACTTTTTTGCTTCCATACAGGCCTAGATAATGATGAGACAAATTGATATCACTTTTTATTTTGAACATACATCGTCAAACAGTGGAATAATCCCCAAACTACGTTTGTATGGAAGAATTTTTGACTAGTGTAACCTTAAGGTTCCTTTAGTCGACGGCACAAACTATTTTGTGCGCGCGGTTAAAATGCATGCTATCTCATCCGACAACACGTGCGAAAGAGATAGATGCTTTGATGAGCAGTAAGCTAGTTCGCGTACGAATAAGCACTTTTGCAAGTTTGTAGCGAAATGGACGATGTTTTAGGACGAAAACGAGCGCGCGAAATTTTATAAACAGACCTTTGGGAGTCTAGATATCATGAAAAAACGTCTAAATGTATATTTTCTATATAAAATGATTTGTATTGTTGAACTATTAATCTTTCTCTGTATGGTAGCCGTTATGCAAATTTCCTTCTTTTTGTGGTATTTATTTCCGCCCAAAGATGCGTTTAAATTAGTGTTGAAATATGGAACTTTCGACGCTCAAAACTTTCATTTGTTTTTTTTTGCTTTTTCGCTTCCATACAGGGCTAGATAATGATGAGACAAATTGATATAATTTTTATTTTGAATGTGCATCGTCAAACAGTGAAGTAATCGCCAGACAACGTTTGTATGGAAGAATGATGGAATAGTGTAACCTTAAATGCTAAATATTGTTTTCTCTTCACACTATTACGTAAAATTTTAGGAATAACATTGATATATAACATTGATAGAAATAAATGATTTTATTTCTGTAAGTTGGTTTGTACAAACACTTTTACATGTCGTCATATTTTAAAACTAGACGAGGTCGGCGTTTCCTATCTGACTACTCTGAGAAGAAAGGCCGAAACAAACTCAGAGGTCACAGTCTTTTTTAAAGTCCAAACAAAATCTTGGTTAGATCGAGACACAAGAAAAACACTCAAAAATTCTTATTTTTTTTTTTTTTAACTAGACAGTAATGCTAGCAATTTTATTGCGTTTTTGTCGCAGTTGGGCAGATGAATTTTTCAAACATATTTTTTTGTCACGGCTGTTATTGTTTTGTCAAATTCAAATGTTTATTGCTCAACACATTACATACTCATACATTTCCATCTGTCAAGTGAATGGGCAGTCCACTGTGTTGTACCAATTCAGGCATGCAAAATTATTATTAACAATATACAAGGTCATAAATTCCAATTAATACCTTATACGAAGTTATAAAATGAAAGGGATTTTCATTCCAAGTGTTACACAATGATCAGTACAATATTGTTCTTCTCTTTTGAAAAGAATTAACTCGCCTTCAGATAGAATAGAAACGTAATTCTAAAATCAACTGTCTTACAGAATAACCCTGTTGGACTGGACATAGTAGGACATGTTACTATCAGAGACTTAAATTAATTGCATGGGGTGGCACGTTCTAGCGAGTTATGTGCTCATTTAAATGTAAAAGCTTGTATATAAGGGCTTTGTAGTTCTCATGTTAAGTGTTTTGAGACAGTTTCTGTGAAGCTTTTAAGTGGGGATACTCTGTGTCGAATTAACAAGTGTTGTTTTTATTCTTGCACTGTTCTTTAAAATAAAGAAATTACGCTCAAATAACGTTGTAATTCAATGGAAAAATTAAGCTTATCGCAGTCCAAAGAGTTGCAGGCCACTCCTAAGCTTCGTCACAACACCCAGTCCTCTGCTTTCCATATCCAGTCAATCGTAGCAACGTCTATAAGGTCGTCCGTCCATCTAGCTGGGGGCACGGGGTCTGATTGCAAAGAAAGAAAATTTGGTTTAAATAAATCTCACTAGATGGCGCGACATGTACACACAATTCAATAGAATTGAGTGTAAAATTATCATTTTCTGGAATTGAACATAAAAATTGTATGTTCTTGTTTAATCAATTCTCCTTAGTACAAAATTATGGAATATTGGACTCTTAATTCACATTTCATAGATTATTTGAACGGATCATTTAAAATAAATGCCAATAGATGGCGCATTTTTAAATTTCTGAGGCATGCCACTCGATTGTTAAAATTTGCATTGTAACACATTTTGGTGCAAAAAAAACTGTAAAAACGTGCAAAAAAATACTATAAAACGAACCTTCACTGTATTTAAACAAAAAAAAATTCACGAACCTAGTAAACCCTTTTACTTGAATGTCGCTGCTAACACCATCTATTGCCGTGAAACGGGATCGAACGCCATTGATGTACTTACAAAAATAACAAGATTAATCGTCGGCACGGTTTCTTTGTATGGGATGAGGCATCTGTAGTATTATATATCCGTTCGTGTTCGTGTGGTCTGTTTGTATTATGCATCTGTATATTATCTGTGCTGAGGGTACGTGCGTACGTTCTAAGTTACTCTCTCGCGGTATCCACAACGAGAGAACAAACGAGCTCTGTCCGATAAAGGAAAGCCCACTGCCACTGCAGGTTGCTAACTCTTCAAACTATTTCACTATCTCCAGTTCTTTGCCGGATTGTTGCAATTCGAATATTATTCCTCAAAGAACTTTACTCAGCAATCATAATTTACGTAGATGACGTATTTTTCTAGTAATCTACATTTCATACGCGTCTTGCTAAACTAAATCGTGAAATACAGCCGAAGAATTTTGGTCCTCAATCAAGGCAGATATTAGAAAAATCATTATCACTTTCCAGAACAGAGTCCCCGCAGATTAAATATAAAATACACACTCTAAATCAAGACCATCTGAAAATCACAAAACGTGTCCAAAAGTTCCCAAACTCGTGTTAAAACCCAAAATAATTTATTAAATTAAATTGAAAAGATAGGTTCCATCAAAAAGCTGCGGAGCGAAGTTTGCGTAACATTGTTCCAGCTGAAACCTGAAAGTTGGGCATTTGTTTACCTTTCCAACTTTTAGGTGATGCTAATGAGGGCTGTATGGCTTAATGGCTAAGTTGGATCGCTTCATTTACGCTTTTATTTTCGCTTCGGAATAAATAGATTTTTGTTAACAAAAAGTTGTCAAACCCGGAGTGTTTTAGAACTGTAGGTACACAATACTCAATGTACCTACAAGGATTTTGTTAATAACTTGATTTAAAAGGGTTTTCATGGAGTTTGGATAGTTTATTGCATGTTTGTGCCCATAGAGATTGGACCGTCGTATTTCAACTTTATTCATTAACTGATTCCTTGACAATTCTACTAACATTCGTCCAACAACTGTATCTCGTGATACACCTCAACCGCGTCAAAATCTTCTAGCAAAATCAGCGACGATCCAGCAGATAATTATTTATAAGTCAAGCCAAGACAACAAGGGGACCTAAAGTTCAACGATCGCCCCGATATAGATAGGAATGTAAAAACAAAAGCAGACAGACAGACGGACGGACGTAACAGCTTCTAATGATGTTCTAAGCGAGCTTTGTGCACTTAAACTTGTGTGAAGTATGGAAGTTTTGCCGTTAATGTGTTGCATGATCTGTTAAGGGAACATACCAGAGAGATATGCTATATTGTAACCATTCAATTTGATTAATTTAAAATCTTACTTATTGGCTAAAATTACAAATGCAAAAAATTGTATAGATGTATGTATGTTTGTTACTCAATCACGCTATAACGGCTGAACGGATCTGTATGAAATTTGGCACAGATATAGATTATAGTCTAGAATAGCACATAGACTACTTTCCATCCCGGTATAATGTTCCCTTGGGATAAAAAAACACTTTTCACGCGGAAGAACCTGCTGGCAGTAGCATGTATGAACCCTGACATAACAAAAGATGACCCCTTATTGCTAGTTATGTTTATGTATCACGTTATAGGGTCATTGTTGATATATTCTCAGCTGATATTAAGCTCCCCCTTGCATAGAGCAACAGCTGAAACCCTCAACATAAGATGTATCCTATGCATCATTGCATTACACCCGTCAAACCGTCTCAAGATCAATTCGAACTGGCACGCTTACCCTTCAAACAGGAACACCGCGACGCTTTGCAGCTGAAATAGTTTCGTTACTATTGTTAGTGCTTCCTGGTTTCCTGGATCTTAACTACGATTTACTAGTGTAAGAACATGTTAATTACTTTGTAATTTGTGGCTTATGTCTTCTAACAGTTGGCTTGTTATTCAACGTGCAATTCATAGCTGAAAGGAGATGTTTACGAATTGTCGAGAGTCGAGTTAAAATCTATGTTCTGATTATTTAACTCTATGCCATAGGCTGGCGATAATTTTGGTTAAAAAGGACAATCGACTGGATTACCGACTTCTTGCAGTTATCTGTGAAGTCTAACTATCTCATGACGATTATCAATATCCAATAACGATGAATACAAAACTCATAATTGCAAGTACCTATATTGCCACACTACCAGGGATTAGTCGACCCCGAAAACAGAGAATTTTATTTAGACACTTGGAATGAAATATTCTGTTTTATTTTCTTTTTATCGATAACAATCATCATCATCATATCAGCCGAAAGACATCCACTGCTGGACATAGGCCATCCTCAAGCATCGCCACATTGACCGGTCCCGTGCGTCTCGCAACCAGCGGATCCCCGCAACCATCACCAGGTCATCGGTCCACCTGGTGGGAGGCCTTCCAACGCAACGTCTTCCGGTTCGCGGTCGACACGCCAGAACTTTACTGCCCAATCGGCCATCCGCTCTGCGAGCAATGTGCCCTGCCCACTGCCACTTCAGGCAATTCTTCGGGCTATGTCGGTAACCCTGGTTTTCTTTCGGATCTCTACATTTATGATTCAATCAAGCGTGGAAACGCCGAGCATAGCCCTCTCCATTGCCCTTTGAATGACTGTAAGCTTTCTGATGAGGCCCATTGTAAGCGACCACGTCATCATCTGCCTAGCCTTTTCCCAACTATATTGGGGTCGGCTTCCAGTCTTACCGGATTCAGCTAAGTACCAGTGTTTTACATGGAGCGACTGCCTATCTGACCTCCACAACCCAGTAACTGGGTAACACGGTACCCCTTGGCAAGACTGGTGTCAGATCTCAAGCTTCTGACTACCCGTAACGACTGTCAAAGATCTTCAAATGACAGCCGGGACCAACGGCTTAACGTGCTTTCCGAGGCACGGAGGAAACTCGGTATGTTGAAATGGTCACCCATCCACGGACCGACCTCGTCAAGCGTTGCTTAACCTTGATGATCGACCCGTGCGGCTGTTATTATTTAGCCACGAGCTCCTCCGTTTGTAAGCGACCACGTCTCAGAGCTATATCTCATCACTGGCAACACACACTGGTCATAGACTTTCGTCTTGAGACACTGTGGCAAGTTGGACGAGAAGATACCGCGCAACTTTCCGAACGCTGCCTAGCCGAGTCGGATTCGACGGTTGACCTCTTTCTCTAAGTTGGCCCTACCCAACTGGATCGTTTGTCTCAGGTAGACATAGTCGCCCACAACTTCGAGTGCAGAGTCTTCGACCTTGATAGGAGACCGATGCGGTATTTTGCTAGCTAATTTGACACTGACCAGAAAATTCACCCCTACAATCGTATTTTTGTATATTAAATATCACACTATTTCCTCAGCGAAGTAATCATAACCCTCTGTTTATTTAGCAGTGGTGCCCATATGTCAGACGTTCTAAATCTAGCGTTATCCGTGGCGCCACGTACGTAACAATGACTTCTATCTTAGCATTACGGTTTTATTTATTTTTAAATGAACTATGAATACATCTTCGTCAGTCGCGCGTTTTTCCGGTGTATCATAGTATATGTTTGTTTTGTGGCTATATACTTTTATATTGGTCGTTATAGAGCTCTTTGTGGAGACATTCATCCGGAGTAGTATTTAACACAACATCAATTTTTTATGGCTTAGGATGACAAAAGAAACGAAGGAGGGATGTTTGAAAAATTATATGACCAAAAAGCAGGTGACTGTTGATACGACGGCGAATAGATTTGTATGAAATAAGAAGAGATTTTGCGTTAATCAATACATATAATAAATCTGTAGAAAAGTCGTTTTTGAACACCGAAAATATTGCCACAAACTTGTAATACAGGGTCACTTTTCGGTCACATCACACACACACATCACCAGCCTATTAATGTTCCCACTGCTGGGACACAGGCCTCCTCTCTGTGAGAGGGAATGGGCCGTAATCCAACACGCGGGCCCGGTGCGGGTTGGTGGATTTCACATGTCTTCGAATTTTTGGTTCTAGGACATTCCGGTTTCCTCACGATGTTTTCCTTCACCGTTTTGAGAGCAGTGGTGATGAAATAAATTACACAAAGTAAAGCGCCTGCCAGGGCTCGAACCCACGACCTACAACTTGTAAGTCGCGGCCGATACCACTGGGCCAACACTGCTTTTCGGTAGATTATTTTTTTTCACAGTGGGGTCCGAAGTAAATAAAAAGTTATGACTTGAGAAAAAAAAATTCGTAAAACTTAATATTATCTTCAACACACCCAATAAACAACCCTGACCTGACCCTGTATTACAAGTTTTGGTGCATTAAATAGGTATTCTGAAAAAGTATAACACATGGCCATGAGTGGCTCTAATATCTTTCTAGGACGAAATAACAAAATAACGATTGTGAACAATACAAAATTAATTTAAACACAAAATTAATTATAACTCTGCAGGGGTTGACCTTAAGGGTACACGGCAAAGGGTGACGGCACGAACTATTTTGTGCGCGGGGTTAAAATGCATTTTATATCAACCGACAACACGTGCGGAAGAGATAGATGCTGTGATGAGCAGTAGGAAGCTAGTTCGCGTACGAACACACACTTTTGCAAATTTGTAGCGAAATGGATAATGATTTAGGACGAAACCGAGCTCGCGAAATTTTATAAACAGACCTTTAGCAGTCTAGATGTCATGAAAAAACTACAAAATCTATCTGTTCAAAATAAAATTATTTGCATTGTTGAACTACTAATCTATCCCTGTATGGAAGCCGTTTTGCAATTTTCCGTCTTCTTATGGTATTTATTCGTGCCTAAAAATGCGTTACAATTAGTTTCGAATTAGTGTGGAACTTTCGACGCTCATAACTTTCAAATGTTTTATTTTTTTACTTTTTTTGTCCATACAGGGCTAGATAATGATGAGACAAATTGATATCACTTTTTGTTTTGAACGTACATCGTCAAACAGTGGAATAATCCCTAGACTACGTTTGTATGGAAGAATTTTCGACTAGTGTAACCTTAAGGACCTCCCGTAGAACAATTTTTTGCAGCTGATGGCCCCATCTAACCCCTAGTTGAGTTTGATCCACGACTTTTTGGCCACCCGTTACAGTTTAACGTCACTTTTTGTTCTCGTTTATGTGTACAGAAATCCAGGTTTTAAATGTGAAATTATGTGTGAATAATTCTTTGCTCGACAAAGTAAAGACTGCAATGAATTTAGGTTTTTTGATTGTGCGTTCAGTGTTACACATTTCCCCCTTCATTTGTCGCGTATTCCTAATGCTTCTGGTATTGCAAATATTCATAAGCATCAATGATATATTAATCAATGAGTCAGTACTTCAGGGCAATGGAATTCCTTTACTCACGTTTACAATAAAACAGAAACGCAACCATTTCGTAAATCAATTTGTATATTCAATCCGCTATCTGTTTAGAGGATCAGCAGACCACACATGGTGCCCACACACGTAAAAGATGATAGGTTAAATCATTATGTTCGAGACTCAGTCAATTTGCCGATGTAGATCTGAATAAAGGTAATCAGATTATTTTTTATCTTTACACAGATAATGAATATTGATGATACCTCTGTAAATGGAAACCTAAAAGAACTAGAACCCAATCACTTAAGAAAAGAACACAAGTACGCAATAATTCCTTACTCGCACATAAACATTCAACATCATCTTTTTACTAAATATTTTTTATAAATTAGAATAAAAGTACTTTTTAACCGACTTTCGAAAAAGACGGAGATTCTATGTTCGACTTCTTGTGTTTTTTTTTTTTTTTTTTTTATGTATGTTCACCGATATTTCCGTCAGTTGTGGACCGATTTTGAAAATTCTTTTTTTGTTTGAAAGAGTATGTTCCGAAATTGGTCCCATTCTAATTTGGTGAAGATCTGATGAAGAACTTCGAAGATATACAACAGAACTCTTCAATAAATAACCGCAAATCTCTCGGGACTGCTGCAATCGCATGTCTGTTTATTGTTTATACCATTTCATAACATAACATCACGCCAGTACGCTCTTAAGGGGTAATCAGATCTCTCATTTGATCGGTTTTGTTCAAGTTTCATGATATTCGGGTAGTCTATTCTGGCGTTATAGGAAACTTACTAAACAACTTGCGTATTAGGTAGGTACAACTAAAAAGTGAAAAATAAAAAAACTTTTTTACAAAAAAATACTACCGACTTCCAAATAAGAAAACTACAAAGTGTAAAATAACTTTATTTTTGGAAGTCGGTGTCCATAATGCAAAAAATGGTAGGTACCTACGAAAAACACCGACTTCCAAAAATAAAGTTATTTTACACTTTGTAGTTTTCTTATTTGGAAGTCGGTAGTATTTTTTTGTAAAAAAGTTTTTTTTTTCAAGCTTTTAGTTGAGACACGGGCAAATAGTAATTCAAAAGGAGATTCAGTGACATGCTGGCAGCGATGTCCATTGTCAATAGCTCCAAAATGATTGTAGGTATTCAACTGGCATGCGCTACCGAATAGTCAATCGC
Organism: Orthosia incerta; assembly: GCA_948252205.1. Lineage (NCBI taxonomy): Eukaryota > Metazoa > Arthropoda > Insecta > Lepidoptera > Noctuidae > Orthosia > Orthosia incerta. Next base: position 10,039,824 of record OX411761.1, read on the forward strand.
TTATATTTTGGGGGTTTGCGATATCTTTAAAGTTTATCTCTTCAAAGTTAGAGTGAACAGGCTTCTTCTGGGTAAGCTCGCTCCATCGTCGACTCTGTCTCTGTCACCTTTGACCTAGACTAGAGTCAAGAGCAAACCCATCACAAATAAAAAAAAAAAAAAAAAAATATCTTTGATGATTGAGGTTGTGACAAAGGCAATGGAGAGGGCTATGCTCGGAATTTTCTTGCTTAATCGGATCAGAAATGAGGATATCCTCAGAATAACCAAAGTTACCGACATAGCCCGAAGAATAGCGAAACTTAAGTGTCAGTGGGCAGGGCACATTGCTCGCAGAATGGATGGCCGATGGGGCTAAAAAGTTCTGGAATGGCGACCGTAAACCGAACGACGATGCGTTGGAATGCCTCCCACTAGGTAGAGAGTGCGCTGGATGCGAGACGCACGGGATCGCTCAATGTAGCGACGCCTGGCGGAGGCCCATGTCCAGCAGTGAACGTCTATCGGCTGAAATGATTATGATTGAGGTCACTTTAAAAGATTTGATGGTGTAGAATTGTTGAACCCAATTACTTAACAAAATAACTCAAGTACGCAATAATTCCTTACTCGCACATAAACATTCAACATCATCCTTTTACGTACAAAATAAACACTAACACGAAACGCCATCAAATAAAACTAAAACAAATGAAAGATATAAAAGATGGCTGCCATAAAAAAAACGTCAAAAATTCATATGAAGATCCCGTGGGAGAAGATAATTAAGTAAAGTACACATAATTATAAAAAACTGGTGTTGAGATAATATTTGTTAGTACCATGTGGTTGGAAGATGTCAGGCAAATGGAAGAGACAAGGGTGTTAATTTCGAGGGGAGATGAGCGCAGTTTGATGGCCGTAAAAGTGTTATGATCAAAGGGTGTGTGTTATGAGTTATTTGTGTTAAGAGTTTAATGTTTTGAATTAAATGGTGGTGTCAAGTTGGGGTTGGTGGGATGATGAAAGGGAAACAGAAATTGAGTATTTTTGTGAGATATGTTATGTTTGAAACATCGTCATAATTATTATAAGTTCAGCGAGTTTTCATAAAGTACAACTACAGCTTAATTTATATGTTTTAGCACGATTTTTTTTAATCATTATAAATGTATCACATCAATTTATTTATTGTACTATTGATTGCGTTGCAACCACTGTCTCAACGGATGGTAAGCCATGATGTGATTGACGGTGAAACACGCTTGCCTAGAAGTAACCTATTCACTTTTGACCTTCGGTTTTAACTTCGCATTCTTTGAGCACTGATTGGTCAAACGTGAGCATAACAATAATAAAAAAAAAATGATCTGCAACGTGGAACTAATATACAATTTGGTACATACAAAATATCTCTTCTATTGCAACCCATTAAAACAAATACCAAACCAATGAATCAATCCCAAAACCCACAATCAACCACAACGTAGTACCAAATCGTCACCTGATTGTGTATTGTACACTCACGCTCAAAACTGTCACATCCAGATAGCGTCATATCTGTGTAATTGACACTTCCACAGATGGCCAGCTCAAACATGTGTCTCGATACTGTCGCTAGCTCTAATGTAAAGTATTTTTATATGTAAATGTACTTGTTTGATGAATGAAGAGTGTACTTTAAGATAGGTTAATGAACTGATAGAAATAATTACTATACAAGTACCTTTGGTGTAGTTTTAAAAGGGAACAGTGCTTTGGTATTTTTTTGGCGTACAGGGGGCGGATGAGTCAGCAAATGAGCAAAAACCCATTAACACTAGTGGTTATCAAAACTAGGATCCTATATTGAGCAAGAAAACTACCATCGGAACAGAGATAGGTATTTTTAACACGCTTTTATTAGCTTGGTATGTATGTATCTATGTATCAATGTATCAATGTAACAATGTATCAATGTATCAATGTAACGGAATCTTTGAACGTGATTTTCACCCCCTTCAAAACGTTGGATTGATTTGAAACTTTGCACACTTATCAAGGACCGATGACAATGCAATAATTTAAACAGTTTGTCCCATTATCCTTACCATTAAAGCGTGTTTTTTTAGTTTTTAGAACTACAATTTATTTTAAACACGCTTGTATTAGCGTGGTATGTATGTTTCTATGTATCAATGTAACGGAATCTTTGAACGTGATTTTCACCCCCTTCAAAACGTCAGATTGATTTGAAACTTTGCATACTTATCAAAGACCGCTGACAATGCAATAATTTAAATAGTTTGTCACATTATCCTTACCAGGATCTTCAGGATTAGCGTCTTTTGAGTTCAATTTACCATTAAACCGTGTTTTTTAGTTTTTAGAATTTTAATTTATTTGGTAAATAAATATATCACACTTGTTTGCAAGCTTATTGCACACTACACTTATTTGCAAGCTACATGTAAATTAAATAATAGATTCGTGGTCCGATTTATATATACCTATAAATTTTAATAGCGTATTTATTATTTAGCTCTTTTTAGGGATGTATTTTCAAAAGCAAAATTCATCTTTAGTGGTTTATTGTTGATCAATTGCATGTTTTTACAACCATCGTAAAGGCGGTGCATTGTCTGTCAATTAATAAATTAATTTAAGATTTTTAGTGTGTAGATTCTTGTAAAATAAATGACAATATCATAATCTAACACGCAGATCAACCTACCTAATTATTTATTTATTTTAATAACGTAAACGTACTTTAAAGGCAACTATGAATGTTTAAACAAGATTATCATGAATCAACAATTTGATTTCAAAACATAATTTATGTTAAGTAGCTCCTCCAAAATATTAATTAAGGATTAGTGTAATCCCAAATTATGCACATACATTTTATAGAAAAGGGTGTTGTAAAAATAATATTGTGGATATTTTACTTATTATATGTACTTGATAAGTTATATCGCTTCTGGGCTATTTTGTTTCGAGAGATGAAATAACAACAGATAAAAGTAAAAAAAAACCGGCCAAGTGCGAGTCCGACTCGCGCACCAAGGGTTCCGTACTTGGTTAATTGCGGTTTACGATTTATGACGTATTAAAAAAAAACTACTCACTTACTAGATCTCGTTCAAGCTAATTTTCGGAGGAAATTTACATGGTAATTACATATATATTTTTTTAGTTTTATCATTCTTTTATTTTAGAAGTTACAGGGGGGGGGACACATTTTACTACTTTGGAAGTGTCTCTCGCGAAAACTATTCAGTATAGAAAAAAATTATATTAGAAACCTCAATATCATTTTTAAAGACCTATCCATAGATGGGGATTACGTATGGGTTTGATGGAAAAAAAATGATTTTCAGTTCCAAGGACGGGTAGCTCCCAAAATTTATTATTATTTTTTATATTTTGTGTGAATATCTTAATGCGGTTCACAGAATACATCTACTTACCAAGTTTCAACAGCATAGTTCTTATAGTTTCGGAAAAAAGTGGCTGTGACATACGGACGGACGGACAGACAGACATGACGAATCCATAAGGGTTCCTTTTTTGCCATTTGGCTACGGAACCCTAAAAACTATCTAAAATAATGAATTGCGTAGTAACGTTTATAAAAGGTAAACACAGAAAGAACTTTTTTGATTTCAAAAATACTTTTGCTGTCTGAAAGTTCTCTATAGCCGAGTGTCACTGGCTTTTTATCAGAGATTCCAAAAAGGGGAACGATCTATGTTCGACTGTATGTTTGTTTATTTTATCTCAAAAAGTCACGGTTCCTTTAGAATAGAACACGGGACCAAACCGCCGGAAAAACCTTGTAAAAACAAGGTAATAAAAAATAAAAAAAACACGACGAAAAGTGAACTGAAAAAACGTAAACAAGAAGAAAATCATGCTGTGCAGTCGGAGGATACATCTGGTTTTGGTCAGCCAACTCGCAAATATGTATCCTCCGACTGCACAGCATGATTTTCTTCTTGTTTACGTCTTTTTAGTTCGCTTTTTAAGCAGTCGGGTGTTTTTATTTTTTTAATAAACTTTTTTATTTATAACTTTTCTTATATTTATATTATATGTATATAGTTAACATTTTTTTTCGAATTAGGTACATTTAAACAATAAGTGTTATATATTTTTGAAATCACCTCTAGAAAACCTTTATTTTGATACCCCACACGATGGGTTTGGAAGAAAAAAGAAAAATTGGCCTCCCACAATATGGCGCCCAAAAGCCACCATTTATCTATTTTCGAATTTTAATGTAGCCAGTGACACTCGCAAGAATACGACGAATCGATTGACGTTTGAATCATCAAAATCGGAAAACGCGTATGGTCTCTGGAACGCCACTTAGGAACAAGCATACATACATACATACATACATAGACTGATAAACACATTACCCTCCTTCGTCAGTCGTGTAAAAATATGAAGCGCCGGTATACTCAAGGATTAAATAAATTATATTCTTAAAATAAACTAAATCGACTGTTTACGAAATCATGTCCAAAGATTAGCAGTTATGTTCAAAGGACTATATAATTTATAAGTATATTAAAATAACCGTAAGGACAACATAAATAAAAGTGATTTATTATTGGACAGGCTTTAATTATAGACTTCTTGATCGGAATGTTGTTTTGTACCGTTCTTTCGTCATAAGGTACCAACTTTATTTTGTACGAAAAATTTTATGTCAATTTTGACGCAAAAATAACGATAAATATTTACCAGTGTCATAGATGTCAAAGTATGTCTTTGGAAAACAAATAATGGAATTGACAGTATTAATAAAATCCATACAAAATAGACGATTAAATATCCATAACTTATTAGACATAGTCTTTAAATGGAATAAAACACTACAGGGGGCAACACTAAACGACGGTTAACTTTACATACACGACATGAAGAGAGACCACTGACCAGTTTCTAATGACAATGACGGCGCCGTTTCTTGCAAAGTTTATTGCCAGATTCTTTACATTCAAAAAAGTTTCTGTATTTCAACAAATTTTAACATTTTGTTTAGGAGCACTACGTCATGGAAGTTTTAGTTAAATCGTATTATTGTTTTGTCGTAGCAAGGCGAAAGCGGGTTGATAATTTGTTATAGTACCTACAAAAAATTGTGTCAAAATTTGACGTTTGAACTTTCATAAAACACGTTTTCTCTTGTATCGAAAATATTTAGGAAAGGTATGTGAAAAAAACATATTATGGTAAAAAATCAGTTAGTTCAAAATTTGGCAGTAGGACTGCTTAAAATAGGCTGCATTTATGTCATAGTAGATATGCAACAAACGCAATGTGAGGGATAGATCACAAGCGAAACCGCAAAAAAATCTAGTGTATACTAAAGCGCTGATTTACAGACATAAGCTAAATAAATAAAAAATATTGATAAACCACATAGCCTCAACAAGGAGAGATAAACTACGAAAATGGAAGATCATATTAATTTACGAGAGACTTATGCAAATCAGCTCCAAGATGGGCATAATTATAAATGAATGTAAAAATAATTAGTAGATTATACACATTAAATTATTCGTAGTTTTACGATGTCAACCACCCGGAGGTCTGTGAACGTTTTAGGTAAAATACAAGGTGAAACAATGACATTATTTAACAATTTGGCTATTTTACGACATTAATCGAGTTTTACCCGTTGATATAGTGATTGAGTCAATTGGAGTGGAGGAAGTTTCCTTCAAAAAGACACAGAATACTGCGTAAGCCCTAACCCCTTTAAACAACAATGCCCAAATACTTTTCAAAGTGATTGTTTTATAGTCGTGACAATCTAAGAAGTCGGATTTGACAGCTATGAAAATAATAATATAATATATGCCTTTTATTCAGACAGGTTTATTAATTAAATATATACATTGGTTGGTTATTTTGTATAAAGTTTAGTTTAGATCTCTTTTTTTGTAATCTAATTTCTTCAAAATTTCCGTCTGTGTGCCCTCCTTTGACAAAGACTTCCTCCAAATGCTTTCATGTATCCTTATCCCTAGCCACTCTGGTCCATGTAGCGCCTGCTACCGTCTTTACGTCAACAACTCTTTTGCGTTCGTTATTTTTTTTAATAATGTGTTTGTCTAAATCTGAGACGATATCTTCTTTAACGATCCTTTTTTAGTTGTGTATCCCTATGGATCATTTGAAATCAACTTCGTAAATTCTCCTGAAAACATTTTCTTCCAACATTGGAGTTATGTTAGTGCTTAGATTTATTTCATGTCAACTTTCTAGTCACTCTTGTCCATGTAGCGTCTGCTACCATCTTTATGTCATCTGGCCTACCCCGCTTTCGTTTCTAGTGTCTTGTAAACCAGGACATAATTGATGTTGACCATTTTTCTTTGCCTCTGATTGTATGTCCTGTCCTTTCCATTTGAGCTTTCTTATAGTTACAGTAACGTCCTTTATCCATCGGATAGTATCTTCCCTCAGATGGGAAAGGAGCTATAAAAATACTGAATAATAATTAAACTTGATGCTTACGAATGATACTCGTTGTTATAGTGTATGGGCAACATAATAATTAATTAGGATTATGAATTTGATTTTCAATTTCTTATGAACAATGTTATCGCGGCATGTAAAATGAGAAACGTCATCGAACTTCTTAGATTGTCACAATTATATCATTAAAATTATCTTCGTGAAGTTCAAACTCAAGGTTGCAGGTAGATCATTGTATTTCTTTTGTAATAACCTTATTTTTTCCTTTGTTACAGATAAAATGTTCACAAAGAATTCCTGAAAAATCAACACAAATGTACCAAAAAACTATCATCAGTTACCAATATGCTTCACACATATAAACTATGGCGGCACAATACAAAGAGACATTTGAAAATGGAACGCCATTTATAGGGCTGCGCGGGCGCAGGGCTGATTCCGAATTCAAATTTAGAACGGAAAGGCGCCGGAAATGGGCTCGGCCGGATGCCGGCGTTCGCTTCCTCTCGTTCCTCGTCTTGGTTGTCGGTTGTCATGGTTACCAAGAACAGAGGTTTGCCATGGAACCACAGGATCAGGTATGTTTTTAACTTTACAAATAAATATGTTGTTATAATATAAATAAATGTTTCTTAGAAGGGTATTGGGTGCTACTGTAAGCAAAGATTTTTTATGGTTTCGGTGAAGGACGAATTCAGAGTTTCGCAAAAAATCAGGCAGCTTGCATTCATACTGACTTTTTATGTTTTCTACAAAAATACCTTTTTTTATTGGAACATGAGATTCAAGACAAAGTGTCTATCTATCAGTGTTTATTTCATGCTACATAATTTATCCAGTAGTAGACACGCTTCGATCGACAATCTATTGAACACGTAATTATGATACGATATCTTGCAAAAACAACCGGATTCAAATAGTAAAACGACCGTAACTTTTTAACGGCTGAACCGATTTTCATCAAACGCTAGAATACTCTCGATAAAGTCTCCTTTCAAACAAAGAAAAACGAAATCCAAATCGGTTCATCCGTTTTTTTTTTCAAAATCCTTATTTATTATTATAGTTTTTCTAGAGCTCAGTATAATTTTTGTGTGTTTTGCTGTGTATTTTACCGTCAACTCTCTAAACAGTTTTAATTTACAAATCACTACACACATTAAAGGTGTAAAATATATCCAGTTTATTTAATCAATAATCATAAAAAATGCATTAAACCTCTTTCAAGTTAAATGTATAACGCCATTAAATGTTGATTAAAAGTTGACTTTGCTGACAGATATCTTAGGTTAATTAATTTTATAACTTGCCGTGCTAATCTCGAAGTGGAAGATAAAAAAATAGAAACTGATGTTTAAACTTAGGTACCGCATTTTTATATGACATGGCTCCAAGATTTTTTGTACCACTATGACAGTTTTGCCGTCTCATCTGATCCAGATGAATACTATTATTTTACATCGAGATCGAATCAGAAATGTAGAGATCCGCAAGAAAACCAGGTTTACCGACACAGCAAGAAGAATTGCCAAACTTAAGTGGCTGTGGACATTGCTCGCAGAACGGATGGTCGATGAGGCCGAACCGTTCTAGAGTGGCGACCGCGAACCCGAAGACGTTGCGTTGGAAGGTCTTACACCAGGTGGACAGATGACCTGGTGAAGGTGGCGGGAATCCGCTGAATGCGAGACGCACGGGGCCGGTCAATGTGGCGACCTATATTCAGCAGTGGACGTCTTTCGGCTGATATTCTGATGATGATGACATGGAGCGACTGCCTATCTCACCTCCACAACTCAGTTAAGAAAGAAAGTAGTCATACTTTCGGGTTTTTGTCTACTCATTATTGTCAAAGATCTTCAAATGACAGCCAGGACTAACTATTGCTAACAATGCTTTCTGAGACACAAACAGTCTCACAAATTGTTACCCATCATCGGCACTTAGATCGTTGCTTCACTTTGAAGATTGACTCTTACCTCTGTTAAGCTGCGTCTACGCTAGACGAGCCGAGCACGAGTGGAGCCGTTCGCGGCGTCGTCGTTCACGGCGTTCGAGGCTCGTAAGTCGGACGAATTTGTGCTCGGCTCGTCTAGCGCAGACGCAGCTTTATGATTCAGCCACGAGCCTCCAATGACGGACATAATAGGTATTACAATAAAAACTTCTAAAACTCTTGGTTCAGGCACAATATATATATAAACCTATAAAAGAATTTCAGGGACCTGAGTCCCCGCAAATTATCGTAAATACTTGTGTAGAATAGAAAACGAAATTAATATTTATGGTAAGAATTAAAAAAAAAAAACTACCATTGCTCCAAATAACTTATAAAGCGGCATTTCTTAAAAAGCTCTGCTGATCCCATTAAACAGTGAGTAAAGATAACTTTAATTTAATTAATAGTTAAAACAACACAGCGACACATTAACGAGAATTTTACGGCAGTTTAACGACTTTTCATTTATCAATTCTGTTTTTATGATGGTCATAGGGTTATTGATCTAAATGGCATTTGACGAAAGTTTTTTTTTTAATTTACATATTGCGTAAACTAGGAAAGATACGTAGAAAAATCAGCAATGTATAAATTAATAAACCAAAGTTTTTTTTTTATCTTTTATAGGCTCGCGCTTTACCACTATCTCACCTGATGGTAAGCGATGATGTGGTCGAAGGTGTAGCACGCTTGCCTAGAAGTAACCTATTCACTCTTGACTTAAAGACCCCTAGATTGTAGCTATCGGGAAACAGACTCCGGCAGATTCCTACAGGCTCCACAGATTACTGTCTTGACAAAAATACTGGCCGTGATGTGTATTTTTAATGTCTCTGTTTGTTAAAAAGCTAAATTTAAATACAATAAGCATATTTCAACATTCAAACATTAAGGAAAAATTAAAATAATAAATTACCATCACGTGCCATTTAATCAGACCACAGCTAAATCAGTATGCATAAATTACACACAGATAATAATCTGTCAAATAATTTATTATTATTATGTAGACGCCTATTCTTAAATCAAAGTTTCATGAATATTGATGCAGCAGATTAGCAGAATCTTGATACATACTAGCATACATTTTATTGATACGATTATGGATACGATGTAAACTCGGAGAAGCGACAGTTTTTAAATAGTTTGAATGTGTAAACAAAGTATTTTTGTCAGAGATTTAAGGTATGAGAGGAAGCGATTTATAAGAAGTATATATATATATATTTCGATGTCCAAGGAGGTAGTCCTTGGGAAAAAGGCGCTAATTTATTCACTTATGTTAATTTGATTTTATACCATATACATTTTTTGTTTTACTTAAATAAAAATAAGTAAAATAAATTTAAATAAGATTATTACACAAATGGGTAACCAAAACTTTCCACAGAAAGGAAAAACCGGCCAAGTGCGAGTCGGACTCGCGCACGAATTCCAACTAACAAATACGGTTCCGTACCATTATCGCAAAAAACGGCAACAAAATCACGTATGTTGTATGGGAGCCCCACTTAAATATTTATTTTATTCTGTTTTTAGTATTTGTTGTTATAGCGGCAATAGAAATACATCATCTGTGAAAATTTCAACTGTCTAGCTATCACGGTTCATGAGATACAGCCTGGTGACAGACAGACAGACAGACGGACCGCGGAGTCTTAGTAATAAGGCCCCGTTTTTACCCTTTGGATACGGAACCCTAAAAAGACAAAGACAATAGTGTGAATATTCAAGTAATAATAATTGAATAAAAAGAAAATAATTGCATAGATTCAATACTATGGTTAGCAGAGAAATCTAAAAATATTTTATCTTTTTGACAGTGTATGTATGTCACTAAATTCAACAACAAAAAAAATTGTTTTAATTCTTCCACTATCATGTAAATAATGGTATTCAATATCATCATATTGCTTTCAGTTTTTTTGCGTATATACACTCATGACAAATTAATATAATAAGAGGAAACACTTTCACGTCTATAGAGTAGAAATCTAACTTCCTCATACGATTTGTATCCATAATCACGAATCTTTACCATTATACGGTAGTTACTCGCTTGATTCGAGAGAAAGTGAGCAAATAATACTTAAGCGTTACTTGAGTACCATCTCTATTCCGATCATGAGTGTAATATAATAAAAATACAAGATGACTTTTTTATCACCATCCGAATTTTTCATGGCATTAGATATGCTCAAAGATACAACTAGCAATATCAGCTATTCGGTAAATTTTACCACCTAATATGTTTTTTTTTAAGAGTTTTTTTTTGCATAAATGGTGTCTTTGTTTGATAAAATAAAATCTCATTTATATAAAAAATCAATTGCCGAACGTATGTAAACGCTTAACTTCAGAACGGCTCACTAACATAGATTTTGCATAATTATGCGGCCAAAATTGAAGATTTTAAACTAGTTACAAATACAAAATGTAATATCTTTCTACGTTAACAATAGAACAGACGATAATAAACCGGTCTTCTCGGCTTCAATACCCGCGCGGGGTACGTATGCAGGTAGTCGGAACTTGTTAGTCTCCCGCTACGCACGCGCTTTCGCTCTTTACGCTTTTAAAGTGACTTGTTTTTCGTCGTCAATATTTTTGATTTAAAGACAGTTTTCAAAGTAAACAATATGGATTCGAGTGCTTCAGGTAAATACTATTATTTATTATAGCAATTGTCAACCTAGTATAATTAAAAAACCTTTATTTTAAACCTTCAAAACTTAGTACGTTTTCTTGAAAAAATATTCTTGATTTTTCAGTTTAAAAGTAATTTAGTTATATTATCGCTTCCTCTCGCCTCAAAATTATTATTTATAATAATACTTAATACTCTTTTCTTATAATTCTGATAAAAATCAGTTGCAGGTAGGTGCAGGTAGGGTAAAAAAAGTTATGTTGAAAAATGTTCCAAAAAATATATTTTTTTCTTTTTCGTCGTAGGTTCTCCTGGCTCATCCGGAACAAAATTAGTCACCCGTCAATTTCTCTACGATAAAATGAAAAGCCAATATTTATTAACAATGGATGAAAAATTGGCCTATTTAGAAAATTACCTGTTTTCATCTTACGGTGACACAGAGGAAAATATAAAAAAACTAAAGCGAAATATTGCTTACTTCAAGACTGCCATAAAGAAAAAATGGTCTAAAGCACAAAGAAAAGAAGAGGATTTCTTAAAATCTAACCACTCATGGTTAAATGGGACGTATAAAAAAAATATAAAAAAAAATAAATAATATAAAAATAATATAATATAAAAATATATTTTCTTGAATAAATATTTAAAATTTCAACAGAAAGTGGTTTTTTATTATCATTTATGTCATTTAGAATAGTTATAGCAATTCAAATAATTTTGGCCGCATAAAACCTAAAAACCTATCTATGTGCGGCGGCTGCTTTGTGGTTAAATCTTTTTTGTTGTGTATGGAATTGATCTCTTGAAAATTTGGAAAATCTACTGGCAATCAAATTGCACCCGTGCGAAGCCGGAGCGTGTCGCTAGTGCCTAAAAAAGTCTCCCGGTAATGTACTTAATAATTAATCAAAGCCAAATAAGACAGGAAGGGACAGCTGTATTTAAAAATAGATAGCCACGAGAATAGAACGCGTGACTAGGGTAACATAAAAACTTAGGGTGACTTTTACGGGGGTATTGTGGCGTCTTAAAATAAATACATTAAGTGGAGACCCTTATCTTTCTGCAACGAGACAAAAATAAAAACTGTCGAAAAAATATTCAAGAAAATAAAATATATTCATAAAAAAATATCTAACCACATGGTTAGTGATTAGTTTAAGAACAAATTAGTAGATAGATATGGTTAAAAGTTTTTATAAACAAGGCTTAATATGATTAAAAACTGGCAACACTAAAATTATAAACCGAAGACCGTAATACCGGTTTTATGGGGCATTGTTTGTCCCACTTTTCCCTTATAACTCGGACTATACCACAGAATAAATTTAAATGTATAATTGTCACACTCATTTACATCGGCATTTTGTTAGTCTGTGGACGTGCGAGCTTCATATCTTTCACTTAACATTGGAAGCCGAATTCAGTATTTAAGGAATCTATATCTAAATATATGATGCGTTCGACATACATAGTAATCGGTAAATGAATACAAATTGCTGTTTAGTGAACTTTAGTGATTCCCTAATCTTCTCATCTCGTTATCTGTTAATTTCTTGAATGCTCGGCGTTTTCGTCGTGTTTTGTCGGCAAGTTTCGTGTATTCAATACAGGTTCCTACATACATTTTTTATATTAAATAGATAAAAATATTTTAGTCACTTTATGTATGTGTCAGGTTTAGTCAATAGCACGGACGTCAAAACAAATCACAAGCACACCCCTGGCAACAAATCAGCACGTGCGTGGTGGGGACAGCAGAATATGGCAGTTGAGTACTGACTGCTTTTAAGCTAAGACGTCATAGAATCAGTGTCAACCCGTAATATTAGTAAACAAGTTTATAACTGATTGTATTAGACTATTTGAATAAACCCAGTGTATCGAATAATTTGTGTGATTTCATTTTCACGGTTGACCCACCTACCTGCCCAGACACGTTGTCTTAACCTAAAGGAATACATCCTGACTTCTCGATTTTTTGCATATATTATAACACACATTATGTCGCATCAAGGGTGGCCCTTGATGCGACATAATGTGTGTTATCTTTACTTAATGTAGCTGATTTAACTAAGCCGTCTTCGTTTCTGTAACGAATCTGCACAGGTACAGATGTGCAGGCACGCGTATGCACTATATTATCTGTGGCTCGCTAAAGAATCTGTACCGAAACTATTCTGTCAGAAAAGCGCCCAAGTCGTTCGATACAGAAACGAAAACGCATACTCTGAGGCAAAATAAGACAAACACACAACATTCTACATTCGGCAATTCTAGTAAGATACAACATTTTTATTTCAATTACCTTAAAAGTGAACTGGCGTCTTCTGGACGTTTTATTCCATCTTAGACTTAATCCATCGCTCACCTAGAAATGGCATCGAGGCCAAGAGTGTTACCACAATGTTTAAATTAAATTGCCTGAAACCAGCAAACTTATATTGTATCTCAACTAAATCGATGCATTAAAACAAAAAATACATTGGTATCTATTTTGTAAACTCACAGTTTTAATTTTAAATAATCGTCCCAGGCGTACCAAAAACAACGTTTAGATTCAAATTCCTGCAGCCTCGAGATAAAACTCTGCTCGCTACAGACTCTTTAGAAAACCGCACTTAACAAGATGCTTTCACAAGGCTGCATTTGTGTGTTAAGTAATTACATATTGCGACTAGAGTAACAGGGTGTATTTGCTGTAAGAGATATATTCAAACTATTGTACACTAAAGAATTGTACTTTAAAGGAAGAACATTTAATAAAAGAAGCAGAAATGAGGTTTAAGGTTACACTAGTCGAAAATTCTTCCATACAAACGTAGTCTAGGGATTATTCCACTGTTTGACTATGTACGTTCAAAATAAAATAAAAAGTGACATCAATTTGTCTCATCATTATCTAGCCCTGTATGGAAGCAAAAAGTAAAAATATATGAAAGTTATGAGCGTCGAAAGTTCCACATCTCGACACTAATTTTAACACATTTTTGGGCGCAAATAAAAACCATAAGAAGACGGAAAATTGCAAAACGGCCTCCATACAGGGATAGATTAGTAGTTCAACAATGCAAATAATTTTATTTTGAACAGATAGATTTAGTCGTTTTTTCATGATATTTAGACTGCCAAAGGTCTGCTTATAAAATTTCGTGCGCTCGGTTTCGTCCTAAATCATTATACATTTCGCTACAAATTTGCAAAAGTGTGTATTGGTACGCGAACTAGCTTCCTACCGCTCATCACAGCATCTATCTCATCCGCACGTGTTGTCGGTTGATATAAAATGCATTTTAACCCCGCGCACAAAATAGTTCGTGCCGTCGACTAGTTTACCCTTAAGTCAAGGGAAGGGCTAGTTTCTGAATTAAGTGTACTATTTTAATGCCAAAGTTTGAGAGGTATTCAGGCTAAAGTTTGACAAATACAAATTACTAAATCAGAAATCAGGGATAAATCTTGATTTCATAAACTCCTCGACCTCATTCCACCGGCCGCCTTCTACCATCGGACATCTAGACCTACAAGTTACCGTCCTTACCTGGTTGCCATTCCACCAATTCGCACCAAGCGCTTCCAAATATCCTTCATAATGCGCATAGTAAAACAGTGGAACTAACTGCCTGCGTCTGTGTTTTTGAACGCATTCAACTTGAATCTCTTCAAAGTTAGAGTGAACTTATGGGTAAGCTCACTCCATCGTTGACTTTGTCTCTGTCACCTCTGACCTAGACTAGAGTCAAGAGCAAACGAATCCAAAAAAAAATTGAAGAGGGATAATTTAACTTCATGCTTATATTTCCTATAAGTGATGACAGATATGTAATAGTAGATATGATCCTACATCCACATTCAATTTTATTCATTCAATACTTAATAGGAGGCGAAACCAAAAAAAAAAGCATTGAAAAAGAAGTCGGTATTTTTGCCAATCATTTCAGACAAGCATACATCCAGTAGTAGATACATCCAACCAAACTTATAATGTACGGAAAGATTTACTTGCAAATTTGCATTTTACAATAGGCAACCCAGAATTGTTAAAAACAAAAGAAAAACGCAATCATTATTTTTTTAAATCTCAGATGTTGCAATGGTAATCGATTTTCACTCACCATTTTAAAATTGGAATAAAGCAAAATACATCGAGAATTCAAAATTATGTATCAAATCTCATAGGTTAAACAATTCAATTTGATCTTCATTGAGTCAATTTGATTATAACATTACCAACAAATTGCATATGATTTATCAATAATAATGCCACTATTACACACAATTTTGAACCGACAATTATTAATTTTAATCCAGTAATTGAGTAGTGGATGCAATTTTGTAAATTTACGTAATAACAACGTTTATAATAATACGATACGTTTCGATAATGAGGCCTTGGGGTTCAACGATTGTTATTTTTTAAACTTTAACTCGATATCGCATGTATCGATTTTAAATCGATTACGTATTTGTAATCTTATTACTGTAGAATCGAATAATCTTTTTCGGACGTAGTAATGTAATGTGAGGTTATAATATGAAACTTTTCGATCATAAATTGATGAAGTTTAAAAGTTACTTGAACTAATTGCCGAATTAATATTCGTGTAGGACTAATTTCAAGATCAATTATCTTACGTTTACTTGTGCCTACGACTTTGTTTGCGTCATCATCATCATCAGCCTATTAATGTTCCCACTGAGCTGGGACACAGGCCTCCTCTCTGTGAGAGGGAATGGGCCATAATCCACCACGCGGGCCCAGTGCGGGTTGGTGGATGTAACATGTCTTCGAATTTTTGGTTCTAGGACATGGCGGTTTCCTCACGATGTTTTCCTTCACCGTTTTGAGAGCAGTGGTGATGAAATAATTTACACAAAGTAAAGCGCCTGCCTGGGCTCGAACCCACGACCTACAACTTGTAAGTCGCTGCCGATACCACTGGGCCACCACTGCTCTGCGTGTTTTAAGTTAACATAAAAGTTAATCCTATTGCAATTGGCAATAGAGTAATTTTCTGTTGGTGAAAGAATTTTCGTTAGCGGAAAAGAACTTAAATATCTGTAGAGAGAGGGTCTGGAGGGGGCGATGGGGTTTTGGTAGATATTATCCTTTGTAAGATAGAGATAATAGCTAAGATTAATAATAATAAAAAAATAACAATAAATAATCATAATGATAAAAAAAATATTGATCAAAAAGGTACAGATGGTGAGAAAAACAAAACTTATACTAAATAGATAAAAGCAAGATATATAAAGTTATGAAATTACAGTATAATATATATAGTAGAACATGTTGAAGTACAAGGTACATCTGTTGATAATTTACGTTACCCTGTCTCTTAAACTAGGGTATACCTGTATCTTAAGAGACAGTGATTGGCCATAAGGTTATGATTCAATATTACCTTTTATTTAGTGAGGACTCTGACGATCCACCCACAATTAAACAATTTTAATTGTTGCTATGAAATTAAAATATGATAGTATTTTGTACGGGTTTCGTACCCAAAGGGTAAAAACTGGACCCTATTACTAAGACTCCACTCTCCATCTGCCTGTCACCAGGCTGTATCTCATAAACCGCGGTAGCTAGACAGTTGGTATTTTCACCGATGATGTATTTCTGTTGCCACTATAATAACAAATAGTAAAAGTGGATAGTTTAAGTGGATAGTTCAATGAACGTGATGTTTTGCCGTTTTTTGCGATAATGATACGGGACACTTTGTGCGCGGGTCCGACTCGCACTTGGCCGGTTTTTTCTAACTAGAAACAGTTAAAATGTGGATGTGGGTGGTTGGTGGTGATTCTGTCAGCGATTACAAAATAATTGTCACAAGTCTAAAATGTTTGGACCGTCAGGATCCGGCGTCTAAGCTACACCAAGACTTAATCACGACTACGGCAGCAAACTTCCACAGAGATAAGTGTCCTAATCATACTTTCCAAGTTTTCCAACCAAATCACACATTTCCAATTTATCATCATTGTGTTGCCTCCACAGTGCATCAAAGGTCACAAGAGGCACATCTAAATTCAATACTCAACTGTATTCATCGAATAGTAATCATCTTCAATTATCTACTTGAAATTAGTAAATTTTTCTTTGTTGTAAAATTAATCAAAACCCGGGACATTTTAATAGTGCCTGTCAACTGCATGCGTTTTGAACTTTCAGACACTCGTTTCCTCTGATAGAACATCACGTCAAAGCTCCAGAGCCTTGAACATCGTTGCCGCTTTTTGGTTTTTTATCGGTTACATTTAGAAAGAAAGAAAACATATTTAATTGCCACAAAACGAAATACAAACAAAACGTTTAGGGAATACTTTTATTATGTGTAAAACTTAGGAGTGGAAATTCCTGCCGCAGTCTGTGTTGCCCGCTATCACAATCTAGGGGTCTTTTTTCTAGGCAATCGTGCTTAACCGTCGTCTACATCATCGCTTTTTGTCAGATAGTGGTCAAGCGTAAGCCTAAAGACTATAAAAAAACACTTTGTTTAGGCCCTAAATACTCTAATCTTTTCTCCAAATTTCTCCTAATCAAACTCTTCTTCGTCCCCCACAGAGTGCCATAGTCGGCTCGCGAGTGACTCTTCCCTGCCGCGTGGAGAACAAGGTCGGGAACCTGCAGTGGACCAAGGACGACTTCGGGCTCGGCATGAACCGCAACCTCAGCGGATACGAACGATATGCTATGATCGGGAGCGACGAAGAAGGTATTTATGTCTTTTAGATTCATCATCATCTTCCTGCCCTTGTCCCATGCTACTTGGGGTCGGCGCAACACGTTTTCTTCTTCCATACCGTCCTGTCCCCCGTCACGCTATCACTGACTCCCTTTTCTTTCATATCACTCCTCACACAGTCCATCCATCTTTTCTTTGGCCGTCCCCTCCCTCTCCATCCATCCACATTTATATTCATAACTCTTCTAGTAACATGCGTTTCATCCCTCCTCATCAGATGACCATACCAGGACAAACGGTTTCCTTTCAACTTTTCTGTCACTGGCGCCACTTTCAAACATCCTCTAATATTCCATTATGTCTTTTAGATTATTTACTTGAATATTGCCAGTAATGTCTTGCTGTTTTAGCAAAACTACTGGGAAAACTGATTTATGTTGTCAAAAAAAAACTGGCAAAGCGCGTGTGGGCCTTCGCATATTAAGGGCTCCGTACCAAATATATAAATGGATCTGCAAAAGCTTCACCCGCATCCCTTCTATGCTACGCATTACACCGCAAAATCATGTTAGTTGTAATGATAAAAAACCGGCCAAGTGCGAGTCGGACTCGCGCACGAAGGGTTCCGTACCATTATCGCAAAAAACGGCAAAAAAATCACGTTTGTTGTATGGGAGCCCCCATTAATTCATTTTATTTTAATTTAATCATTACTAATTTTTGAAGTGAATATACAACTAAATATTCTGTGAATATTTCAAGCGTCTTCCTGTTTCCGTTATTAATATCGAGCAAAAAACAGCATTAAAATCACGTTTGTTGTATAGGAGCCCCCCTTAAATATGTATTTTATTCTGTTTTTAGTATTTGTTGTTATAGCGGCAACAGAAATACATCATCTCTGAAAATTTCAACTGTCTAGCTATCACGGTTCACGAGATACAACCTGGTGACAGACGGACAGACAGACAGGCAGACAGACAGACATACAGACAGACAGACGGATCGCGGAGTCTTAGTAATAGGGTCCCGTTTTTACCCTTTGGGTACGGAACCCTAAAAAGGGAATTAAATAAAAACTGATTTGTCAAATGTATTGGTGTTTGTTAGTTAAATATACGTAATAATTTATTTATTTATATACACTTTATTGTACACCATAATAAACAAGAAAAAGAAACTTAATACTAAAAAAATACAATGGGTGGCCTTATCGCATTCCGCGATCTCTTCCAGGCAACCTGGAAAGGACAGAGATTACCTGGACAAAAACTAAACATTACCACCAAATTTCAAGTTCCTAGATCAATAGGAAGTTAAAAAATTCTTCGAAACCAAATTAAAAAAAAAGCTGTCTTTGGTTTCTTCTCATTCCTTTATAATCCAATATTTAAAAAAAATAATAATACAGTATTTATCTCTTCCCCTTGATTGGTTGGGTCATATTTTTTCTAGCCCCCCTTTGTCGGTATGGGAACCCATCTTAAAAGCATTTAAAAATATTATTTATTATTTTTATGGCTTTGGGTCTACAGAATGCTTATACTGTGAAATTTTGAAGACTGTAACTCCAACCGTTTGCCTGTAACATCTGTGTGACAGACAGACAGACATGTGAGTGACAGCAATAAGGCTCCGTTTGGACATAAAAAAGAGTATCTTACTTGTTCTTTTCTAAGATATGTTTGTGTGCTGTGCCAAATTCGTTATTGAAAAAATTTTATCACTAGGATACAATTTTTAAGGGCCAGACCGATATCCTGGTGAGGCCACAGGATCCCTTGGATGCTAAATACACTGGACTGGTCTATTTAGGGAGGCTTATGTCCAGCAGTGGACGTTTAGATAGAGACAACAAAGTATATAGCCCATCTTATAAAGCTAGGCTTATCACTATTAAAAAAAAAGTTAATAAAATCAAAAAACCCGACTGCTTTAAAAGCGAACTAAAAAGATGTAAACAAAAGAAAATCTTGCTGTGCAGTCGGAGGATACATATTCACGAGCTGGTTGACCAAAACCAGATGTCATAAGGTGTCCTTGGTGCGCAGGGTGCGGGCCAGCTCCAACGGCATTTTGGCCATGATTGCTGACAGGCTGGACTGTGTTCACATGAATCGTTGCTTCAGTATTTCAGCTGGAATGCTGAAGCAATGATCATTGAATCTATGTGAATTTTAAATTTTGTTCAAATTGTATATTTTGTTATTGTGCTACTAACATAGGTATCAGTTTGTATTGTTACTAAAACCATTATTATGTATGTTTAGGTTTAAGTTATTTTATATGGGCCCAGTCGCCTGAAATAAATGAATTAATAATAATAAGGTGAACATTTTCTTCGGACACTATAATTACGATTGCCAACAGAAAAAGTTCTTCTCTGGACGAGTTTTATAACAAGAAGCTTGCAACTTTTCAGATTTTCCCCAAAATATAACGTAAATCTGAAATATTTAGCACAAAATGTTCCTTATTGCAATAAAAGAAAACATTCGCATCGGTCATCGCTACGCATTTTGGCCATGACTCAGATGTAAATAAAAACGCACTTTTAAAACATAGCAACGTGTGTATACGATTTGTTTTAAGCTTTACTGTGTGTTGAATAGAGTTGGAAGTTGAGTAATCGAGTAAAAAAATTGTGTACTCGTATCTGCAAGAACAAATCTTTTTGGGGTTCGGTTGAAATTATTTCTTTGTACGATAATTGTCAAATAAAATACCGTAACTACTTATTTATAAATTTGATTACTAGAATAAAATAAAAAAAATATTTAACATGTATTATAGAATAACAAGTCAAAAGTCCCTTAAAAATATATCTGCAAAGCTACATCTAGATATGTTTTTTTTTTTAACACGCTTTTATTAGCTTGGTATGTATCAATGTAACGGAATTTTTGAACGTGATTTTCAGCCCTTTCAAAACGTGGGATTGATTTGAAACTTTGCACACTTATCAAGGACCAATGACAATGCAATAATTTAGTCAAAGTCAAAGCCAAAGTCAAAGTCAAATATTTTTATTCAACTAGGCCAATAAGCGGCACTTTTGAACGACAAACAAAAATTAAAATGTACAAATAATGAAAGTTGATTCTACCGGGCGCGTTTAAATATTTTGTTTGTGTGTTTGTTGTTTGTTTTGCCTTACCAAGATCTTCAGGATTAGCGACTTTTTAGTTCAGTTTACCATTAAAGCGTGTTTTTTAGTTTTTAGAACTACAATTTATTTTATAAAAATGCAAGCATTGAAAGCAGGTTTTGGACTATCCGTTATAATAATTATCGTACTTCATTTATTCTCAAACATTGCGTCTCTACCGACTCATCCCCCCTAACTTTTTAAAATAATTACAGACATACAGAACCCACACCCAAATCTACGTCTCGACACACACCATTTAAAAAAGCGTGATTATTTGGCACACGAGTTCTCGCCCAGAAACACGAACGCAACGAGATATTTAGGTAAATTGCTAGGCAAGTTGTATATTTGGTCTAGAAAAAAAGGCTAGACTCACACCTGCTGAATCTAGATCTATATAGATGCTGGTATTTTGTGCAGGGTCGAGGCTAAGTGCTAGGATTAGGTAATAGCTGGGATAAAGAATTATAATTGATTTTGTAATCGTTTAACAAAGTAATTTAAATTAAGATACTCTAAAAATAATGCTGAATACAACTGTGATTGGATGGATAAGGTGTACAAAGAAAAGATGGATGAATTCTGTGACGAGTGATATGAAACAAAGGATAGTAAGAGATAGCATGAAGGATGAAAGGACGGAATGTAAGAGGAAAACGTGTTGCACCGACCCCGGGTAACATGGAACACGGGAAGTTAGCTGATGAGCTAACCTACAATATAAAGAATGATTTTAAATTCAAAGGTCCTAGAAAGGCCACTTTTTACCGTTAGGCATAATACTGGAAGGCCTCCAATAAGGTGGACTGATGACCTCGTGAAATCTGTTGAATGCGAGAAGCACAACACCGATCAATGTGGCCACGCTTGAGAGAAGCTTGTGTTGGCTTTGGATGATATAATGCTGCGGACGGATCATTCAACTATCCACCTATAAAACAGTCAATGAGTCTTAGACAGATCTTTCAATCAGTTTGCGTTAATTTTTAAAAGTCTACCTACGAGTAATCCTTGAGCAAACTGTGTAACAATAGTGTAAAATCAAAATAATAATACTTAAGAGCAGGTTATCTGAAAGCTCATCTGCTAACAAACAGCTTTGCCGACCTTTCTAATAAAGCAGGAAGTCTGAAATCAATATCCTTTGTTAGCTTTTCCTTTCTAAATATAGAATCACGAATAGGTACATAGTTTGTTGATTCTTATCAAGGGGGGTTTGGAAAAGCTTAGTTATTTACTACTTTTGGAATTATAGGGACTAAAATATATTTATTTGTTGTTTCCTTCCTTGAAGTGGTGATTGGCTCTCACAGCGAGGCGTGATGTGACAGAGGAACATTGAGGGCACGTCCCTTTTTGCCCGACTACTGAAGGAAGTTTTTAAACTGTCATGGTCACTAACATTAACACAAAAAACGGGATATTTACCATGTTTACTGTTTGTTGCGAGTTTCCGATATTTCGGTGCTGTTGCAAGCATCATGATCACGGATAAACATACACATACATACAGTAAATATGGTAAATTTCCCGTTTCTAATGTTAGTGCCGAAGGAAGGTTAGGTATTTCCATGATTTTTAGGTCGTCGCATTGTCGCGTTGCGTCTTAACTGTGTGTGCCTTTAAGTTTGAACAAAATTTTAACAACAATTTCTTTATTAAATCTCTGACGTTCGATGTACTTACTGGCTTTACATTCAAAAAACCTTTTGATGTTTTAAAGTATTTGATGATCAATAACTAATCGATTTATTGAATGATCGTTCTTTTGATGTTTCTTTGTTTCAAGAGTTTGCGATTTAATGTAATGATCATTCAATCATTTGGACTTATCTCACACTAGCTTTTTCCAGCAGTTTCATGCACGTGAACACAAGAACTGTTTTTTTGTTTTTGTCCAGGATAAAAAGTAAACTATATCACTCTTCAGTAGAGTGTCTTGCTCGTACTTCTTTATTGTATTGATTTAAATTAGGGATGTTCCGACTAGTCGATAAAGCCGACTATCCGGCTACTATTCGGCAAAGAGCGCCGACTATCCGGCTTACATTGTTAGTTTTTCTCAATAAAATGTTTATAGGAGGAAAAAACCATACATGAGATTTACTTTTTGACATGATTAAATTTTAAT
Source organism: Orthosia incerta (assembly GCA_948252205.1). NCBI lineage: Eukaryota > Metazoa > Arthropoda > Insecta > Lepidoptera > Noctuidae > Orthosia > Orthosia incerta. Next base: position 10,062,903 of record OX411761.1, read on the forward strand.
TTCACTTTAATGAACAATATTATTTTCAAACCGCACTGGGCCCGCGTGGTGGATTAAGGACCATTCCCTCTCTCACATAGATGAGGCCTATGTCCCAGCAGTGGCAGTATTAAAAGGCTGATGATGATGAAGATGATCTAGACACGCGGCAGCGTGTCAAGCCAAGTTCAAGCAAAAAAGGAACTGGCGAAGATAAGTTTATTAGCCAAGTATAAGATAACTTGTATGTGAAAACTAGCTAAGTCAAATCTTGAGCTACAATTTATCCTAAGTCTGCTTTATGTAAATAATTCGACTATTCAAATTTAATAAGTTAAACGAATATTTTAAAACAGCAAATATTGTCGTCGCAGAAAAAGCATGAAATTGTGTTTTTAAATTTATTTTAGATTTTTTTATGTTCTTGTAAATAAATTTCAGGATACAGTACTTGGCACCCATTTAGATCTCAATTTTTTTGTCGGCGTTATCAACACCTTATTAAATATTCTTAGTATTGAACTTGGCTCCCTTTTTCACATTTATGTTTTTGATGGGATTATTTTTACACAAAAACATCGCTCTGACCCGTGCAAAAGCAATAATCAAGAAAAAAAGTAAACAAAACATGTTCCGACACCCTCGCATTCGGCAATTACGACTTGCAAGCGAAACAGATTTAATAATAATTTTAATTTATTTATTTATAACATATATTACATTATACAGTAACAAGTTCATTGGCTCCCAAACTAGGCTTATTGCCTGTGACTTGGGAGTCAGTACACGCCGAATACCCACGAAACCGAGATCGGCTTGGCTGACTAGTCGGTTTGTTTACAACCGGCTAATCGGTTAGTCGGCTAAATTCATAGTCGGCACATATCTAGTTCCAATGTCTTGTTTATCTAATTCCATAAAAAAGGAAGAAAAATGGGCGTTTTTTTCGCAAAAAACATTACTTTTGTAACACCTCTGACTAGCCCTGACGCAAACCATTTATATAAGTCTACAAAACACCTACATACCTATAAAGTACTTATTTAATTAGGTACATACGTAAACAGTACCTATATATTATTAGTTTAGTTAATAACCTTCCCTCAGAACATTGAAACATTGGGCTGTTGACTGACAATATCAATACCCAGAAGAAACTGGGCTAGCAACTAAAAATAAAATGTTTTTTTCCATTCTCGTAAAAAAAAAAGTTTATTAGACGTTTAGGCTTTGTCCTAAGTGAGTGAGCGGGTACTAGGGCGTAAGCGGGCAAAGTAGCGATAAGAAGTGTAAATCTACCAGCGATAGCGATTGTCGAAAAGTCAAAAATTCAAATATTTGATTGTTCTCGTAACATTTTGATAGTGTTTCTCAATTTCATACAGTGTGTCCATTATAACTTGTCCTGTGACGTGATTGGTAGCACTGTTACTATTAATATTATTAGTTACAATATTGAAACTAAGGCGTCAAACAGACGAGCAGCACTTTGCTGTCGACAGAAGCAACTGCAAAAGCACCTGCTGTATTCTGCCTAAGCTTGGCAAGCGATTGTGCCAACATGACGGCAAGGGACAAGTTATAGTGAACGGTCTGTACATGTAAGACTTTTGACAAACGTCTAAAGTCTAAGATCACAGTGAACCGCGAGTTTTTGTAGCGGGCCGTAGAGGATAGCCGTATTCCCTCAGGGTAGAACAATAGAAGATCTTCTCCGTCACGTCGCGCTAGGCGCCCGTCATAGTCACTTTAGTATGGACGCAAACAGCAGTAATATAATACAGGATGTAACGAAAAGGTGGGATCATATTTATATCCTATATGTTGTCTATGTCCATGTCCTTTATTTTTTTTGTTGTAGGTTTAATTGGAGGACTTTCCAAGAGATGATTGAATAGATCACGATTTGTTAAATCAGTGCCGTTCCCTGAAAATAAAATGTTCAGGTAGTATGCGGCGAAAAATCAAATCAAATCTAATAGAAAAATTTGACTCCAGCTGTAATCACTATATTTTTTGGGTTTTAACATGTTTCTTGAAAGGTCTATGCTTCGAAAGGCAAAAATATAGTTGAAAATTCAATGTCACAATAAATAATTATTTATTTTACAAAACAACTTTGAAAAAAATATCAAAAAAATTACACGATATGATTGTAATTATGAATATCTTCATTAATATGCACCATTTTTTTCAAATCCTACAAATCAATAACTATTTAGCACAATGTAACTAACTTTAGGCAGAAATCACAATAAAAATAAAGATAGTTAATTTATTCGCTCAACTGATAACTTGGACGTACAAAGTATTGGCTTAATGACTTTTTTATCAATATGTATTGTGTAGTAGATAGTACTAAACAGAATAAAGTATTTTTTACCGCTAATTACTTGAAATTGGCCACCGTGCGCCGGTTGTTACATTATCGACGGCGAGATTATGCCGTTTGATCCCAACAAAAATACGTGCAATGTAGAATGTAGCGTAAACGACGGCTTAGCACCCGCTCATCACCCTGTTCGGGGCCTTAGAGAAAGACTCAAACAGGCTTTGTTAGACTTTGACTTTATATCTTTTAGAATTAAGATTACTCGCCTACGCTTAAATTCGCTAAAGAGATATTATTGAGCTATGGGCTACACGTTTTCGAGATTAGGTTTGAGGATAATATAACACCGCGTTTTTTCATGTAGAAATACAATGTTAAAATTTTAGCACAAATATTAAGGTCTTTGAAATTGTCGAGTTATGAAGCGGGTCACTTAGAACTGTGATAACATCAGTTTGTTTTGGAATACTAAGTCCAAATAAACTTTATAATTAAAGCATGTTCCTCTTCTAGAATTAGTTATTCATTTGTTTCTTGAGATTTTGTTTTTTCAGTAATATCGCCATAAAACAGCAGGGGATCAGATCGAAGGGATCCGACTGGAACAAATCATTTTGACGACACGATTGGCGTAATGGTTGAACGATCGGCTGCTGCGCTGCGTGTTGCGGGTTCGTTTCCGGCACGGAACAAATATTTGTATGGCCTATTGATAGTTGTTCCGGATCTGGTTATCTTGTGTATGTGAGTTTAAATGTTTGTTAACTCACCCACGATACAGGAAGAAATTCCTAGGCAAAGTATTAAAAAAAAATACCTTAAACTCGAAGATAACTTGTACGTAGTATAAACGTAATACAACTAATAAATATCGTGAGTAAGCCTTGAATTACCTAATGATCTGTAGGTAATCCCCAACAATCCCTAACACGCGTAAAGCATTATGGTCAACGCTTGAGCCTTCCTTGGGGCATTAAGTTTTTTCTAATATAAAGAATCATTGGCATTTTGTGTGTTTGTAGGTAATAATCTCTGGAAGCCCAAAGGCTCTATATGTCGATAAAAAAAGCCAAAGTTGTAAGGGAATGCCAAGTGCCTAGATACATATAGCTGTATCTAGGAAAACCCACAGTTCCTGTGGGAAAAGCCACTTTGGCATAGGATCTTCGGCAGATACTGCTTGTACCCTTAATTCTCCTTTTTCTTCTTGCTCTATTTCTAATTTATTTGCAGTCGGGCCTCCTTGTGCGTACGCCAGGGTAGTCTATCCTGGGTTGTCAATGGTGGTATATTTGGCTTTTAAGGTCTCTCGCCACAGTGGTCTGCCAAGTGGTGATCTGCCCCTTGTTCGTTGGTTTGTGTTGATTTTGAGCAACGTTTTCACGGAGTAGCTATCTTCTCGTCTTATTAAATAATGTGACCATGCCATCTAAGTTCTAGTTGTCTGTTTGTATCGTTAAGTTGGAAGGTCCATTATTTAGCTTACCATTTCACGAAAATTCCTGTTTGCTTCCGTTCATATCCCCGATCCTGCTCGCATCATTATTTATATGAAAAGAATTCACTTTTCATTTCATATCTTTGCATCAGAGCGTATAAATAGAACTTTTACGCAACAAAAGTCATCGACCGCTGAAATCTTGGCTAGCAATAGCAATAATGATTTGACGGATGCGGAATATAGACCCAAGGTTATACACGTCACGATTTATTTGGCAGGTAGAAAACAATAGAAAAGTCGGAAAGATACTTCTCCACTTGAGAAAACCCGTGATACTCGTATAAGTATCATTATCATCAGCCTTATAACGTTCCCACTGCTGGGAAACAGGCACTGCTGGGAATTATGGCGCATTCCCTCTCTCACAGAGAGGGGGCCTGTGTCCCGGCAGTGGGAACATTAAGGCGCCGATTCCCTTGAGTAGCTGATTGTAAAATGAGAATCACGTCTAAATGGCTAGTCGTAATTTTTTGCAAAAAGTATATGTTATATTAGACTATTTTCTTAATAATTTGATCTGAGCAAATTTTCAGTTTTCTTCGTATAACATAGTGTAATTAATTTGTAAAGTTATGTCTAAAACGGACAAAAACTCGACAATCATACCAAAACCGCTGGGCGTATGTTAATGAAATTGACATCATCTCAAAGACAATTTAATTATCTACATTTTGATCTGAGGCTTTTTTTTTAAGTCATAGAATAATAAGGAAAGTACAAAAAACTACTAAATTTCGGGTCGCACGGGTGTGAAATGAGTGCGCGTTTTGTTCCCTCAAGGTCGTTGGCGTTAGTCGTCGTCTTAATAGGCTGATGATGTGATGTGATGTGATGCTAGTATTATATTATCTGTGCCAAAGTTAACTTTATCCCGGGATTAAAAGTAGTTATTACTTTCGTCCTTCTCCATAGTCAATTTTATCTCTGTGTCAAAATTGGTGCAGCGGTTTAAGGTCTATTCACACATATCAAGGCCGTGCCCGGGACGTGACAGGGCCGGGCCCAGGCATTGAAGCTTCGTCACTGGCCCGTGCACGGCCCGTGCACGGACGTGTGTGAACGAGTTCATATATAATGTACACACCGTTATTTTTTTGAGCCCCTGACGGGGCAAGGTCCGTCCACGTCCCGGGCACGGCCCTGATATGTGTGGATAGACCTTTAGGCGTAAAAACGTAAAAAGCTAACAGACAGAAAGCACTTTCGCATCATATTTCGCAGATTTAGGCTTGAGGTCTGCATATAACTCTCCTTCGGCACACGGGTGGAAGTAAAAATTGACAAAAAAAATCTCGGCAAATCGTTCGAGGAATTCGGGTGTACTTTACCCAACTTTTATTTAAATTATTATTTGCGATTGTTTTTTTTATTATTATTTAATTTTAATTTTACTGTGTAATGTTACTGTATATTTGTTGTTATTATATGTACATATAATTTGATATTTGGGTTGGGTAAGGTAAAGGGTGTCTCAGAATGTTTTTGTTTTTTGATACTTCAAAAATAGACACTAGAATTAGTTAAAACTCGGTATATTTACTGTTGAATTAATGAGCAGTTTTCAGTTTTATTTGTAAAAAACAAAATTTAGTAAATTCGCACCCTCCTTTCTGTCACTCATTTAGCATGGAACTAAAATTTTCATAATTTATCCCGTCTGTGAGTCTTTGTTTGCTTTTAAACATTTAGGTTAGGTGGCAATGGTTTGTAAACTTTACTTTTTAAGTAGCCCCACTGTAAAGCTTTAATTGCTCCCACGGTAGGTTAAGAGAAAGAATACATTATGCGATATGCATAGGACTGGTTGGAGTGGTGATAGGCCTATGTCCAGCAGTGGACATCCTTCTGTTGAAATAATGATAATGAGACTAATTACTTTATGAAGTTATTATTGACAATCGCTTCTATTATGGTAGTTTCAAAAGAACATGAACGCACAACGTTAATAGGGTTAGTTAAACGTTAACATACGACGGTGTCCCTGGGCAAGCCCTCTGACAAGCCTCAATGACAAACTAAATGAGTTGAGGTTTTGACATACCTACCCGGTTAAGTGATAATTAAATTATATTTGTTTGAGCCGTATTTACTTTTGTAGCTAATTTATCAAAAGCTCCTCAACAAACAATATCCACAAATTGTACGAAATATTATATTTCCTAACAAAAACCTCTTATCTTAAACATTAAACTTCCACGCTTACTCTGTAATTAAAACAGAGCAATAATTAATAAGAACGAACTAACAAATACTTCACAGGCAATTAAACTAACAAGAAGAAGTATTTCAATCAAAAAGTCAAGTTACAATTTTTTTGCTTGCTAATGCCGGGAGTTGAACAAACAATAAACTTGTCATTTTGGGAAACTTGGAAGATTACAGGCGAAAACTCTTCTAATTATGATAAATTATGTCACACAGACTGTAAATTACGGATTGTGTCTTGTGTGGGTCCGAAATCAGTAGCCCGATTTTTGCCCGGTTATACTTAGAACTTATATGTAATACTTAGAAACTTTCTATTAACTGGCGATATGCGATTGTAATATAGTACATCTTTGCTTAACTCTTCAAGACATACAAGCGTGATGTTTTAATATGTTTCCATCATCAACTTATAGCCATCCATAGCTGGTAGATATCTCCAATTGCTCGTCATTTAAATCGAACTTCAGTTGCAACAAGCTCTCTTGCGAGGATAGTGGCTTCTTCAAACCTGAGGGCGTCCCACCAATGATTGTTTCTAACTTAAACATAATAAGTAAGTACAAGAACATCAAGTAGAAACTGCCGCATTTGACAATTGACATAGCATTACGTCCAAGAAGAACAGAAGCCAATAAAACAACAGCAAACATTTACTCTCACCAATCAAACTCAGTTGAGATTTAAACAGTAGCTCCAACATGAAACGGGATTGACCTACATAAAATGCATACAGAAATAAAAATGTAAGTTTGCACAAAATACATAGAAAAATGAAATATCTTTTTCCATCTCACCCTAGACAGCAATATAAATATTACGTACGTCTACAAAACGGACTCGAGAAATAAGGTGAATTCCGTTTTTAACTCAGTGAAAAGCGCTCTGGTTGAGAAGCCCACTTAAGAAGATCTTTCATCGTGTCTTTAAAATCTTGAATATACATTTTTCATCGCCACGGTAAAAGGCATAGAGGTAGGCAATCTGGGCTATACGTTTGGGTATTGTTTCTGGGGCGATCTTGATTAACGTGGGAATTGCTCGTCATGCTTAGTCGTTTCAATGGAATTTGTCAAAAACAATCTGAATCACCAGTCAACACTTCTTATCTAAATAAGAAGTGTTGACTGGTGATTCAGATTGTTTTTGACAAATTCCATTGAAATGTTACGGAATTAATGATTGAGGCTGATTTAATAATTGTTTAACATGTTTACTCAGAGGAAGATAGGCCAAACTGTTTTACGAATGTTTTAATTTCTCGATAAGTCAGTGGTGATCGAGATTGAATTATAAATAACGTTATCGGAGCACAAAAGCTTTTGTATTTGCTTCCACTGAAAGGTTAATAATTTCTGTACATTTATACAATGTGTAAAACATATACAAGGAGAGATTTTAATATCTACAGTAAGCGCTTAATTACTGTTTTCTTGTTTGTCTACCTTGTGACCAACAGCTGGGCCGAAACATCCCCTTACTTCCTCAAAACCTGCAAGTCTTGCGCGATCTCTGACCAAGCCCCGTAAACATTTGAGTTCAGAATAGTTTGTCACCTGGACCGAAGCCTCCCTTTTCTTCCTCAAAACCTGTCTGTCTTGCGCGATCTCTGACCAAGCCCCGTAAAAAATTGAGTTTAGAATAGTGAGTCAGCTGGGCTGAAACCTCCCTTTTCTCCCTCAAAACTTGTCTGTCTTGCGTGATCTCTGACACCGCCCCATAAAAATTTGATACTAGTTTAAGTTATGTTGGCGTATATAAAGAAAATTATGTGTTCCTTAAATAATTTTTTTCTTCCTATTCTTGTATTTGTTAAATTTGGCGAAACGTTTAACGTAACATAACATAGAACAATGATGACAAAAAGTCGACTCTTCATGCCAAATTGGCACATTCATTTCGTTGCCTACTTTTTTTGCTGAACTCTATTTATAGCAAAGACTTCCCCGCTTCAATATATCTATACGTATGTTTCGTCTATATACCAACATCACGGGCTTTTGAAGTGAATAGCAAACATAAATGTTTTTGTAATTACCGCTAAAAATCCTTCATTTGGATATCCCACTCGATGTGTTTGAAAGAAAATAAAATTGGGAACCTTACAATATGCCACATACCGTCATAAAGTAATTAGTCTCATTATCATTATTTCCACAGAAGGATGTCCACTGCTGGACATTGGCCTATCCCAAATATTACCATTTCTACCAGTCCTGTGCATATCGCATAATGTATTCTTCCTCTTAACCTACCGTGGGAGCAATTAAAGCTTTACAGTTCAAGTGTGTTTGAACACACGCGTTTTAAATAGTAACCTTTTTTTGCAGTCGTTTTTATTGCGACTCGAATTAGTTATGGTCTGTTTGTTTGGTTAACATTCATCCTATTTTTAGATAGAAAATGGAATATAATGATGTGGGTTTGGGTTTGATTAGTTTATTGGGTGTTAGTTTTGTAAGAACTTAAGGTTACACTAGTCGATAATTCTTCCATACAAACGTAGTCTAGGGATTACTCCATTGTTTGAAGAAGTAGGTTCAAAAAAAAAAAAAAACTATTTGTCTCATCATTATCTAGACCTGTATGGAAACAAAAAGTAAAAAATAATAATTGTAAGTTATGAGCGTCGAAAATTCCATATTTCAACACTAATTTTAACGCATCTTTGGGAGGAAATGAATACCATAAGAAAAAGGAAAATTACAAAACGGCCACCATACAGGGATAGATTAGTAGTTCAAGAATGCAAATAATTTTGTTTTGAAAATATACATTTAGTCGTTTTTTCATGATATCTAGACTCCCAAAGGTCTGTTTTTAAAATTTCGCGAGCGCGTTTTCGTCTTAAATCATCATCCATTTTGCTACTACTTGCTACTTGCAATAGTCTAGTAATTCACGATACACGAACTAGCTTCTTACTGCTCATCTCAGCATCTATCTCTTTCGCACGTGTTGTCGGATAAGATAGCATGCATTTTAACCCCGCGCACAAAATAGTTCGTGCCGTCGTCGACTAGGAGAACCTTAAAGACAACAAAAGGTGCCACTAGTTTCACCTTTTCGGTACATTTTTGTAAAAAATGTTTTTGACTCGAAGAAAATTTCAAGTCTAACCCACACGACCTACTGAAAGTTACCTGAAATAAACAAATGGTTGTGATAATGCCCTCGACGTCTGTGTGTTTGTGTATTTGTGTGTCTGTCTGTGGCACCTTAGCTCCTAAACGGAGGAACCGACTTTGTGTTTTTTTTTGTTTGAAAGTTGATATTATCGGGCGTGTTCTTAGCTATATTATGAATCGGTTCAGCCGTTCAAAAGATATGTGCGTTTTACTGTTTTAATCGGGGAATTTGCGCAAGATATCGTGTCGCAGATTTTTAAATATTACTTGTTATGAACTACACGTAGGCATTAAAAATTAAACACCCATTAAAACATCAGACACTCCAGCTAAAAGTCTTTCCCGATCTTTGTAAAACTGAATAATCTACCTGCACTTAATTATTTGAACTGAAGTAGGGTAATCCCGGAGCTTCCATTTTTATTGGACGCCGAACAAAACGGTCCAGTCAGCTTATTAAATAGGAATCCCTCAATGAGATAGTTCTGCTGCATCGCCTTTTAGACGATAATTTCATTAGTTTTTTTTACATTTTTCAGATGAGTAAATGTTAATGGGGAGATTGGGAATAATTATTAGTCTATTTAAGTAGGGGTAAGGAAGGATCTGCCTTGAATATCGGCGCCGGTTTGCCAGGTTGTAAATGTATGTTTGAAAGAAAATAAAAAAGAGCATGTAAAACATCAAAAAACCCGGCTTCTTAAGGCGCCTCCCCGAGCTATCTACTTTTTATTTAAAAAGAAATATCAATTGATAAAAATACATTAAATTTCTACATAATGTTGATTCTAAAATGGTACACTTTTTTTAAAGAGGTCTATGTATCACTAATCTCCTTCCAACAAAACCATAAAAATGAAAAATAATTATTGATAACATGCATCGCCTTGTAAAGTATTCATTAATTATTTTTTGTACTAACACTAATGGATAGACAATTTGATAACGAACATTTTAAGTAATTTGTAAGTTAAATTTTTTTCAAAAGACCTATATTCGATTTTATAAAGATTTTCTTCTAAAATCTGGGCGTATTCACTACTGTAATTCATGCGCCACCAGTGCCGCTAGGCCAATTGGAATGCTCATATCTCATGCTGATTTTTTGTTCAGGGTACGGCCTTAAGAAGCGAACTTAAAAGACGTAAACAATAAGAAAATCATGCTGTGCAATCGGAGGATACGTTGTGGTCAATCAGCTCGTTATTATGTATCCTCCGATTGACGTTTTCCAAATGGCTATTATAGAATGTCACTAGAATGTAATCAGGAAACCTAGATGTTTATTGGAAAAGTTAATTTTGACCTATTGGAAAGCTAGCCGAGTTGGAGAGGAAAAATCCTCAGAGGGTAATTAGGATCTTAACAGTCTTAATTCTTATCAAACTTTCCTCATTTATTTTCCCTAATTAGTATTCTAAAATATTTTTCGAAATAGTTTTACTTCTAATGAACACTAATTGACACAGCCGTTTGCCAAAATGGAAGTCTTGTTAAATAAAAAGCGATTCGTTATTATATAATGATGTGGTTCTTCATTTAAATGAATAACCTTTTTTTTGTTTCAGGGGATTACTCGCTAGACATCAAGGATGTGACTCTAGAAGATGACGGACTGTATCAGTGCCAGGTCAGCTCCGGTTATAACAGTAAGTACAATACAAACAATATCTTTAGAATAGGTAAGGTTTGCGTATGTGTTCAGAACTATGGGGTGACTCAAAAACAGTAGGTAAGATTGCGCTGTGCTGTGCTTTGCTTGACCACAGATAATATAATACTAGCATACAGATGCCTCATCCCATACAAAGAAACGTGCCGACATAATTAGCGTTTTTCGTCTGGTTAAGATGATTATGTTTATAAGTGCTTCGATCGCGTTCGGTTCCGTCCCATTACGGTTCCATCCTATAGATGGTGTTGGTGTGGATAGCAGCGACTTGCAAGTAAAAGGGTTTTCTCGCTTCGTGACGATTTTTTTCTTTGAATACAGTGAAGATTTGTTTTATAGTATTTCTTTGCAAGTTTTTACAGTTTCATTGTACCAAAATGTGTTACAATACAAATTTTAAAATCGAGTGCTAACTAAGCCTTAGAAATTTAAAGCCGTGACATCTATTGGAATCAATTTTAAATGATCCGTTCAAATAATCATTGAAATGTGAATTAAGAGACCAATATTCCATAATTTTGTGCTTAGGAGAGTTCATTAAAAAAAAACATACAATTTTTATGATCAATTCTAGAAAATGTTTAATTTTACACACAATTCAATAACGAATCGATGCATATGGCGCCATCTAGTGACATTTATTTGAACCAAATTTTCTTTGTTAGCGCTGGGACCCCGTGGCTAAACTAACTTTCTCAAGTTCAACGAGTAAGTATTGCAGAAATTTGATAAAAAACTAAAGACATGCCATGGAAGGCAATATTCAAAAAGTAAGGGATTGATATCACTTGTCTATCCCATACAATTTCGGCTTTTTGACAATTGCTATCGCCTCGCTTTCGATAATAGAATGTCATTTGTCTAGGGCCTCTGAAACAAAATGTTACCACACAAAGTGCAATGGTTGTGATGACACATTGTCACACTAGCTATCTCGGTGGCATACTTTGTTTCTTACCTTTTTGAATAGAGCACAGCACAGCATAAGATGATGTTGATTAGACATCGTAAACTGTATCGTTAGTCCGATTTTTTATAGCTATGGGATATTTATATTTAAACTTCATGTACAGTGGGGGTACAGCGGACTTAACCGGTTCAATGCCGTAACTACCCAAACAATTAAAAAGCCATTGTGTCTCACGTGAATCCACATTTCGGGCACTCAAGGGTTTAATGCAACACGGCATTTTCTATGCCTTTATCTATATCATACCGTCATACGCATATTATTATAGTATCGTACGTATTTTACGCAAATTACACCAATAGACACGAATAGAAGTGCAAACGTCCATTGGTAACGATATAGGTGTAATTTGCCTAAAATACGTACGATACTATAAGTATATGTATGATATAACATAGAAAATGCCGTGTTGCATTAACCCCTTGAGTGACCGAAACGTGGTTCCACGAACACGAATAGAAATACAAACGTCCATTGGTGTAATTTGCGTAAAAGACGTACGATACTATATGCGTATGATGGTATGATATAACATAGAAAATGCCGTTTTGCAGTAAAGTACTTATTTTTCGCAAATTACATCTATATCGTTGCCAATAGACGTTTGAATTTTGATTCGTGGTCGTGGATCCACGTTTCGGGCACTCAAGGGGTTAATGCAACACGGCATTTTCAATGTTATATCATAATCTAGTAGTATCGTACTATTTTTCGCAAATTACACCTATATCGTTATACATGGTTTGTATTTCTATTCGAGTCTTAATGAAGCTGTTGCCGCCACAATAACAGTTATTATTTATTATCCAAACGTCAAATACTCAATTCAGAGAAGATCACAAACCCTTATTAAAAGGACTCTTTGGATAACATCCGATATAAGCACATTGTATCTCTTTCTTATATTCTCATTCCTATATTGAGAGAACAAAACTATATAGCAAATAAGACAGACAATAGTTATTGTTTCATCAAGTACCTATAAATTGTCAGGGCTGGAAAAGCTTTTTCTATAACGGGCCATTAAAACGTTTGCTTTTTTTCTAGGGTCCCGAAATAAAAATCAAAATTTCGTATTGAAATTTCTGTTAATTTACCGTAACGCTAAAAACTTGATATGCTATTTGCAACATTTTTGGGATGAATCAGTTCGCAAGTTTTCCTTAGGTGGGTTATTTTTGAAAGAAACTAACACTAGGTACTCCAAACGATTCAATCGACATGACACCGTTGTCATTGTGAGGATTTTAATTAAAGGCAAATTATTTGCCTTTTCTAAAGTTTTTATTTGGCAGTCAGTTGTATTTTTTTGTAAAAAAAGTTTTTATTTACAGTTAAAATTCTCACAATGACAACAAACATACAATAAACATACAATCGATTTGCGAACCTCTTCCTGATTTGAACCTTCGATTTATGACAGTAAAATAACAAACTATAACCATCAATTTGTTTAAGTCGAGTTGTTGTTGTTGCTTATTAAAAATATTTTTTATGAATGACTTAAAATGGGTTAGTAAAAAAGTTGACACTGGCTATGAATATAAAAGAAACAGCATTTGATTCAGGTCAGACAGACTGTTACTGTCAAAACGAGTTTGACAATATTGTAGGACAGATTATAATAATACCTTTACATGGCCCGCCTGAGTTGACCCGCGGGCCGTAGTTTGCGACCCCTGAACCTAAGTAAAACTATGAAGATTATTATAGGTTCACTTAAGAGTAACTAATGAGAAATGTTCAGAGAACATTGTGTCATTATAGTACATTAATACGAAGTAAATAGGAGAATAATTTTGTATATTATGTAATGCGAAAGACATCATCAATTCGTATGTTTTACCGTTAGGAGAAACGAGTGGTGTTATTGAAAGAATGTCTGTTTTTCCAATTCTTAGTATTTTTTTTTGTATTCTTTCGTAGGTTCTTTTCGAGACAAATCTCAAATATATACCAGGATTTTTTTACATTCAAGCGATATTGATCTTTATATCAAGAAAGTAAGGGTACATTTCGTAGAGCTGCGTTATTGCTGATGTGCGTCTGACTATACTTAATAAGTGACAAAGATTTACAAATGGCAGCCAGGACCAATAGCCCAAAGTACTTTCTGAGGCACGTTCGCGTCTCAGTATAAAATGTATCCATTGACCTCAGCCACGGGGTCCTAGCGCTAACAAATGAAATTTGGTTCAAATAAATGTCACTAGATGGCGCGATATGCATCGATTCGTTATTGAATTGTGTATAAAAATAACATTTTCTAGAATTAATCTTAAAAGGATTTTTTTTAATCAACTTAAGCACTAAATTATGGATATTGGGCTCTTCATTCACATTTCAAAGATATTTGTCCGGGTAATACATTTTGGTACAGTGAAACTATAAAAACTTGCAAAATCGAGCAAGAAAATACAGATAGTTTAAAAGGAAAGATAACAGGTGAAGAAATTCCAGAATCTGAATGTCTTTTTCGCCCCTAAATATCTAAATATTCTTCACCAAAATATTGCTGGGCTGCGGACCAAGTCACATATATTAACAGTATGTTTACAAGAATTACTAGAAAAAAAGTCGAAAGTTGATGTTATTTGTCTCACCGAGCACTTCATGATGTCTGGACATGAAGACTCTTGTTTAATTCCTAACTATAACTTGGTATCGTGCTACTCTAGAACTAACACAAAAAGAGGCGGGTCTTGTATTTTTGTTAAAAAAGGGCTTAATTGCAAAGAAATATTAACACTGACAAGCTATTCAGTCTGTTCAGCGTTTGAATGTTCAGCTATTGAGCTAACAGACTACAAAATTGTTATTGTCTGTGTTTATAGAGTACCCTTAGCTAGTAATATAGATATTTTTTTTGATAAACTGAACAAGTTCCTAAACTTACTACATAAACACTATCATAAACATAATATTGTTATAGCTGGTGACTTTAATATTAATATCTTAAATAAGAATAAGTTTACAAACGAATTTGAATGTTTACTACTAAATTATAATTTAAAATTACAATTAAAAGAACCTACCAGACCTGTGAGCAAAACATGTATAGACAATTTTGCCCATAACCTTGGAAAAAAATGTAAGTCAGAAGTAATTGACCTAGCACTGTCTGACCACACCGCACAATTGTTGAAATGTCAAGTAAGAAATATATGTATGATTAAGTACTGGAAAATCAGGCGACGGGATTTTTGTATGGAAAATCAGGCAAAATTCAAATACTATTTAGGCCAAATGACTTTTGCAGATATGTACAATACTTGTGATCCAAACATAGCATACAACATTTTCTTTGATACATTTAAGTTATTTTATGACCTTTGTTTTCCCTACAAAATTATAACTATACACAGCCATAAAAAGCTCAAGTGGGTTTCACGGGGTATTAAGACTTGTAGTGCTAGGAAGCGTGAGTTACTGTGGAAATATAGAAAAAGCCCAAGTAAAGATAACAAATCAAAACTAAGGCAATACACCAAAAGACTAAGAAAGATTGTGTATTTGACCCAACGAGCGCAAAACAATTATAATATTATAAACTCGAATAATAAAGCAAAAGCTGTATGGCAAACTATTAATGCCGCAAAGCAGAACAGGCCATTAGAAACTATCCCATGTATTAAATTGAATAATAAAATCGTGACAGATCCGTATGACATATCGAATGCATTTAATAATTATTTTGTAGATAAGATAACACCCATTAATACTATACACAAAGATCAGCATAAGCAATACCTAAAATCTAGACTTAACTCAATCTTTATGAAGCCATGTCTGCCAGATGATATAAAACAAATCATAAAAGGTCTAAAAAACACCAACAGTGTAGGTTTTGACGGTGTTTGCACTAAAGTCATCAAGCTAGTAGCAGAGTGTATCTCGCGGCCTCTTAGTTACATCCTAAATATGTCTATTGAGACTGGTATATACCCTGAAAAATTAAAAGTCGCAATTATTAAGCCAATACATAAAAAAGAGAGTAAAGAAAACATGAGCAATTATAGACCTATTGCCCTAATATCAATATTCTCAAAAATTTTTGAAAAATATATTTGCTGTGAATTGGTTAAATATTTTGAAACCCATAACATTCTAGCTAAAGAACAAAAAGGATTTAGGCAGAACAAAAGTATCAATCTTGCCATATATGAATTTTTGGAAATTATAACGTCCAATGTTGACAAGCGAATACCGACCTGCGCCATATTTATGGATATGACCCAGGCTTTTGATCACGTGGTACATGACATCTTATTACATAAGCTTGAGACATATGGCATAAGAGGTAACATCTTAAAATTAATTGAAACTTACCTCAAAAACCGCACTCAGTATACTCAAATTAACAGACTTAATATTAGAACTAAGATGGAGGATACATTCTTATCAAAGGGACGTAAAATACAATATGGTGTTCCGCAAGGAAGTGTATTGGGACCACCATTATTTTTAATATACATTAATGACCTTCCAAATGTGAACTCAAACCCAATGACACTCTTTGCTGACGACAGCACCGTTGCAATTAAGTGTAATGACAGAGCGTCTTATGAGCATGATATAAGCAGTACCCTAAATTCAATCATTAAATGGCTAGACATTAATAATCTGCAGGCAAACATAGGGAAAACTAAGATAATCCACTTTAATCAGCGTATGAAAGCAATTATGCCTCAGATTAACTATAAGGGAGAACCTGTATCTGAAGTACAAACAACAAAATTTCTTGGCCTAAATGTAGATAACAAATTAAAATGGAAATTCCAGATTGAAACATTATGCAAAAGAATTAATAAATCAGTATATGCGCTACATGAATTGAAACAGATTTCAAATATCAACACCTTGTTAACTGCATACCATGGTTTAGTTGCTCCAGTCCTGAGGTATGGTGTAATTTTTTGGGGAAATACAACTGACACTGACCTAATTTTTAAAGCACAGAAGCGGTGCATAAGGGCTATGTTTGGACTTAAAATGGTTGAGACCTGTAAACCGTATTTCCAGGAGTACAAAATACTTACTCTCCCAAGCATATATATTTATGAGATTTCAATGTTTGTTAAGGTCAATCGTAACTTATTTACATTGGCCTCAGAAGTCAACAATAGG
Organism: Orthosia incerta; assembly: GCA_948252205.1. Taxonomy (NCBI): domain Eukaryota; kingdom Metazoa; phylum Arthropoda; class Insecta; order Lepidoptera; family Noctuidae; genus Orthosia; species Orthosia incerta. Next base: position 10,079,817 of record OX411761.1, read on the forward strand.
CAACAACGTGACGCACTTCGCCTCTGTGTGCGCCAAACCCGTACCACATTAATGCACAAAAGTGTGTTTCGGATGGCTCCTGAAATTTTCAATAAACTACCTAAAGAAATAAGGGCAATGAATATTGCCTTATTTAAGAAAACTCTAAAGAGCCTTTTAGTTGACAAATGCTACTATAATTTGAATGACTACCTAAACGATAATTTTTCCAAATTCAAGGCCTCCTAGTGACATCAAGTTATAGAACAGTTATGCATGAATCTAATAATTTATATGTTAATTTATTGTAATTGTACTAGGAATGACATTGAAACAATTTGATTATTATTATTGAATGAATTAAATGAATGACTATTAAAAATCTATATTAATTTAATTTTAAGGAGGACATTACATTAATTTAATATCTCAAAATATTTTTATCTAGTTTTACGTTTCAATGTCAATCTTGATCTTGATTTTAATAAACCATGATTGTACATGGTTTATTTATTTTGCATGCCTATCGGTCGATTCACTTGAAACATGTACTATTCAATAACACCATTGTAACAGTGTTTTCTGCAAAAATAAATAATTTGATTTGATTTGATTTGATTTGAATGATATTATAAAACAAATCGTCACTGCATCTAAAGAAGACCCTTTTACTTGCATGTCACTGCTAACACCATCTATAGCCGTGAAACGGAATCGAATGCGATCGAAGTACTTATAAAAACAATCATCTTAAACAGACGAAAAACGCTAGTTACGTCGACACGGTTACTTTGTATGGGATGAGGCATCTGTTTGCAAGTATTATATTATTTGTGCCTCAGCAAGCATTGCACCTTGATTGATAAAACCGTGCGGCATTAAAAATCCTTTTCTCAAACATGCATGGAAATATTGTCATTATTTTAGAAAAAAGAACACGCGAAGTTCCGAATTTACGGACAGTGAAAATCAAATCCATTGCTGGAGCGTTTTTTGAATTTGGAACATTTCAACGCTCCAGCAATGTTGTATGTAAAGGCGTGCTGGGGTTATTAGATACTCTTTGATTGGATCTCTTTTATCATTCTTGGCATACCAAAGTAAGTCTCTTTGCTTAGTACAAATTGCGTTCACGTGGCTGTATAACCATGAATGCGTTTGCCTTTTGGCACAGATAGAAAGCAATAGAAAAATGTGCGGCAAAGCTGAAAATTCGTCTTGATTTGTTATTTAAATATTTAATAAATATAAATTTAATAATTAAAATCAGTTCCAACGGTTCACGGTCCATCAGATTTAAGATCAGAAGCCAAATTGGCAATGGAAAACCTGCTTCCAGCGAAGTAAAAAGAAAAATACATGAAAGTAGGTATATGAACATTTTATGATTTGGAAAAACTATAAAACAATGAAAATTTTCTCAGACTAAAAAGCCATTTACATTATGGGCAATTTATTCCATGCTGAAAGTTCATGTTAAAAACGGCATTGACTTAAGAAATTATGAAAATAACGACTTTTTTATTTCCCTGCATTCTTTTGAGAAAAGCACTATATATGCCTCGGCGGAAATGGCAATTGCCTGTCTCGTATTAGTGAAGTCCTCGCCTACGGCTCGGCCTTCAAATTCATACTCGACCTGCAATTGCCTATTTCCCGGCCTTTGCAATAATGTACTATTTATCTACACTCACAACGTAATGTTCCAAATATGAATTCCAAAAATATTGAATAAACACGTAATTTTTACCTATCCACGAATACTTTTGTATTCGTGGATAGGTAAAATTTAAAGACAAACCATTACAGTGCAACATTTTTCTTCGATTTTCAAACAACTGCATCATAAAATAACTTTTTATTTTTTATAGCACACTTTTACTTTTCAATTTAGGGCTCATTGACTTAATGTAGAAAATTAGTGCCATTTTTTATGGAGGCGCGCTGCACACTGCGCTGAGAATGATGCAATGAGAATCTAAATTGCCCGTCATACCACATCTTTTTTTCCTTTCCAGTTTTGTTTTATTTCAAATTTAAGAGTGAAGATAAAGTATAATTAGGTATTAAAACACTCGCGTGTTATTATTATCACATTCGGTTTCGCCTCATGTGATAAACCCACGCTCGTGTTTTAATAACCCCTATTATATGGCCATTGCATAATCTACTATTAAAGCCTCAAAGTCCAAGCGATTTCCTTATCGGGACTCATTGCTAACGGGACTTCTAATATTTAAGCTAATAACAAACGACATAACCTCTCTCCTTATTTGTACGTATACAAAGACTTTAATTACTGCGAAACTTAATGAAAGTTTCAATCATTTTACACAAAACCGAAATGAATACTAAATATTTTATAGTGAAACCTTATGAGGTAAATTGTTTTTCCCGAGGGATAAAAACAGTTTGGAGTATGTTATTTACTGTTAGGTGCCATGTTTTTTGGTCGTCAATTTTATTGCCCTGATACGTCTCGTTCCCATCATTCCGTGTGTTTGCACAGTGCCTTATACAGCGACGATAGAAAGAATAATCCCGTTAGTTTCGTGTTAGAAAAGTGATTGAAGAATTGGTTAACAGTTTTTCTAACATTTCGTAACTTTTTACCACTACCGCGCGGCGATTCTGCGAGATAGTGTAGCGTCCAAGGCCACTTTTGCGGCTCAAAACGCTAAAGTTGCGTAGGCCACTTGACGCTTGAAGCTTATTACCTAGTAAACTACTGAAGCTACACCAAAATAAAGTGGTAAAGTAACGTATTGGTCCTTAATTAATATTGGTCCACTAGGCTGAAAAAAAGTCATGACTAAAATATCATTGATGATCAGGGGGGTGACCATAAGCTCGTAGAGCGATATCAATTTTAGATCGAATAAGGGACAGATTTATATGACTTGTATACATCTGTCACTTACTCGATATCAAATTGATACCGCTCTAAGAGCTTATGGTCACCCCCAGAAATAAGATAACACGATCTTCTCTTGACACTCATCTGTCAAAATTATTTCCTAATCAGCAAAGTCACGGGAAATAGCTAGTATTAATCATTATTAGCAAGATAGATGACATGTCACGTTGGTTTCCGAAATAGAACGAAGTTTCAAATGTAATTTTAATGAACGTATGAATGTTGTATTATTCGATATAATTTTGTGTAAATGTTGCGTACTGAAATAGAATTTTGAGATTTCAGTAATTTATAAAACAATTGAGAAGAGAATCGTTTGTCAATAATTCTTGGAAACAGATTTTCCTGCGAATCATTTGGCATCAACTCTGCCATAGATTAGGTAATCTAGGTAGGAAGCTATTTTAATATTGGATTAGCTGACATTTGTCCACTAGGTATTACGCAAGGATTTCGGTACATACACACACGATATCACTCACGTCACCGATGATAATGATGATCATCATCATAATTTCAGCTGCAAGACTTCCACTGCTGGACATAGGGATCCAAGCATCGCCACACTGATCGATTCTGTGCGTTTTGCATTCATCGGCTTCCCGCAGCCTTGACCAGGGGGTCACAGTGGAAATTCCACCGATTTGTCGACTTGTCGTTACAATTTGATATATTTCTGTTAAATAAACAATTTCTTTTGACAAGCGACAGCTGACAATTAGTTAAGAGATTCGATAGGTAAAATCTGATCAGTGTTACCTTTATGATACGGGTTTTTAGTCTGACAATTTTGACAGTAATTACCTACATGTCGCTTTTGGACAAAATTTACTTTTTATTAAACGGCACAAGTCGTGACATTTCGACTTATTTGTAAAAAAAGTGACAAAATTGATCGAATTGTCTCGTTTATTAAATATGCGTCTTCTGGTTTGCGGTCGCCAATCCAGAACTTTTCAACCCCATCGACCATCCGTTCGGCCGACCAGTCACGTCAATAATATAGCATCGTAGAAGTCGTAGAACATCAGCCAAGCCAAATGGCAGCCACGTCACGACTGGCGACTCGAGTCTTCTAGACTCTCTAGCTGTCCAGAAATACAGTTCCTTACTGGCGATAATTTATTAAAATCTTAACAGCGTGACAAATGTACAACCAACGACATTTTCCATAACAATCTTACAAAACGAATGATGATATATTAACAAAGAAACTTCTTTTCTAGATGAGCCAGCAATCCGCTCCCGCTCTGCTCAACTGACAGTGCTGGTTGCTCCCGAAGCACCCAGGATACTGAGGGGGGCGTTCATTGACGCAACAGAAGACCAGCCCGTGGATATCGAGTGCGTGTCTTCAGGAGGGAAACCTGCGGCCGAGGTATGTATTAGTTATCAAACTTTTGAAAACACTTTACTTCAGGGGCGTTCTAATGACCCGTGAAAGGAGATACCGTCATACTAACGCTTGGCAAAGCTTGGCACGAGTCAGTGATCACAATGTGTTGTTAGTTGTAGTTATGCTTGAAGATTATAGCTAATCTTGATATTTTTAGAGTTCCGTACCCAAAGGGTAAAAACGGGTATCTCATGAACCGTGATAGCTAGACAGTTAAAATTGAAAGATGATGTATTTCTGTTGCCGCTATAAAAACAAATACTAAAAACAGAATAAAATAAATATTTAAGTGGGGCTCCGATGCAACAAACGTGATTTTTTGGCCGTTTTTTGCGATAATGGTACGAGACCCCTGGTTTTTTTATTTATAGGCTCGCTTTGGACAACTTAATCACCTGATCGTAAGCGGTGATCAGGCACGCTTGCCTAGAGATAACGTATTCACTCTTGATTTAAAGAGTCTCTGGTTGTAGCTATCAGGAAATACACTCTCCGGCGGGAAATGCCACTCCTTAGCTGTAGCAAATGAAAAATAAGATTTAAGATTTCCATGGTTTTACTGCAAGTCAGCATTATGTCAACTATTTCCTTTCTTTGTTAAGATTACTTGGCTGGATGGCAACCAATCAGTGATCAAGAAACCAGTCAAAAGCACAGTAGAACTGCTACCTGACGGCCAAAGATATATAACGAGGTACGTATCCATTTTAAATTATAATGTCTGTGATATTCAAAATATTATAATAATATATTAGTAAATTATATTAGGAGCTCGTGGCTAAATAATAACAGCCGCACGGGTCGATCATCAAGGTTAAGCAACGCTTGACGAGGTCGGTCCGTGGATGGGTGACCATTTCAACATACCGAGTTTCCTCCGTGCCTCGGAAAGCACGTTAAGCCGTTGGTCCCGGCTGTCATTTGAACATCTTTGACAGTCGTTACGGGTAGTCAGAAGCTTGAGATCTCACCCCAGTCTTGCCAAGGGGTACCGTGTTACCCAGTTACTGGGTTGTGGAGGTCAGATAGGCAGTCGCTCCATGTAAAACACTGGTACTTAGCTGAATCCGGTAAGACTGGAAGCCGACCCCAATATAGTTGGGAAAAGGCTAGGCAGATGATGATTAATAAATTATATTATTGTTATCAAATTATTATTATATTATTTGCCCTGTGCGATAAGGTCTTATCGCACAGGGCAAATAATATAATAATTATTACATTGTACATTTGCTTTTATGATTGTTTGTCCTGTATATATATTTTTGTGGTGTACAATAAAGAATATAATAAATAAATAAATATTTTGATAATCTTGGTCCCGAGATTGTCAAAATAAGTCCCTGTCCTTTGAAAGGAGTTATTATTAATATATATATTATAATAAAAAAATTAATATATTTAAATTCCGGTTTTTCCTATTCTATTCTATATTTTTATATAGCAAGCAAAGCCGATGTCGACTATTCTGCCAATGTCTAAAGTAAATTGGAATACAAGAGTGTCTGAGGTTGGTAATTTTATGAAGAGAAACTGAAGACAGAAGCTCAGTTCCTTTTGATACAGTTGATCAGTTCATTTTGCTGATTATAGAAGAGTCTAGCCATAGATAGTATTGGACATGCAGTATAGACTGAGCAATACCGTCACAAAATTGACTGCTATGTAGAAACAGACTAATAGACTGCGGTCAATACCTGACTCTTTCACATTTTCCATATCCATACGTAGAACCCATGCACACCAGCTAACTTGTGACGTGGCCCAATCAGAGTTCTAGAACGAGATACCCACTAGTCGCACGATTGCTTTAGTTCTCTCAAACTTTTCTGCCGGAACACTCAGTCTATTCTCTATGTCTATGAATCTAAGGATGGTTCTAAATCACATTAACCTTGACAAATTTTATGACTCTTCCAGATATAATAATACACTTATATTATTTCGAAGCGTTTGGCCTTGACAAATTATATACAAAACCTTCCTCATTTCTCATTCTTTCTACTGGTGAAAACCGCATGAAAATTCGTTCAGTAGTTTTTGAGTTTATGGCGTACAAACGTAGCGGGATACTTTATTTTTAACCGACTTTCGAAAAAGGAGGAGGTTCTATGTTCGACTTCTTGTATGCTTTTTTATGTATGTTCACCGATATCCCCGTCAATTGTGGACCGATTTTGAAAATTCTTTTTTTGTTTGAATGAGTATGTTCCGAAATTGGTCCCATTTTAATTTGGTGAAGATTTTATGAAGAGCTTCGAAGGTATACAACAGAAATCTTCAATAAATAACGGCAAATCTTTAGGGACTGCTGTAATTGCATGTCTGTTTATTGTTTATACCATTTCATAACATAACATCACGCCATTATGCTCTTAAGGGGTAAGCAGATCTCTCATTTGATCGGTTTTGTTTAGGTTTCATGATATTCGGGTAATCTATTCTGGCGTTATAAGAAAATTACTAAACAACTTGCCTATAGGTAGGTACAACTAAAAAGTGAAAAATAAAAAAACTTTTTTACAAAAAAATACTACCGACTTCCAAATAAGAAAACTACAAAGAGATAAATAATATTTGTAGTTTTCTTATTTGGAAGTCGGTAGTATTTTTTTGTAAAAAAGTTTTTTTATATTTATGTAGTGATGTCGCATCTTCTGCAAAAATATCACATGCCAAGCCACCGCATCTTCCAATTAACCAATTAAACAGACACCTAACACCATATACTAATTATATTCATTGTCAATCGCAGGTCAGTGTTGCGGTTGACCCCAACCAAGGGCCACCACAACCAGACAATAACTTGTCAGGCGCAGAACACGGCTGATAGGGCTCCGAGGATGGCTACTGTGCATATTGAGGTAATTATTTTAGTAGTCTTGGTACTATCATCGTTATTTTGATAAGATAAGGTCTATCTCTGATTCGTTTCGATGATACGTAGCATAGGTTGCTTTATTGCACACAGGTCAGGAAATAAACCTGGCTATGATACTCTTGGAAACCAGTAACAGTTTTAGAAAAAAAAAATGCGTCAAATTGGCCGTATTATCCCTTCAAACAAATCTCTTGATGATTAGCCCAATCCAAACTATGCATCTTTCTGCAAAGAACAGGAACTCACAACAGCTCTTCATTATGTAAGATGCAAACAAGTCAGGGTGAATATGCAATCAATTGATATTACAATATCGTCTTAGTTCACCACGAATGTCCAAGAAAAGAAGTAACTGTAACAAAAATTAAGTTAGTTAAAAACCATGTTTTGCAAAGAAGCTTGATTGCCTGCGTGGCCTTATAACTGCTTTTATTTTCGCATTATAACAAGCTTCAATATCACTGTCGCATTTGGTAAATCATCAGAGCTTTGTTAAGCAACTGAAAGTCACTTACTAGGACCACGGGGTCTCATTCCGAATAAAGAAATTTTGGTTCAAATAAATCTCACTAGATGGAGCGACATGTACTCATAATTCAATAGAATATAATAATTGTGTGTAAAATTAACATTTTCTGGAATTGAGCATAAAAATTGTATGTTCTTGTTTAATTAACTCGCCTAAATTCAAAATTATGGTATATTGGGCTCTTAATTCACATTTCAAAGATTGTTTTAACGAATCATATAAAATGTATGCCAGTAGATGGCGCATTTTCAAATTTCTGAGGCATTCCACCCGATTTTTTAAATTTGCACTGTAACACATTTTGGTGCAAAAAGACTGTCAAAACGTGTAAAAAAATATTATAAAACGAACCTTCACTGTATTAAAAGAATTCAATATTCACGAACCTAGTAAACCCTTTTACTTGCAAGTCGCTGCTAACACCATCTATTGCCGTGAAACGGGATCGAACGCGATTGATGTACTTACAAAAATAACAAGATTAATCAGATGAAAAACGCTAGTTACGTCGGCACGGTTTCTTTGTATGGGATGAGGCATCTGTATGCTAGTATTATATTATCTGTGCTAGGACCAAAATCAAGCTCTTCATATCCCAATTTTATTATTTATCAGAATTCTAACCTAGACCTTCCTTCCAGGTGAAATACGTGCCAAAAGTAAACATAACCATCAGCTCGGGTGAGGACGGTAAGATCCCCGAGGGCTCCGAACTGAGGGTCCGTTGTGATGTGAACGCCAATCCTCCAGCACAGATCTACCGGTGGTATGTCAACAACAATCCTGTGATCGGGGACTATGCTGATGAGATGGTGAGAACCGATTTTCTTTTGTTTATTTGTAGTTGTCACTAGACTGCTTCATGAGGGTTTACGCAACCACACAACAGCGAACAACCGTAAGAAGTGAAATGAGTAGAGGGATGCCTGCAGGCTTATTACGTATCTTTTGCAAGAGCAAAACGATAGCGATTTTTGCGTAATAATTGCTCTTCCATACAAAAGTTTTAGTGTTGTTGGCGGTTTTTAGGGTTCCGTACCCAAAGGGTAAAAACGGGACCCTATTACTAAGACTCCGCGATCCGTCTGTCTGTCTGTCTGTCTGTTCGTCTGTCACCAGGCTGTATCTCATGATCTCTCTAGCTATCAAGCTAGAGAGTTGAAATTTTCACAGATGATGTATTTCTGTTGCCGCTATAACAATACATACTAAAAACAGAATAAAATAAATATTTAAGTGGGGCTCCCATACAACAAACGTGATTTTTTTGCCGTTTTTTGCGATAATGGTACGGAACCCTAAGTGCGCGAGTCCGACTCGCATTTGGCCGGTTTTTTTTTTAAACAAGTGCATTTGACAATCAGCGAGTGATTAGTAAACGATTGTGTAGGACCTACCATACCTACACTGCAGGTAATTCCGACTTTTATGACATAAAGCGTTTGATCGCTATCGTTTTGCTCTTGCAAAAGATACGTAATAAGCCTGCTGTTTCCAGCAGTGACAGTATTTTTGGTGATATAAGTTAAAGTTGTAGTGTACGGATTTTATGGGACATAAATAGATCGTTTTCCAGACAATGATTTTGCCTTTCTCACTTTTGCTAAATGATACCAACATTGGCCTATCTATACTTTATAATAATACCGTACCGAATAGGTTTCGAAACAACTGGACCGATTTAAAAAAATATTTCACCAATAGAAAGCTGTATTATTCCTGAGTGACATAGGCTATGTTTTAATCCTAATAACGGGTCCTGTGGGGTGGTCCACGGGAACGAAGCCGCGGGGAACAGCTAGATGTTTATATTTTGCGAATAAAATTAAAATTAAAAATATAATTATATTATTTTAGGGCAAAGGCCTATACTAATATTTTCAACACACTTGCTCATAAAGTGGCTCTAATTTCACCGCAATTAGGCACATAATGATACCTGTATTTTTTTTTAAGACTTTTTCATTGCTATTATTCACAAGTGAGTTATAGTTTTTTTTTTATTGGTTGAGTTGCTTTGTTCTTAAAAAAAGTTTCGATACAAAAAAGATCGTGCTCAATAGTACAAAAAAAAAATTATGTACCTATTGCCTGCTCATTTCATGCCACTTCGTATTTAAATAGATAATTTCAACTTGTACGTGCTTAATAAATAAAACTTTCACTCAAATATAAATTTTATTTGCTTTTAATTAAGAAAAAATTAAATTCGTTTTAGTCTATGGCCGATCGCCATTGTTAAATGCGCGCGCATATGAAAACTGATTAATTTTGCCCGCTATTGCGAAAAAAAATTCACAAATTGTTTTTACTGTTGAAAATGATTTTTTTGTATTGTTTTCTCCACAAGTGTGTTGAAAAACGTCGTATGATACACGTGTGTATATATGATTACCGTCCTCGGCTCTCTTAAGATCAATGGCGGCTCAGCGGTAATCACCAACTTTACACACTTGTACCATAATGTACTATTAAGGTCTATCCTTGTATGTGTCCAGTAACGTCCAGTACAGATTTAGATAAAAACATTATTTAAAAAAATACCCTGTCCTAAATACAGAAAAATGATTGGTAATTTCGTATACTACTATTTGTACTCTTCATTCTAAATGGAACATAACAAGTAATTTCAGTATCCTTATCTCAAGATTAACATAAAGGTTTATTTAAGCTAGCACTCTAGCAGACAAATTGCGACATTAATGTCTGACAGTGCGGAGTGTACGCTTCACAGTTGAGGAGATTTCGCAATAAATGTCCGACACACACTCACATCATAGTGAAATAGCATGTAACTGGAAAAGTAAAGAGTTTGTTTACAATGTATATATTATTATGGGATCTTGTTCATGACACACATAATAGATATCTGAGGTCATCGGAAAACTTGAGACTAGAGATGCCGATGCATTCCACCAGCTTTTACGACAAATCTTTTGCGGTTCAAGCGGTGCGGTTGTGGAATGCTTTGCCCGTGTCAATAAGGCGTGCTCAATCTCTGCCCATTTTTTAAACTATGGTAAAGAATCACTACCTCTCTCTTTAATAGTTGTATTTCTTGATTTCTATGCTTTTGTTCCATACTTATTACTGCATGTATTTGTCTATTATATACATATATGTATGTTTTTATTTGATATATAAATAGTACACCAAAGACTACCTATAGTGTCCTATACTGTCTTTCCTTCCATTTTTTAAATCCATCCAAAGGTTGTCTTGAAAAGATCGCTTTTAGCGATAAGGCCGCCCATTGTGTCACCCAGTGTAATGTTTTCTTCATCTATACTTTCTGTAACTTAGATGGTGTACATAATAAAGAGTGTTCTATTCTATTCTTGTCATGAAAATCAGGCTATAAAATCTTCTATGCTAAGATCAGTCTTCATTCAAGGACTCGGCTCATCTCTTTCACAAAAATTGTGCACAAAGTGGAAACTAAGCGATAATGTAGCTTTAAAACAGTGCAAATAATCGGATCGGATTTTCAGAGATCAGGTTGTGGGTACTGTATTATACTAAATATCGTGAGATTACTTTAGTTAGAACCGGTCCACACTTTTTTTTTGTCTGGTTAGTTGTGCACGCATCACCTAAAATATATGAAACCAACCTAGATAACTTTTATACATAAAAATTATGCGTAACTTGAAGTATTACGTTTTTGTTTCATCGGAATCGGTTCACTCTATCAAAACATATATGAATTTAAAGTGTTCAAGAAGTTCAATTACACAACACTAGATTTTTTTTTTTTTTTTTTTATAATACTAATCCCGCTCAACAAAGTTGGCGCCTATTCTGTTCAAATTCTTTCATTCCATTCCTCTTTCATGCCTCTCGCACTTTCATTCTTCATACCATGGTTCTTCTTGCATACGTCTTCTTGTATACGGTGGGTGGGACTCCCACTTTGTTTAAATACTTAAAAGGCAACTTTATTTATTTAGTGTAAGGTCAAAAGACAAAAAGTGCTACATATACAAGAATACAAAAAGTGCTGTTGATCGCAGTAAAATATGCAAAAGTGCTGCAGATCACAGGTAAGGTACAGAAGTGCTGATTACAGGGAAAATCACAAAAAAATGAATGCCTTACATTTAGGGATGAGAAGCACAACAGTGCTTTTCACCATACAGACAATCTGTTTTCTTAGGTACTACCCCAGTGCACGGTTCGTCATTGCAGTTTTGTGCGTGCTATTCTATGCTTCTTACAAATATTCTTATAATAGCAGTTTAGATATTCGGACAGTTGAACTCCATGTTCGATAGATGGCGTTGTGCATTTGACGTCATTTTTTGAATTGCGGTGTTAAGAGGAAACGAGGGCAGAGAGCGCCGACTGAATTTCCTTAGTAAAAAGTCATAATTCGAGGTTTGGCTCTCGTCTCTTTCCTCCTCCAATATTGCACCAATTTAAAAGATATTCCGTACACTGAAAATTAAAGATATATACTATATCCCTATGTTTTCCTTCTTGCTGATACATTATGTTTAGAAGCACTAGAGCCCTCAAAAAATGCTCAAAATTGCGCTGTCAACAGAGGCTTAGTGTACAAATTTGACAAATATAAATGAAAAAAAGAAAACATAGGGACATAGTATATATCTTACTTTACCAGTTTATGGAATATCTTTTAAATTGGTCCAATATTGGAGGAGGAAAGAGACGAGAGCCAAACCTCGAATTATAACTTTTTACTAAGGAAATTCAGTCGGCGCTCTCTGCCCATATTACCTCTTGAGATTCTCCGCGGAAGAATGACTCTAGAAAAACAATTGGTAGGTAGGTAGGGTAAGCAGTTGACGGGAGCGAATCCGCGGACACAGCTAGTCTTTACTAAAATTAACAGAAATAAAGTTTGTGGGTTATTATGTCTCCGAAATCACTTATTCGATTTTAAAATCTTTCACTAATATTAGGGTAAAACAAGGATAGTTGCCCCAGTGGTATAGTTGCCCCGATTGTAATTACTCTAGTTTTGCAGATGAATCGCATGCTATTTTCTATCGAAAATTTCTCCAACTACCACTAAGTTGGCCGTGTCTCTTGTTTCTGTGCATTGCATGGGAAGGCAAAATGCGAACAAAGTTTTTGCGGGATAGATGTTCAGTTTCTCGGCGGGGCATCAATCCCAAAAGTAATTTACATGGTTTTAGTAACTATACCCTATGCGGGATACATGTCCCAAAATATTGAAGTCATCAAAAATCGCTAATACTCTGGAAATATTAAAAATAATGTTTTTTACTTTTCACAAATTTGTCGATTAAAAACCAAAGTACCAGCCAGTTTTATAAGTAAAGTATTTTGCTATTTTTACTGAGATATAAAGAGTGATTTCAAAAATTGTGGCAAGTACCCAGCTTTAACCCTAATATTTAAACTAACACTGAGTGTCATAGGCTACTTGAAAAAAAAAACGTTGCACATGCTGAGATAGGAGCCTTTTTGGTCTCGCACGGGGTTATTTATTTTTATTATTGTTTGTGTTTTTGTTATCTCGTGTCTCCTGTGCGGATCACAAATAAATATTTTTCTTTATTTTTTCTTTAAATCCCGACGGTAAAAGAGGGATGTTATAAGTTTGAAGTGTGTTGCTGTGTCACTATCTATGTGTCTGTGTATCTGTGTGTGTCTCTGGCATCATAGCTCTTAATTGGATGAACCGAATTCGATTTAGTTTTTTTGTTTGAAAGAAGCTTTGTCAAGAGTGTTTAAAATCGGATAAGAAATCGGAAAAGAATGATTAAAATTGGTACAGCCATTCAAAAGTTATCCGCATTTTACTCTTTGAATCTGGGTTTTGTCGCAAGGTTTCTTGTTTGTATTTAATTTTTATCCCGAAAAATACACAGAGCGAAGCCACAGGATAAAGCTATAATGCAGCAAAGTTACCCTACACCATGCAGCAACAACTGCAACAAAACAATAGTAAAGTCGTTTATAAAGCAACAGAGAGCAATTCACGTTAAGCTAGCAATTCGGCTGAATTTCACGGTGTGCGCAACTCGTTCATACATTAACTATATTATGCAATGTGCTGAAAAATTTAATGTTTTCTGCAGTCATAAGCAAATATGGTTGTGTGTCGATGTACGAATTTAATATTACATAACAGGGATGTGGTTCTAAAGGAATTTTACCTGTAGGAACTTGATATCTCTTCTTGTTTGCTTCGCTAGTTAAGTTGTCGTAAGCGTCAATTCTAAGCGTGTTATCTTGTGGTCTTTCCCTGGTTTGGTCAATGTTATTTATTTCATGTAGGCTAATTAGAGAGAGCAGTAGTAACTTAGTGATATCAGCCGCGACTTATAAGTTATAGGTCGTGGGTTCAAACCCAGGTAGGCGTTTTACTTTGTGTAAATTATTTCACCACCACTGCTCTCAAAACGGTGAAGGAAAACATCGTGAGGAAACCGGCATGTCCTAGAAACAAAAATTCGAATACATGTGACATCCACTAAAGCACATTGGGCCCGCGTGGTGGATTACGGCCCATTCCCTCTCCCAGAGAGGAGGCCTGTTTCCCAGCAGTGGGAACATTAAAAAGGCCGATGATGATGATGAAGCTAACTCTGTCATTACTTGTATGGAAATTATGAAATTATTGTATCCTAAACACCTTTGCTGACATCTTTGGCAAGCTCAAGTTTGTTCTTATTTAAACGTTTCCTCTTGTGTGTTTCATTAGCTCAAATTGGACATACACTGAAAAATGAAAACCGCTTGCAAGTTGTTCTGAAGTATCCGTTTCAAAGAATGTTCTTTCGTAGGAAACGTCTGCTTAAATTACTTTGTTTTGTTTTAGATCATCTTCAACGTGACACGAAAACACCACAACGCCTTGGTCAGGTGTGAAGTAAGCAACTCAGTTGGAAAGAGCGAAGGGAACACCACATTAGACGTTACTTGTAAGTATAAATTCTACGAACCGATTTGATTATGTAGGAGACAAAGAAATTAAAGGTCTGAACGAATGTCATTTTTGGATTCACTGAATTCACTAATTGCATATACATCGCCCATTTTTCCTAGAAAAAAAAAAATGGATTGTCGTGAAGGGCAATACTCACCTAAGATCAAGGGCATACATTTTTGTTGCTAAAGCTATGTCACCATTATCATCATCATTTCGTCTATACATTGATCGGTACTGTGCGTTTCGCATCCACTGGACTCCCGCAGCCTTGCCCAGGTCGTCGCTCCACCTACGCCAACACCAACGCTGCGTCTTCCAGTACGCGGTCGCCACTCTAGAAATTTTCATCTCAATCGGCCATCCTTTCTGCGAGCAATGTGCACTGCCCACTGCCACTTAAGTTTGGCATTCTTCGGGCTATGTCGGTAGCCTTGGTTCTCTTGAGGATGTCTTCATTTCTGATTCGATCAAGCAAGGATATTTACTCCAAGCATAGCTCTCTCCATTGCCTTTTGGGTGACTTAGTTAAGCTTAGACTAAGCCTTCTGATGAGGCATATTGTGAGTGACCACGTCTAGCTATGTATACTGCGATAAGAATTATCGGTTTTAGGAAAAGGCTATTCAAATCCTGGCATAGCAGATTCCTCTATCCAAATAGAATCCAATCGCACAATAATACTCCAACCAATCGACCAATTTTTTGGACATTTCATGAAACGCAAACGCGTCATGCTCCAGTTTCCTAGTGGGAGAAATAGCCGCACTGTTTATACCGATGATACAACAACCATAACATGGTGCGCGGGCGCAGATATGACGTCAGAGCGTACTAAACACTGATTTGTTGGACGGGAAAATGTATCGGCTGATGGGAACTAAAGTCGAGGCTGATTTGTTAGACAGAAAAATGTATTGGAAGATCAGGAAAGTCAAACAAACGAGTAACGACTTTTTTTTGAAAATTTTGCTTTAAAATAGGATTTTGTTTTTGCGATGTGAGTGCGTTTTCTGACACAAATTCATGATATATATCTGTCTGTATTCTTAACGTTTCGTCATCGTGAAAACTAAAAATGAATTCACGAGTTGTTTAGCTGAAGGCAATCAATATTTCATTACACCAAATGACGCGTGCCTCTAAGATTAACAAGCATTGCGTTTTTATTCACGCGATTTTTTTTCCGCGTTCTGAATCATAACTAACACGCACTGCAGATAAAATACCAAAACATACTGCGATTAGTGTCTCTTTCTACCTGGTCAAAGAAATTAAAATATTCGAGCGATCTTAATCCAGCAGTGGTGGCCCAGTGGTATCAGCCGCGACTTACAAGTTGTAGGTCGTGGGTTCGAGCCCAGGCAGGCGCTTTACTTTGTGTAAATTATTTCATCACCACTGCTCTCAAAACGGTGAAGGAAAACATCGTGAGGAAACCGGCATGTCCTAGAACCAAAAATTCGAAGACATGTGACATCCACCAACCCGCACTGGGCCCGCGTGGTGGATTACGGCCCATTCCCTCTCACAGAGAGGAGGCCTGTGTCCCAGCAGTGGGAACATTAATAGGCTGATGATGTGATCTTAATCCGCGCCGCAGTGCGATGGTTTGTGGCAAAACACAGATTTGTTGCGAATTTTTGACGTGCGTGCAGTTTCATACAATTCCATATGTCGCAGAATTTACGGTTTTTAGCCGTGCGGATAGCGATGCCTGCTAAGCCTTACAATCGCATATGAATTCCTTGTCATTTTCGATCTAGGATCCTAGGAACATCAAGGAACCGCATACGAACCATTTTTGTAAGCTTTTTATTTATATATTTAATTCTTTATATTGACTTGCAATATATGTATGTTCGGGTCAAAACTTGCAACTGAATTTTAATCCTCAACTGATTAAGATGAAATTTTGCACGCACGTTTGGTTTGGATGATAATGCACGGTAAGCTAAAGAACTTAAAAAAAAAGATAATTGGACAATTTTATTTATTTAGTTGGTTTACTTGATGATCTTACAAGTTCAAGAGCTTCCTGTTGTTTTCTAGAAATCGAATGATCCAAGAATGAAAATAGTCTTTTCCAACCCATTCACAAATCATTTTGTCCTCAGACCCACCTACATTCAGAACGCGACCTCGGAACGTAGAAACTGACATCGGATCCAGCGTGGTCCTTAGCTGTGACGTGGACGGGCAACCGACGCCGGAGATCAGGTGGCTGTTCCACGAGCCCGGACGGATAGGGGTAAGTGAATACCATGATGGAATACCAGTTAAAAGAATCCATAAATTTTTGAGTTACCTTGGTAAGGATGGAATGAGTCAGACCATAAACTTGAAACTGTAGAGGATTATCGATCGATTAAAAATTTGAAAGTTCTTTTGGGTGTACTATAAATGCACCTCTGCCCAAGCCTTCGGCGAATACGGCGTGATGTTAAGAAATGTTATTTGTTCAACTCTAATGCTGTCTATAAACCTGTCAATCGTTGGTAGTAAAGTAGGATTTGACT